>CM035118.1:50851282-52051282 GCA_020205555.1 Panax stipuleanatus | reverse complement strand
CTTACATCATCTAAAATAATAATACATAATAAATCTCAGGTTATACTTAACCTTAAATCTCTGTTGCGGAAACGTAAACAAATAATTCTTATACATCATACATTAGTATTGAATTTTAATATTTCAATATCATCACAAGCCTTCAACACTTGTTAGCTTTTCCTTTGCCCTAGCTACTAGAAGGTTCATCACTGCGTTCATTCTTAGCTGCAATGTTATTATGCAAGAGTGAGCAAGAATGCCCGCAAGTATAAAAATATGACAATAATAACATGCGAGTGAATTTAAAGAAATCTGAATAACAGAAAGCTCAACTTTTGAATCAAGAATAATTAATCTAGAATCAAATTACTTCTGAGGGTCATAAGACCTTGAACTCTGTCCTAGGTTGTCAAGTATATTAACCTTTAAACCTTTAACAGTCATAAGACTATGAACTTAACTTCGTACTTAGGGAGATTAGCCCTTCGTACCGATACTGTGCACACTACCTCAACGCTTAAAGCATCATCATCAATTCCCTATATTAGGGTTGTTCATCTCAGTTTAACATCAAAATCCGCACCAAATAAAGTTTGGTTTGGATAACTCATTAATTGTTCTGAAATTTAGAACACTCATCAACTATGGACTAGTCGAATCATATAAAGGTTCCATAGTCTTAAAAGATTCAACAACATATGATATTCACTTTGAATAATAGCTTCTTAAGGGTATACAATCGAATAAGTATTGTATACTAAAATGATACTTTTAAAAGAATCATAACATCTCATATGAAATTCTGACTTGAATAATAAAGAATAAGAACTTGCGCAATTTAAATAGTAAAGTTTAGAAACTTGCTCAATAATAAGATTAGGGATAGGAAACTTGCCTCGTGCATAAGCTACAATTATAACTCACTTCTTTAATTACTCTTACCTATCAATACATTCACAATATCAATTAATCACAGGTTCGATAAGTATATCAATTCACAACTGTGTTCTTCGAACTCATTATTAGTTTTTTCAAATAATGGTTTACGTGGATTAGTTAACTTGTTAATTAATCACATAACTTAAGTTATTAACTTATATTAATAACTTATTACATACATAACATGTCTTCATGATTATTAGACTTTAAATAATGTCTTCATATTTATATCACATTATTTAAACTTTACAAATAATAGTGTAAGTCACATAATTAATTTATTAATTAATAACATAACATAAATTATTAAACTCATATTAACATCTTATCATATATACAACATGTCTTCATGTTTATTAGATTCAAAACTCATTTCTCAAAATTCAACACTTAACGAAATTTTTAAAAAAAATTAGAGAGGCGCGGCCGCGCGCCGTTTAGCCTTGCACCAGGCGCGGCCACGCAGCTGCTTTTTTTCAGATTTTGAAGTTCGCGAACGAACACAGAACTCAGCCATTTTCTCCAAATTTACACCATTACACTGATTTGTAATGTTACCCATGAAGTATAAACTTCATAGGAACATCACAAATCATTACTAACATGTTTCTACCAATTTAGATATTGTAATTACATCAATTACAACAATCACTTTCACTGTTTTTCATAAATTGTAAAGTTTTTATGAAAAAATATAAAATCTAACATTACGAATTCGTTACTACACCGAATTCGTTCATTTTAATTCTATTCTCTTTATTTAAATATATACAATCATATTCCTGTATCAATTTAAATATAAACATATGATTAAATCATTAATTTATTCCATATGGGTTATTCACCCATATTCACTACTCTGTATTTTTAAGAACCCAATTCTAGACAAAATCCCATGGTGTGATCACTGTAATTTACATATATATGGCATAATCCAATTTTTTTTAACATACACAGACCTCTATATGATCACATCATACTTTAATTTTCAAAACCACTCATCACAGAGAACTTTCCTAATACGTAAATAAACTTTGTAAATCTTTGAAAACCCAATTAAGGTCAAATTAAATAAAATTGATCCTTTAAAACATGATTATATGTTAGAAAACACGTTATGATCACATACCTATATAGATAAAGCCATATCATAACCCAATTGGGAAACCCAATTTTCACGGAAAACTTCAAAACACGTATATGAAAACTTTAGAAAATACAACTTTTGAAAACTTAAAAAGGAAGATTACCCTTTATTAGTATGAAGATAATCAAAGACACACAATTGATTCTCTCAAATCTCTCTTCCTTTCAATCTCTCTCAATTCTTTTCTTCTTCTTTTTCTCTGTAACATTTCTCTGATATTTCTAAGTTTTGAACAAAATGCCAATACGTATATGTATAAGTATATATATAATACATAATAATCTATTCGTTGCATTGCCAACTGTTAAACTCCCATAAGGGCCCTGTTTGGCTAGCACATTAATTCTTCTTTTTTATTTATTTTAATTAACTAATTACTATATAGTTAATTGTCACATTATTAATTATTCAATTAATTTTATTTAAATCAATTAAATATAATATAATAACTTTCCATTAAATCATATTGTCACATAATTAATATTTTTATTAATTAATTATGCCAATACATTAATTCTTCAATTAATTATTAAATTAATTAAAGTAACATTATGCTTATTTAATTAATTCATTTAATCAAATAAACTCCATTAAATATATACTTTGAACTATTAAATTACTACACATTAATTTAATTAATGTAACAAATATAATTAAATTAATCTACCACAAATTCATGAATTAGTTATTTAACTCAATAATTAAATCATTAAAAATATTTATTTATTTCAATAAATATTCAAATAATTGTACAAAATTCACGTTCGTAACAAACTTTGTCTGTGCAGTGGCGCGGCCGCGCCGCTCCAAGGCATAAGTGGAGCACTGCCTGCGCCATGTGGCGCTGCCGCGCCGTTCCAAGGCATAATTGAAGCGCGGCCGAGCCGGTTAGCAGTTTGCCCAGAAAATGTTACTTAAGCGTTCAAGTCTAGAAATGTTGTTTAAAACTTAATGTAATGAACATGATGACATGTTAAGCATATATTGAGATGTTAAAACAATTTATTAACTTACTTTACGTGATTAATTGATAAGTTAAATACGTAAATTAAACTCGTTATTTGCGAAGTCTAATAACGCGACCAAAACTGATGTTTATGATTCGATGTTTATATCAGACTTAGAAATAATTTGTACCACGGATGTAATAATATGTACTGATTAATTGAGGAACGAGAATTATAATTGTAGCTTGTGCATGAGGCAATTTTCTAAACTCATACCTTTTATTGAGCAAGTGTTCTATCCCTAATTTACTATTGTTGAGCAAGTTTTCTAACTATACTTTTTAACATGAGAAAATTTCCAAATTCAAAGTTATACATTGAGCAAGTTTTAAACTTATATTTCTATATCAATTAAGTTCTTATTCTTGTTTATTCAAGTCAAGATTTCGTATGAGATATTATAATCTTTGTAAATCATTACTTCAGTATACAATACTTATTCAATTGTATACTCTCGAGATTCATTATTCAATTTGATTATCAATTATTATTGAACCTTGTAAGACTAGCGAACCCTCATTGATTCGACTAGTCCATAGTTGATGAGCGTTCTAAATTCTAGAACTATTATTGAGCTTATCCAAACCATACTTCCTTTGGTGCGGACTCTGATGTCAAACTGAGATAAACAACCTTTTATAGGGGATTTTGTACGCGTTAGCGTTGAGATGATGTGCACATTCATGGTACTAAGGGCTGATCACCCTAAGTATGAGTAGTAGAGTCCATATAGTCTTATGACCATTAAAGGTTTAAGGTAGAAATACTTGACAACCTCGGACATAGTTCATGGTCTTATGACCCTCAAATGTACTTTTGATTCATGTATTCATTCTTGATTCAAAAGCCGAGCTTTCTATTATTTAGAACTCTTTGATTTCTCACATATTATTATTTCTGTTATATTGTTATACTTGTGAGAAATCGTGCTCACTCTTGCATAATAACATTACAGCTAAGATTGAAAGGACCGATGAGCCTTCAACTAGCAAGGGCAAGGGAAAGGTTAACAAGTGATGAAGACTTGTTATTTTATTTGAGATTATTATGTTTAAAGTCTATGATATTGTTAAGACTTATTTATTTGTTTCTGTTTCCGTACTGATGTTTAAGGTTAGTTCAATCTGTAATTTATTTATTATTCAGATGTTGTAACCCCTTAAGGGGAGGATTTCTATTTATTTCATGGTTTGCAATCATTATGGGTAGATAGATATGTGATATTTGTACAGTGAACACCAAATCCTGTGAAAATTGAAGTACCCGAATTTGGGGGTGTAACAAGTTGGTATCAGAGCTGTAGGTTATAAACCTTAGGTGGGGAAAAACCTTAGAGTAGTAGCCTTTTTAAGAGATCGATAACATAGTGATGATAAACTCTTATCGAGTTTTAGGAAAGATAATAAATTACTTTATGTGTTATGTGCTTATATTTTTTGTACTCGCGAGTATCATCGAGTAAAATCGAGTATCGATTAGTATCACATAGTAACTAAGACTTAAAATTTTGATTGTTAGGAGTCGATTGTTGGAGGATCCAGTCAGCCTAGAGAGGTTGTACCCCGAGTGGCTATTGAAGAGGAGTCCCGAGATATTCATTCAGTCTGGGAGCAGTTGGTTCGTAGAGAGCCATCTCCTTTGATCTGATAGTAGTGTGCATACAAAGCCAATCATGTATGATGATAAAGCACATACTTTATAAATAATCTTATTTATTTATTAATAAAATATTCATTTAAGGCATTTAATTATCTACATGGTGCTATTTTTAATAATATGTAAATAACCCATAGTTTTAAGCAATGATTTTAGAATCATGATGAGATCATACTAATGAGATCTAAATTCTTAGAAAGCTTAAAAACTAAAATAGTTCCCAAATGTGGGATTACTAAAATGGGGATTAGTAAATCCGGATAGATTGGTACATATGTTGCTTGCTTATTGGATGAAGATGACAGATCTCATGGTTATTTGTGTGGAGACACTAAAGCAAGTATGTAGGTGCTTATTGGAGAATAAGTTCACTGAACGTGACTCGCTATGGAATACCTAATGGAGTTTTACTCGCCTATCAATAGGAATTTCTAATGTGATAGTAGTACAAGTGATCCTTGGACTTGAGATCATCATAGTATCTTGTACGTAACAAATTATACTTTGACTTATTCTTTAAGGCCTTTTAAGGCATAAATAGGGTATGCTTGGGTATAATGAGCTACATATGGAGATAATGAATGATCAATAAAGAATCTGTCACCTCTAGTAAAAGAGGAGATATGTCCTATGTGATTCGTTAAATGACAACCCAGGAATCCTTGGCCAAGGTAGAATGAAATTAGAAAGAGGTTTCTAATTTGTATTATTTGGAGTTGTGCATTTTCTAATCGAAATACATATGATTAAATAAATTAAGACTCGACAGTAAATCCATGTCTTATATTTAATTTGGACATTGTATGGTGGAAGGATTGAATTGTACGGTAACTATTAACTTACATGTTCTTTTATTATTAATGTTGAAATCTATATTATCTGGAAAGTCGTTAATCGCTAGGGAGGCTTATCCCTATTGTAGAATAAATGATATTTATTTAAATAGATTATTAGTTTAATTTATTTATTTAAATAAGATTAGAATTTTTCTAATTGATTTATTCACAACCGGTTTAATATGGAGAACCTAAAGGGTCACACCATAAAAAGAAGAATAATTATTTAAGAAGAAAATGGCATGATAGTAATAATGCATTAAGTGTAATTAATTTAATCTATGGTGATAGAATAAATTAAATAGCTTAATATTTATTATTTAATATTTTAGAAATATTAAATATAAATTAATAAGAGGAGTCTTATTAATATTATTATTATTATTATTATTATTTTAATTCTAAAGGAGTTTAAGAATTAAGATAATATCAGTACTCTCTCTCAATCCTAATAAGATTAGGATATAAATTAATTAAAAGTGTTTAATTAATTAATTAAATAAAACCCTATTCTAATTGGATTAGGAGGGTTAACCTAATATCTATATAAGAGTGTCTTATATCAGAAATAAGGTATGTGAATTTTTTCAAAGGTTGGGAGTACACATATTCTATAGAGATAGAAACAAGGGTTAAGCCAATAACCCATCTTCTTGAGTTCTTCATCTTCCTTGGTGGATCACCGTTAGAGGCCAAACATTTGGGTGGCTAACATTGATCAAGGGAAGGAGCAACTACAGAGGAATCAAAGGAATCAAAGGAGTAAAACTTGTACCTGAGGAAGCTTAGATCTTCAAAGGTATAATTCCATCATCTCCTTCCATGAATTGACTGATAATTGATGCACAAGAAAGATCATGGTTAAGGGTTTGTAAGAAACTTTTAAAAACTAATTTTTCATCCCTTCCGTTGCGTATATGTAATTTGATTGCATGCTTATGTTTCTAGCAAACCCAACAGTGGTATCAGAGCCAATCTTGTGCTAATTATCAGTTTATGTGATTCCATACATGTATGATATGCGATTGGATCGAGTTCTTGGGCAACAAATTTTTTTTTTGATTCTGCGAAGCTACGCAGCTGTGCCGGTGCAAGGCCTTCTTGCTGCGCAGCTGCGCCGGTGTCTTGTCCTGGTTTTCATGCTGCGCAGCTACGCCGATTCCCTTTATATTCCTAGCGCAGCTGCGTTACTGGACATGAACTGAATTTTTTTTTGTTTTATTTAATTAAATGAATGGTTTATTTAATTAATAAAGGTTTAAAATAAAGATATTTATTTTATATGAAATGAGATTTCAAAATTGCTAAAATTAAAGAGTTTAATTTGGAATTATTTTTGAATGAAATAAAGGAGTTTATTTTTCCAAAAAATAAAACTTAGCAAACTTTTGCCCATTAACTGATATTAGTACATATATGGCATAAATTTACTTTCATGAGATGAATAAGTTTTATTGATACGTATGATGATATGTATGTTAATAAAAGGGATTGATTATGGACTATGACCAATGTGATTGGATTTTATTTTGGATGAATGCTTGAATGTATGGGTTATATAAAATGGAGTCTGCGTACCTCGTCTTCTTTGATTTTATTCTCGGTGTAAAATTCTATCTCCCTCCTATGTACTTCCCCTTGACTGCTGATCAAGGTTTCTATTTAATTATAAATAGTTTATGTAATAGAGATAGTTAGAATTATCTTGAAGAAACTGGAGACCAAGGAGCAAGGAGTGCATGAAAACCCGTTTGTATAGAGCCTGGGTTTAAATGTAATAGTTACATTTAAAATTTAAATTCTTGTACTCCTGCGTTTGACCTTTTGGTTCACTTGGTGGTTCTAGTGAACCAAACTAGAATAAAAGTCCATAATCAATCCGGGTAGAATATAGTATTCTATATTGCATGCTAAATATTATATATATTATATTTTATGCAAACATGCTTCACATGTTTAATAAAATGACGCGTATTTTATATATATATATATATATATATATATATATATATATATATATTATATGATGCATGCGCGCTAAACAAGATGAGAGAAATAATAACAAACCTCTCAAAGAAATAATATTATGTCTAAAGCGTTCAAATGATATTTAGAATATCGAACGTCGCCTTCTAGCATGATTAATTAATAGAGTATTAAATATTTAATATGCATTTGTTGTGCTATCCACAAGGCGAGTATTGAGTATTTAAGATGTTAATTAATCACATTTGATGCTTATCAAGAAAATTGAACGATCTAGTCTTGTTGTGCTATCCACAAGGACGAACAATTTTCTTTTTTGAATTTATGGAAGTGCTAGGCTGGACTTAACTTAAATCATTTTAGTTTGGATGTGCACACACATGACCATTATGATTTAAGAGGCAAAATAAAAGGAGTTACATGGTGATGTAATTGACAAGAGTTGTCTACCTATTTATTTGTATATCGCTTATTGTGCTATCCACAAGGTTATATACATTTGAAATGGATCCTTAATCTCACTAGCAAATCTTTAATTAGATGTTGCCGAACTATATAAGTGAGGGTAATATAGTTTGATGAAAATAGTGAGAGATACCAATTTAAAATAAAGACCTAAATTTATTTTGGTATGCAAAGTTAATAAAATAAATATTTGCTAAAATTGTTGTCTTTTCACTTGCAGAATTTTTTTAAAAAATGTCAAAATCACTAATCTCACTACGAAGCATACTTGATGCAAATAAGCTTATCGGGCCGAATTATGAGGATTGGCTAAGAAATCTGAGAATTGTTCTCACTGCTGAAAAGATTTCTTATGTCCTAAATTCAACTATCCCTGAATCTGTTTCGAAAACAGCCTTTGAGGAAGAGATTGCCACTTTCAATAAATGGCAAGATGATGCATCTGTGGCTCAATGCATCATGCTCGCATCCATGAATAACGAGCTTTAGTGTCAGCACATAAATATGGATGCTCCTGCTATGCTGCTTCACCTCAAGGAATTGTATGGTGAACAGAGTAGGAGTGCTAGATATGAGATATCTAAAGAACTCTTTCGATCTCGGATGACCGAGGGCACTGCCATCGAGACTCATGTTCTGAAGGTAATCAATTTGATTGAATGCCTTGGACAGCTTGGGTTCGTCATGGATGGGGAGTTGAGTCAAGACTTGGTCTTGCAGTCACTCCCTGAGACCTTCTCGCAGTTTGTGATTAATTTTCACATGAATAAGCTAGATGTCAGCTTGCCTGCGCTGCTTAACATGCTAAAAACTGCAAAAGGTCACTTCTCATCCAAGAAGAACCATGTCTTGTTGGTGGATTCTTCCAATAAAATGAAGAGGCCCAAGGTGTCTTCTTAAAAGAAGAAATCCAAGAAGGCTAAGGGAAAGGGGAAAGAAAAGGAACAAAAGAAATCTGAACCAGCTAAAGGAATGTGCTTTCATTGCAACAAGCTGGGACATTGGAAGAGGAACTGCAAGAAGTTTCTAGCAGAGAAGAAGCTTGGAGAAGCTTCGACTTCCAATCAAAGTTTGTTTATGATTGAAATTAATTTTTCTGAAAGTCATAATTCTACTTGGGTATTGGATACCTGCCGTGGGTCTCACATATGTAACACTGTGCAGGGACTGGTCAGAAGTAGAAAGCTGAACAATGAAGAGGTGATCCTACGAGTGGGGAATGGAGCAAAGGTTGCTGCATTAGCTGTAGGAACTTATTGTTTAGCAATGCCTTCGGGCAAGTCCATTTATCTTAATAATTGTTATTATGTTCTGAATATTATTAAAAATATTATTTCAATTTCTGTATTGGATATGGAAGGATTTAACGTTGTTATAAAGAACAATAGTTGTTCTATTTATAAAGACGATGTTTTATATGGTATTGAAAATTTGCGAAATGGACTTTATACACTTGACTTACAAGAAAATATATTTCAAATTGAACAAACTAAGAAAAGGAAAAGAGATGATATTAATTATACCTACATGTGGCACTGTAGACTCGGTCATATCAATGAAACAAGATTATCCAAGTTGCATAAAGATGGGCTCCTAGAGCTATCCGATTATGAATCATATCCAACTTGTGAATCTTGTCTCATGGGTAAAATGACTAAATCTCCTTTTAGTGGAAAAGGAGAAAGAGTTACAGAGTTGTTGGCATTGATTCACACAGACGTTTATGGACCTATAACAACAAGTGCACGGGGTGGGTATTCTTATTTTATTACTTTCACTGATGATCACTCAAGATTTGGATATGTGTATTTAATGAAATACAAATCAGAATCATTTAAAAAGTTCAAAGAGTTCAGAAGTGAAGTGGAGAAACAAACGGGCAAGAGTATTAAGATACTTCGATCAGATCGAGGTGGAGAATACTTAAGCGGTGAGTTTCTCAATTGTCTCAAAAAAATGGTATAATCTCACAATGGACTCCTCCAGGTACACCACAGTTAAATGGAGTATCTGAAAGGAGAAATCGAATACTGTTGGACATGGTTCGATCCATGATGAGTTTTACCGACCTTTCAATTCCTTATGGGGTTATGCCCTAGAAACAGTTGCATACCTACTTAACAAGGTACCTACCAAATCCCCCCCCAATAACTCCATATGAGATGTGGAAAGGGAGGAAACCAAATCTTAAGCATGTTAAGACTTGGGTTGTCCAGCTTATGTCAAAAAGTTTAAAAATGATAAGCTACAGACTAAATCCGATAAGTGTAGATTTGTGGGATACCCTAAAGAAACTTTAGGGTATTATTTCTATTATCCAACTGATCAAAAGGTGTTTGTTGCGAAACATGCTGCCTTCTTGGAAAAGAAGTTTATCCATAAAGGGGTCAGTGGGAGTAAGATATATATCTTGAAGAAGTTCAAGAACCACAAATTACCACGGATACAAGTCAGGTACCTAACCAAGTAGAAGAACCTACTATACCACACCCTGTTCGTAAATCTGTAAGTGTAACGATTGTGATTTTATATTTAATTTTAAATATTTATTGAATTAAATAAATATTTTATGTGATTTATTTATTGAGTTAAATAAATAAATTATGTGATTTATGGAGTGATTTAATTAAGTGTATATATTAATTAATTGAATGTGTAATGCTTATTTAATTAATGTATATTAATTTTATATTATAATTCTAATTTAATTGAGATAATTAAATTAGATGAATTATGTGATGAAGTGTTACATGAATTATAATTAGCGAGTAATTATAATTATGTGGCAATTTTATGTGATTTATTGATGTTAGATTTTAATTGATTAAATTAGATGATTAATATTTAATTAATTAAAATGTGACATTAAAGTATGCGTCAAATGATTTATTAAAATAAAAAGAAAAGGATTTTTTTTTAAATGATTTTTACCAAACAAGGCCCTTGCTTTTGTTTTAAAAGACTGTTGCCAAACAGGGCCCTTACACTAGCTAAATCTAAATTACCTAAACCATGTTTGGAGTTAATAAAAACTAGTTTCTAATTTTTCTTGTAGCCAAACAAGCAAAGTTGGCTTTTGAATTTTGTAACTTACGTTATAATTAGTAGTTAGTGCATATACTTATTATATGGGAGTTACATATATTATATATTACTTGTGTTATATATTATATGTATATACTATCAGTACGTTAGTTTTTCTAAAAGTTAGTCTAAAGCTAAGAAAAAAGAGCAGAGAAAATAACAGAGAAGAAGATAGAGAGAAGAGGAAGAGAAAGAAAAGGTATAGCTTGAGAAGCTTGAAGGGAATCACTATCATCTTCTTCTTCAATCATCTAAGCAAAAAGGGTATTATTTCAATTAAATTATATTTCTATGTGTTTTCTTTATAATATTCATGAATATGAGTTCTCTGTGTTTATGATTTAGCATGAAAGTTATACAAATATGATGTACATATATAAATTGTGTTTGTAATGGTTATTATATGAATTGTATGTCATGATCAAGGATTTTCAGAAATTAAAATTTTGTCAGAACATGTTTTAATGGAGAAATTGATGTTCTTATGATTTTGTATGTTATTGGCCAATTTTAGAGTAAAAGTTATGATTTGATTGTGTGTTAATATGCCTATTTAGAATTGTTGTGATAATATCTTCAATTTCAAACATAATGCATGTTTTATAAGTGGAATTGGTAAGAAAATTTTATTACAGAGAATTATTTTATGAAAATATGAGTTTTTATAAAAATGGCCAAAATAGATTTTCAAAACTTATGATTATCATTGTTTAAGTGATTTTGTATTTTGGAAGCATGCTTTATATATGTGTAATAGCGTATATATGTTTTTACAGAGTCTATAGTACTGTATTTTTGGCGTTGTTGGGTTAATCGGTGAAGCAGAGTAACGTGGCTGTCTGCGTCTGGCCGAGTTTCTGCGCAGCTGCGCCGGCAGCAAGGCCAGGAGCAGCGCAGCTTGCGCCTCTTGTCCTTCCCAGATTCCTTCCCTGCGCAGCTGCGCCGGTTTAAAGGCAGCTGGCTGCGCAGCTGCGTCGGGCACAGTGCTTGGGCAGTGAGTTTTGCTTGCTTGTACAGTTTATTTTAAAGACCTTAGTTTAATTTTTCATGGATAAGGGGATATATATTTTGAATGATATAACATGTTGTTATATGATTATGATAATTTCATGTTTGGAAAATAAAAGAAATTTTGAAAACCTAATATGGTATTTAAAACTATAATTGTTTACTAAGTTACTTAATTATAATTTTATTAATTATAATTAAGAGTAAATGTGTAATTTAAATTATAAATTTTGTGAAATTATAAGGTATAGAAGTTTAATTATTTTAATTTAAATTATAATTTATGTAATTAAAATTTAATAAATGCATGTTTAATTGTGAATTTTTAATTGATAATTACATAATTAATTATAAATTGTGTAATTATAATGCATGTTATAGTTTAATTAATTATTGATTATAATTGATAAATACATGATTAATTATAAATTGTGTAATTATAAATGCATGAATGTGGTTTAATTGATTTTAAATTATAAATTGTTTATAATTTAAAAGGTAATGATAATTTAAGTAATTATAATTTGATTAAGTGTTTGAATTATAATTGTTTAATTATAATTGAGTTAAATACATAATTAATTTAATTATGTGAATATGTAGGTGATGTAATTAACTATGTGATGGTTGATTATTATTACTATTTAATCAGAATGTGAGTTAACCATGAGGGTTAACCACTTATGTGAATTAGTTACGTGTTAACTAATTTAGGTTATTGTGATTGAATATATATGTGTAGGAAGTATTAAAGTACGTGAATTGTGTTAAGTAGCTTGCGCTTGAGGCAAGTCTTCTAAACCCTAAACTCGTTAATTTTACGCAAGTTTTCTAAACCCTAATCTTGTATTGATTTTATATGATCTCTTGAATTCATATATTCATTGTTGAGAATGTCCTTTCCATTTCAGTATTGGACAATTATTTATTTAATTGAAATGGTCTTAACTTATTGTTCAAGTAAGATCCAATTATTATTTTAAATGCTTTAGGTTTACTTCTAAAGCATATGTTAATTCATAATTCTTTTATTTTGAATTATTGGAAGTCGATTCAACTAATCCTTAGTTGATGAACGTGAATTCTAAATTACCCTTGTAAGCTTATCCAAACCAAACTTTCTTTGGTGCGGACTTGAATTCAAATTACTGAGTTGAACAACCCTATTTACTAGGGGAGGTTACTACGCATAGCGTTAAGATGGTTGTGCACAATACCTGGTACGAAGGGCTGATCCCCCTAAGTACGAGTTAAGGTCCATAGTCTTATTGACCGTTAAAGGTTTAAGTAGAAATATTTATAACCTAGGACAAGAGTTCAAAGGTCTTATGACCCTCAGATGAATTCTATATTTGAATTTTTAATATTGATAGAGAATTATTATTCAATTCTTTATTATTGAAGCAAGCTAAGTTGTTCAGATTTTCTTAAAGATATTCTTTCATGTCTATATTATTGTTAAACTCCAGTGAGCTGTGGTTTGCTCACTCTTGCATTAAATAACAATTTCAGTTAAGGTTGATAACGCTGATGCTCCGTCTACAAGTAAGAGCAAGGGAAAGCAAAGCAAGTGAAGACTTGTTTTTTTTTTTTATATTTAATTGAGAATGATTGTAATAATTGAATGTTATGTTTTATTTTCGCACTTTATTATATTCATGTCAAGATTAGAGTAACCCTGGGATTGATTTTGAGAAGGTTGTAACCCTTGTTTTAAGGGAGATTTAGTTATTTTAATTTAAGTTGTAGTTTATTTTGCATTATTCATTGGGTAGATATATGTTATATTAGAAAGTGAACACCAAATCTTGTGAAAACGAAGTACCTGGATTTGGGGGTGTCACAGGAAGAGTACCGAAGATACCTGAGAGGTATGGATTAGTTATGGAGGATGACAATGAGGTACACATCATGAATGATGATGATCCATTGAATTACGAACAGACTATGAGTAATAAAGACTCAGAGAAATGGTAGATGACCATAAAATCTAAAATGGATTTGGAAGTTATGCTCAAGTCCATTTGGATTTTTCTTACGATTGCAACTTATTTTTACTTAATTTGGCAAAATGGACGCGGAGACGCCCTTCCTCAAATATGCATTATTAGAGGAGAATCTATGTATGATACAACCAGATGGTTTTGTTTCAATGGTTGAAGCAAATCATGTATATGAGCTACAATAATCCATTTGTGGATTGAAGCAAGATTCTCGTAGATGGAAGACAATCAAAGAGTTTGATTTTATCAAAAACGAGGATGAACCATGTGTGTATAAGAAGGTTAGTGGGAGCGCTGTTTCATTCAATGTATTATATGTTGATGATATATTACTGATAGGGAATGAAATTCCTATGCTAAAATCAATCAAAATAAAGTTGTCTAAAAATTCCTCCATGAATGATTTGGGTAGAACATCCCGCATTGGGGATATAAATCTGTATTAATAGATTTAAAAGGATGTTCGGCTTAACCTAAGGAAACGTATATTCATTAGATGCTAAAGGCGTTTACCATGGAAAACTCTAAAAGAGTGCCTCATGATGAGGAGCCATGGAGAGTATCTATCTAATATTGTCCTCAGTAAAAGAGAGATCGCATGAGTTACTATCATGTATGCAATAAAATATATGAGACTCGATGTTGATCAGTCAGATTTTGGAGAAGATCACTGTGAGACAGTGATAAACATCCCATAGTACTTAACTAACACTAAGGATGTCATCATGACATATGATGGGTCTGAATGAATCTAGAGTGCTAAACAGACTCAAGTTTTCAGACTGACCAAGACAACAGTTAATCCACTATAGGGTAAGTCAGTTACCTTGAAAGGTGATGCAGTGAATTGGAAAGGTTCCAAACAGCAAAAGGTTACTGATTTAGTGACAAAGACAAAATATATAACTGTAAGTGAAGCTGCAAGTAGATGTTTCGGATGAAAAGTTCATTACAGAACTAGGAATAGTTCCTAAGTCTCATCTTGAATCTAAAACATGTGTTGCGGCACTTTGATTAAAGAAATCATTGAAAGAAGAGCATATAGACTCTCAAGATAACATTACAGATCCATTTACTAAAACTATAACACAACAGCAGTTTGATTGTCACTTAGAGAAGATGGGTATGAGATACCATGGCGATTGACTTTAGTGCAAGTAGGAGATTGATAGTAGTGTGCATACAAGCAAATCATGTATGATGATAAAGCACATACTTTGTAAACAATCTTATTTATTTATTAATAAAATATTCATTTAAGGCATTTAATTATCTACATGGTGCTGTTTTTAATAATATGTAAATAACCTATAGTTTTAAGCAATGATTTTAGAATCATGATGAGATCATGCTAATGAGATCTAAATTCTTAGAAATCTTAAAAACTAAAATAGTTCCCAATTGTGGGATTACTAAAATGGGGATTAGTAAATCCGGATAAATTGGTACATATGTTGCTTGCTCATTGGATAAGGATGACTGATCTTATGGTCATTTGTGTGGAGACACTAAAGCAAGTATGTAGGTGCTTATTGAAGAATAAGTTCACTGAACGTGATTTGCTATGGAATACCTAATAGAGTTTTACTCGCCTGTCAATAGGAATTCCTAATGTGATAGTAGTACAAGTGATCCTTTGACTTGAGATTATCATAGTATCTTGTATGTAACAAATTATACTTTGACTTATTCCTTAAGGCCTTTTAAGGCATAAATAGGGTATGCTTGGGTATAATGAGTTACATATGGAGATAATGAATGATCAATAAAGAATCTGCCACCTCTAGTAAAAGAGGAGATATGTCCTATGTGATTCGTTAAATGACAACCCAGGAATCCTTGGCCAAGGTAGAATGAAATTAGAAAAGAGGTTTCTAATTTGCATTATTTGGAGTTGTGCATTTTCTAATCGAAATACATATGATTAAATAAATTAAGACTTGACAGTAAATCCATGTCTTATATTTAATTGGGACATTGTATGGTGGAAGGATTGAATTGTACGGTAACTATTAACTCACATGTTCTTTTATAATTAATGTTGAAATGTATATTAGCTGGAAAGTCGTTGATCGCTAGGGAGGCTTATCCCTATTGTAGAATAAATGTTATTTATTTAAATAGATTATTAGTTTAATTTATTTATTTAAATAAGATTAGAATTTTTCTAATTGATTTATTCACAACCGGTTTAATATAGAGAACCTAAAGGGTCACACCATAAAAGGAAGAAGAATTATTTAAGAAGAAAATGACATGATAGTAATAATGCATTAAGTGTAATTAATTTAATCTATGGTGATAGAATAAATTAAATAGCTTAATATTTATTATTTAATATTTTAGAAATATTAAATATAAATTAATAAGAGGAGTCTTATTAATATTAATATTATTATTATTATTTTAATTCTAAAGGAGTTTAGGAATTAATATGATATCAGTACACTCTCTCAATCCTAATAAGATTAGGATATAAATTAATTAAAAGTGTTTAATTAATTAATTAAATAAAACCCTATTCTAATTGAGTTAGGAAGGTTAACCTAATATCTATATAAGAGAGTCTTATATCAGAAATAAGGTACGTGAATTTTTCCAAAGGTTGGGAGTACACATATTCTATAGAGATAAAAACAAAGGTTAAGCCAATAACCCATCTTCATGAGTTCTTCATCTTCCTTGGTGGATCACCGTTAGAGGTCAAACATTTGGGTGGCTGACATTGATCAAGGGAAGGAGCCACTACAGAGGAATCAAAGGAATCAAAGGAGTAGAACTTGTACCTGAGGAAGCTTGGATCTTCAAAGGTATAATTCCATCATCTCCTTCTATGAATTTATTGATAATTGATGCACAAAAAGATCATGGTTAAGGATTTGTAAGAAAAGTTTAAAAACTAATTTTTCATCCCTTCCGCTGCGTTTATGTATTTTGATTGCATGCTTATGTTTCTAGAAAACCCACCATGATCACTGCTGTTGGTCAGGAGTATGAGCCAGTGTTTGATTTAGAGGAGGACTATGAGGAGATTGAGGTTGAGGCTGAGGCAGCTGAGGAGGAGGATGAAGACCCTGATGAGTTTCCACCAAACTCTGTCAGTGTCGAGATGTACGACGAGCTGTATGACCGTAACATAGAGTTACAGGATACTATTCAGGAACTGAAGGAGCAGACAGTCGCATATCGGACTACCATTGAGCAGAAGGATGGCTAGATCGAGACTCTGGATACACGTCTTGGAGATGTGGAGTGAGAGTTGGTTCATGAGAACGACCAGAATGAAGAAAAGTCAGTTAAGATAGAGAAGCTAAAGAATAATTTGCAAGAGGAATCGGTGAAGCATGCCAGAGCAGAGGACGCTTAGATGAGTGCTTCACGACGTGCAGATATTGCCAAGGATGACGACCAGTCAAAGAAGGAAAAGATTGAGTAGACGGACTACACGTTCCAGACAACGATTGATAGGGCCCAGGATCGAGTGGTCTCTACTATCCAGTTTAGTTTGAGGACCTACCTTAGTATATGCTAGACCGTAGGACGATGTTCTGGATTATGGAAGAAGAACGTAGAGCAGTTATTCGACGCTTTAGTAGGTCGTGATAGGAAAAACATGATTATGTGAATATTTCTTTGGAAGTTAATAATGTAAATTCCGATGTGATTATAAACAACGGAATATGATGATGATTTAAATCCTGAAGATTCTTTATCTCGGGATAGTTGATGTAAATAGCAGTGATGCTACCTTGTTATGTTTAAAACTTTTGATCGAATAAAATATCAGAGTTTATTTGAGATAATATGTGTTAAGTGATTGTCTTAAAATGTTTAAGCTAAGTCTTAAATATTTAAGAATTAAATAAAGATCTAATACGCATATATCTTAAATGAAATATGCCACCAAGAAGACGCCCAACTCGTCAACCGGCTCAAGAAGGGTTGACTAATAACAACAACGCCAATGCCAATGCCAACCCCGTTCAGCAGTTGGTGAACTTATTGACTAGAGCAATGGCCAATCAACAGAAAGCTCCACCAAACACGACGTTCAAGGACTTCAAGGCGGTGGGACCGCTAGAGTTCAAGGGATCCATGAACCCCATCGAAGCTCAGACGTGGGTTATGGAGATGGAGAAGGTTTTCGATGTCGCTAGGGTAAGTGACGATCAGAAGACCGCTTACGCAACATTCATGCTGAAGGCAGAAGCCAGCTACTGGTGGCAGGCAAACAAAGTCAAGGGAGGACAAGGCGTGATAACCTAGGAAAGATTCAAAGAGATGTTCTTCGAAATATACTTTTCGATGAGCTCACAGAACCAAATGGAGGTTCAGTTTCTAGAGCTAAAGCAATGTAATATGTCTATGCCAGACTATACGACAAGATTTGATGAGCTGGCTAGGTTTGCCACATATTATGTGTACACTGATAAAAGGAAGGCAAGGAGATTCGAACAGGGACTGAAGCCCTGGTTGTATAGAAAAGTGTCAATGTTCCCATTTAACACTTTTGCTAGAGTATTGGAGAAGGCAATCATCGCTGAAGGTGGAAGCGATGCTATTGAAAGTAGTATGCATACAAGCCAATCATGCATATGATAAAGCATATAATATATAAACGATCTTATTTATTTATTAATAAAAGTATTCATTTATTAAAGGCATTTAATTATCTACATGATGCTGTTTTTATAATATGTAAATAACTCATAGTTTTAAGCAATGGTTTTAGAATCATGATGTTGATCATGCTAATGAGGTCTAAATTCTTAGAAAGCTTAAAAACTAAAATAGTTCCCAATCGTGGGATTACTAAAAAGGGGATTAGTAAATCCGGATAGATTGGTACATATGTTGCTTTCTCATTAGATGAGGATGATTGATCTCATGATCATTTATGTGGAGACACTAAAGCAAGTATGCAGGTGATTATTGGAGAATAAGTTCACTGAACGTGACTCGCTATGGAATACCTAATGGAGTTTTACTTGCCTGTCAATAGGAATTCCTAATGTGATAGTAGTACAAGTGATCCTTGGACTTGAGATCATCATAGTATCTTGTATGTAATGAATTATGCTTTAACTTATTCCTTAAAAATCCTTAGGGTATATCAAAGGGTATGCTTGGGTTTAATGAGTTACATATGGAGATAATGAATGATCAATAAATAATCTACCACTTCTAGTAAAAGAAGAGATATGTCCTATGTGATTCGTTAAATGACAATCAAGTAGTCCTTGGCCAAGGCAGAAAGAAATTAGAAAAGAGTTTCTAATTTGCATTATTTGGAGTTATGCATTTTCTAATCGAAATACATATAATTAAATAAGATAAGACTTGACAGTAATTCCATGTCATATATTTAATTGGGACATTATATGGTGGAAGGATTGAATTGTACGGTAACTATTTACTCACAGGTTCTTTTATGATTAATGTTGAAATTTATATTATCGTTGATCGCTAGGGAGGCTTATCCCTATTGTAGAATAAATATTATTTATTTAAATAGATTATTAGTTTAATTTATTTATTTAAATAAGATTAGAATTGTTATAATTGATTTATTCACAATCGGTTTAATATGGAGAACCTAAAGGGTCACACCATAAAAGAAAGAATAATCATTTAAGAGGGTAATGACATAATCGTCATAATGCATTAAGTGTTATTAATTTAATCTATGGTGATAGAATAAATTAAATAGCTTAATGTTTATTATTTAATATTTTGAAAATATTAAATATAAATTAATAAGAGGAGTCTTATTAATATTATTACAATTATTATTATTTTAATTTTTAAAAGAGTTTAGAAATTAATTTAATATTAGTACTCTCATTTATTCCTAATAAGATTAGGAGACAAATTAATTAAATGAATTTAATTAATTATTTCCAATGAGGTGGGAAGCCTAAATTAATTAAAGGAGTTTATGCAATTTCAATTGTTGGAGAATACTCATTTTCTATAGTGGATAGAAACCTAGGGTTTAGCCAACCACCCTCCTTCTTAATAATTCATCTTCCTTAGTGGATCACCTCTAGAGGCCAAATACTTGGGTGACTAACGTCAATCAAAGGAAGGAATCTAACCCGGATATTCAAGGAGACCGCGAAGAACAAGGACTTAAACTTGTACCTGTGGAAGCTTCGTTCTACAAGGGTATGAATTCCATAACTTCTTATTTATCGTTTTTGTTAGGAATATGCACGAGAATGCTATTCCTATTTATATAAGATTTGATTGTGATCTTAATAAATGAATATGCAAATATGTCTGCATTGATGAAAGCTGTAAAGTCCTTAAATAGATAATAGGAGTATATGTACAAGGACTTAGAATGAAATGATCAAATGTGTTAGGTTGATCCTACATGAACAAAACAGCTTTGTAAAGTCCTTCAAAAGATTATGATGTACAAGGACTGAATATAGAAAGATTAAGCTTGTTAGGTTGATGTAATGTAATAGATTGGCCTGTCTGATCGTCGAGCACTGCACCAGCCTTCGTAGTCTGCCAGGAGAAACAAAAAAGACTCGGAGACTATCAAGGCAGAATTGTAGTCTGTAAGGATAGTTGCTCTCGAAGTTCGTAGTCCGCCAGGGAGACAAGGCAGGATCGTGGTGTGTCAAGAAGGACTTTCTCGAAGCCATAGTCTGTCGAGGAAGTCATGTTCAGAATTGTGGAGACAGCCTGTCTAAGCATCGTTCGAGCGCTTGTCGAGCCAAGTCAAGAATCGTAGGTCTCACTTGAAGTCGTGGAGCCTGAAGATCATAATAGAGGCAGAAATCATAGTTAAGCAGATCAGTCAAGGGACATCAAGTGTTAAGGTAGAAATCGTAGTCTGTCATATGATCTGCTTTCGGAGTCGTAGTGTCTGCAGAACTAAAGCAAGATCGTAGTCTATAGAACAAAGGCTTCAACAAAGTCTACCAAGTGCTCACAACACCAAGGAAGAATCTTAGAGATAATACGATTCTCATCAAATGAGCACTCCCAATGGATCCAAAGAATGTAGCCTCTAGTCAGAACAGTAAAGATGCAATCTACCTGAAGAAAGCCAGAGAGCACTTATCGAATGGACTGCAAGCAAATAGAAGTTCGAAGCACCAACTCAATCAACATCTTGATTGAGAAGTGAAACTATTCAGGAGAAGTCTTCCATAAGCAAATATCTGAAGACAATAAATGAAGTGACTGACTAAAGGAAGTCAGCAATGCAGTATCTGTTAAACCAACAGAAGACAATGATATTGGGTATAACCATAATCGTGGTGCTTGCCAGATGAGCAGCAAAATTGATGAAGCACATACAGTGGAATTGGCCAACCTATAGAACAGACGAAAAGGATTGTCAATAGCTCAGCCTCATCATGTAAAGTGAACGGGAGATCACAGGGCAGAATGAAGAGAGAGAGCTGAGCATGACTAATCAGAAGAGTCTTACAATCCAGAAGGGTCAAAGCATTCAGACAATTTGTCAGTTCCTTATATAAGTCAAGGCAAGCAGAAGTATTGAAGTACTGCACGAGTGAAAGAAGAGAGGTTCTACATTGTCAATACAAAGAACACTCTCAGAATTGTAGTGTTTTCTTAACCAGTCAATGAGCAACATTCAACAGACAAACTAAGATCAAGCTCATGGTCATCTGCATCAGAATCGTGGAGTTCAGCCGTCTGATTATTGAAGTCTTGGCAAAGTTTCAATATGAAGACTGACATTCGAACGTTGCTGATTGAGAGCATTGATGTAAAAGGATAACTCATGTGGTTCTAATCAAGGAATCAGAAAAGAGAAATAAAGGTGACTACCAGCCTGTCACATAAAAGTAATATCTCTGAACGGGTAGGTGGAATAGTTGACTGCTGTGTCAGAAAAGTTAAAAAGGGGATGTCACGTCAAGTCAGCAGTCTGTACCAAATAACTCAGGATCTATGAAGCAATTCAAATAGCTTCCAACGGCTATATTCCAACGAGAAGCTTATGAAAGAGTATATAGCAGCTGAAGCTTCAAAGGATCAAAAGTTGTTGACTCTACGAGTTCTACAGAGCAAAACTAAATATGTCTCAGTGGCAGTGAGACTACTAGAGTAGAAGTGAAGCAGATTTGAAGAAAAGCATTAATTGATGAAGGCTTCACTCAACACAGAAGAGAATGCCTAACAGATTGGCATCTGAGCTGAGAGCCGAGAAGGCCAAGAAGACAAGGAGAATAGTGGCAGACCAGAAAACAAATCCAAAGGGCCACTCAACGATTCAGCATGAACAACCTGAGCTGAAGAGAAACAGATGCAGAACTGAATCTGCACACAAGTCAACCTATGTTTAAGGGATGCTAAGTACCAGATGGAGTATACCAAAAGTGCAAAGACATAGTAGACCCCATGTAGTGAATATGTGCAAAGCAGTAATCCGATGAAGATAAGCATCAACTACAAGATCAGCTGCACAATGGAAGAATGAGAGACTGCTAAGTACTCAAGGTCGTCGTGCTTATTGATCAACTTAGCAGTCCATCCAAGGTGATCCAGTCTCAATGCAGAATCTAAGAAGGATCACACCAAGCTGCTAAGTACCAAAGGATGAATAAGCTTCAAGTCATCTTAGCAGCTCAGCACCAACATCAATAACAAGTAGCCAGGGCCTGAGGGGTCCTTGTCCGAGGGACTAAATCAAAGTCAGCCTGCTGGGCTTGCTGAGTACCAGAGGGTACAAGAGATTCTAAGCCTGCTGGGTTTAACCTACAGTTCCAAGTCTGCTGGGCTTAAAGAGTTCTTAGTGAACTGAAGTTCCAAGGCTGCTGGACTTGAAGGAATCTTTGTTATTCAAGAGTTTCCCTTTTCTTTAGTGGAATCCCTGCTTGTTGGAGTAGAAGAGTGGATTAGGAGCTTGAGTCTCTGAACCAATTAAAATCCCTTGTGTTATTTACTTTCAGTCATTTACTTTATGTACATATATCTGCTACAACTGTAATAACCACTTACAACTAAACTAACTCTAGAACAATGCTTATCGAGATATCTATGAAGGGGATCTTTAACTTATTACGGTGTGCTTGAAATGATTCTTATGTTTTTCATATGCTAATTCTTAGCAATACCAAATAAAATAGAAAAAAGGCTTTGAAATTAAAAAGGATCTATTCAACCCCCCTTTCTAGATCTATTGTGTGCCGTCTGGGAACTAACAATTGGTATCAGAGTAGGTTCTTATGCTGTACCCTATAGTTAACGCTTTAAGTATGGTCCTAGGCACAAATAATGTTCTAAACTTAGTTTAGTAGTAAGTCACTTATGAATGCAGATGAGCTCACATGTTAAAAACTATGCGTACAGGTAAATGTGCACATTCACCTGAAGCTGCTCAGATTGGTCTCCGTTCTTAAACGATATAGCAACAAGACCAATCCTTATCCACAGTCAATCAATAGTCTGCAGTCCAGTAATGGGAAGTCAAGAGGCATCAAAAGCAAAGAATCTGACATCCACTGTTCTGAAGGAAGAAATGCTTATACATGAAATGTAACACTTATCCAAAGAAGAATGAAGAATTCTTCATATATATATTTGGCTGATCATATGAATCAGAACCTTGAGGTTCAAGGTTGTCAAAGAATTCAAGCTGCCAAGACTTTCTTCTGATCACAACTCCAAGACTGTGCTTGATTGATCTAAGGTCATAAGAAGCAACAAGCTATCAACACTTAATGCAAAGATATGCACATCAATACCTAACATCGTTATAGCAAGACAAATGACTGTTAAGAAATTGACAGTATAAAGGTATGGTTCCTCATTAATATTCATGCACATCATATTACATCACCTTATGTACTATAACATTATTCTTTCAAGAGATCATGTTCTTCCTAAAAAGGGTTAGAAGGAAAGTACATTAAGATTGGAAACTTATTGCTAACAAACCTTCTCTCCACCCATGTTTTAGGTTGAAGATAACATTTTGAAAGAAGTCTAGAATATACAATAAGTTAATCATAAATAAATTAAGCTTAAGTAGATTAATTGTAATACCCGAGAATTTCCTAATATTATTAAATAAATATATTAATAAAAATGAGAATTTATTTGTATATAAATGATTTTATGTTATGAGATGAATTAATTCAATTATATAAAATTGAATAATTATAATAATTGAGAAATTTATGGAGTTTGCGATAAACTTATTGATAGCCTTGTGTGGCACAGTGATGAGGACTATTAATGATTATATTAATTGACGAAGAAATTATTAAAGTAAACGATTAATCTATATTAATTGTTAATTATAGAATATTAATTAATGGTTATGGAATATTAACTGTGATTGATTAATAATACGTGATTATTATTATTGCAAGAAATATAATAATAATAAGCAATGTGTTTATAAATATAATAAGATTTATATTCATTTAATGTGATATTTAATCATATAAGTGTTAATCGATTATTATGAAAATTAATAATCAATGAGGAATGGATTAATTAATATTATCGTTAATTAATCAATGAGATAAATAATTTATTTATTTGACATTACGAATAATAAAACAAATAAGTAAGTTATTAATATAATAAGATTATATTAATTGATATGTGCAAATGTGCAATACTTGAATATATAAAGTATATGGAATACAACTATATTATATAGTGTAGAGAGACACTTAAGTGTGACCATGCATGTATATATAAACTATAGTGCAATGTGATTATACTACACATAGAAACTATATATTATATGAAGCATAATGTGATTATATTATGTACATAAACTATATAGTAAAGTTATTAAACTATGTGAGTTACATGATTGATGCTTATGTGACAATATGTATGGGGGTATAGATTAAAATAATATATTATGGATATATTGTAATCAATTGTTGATTGTAAAATTTAATAATAAATGTGATAGTATCCGATTAAATTATGCCGGTGTAATAAAATGTACATGGATTATATGTATGAAAATTACACTTATTACAATATGTGAATTACATTGTGACATTTTAATTACAACCTAAGAATGTATTATACAAATACAACTTGGATATATATATATATATATATATATATGAAATGTGCATAGTAAAATAAATATTGTATATATATATATATATATATATATATATATCAATGTTGCTAAAATGCTGAGAATTTATTTGCCTTGTCCCATATTGGTAGTCACATTCTCTTCACGTGTATAGCTTGCAAGCTAGCCTACTCTCTACTCCTCAAACTCAGCAAAATCACAGCAATGATGAACAAGGTTGTGGATTTTATGATTGCCTTCAACAACCAATTACATACCCTTTCATAACCAACATGCAATCCTAATTCACGTTGGTTTAAATTAAAGAGCTAAAGCATTGTCTGTGTATTGGTTGTTCTATAAATGGAGCTCTTCTTCTCCATTCTTCTTTGCTGAGATTTTGCTAAGTGTTGAGAGGGAGAGCATATACATATATCAGTGTGAGCATTCTAAATTAAGCAGCAAGTCCAATTAACTAATTACAAAGGTATAAGATTGCTTTTGTTCTTCATTTTCTATTTCTGCAATTCTAAGATTTCTTGATTCTTGTTTTCTGTCAAAAGTTCTAATTCTTGATTATGCCAAATTAGATTGTAATTGGATTGTAGCATACTTGTTTAGTTGCTATATTAGCTTAAAAACATATTGGTAATACAATGATGTTAGTTATAATCGAATTCGTGACGAATATTTGTGATTGGGCTAAGTTTCTGTCGTAACAGGCCGATTTCTGGTGTGAAGCAGTAGTGGCGCAGCTGCGCCAGTTTATAACTGGAGCGTAGCGCAGCTGCGCCGGGCACTTGATATGGTTTTTTGCATTCTACTTAAAAATCTGTCAAGTGTTGGTTTGTTTATATAACTTAGGCGAGCATGCAAGCATGTGTAATATATATATATATATATATATATATGAGTACATTGAACTAACGTAAGCATGTTTAAACCAAGATGGTATACCCTTTTGACGAAACGACGTATGTGTTGAAAAGGAACTTAAAGTTATAAAGAGAGACTTGGATATGTTATATATATATATATTCTGACTTTCGATACATCTTATTATGATTTAGAAATGCATGAAGGATGTGATGACTTGTGTATATATGTATCTTAAGGTAGCATGAACATGTTAGACTTCGTTAATAGAACTACTAACGAAACATGGACTTTGAACATGGACTTGACATGTTGTATTAAGATTCATATTCTGATATTTTTAACATGTTTAATAATGAATATAACATCACTAGTATACCATACATGTGTACTCGCTTGTTAAATTCAATAAGAGGTTAACCAAGCATGAGTTTAGGCATGTTTCTAAAGTAACGAACAATGCTAGTTATGAATAAATGATGTTGACAAGCGAGCATGATAGGCTTTGTAAATTCCATGACCATGAATGACCTTGAATGACCGTAAGTGTCGACTTAGAATCTATATCACATATGTTTGGAACAAGGGAAGGTTATACGAATATAAAAAGACTCTTTAACATGTATATATACTATGTGATATATTTGAATCCGATTTCGACGGTTAACTTATGCGAATGCCATAACTTGCTAAAATGAAATATATTTATTATTGATTGTGGTCTTCTGTGATATTAATAATATGCGAGTATGTTTGCTAATTGTGGTAGTCTCACATGATAGTAATGATGTATGAATATGATCAAATTGAGAAAAGAGGAAGTTAAGAATAGAAATTATATACTAAATAACTGTGTAGCTAGGTTAAAACTTAGCTTACGTGTTGATTGTATATTCGAAGATAAAATGTGAAGTTAAATTATATGACTAATGAATATTATATACATACGTAACTATATTACGATAGGAATTCGAAAGTGTTGATTTGCTTTTCGTGGATAAACTACGCTAAAGGCAAGTTCTCTAACTTACACTCTTTTAAAGTTCAAGTTTCCTTACTTACACTCATTTATAGTGCAAGTATCCTAGACCTTCGTATTTACTTTATTCAAGGAACGTTGTAAGCAAGTTCCTAACTATACTCTTTATTGAACATTCAATTGGCTTATGCAATTATTATCGTACGAGTAAACTCTTGAGATTAAATTCAGATATTATGAACCATATACTTCATGAATAGGATAAAAGTTGAACTATATTCTTCGGACTTTAAATCTTGAAATTGAATTTATAGTTGTTGAGATCTATGCCATTTGATTCGGCTAGACTTATATTATTGAAAGGCGACCCAAACCGATTGATTTGTGCAGGATCTTGTATTTGACTGAGAAGAACAAAATATAACTGTCGGAGAACCGACGCACGCACATTAGTATGATTGAGTGTTATGCATAACATAGGGTACTTTAGGCTGATCACCTGTTGTACTTGTTTTTGTTGGATTTTCAGTTTATGACTGTCAAATCCTGTGGAAGTTCATAGTCCTTAGTGACTGCTCAGTATTCAGTTATCTTGAAATGTTGAATTGATTTATTATTGAATCACATTGATATTATTCTGTCCTGAGCGACTGTTATTGAAAACTATTGATATTCTTGTTATCCTTGAACTATCAAACCTTGCTATACCCTTTCGAGAATTGAGAATTATATTACAAACCCTTATAGCATATTACTTGCTGAGCAATTTGTGCTCATTCTTGCTTTCCCTAAAAACATTTTAGTTAAGGCCGAGCAGTGCGGACCCTCGAGTACCGACAAGGGCAAGGGAAAGGCTACTGAGTAGCTTTGTTTATGTAGGACTTTATGATTGTAATAAAGAACTTATGATATTATATACTAGTTAAGGTTATTTATGCATAAGATATGTCTAAGCTATGTAATCACTGTTTAAGTTACGAGACCTTGGGACGTGAATAATTATATTATTTAAATGTAATTTATTCGGTATTAGTTGTGTATTATTCCGATGTGCGATGCGAAATTTAGTCGTATTATTATTGTGATGTATTATCATGAGCACGTTACGAACCGAATTCGAGCGACCCCGTGACGGTCCTGAAATTTGGGGGCGTCACAGGTTGGTATCAGAGTTGTAGTTATAAACCTTAGGAATGAGTGTCCTTAGACTATAACTTAGGCGAACTTAGAAGTTAGGAAGGAGATAAAACTCATGTAGAATTTTCCTTGAGAGACTTAGTCTATTATGAAATGTAACTTCATTTTATACAATGAACTTATATTTTGTGTAACATTCTAATGGGGTTGCTGTTTCTTGTCTTGTGTTTGTGATTGTAGATGGCAGATATGGGAGTACCCGCTAGAGTGGCTGAGGATGAGCCTAGAGATATTCATATAGTGTACGAGGCACCCTTAGAGGCTGTGCCAGTAAAGGCAGTAGCACCATCTGAGTCTGATGACGAGGATGAGATAGAGGTAGAGCTTGATCCCGAGGAGGAGCCGATGGAGGACGAGCCGGTTGAGGACGAGCCTTCAGAGGAGGATCCCATGGAGGACTCCTATGAGCCTAACCTAGAGGAGCATATGCTAGGAGAATATGAAGAACGGATCTTAGAGTTAGACTACAGAGTCCAGGAGTTAGAGACAGAGGCCCAAGAGAGAGAGTCCGAGTTCTATAAACTGAGGGACGAGGACCACCAGAGGAAGCTGGCCATGCAGAAGTTAGAGGTGGAGATTGCTTACCGCAGGGAGGCAGGGATCCAGATGGGAACTTTATTCCATAGGTCGGTGGGGAGAAATATAGATCTGGCAGGGAAGCTGGAAGAGGTTGAACAGAGGGAACTTAGTGAGAAGACTGAGAAGGAAGCACTCCGCACTCAGTTGGAATTAGAGGTGATGGATAGGATGCACTTCGAGGAGAAGTGGGAGGCTGCCTATGAGAGAGCTGATGACCTGGAGGATGAGGTCAGATGTAAGAAGAGGAAAATGAACAAGATGGGATATGTGTTCCGTTCGGCATTTGAGATGGTACTTGATGGTGTGTACCACTACCCTACAGAGCAGGGACAGACTCTACATACCTTGAGTCGAGAGCTGGTTGCGTATACAGCACAGATGGAGTACAAGAGCGCAGTGGAGCGTGGGATGATGTGATGAGATTTCCTTAGATATTCTAGTGGTAGTACTAGTTGTATCTTTTATGTATTGTATATACTATGTTGTAATCCCGATCTTTTGTGTAAGATGTGGGATAATGATGTAAACCCCGTGTAAGCTTTTGTTAGAGGGGTAGTATGGTAGTAAGTTGGTATAATCCCCGTCTTTTGTGATATTAGGGGATACATGTGATAACATTTATAAAAATATGCAAGGGAAATCATTTAATGAAGCGGTTGGCATATGAATATAAATGAAGCTTATTTCATAAACGTTATAAATTTATTCTTTTGGTATTAAAAGAAATACTTAAGTAATATACTTGAATAATAATAAAATGAAAATTTGTGATGCAGATAATGCCGCCCAGACGTAGATTGACTGCACCTGAGGAGTCAGTGAACAATGAGAGGGAACAAGTAGACCCGATCCAGAAACTGGTAGACCTGTTAGGAGAGGCATTAAGGGGAAGGAACAATGAACCTGTTCGCCCAAACCCTCAGGTTGGGCCAGTAACAACCTTTAAAGACTTTAAGAGTGTAGGAATCCCGGAGTTCGAGGGAACTACCGACCCAATTATTGCACAAACGTCGATCAAGGAGATCGAAAAAGCTTTCACTATAACTCGCATAGGCGAAGATCAGAAGACGGTGTTTGCCACGTACATGATGAGGGGAGAAGTGAGCTACTGGTGGGAGGCTAATCAACAAAGAGCTGGAGAAGGAACGATAACATGGGATAGGTTTAAGACTATGTTCTTCAAGAATTACTTCCCGAAGAGTATGAAGAATCGAATGGAGGTGAAATTCTTAGAGTTAAAAGAAGGTGAGATGACGGTGGCGCAATACGCAACTAATTTTAACGAACTAGCGCGATTTGAGGAGCACCAAGTTGGTGATGAAGAGAGGAAGGCTAGACGATTTGAACAAGGACTGAAGTCTTGGCTATTCAATAAGGTGTCAGTTCTTTAGATCGACTCTTTTGCAACACTGCTGGAAAAGGCTATTATTGCCGAGGGAGGAAATGAAGCTTTGAGCTTGTACAACAAAGAGAAGAAAGGAAAGAATGCTGGATGAGAGAATCGTACTGGAGGAAGCAGCAGTGGAGGAAGTAATTTGGGAAAGAGAAAGTGGGAGAATAACAACAGCAGAAACAATAATCAAGGTGGGAGTCATCAGGGAAATTTTAAGAAAAAGAGTGGAGCTTGTAATAAGTGTGGGAAAAGTCACCAAGGGGAGTGCTGGAAAGGAAAGGGCACGTGTTATAACTGCGGCCAAGAGGGGCACATATCGCCAAACTGTTTGAAGCCAAAGAAGATCCAAGGGTGTTTTGCTTGCGGCTCAACTGAGCACCGTATTAAGGATTGCCCGAAGAAGGGAAATGGCGAAAGTGGTAGCCAACAAGGAGGAGGAAATAAGCTTATGATCAGCGGGCCGGCACAATCCAACCGCCCAACCGCCAGAATTTTTAACATGACCGTCCAGGATACCGTAGCTGCGAAGGACGTGGTGTCAGGTATAATCCCAATCAATGATATAAATGCTTATGTATTATTTGATCCGGGTGCCACCTATTCTTTTATATCTGAAGAATTTGCTAGTAAACTTAGTACACCCCGAGAACAGTTAGAAAATCCTTTGAACATAGAAGTTGCGAATAAGGAAATAATCCCTGTAGAATACGTTTATCGAAATTATCGCACAAACATTAGAGAACATGAATTGAGCGTAGACTTGATTCCTATTAGACTGGGAGAATTTGATGTAATACTAGGGATAGGATTGGTTGTATAACCATGCTGCGATTATTGACTGTCAGAACAAGTGTGTGAACCTTCAGACTCCGAATAAGTCTAAGGTAGTGTTTTATGGTAGCTCATCGCTTAAGCAATCGTGTTGTGTTACGATGATGCAGGCCAAGAAATTTTTAAGGAAAGGATGTGTAGGTTATTTAGCTTACATCGTTGATACTCGAAAAAAGGGAGTAGAAATTAAGGATATATCCGTAGTTAATAAATTTCAAGATGTGTTTTCGGACGATCTGCCTGGTCTTCCGCCAGATAGAGAAATCGAATTCGTAATAGACTTAGCAACTGGAACGACACCGATTTCAAAAGCTCCATATCGTAGAGCGCCAGTAGAAATGATGGAATTGATGATACAATTGCAAGAATTATTGAATAAGGGTTACATACGACCGAGTGTGTCTCCTTGGGGAGCACTAGTGTTATTCATTAAGAAAAAGGACGGATCGATGAGGCTCTGTATCGATTATCGAGAATTAAACAGATTAACGATCAAGAACCGATATCCGCTACCAAGGATAGACGACTTATTTGATCAACTGAAGGGAGCAAAGTGTTTCTCAAAAATTGACTTACGAACAGGATATCATCAACTAAAAGTGAGGGATGAGGACATACCAAAGACTGCGTTTCAAACCCGTTATGGACATTACGAGTTTTTAGTAATGTCATTTGGATTGACTAATGCTCCGGCAGCATTTATGGACTTGATGAACCAAGTTTTCAAGCCATACTTAGATAAATTTGTAGTGGTTTTTATCGATGACATTTTGATCTACTCGAAGACAGAGGAAGAACACGCCGAACATCTGAAGATTATTTTGAAGGCACTAAGGAAGGAGAAGATGTATGCAAAATTTTCTAAGTGCGAATTTTGGATGGAGAAGGTTCAATTCTTCGGCCACGTGGTGGATAAGAATGGAATCGCTGTAGACCCTGTAATGGTAGAAGTAGTAAGTAATTGGGAACAACCGAGAACACCGACGGAGGTGAGAAGCTTTTTAGGGTTAGCTGGGTACTATCGAAGATTTATCCAAAAAATTTCTAAGATAGCAACCCCGTTGACCAATTTGACTAGAAAAACGGTGAAATTTGTATGGAGCGACAAATGCGAAGAAAGTTATCAAGAACTGAAAAGGAGATTGAGCGAAGCACCTGTGTTATCATTACCAGATGATGCGGGAAATTTTGTGGTGTATAGTGATGCATCGCACAAGGGACTTGGCTGTGTGCTTATGCAGCACGGCAAAGTTATTGCGTATGCATCACGACAATTGAAGGATTACGAAAAGTGATACCCTACTCATGACTTAGAGTTAGCGGCAGTAGTTTTTGCGTTAAAGATATGGAGGCATTATTTGTATAGGGAGAAATGTGAGATATACACGGATCACAAAAGTCTAAAATATATCTTCACACAGAAGGAGTTGAACATGCGGCAGAGAAGGTGGTTAGAATTAATCAAAGACTATGACTGCAATATTCTTTATCACCCGGGGAAGGCAAATGTGGTTGCCGACGCTCTGAGAAGGAAAGGAAGGGAGAAATTGTTTAATTTGACGACTCAGGAAGAGTTGATAAGAGAGATGGAGAAATTGGAAATAGAAGTGAAGGGACCCGAGAGGTCTGAAGAAAGGTTGTTTGTGGTGGAAGCTCATCCAACATTGTTGGATAGAGTGAAGGAAGCCCAGGAAAGGGATGAAGAGTGTGAAAAAATCCGAAAGAGGATCACAGGAAATGAGGAAGAGAAATTTTGAAAGGATAAAGACGGTATTTTGAGATTTGAAGGAAGAGTGTGGGTACTAGCAGTAACCGAGTTAAGGGAAGAGATTTTGCACGAAGCACACAATACGACATACTCCGTTCATCCGGGAGGCACGAAGATGTACCGAGATCTAAGGCAACATTTTTGGTGGCCCAATTTGAAACGGGAAGTCGGAGAGTGCGTCAGTAGATGTTTGACTTGCCAACGCGTTAAAGTAGAGCATCAACGGCCGAGTGGTTTACTACAACCGTTGGAAATACCGGAGTGGAAATGGGAGCATATGACGATGGACTTCGTGGTAGGACTTCCAGTTACACAGAAAGGTTATGATGCCATTTGGGTTATCGTGGATCGACTAACGAAGACCACACATTTTCTACCAATCAAGATCCGCTACAGTTTGAATCAATTAGCGAGTCTGTACGTAAAGGAGATTGTTACACGACATGGAGTGCCGGCATCAATTATCTTTGATCGAGATCCGCGCTTCACATCCAATTTTTGGAAGAGTTTGCAAGAGAGAATGGGAACGCAGTTAAGGTTGAGTACCGCTTATCATCCGTAGATAGACAGACAAAGTGAGCGAACTATACAAACGCTAGAGGACATGCTTAGGACTTGCGTGATGGATTTTAAGGGAAATTGGGACGACCACCTACCCTTTGTCGAATTTGCGTATAATAATAGTTACCATGCAAGTATCGGCATGCCACCGTGCGAAGCTCTTTACGAAAGAAAGTGCAAAACGCCATTATGTTGGGATGAAGTTGGAGAGCGACGAATACTCGGACCAGAGCTAGTACAACAAACCGCAGACGTGGTGACAGTGATAAGAGCCAGACTTGTAGCAGCTTAAGATCGTTAGAAAAAGTACGCAGATTTGCATCGGAAGGATCGAGACTTCAAAGTTAGTATTTTCGTATTTTTAACGATATCTCCATGGAAGGGAAAGATCCGTTTTGGCAAGAAAGAAAAATTGAGTCCAAGATTCATAGGACCATTCGAGATACTGAAGCGAGTGGGCGAAGTGGCATATAAAGTTGCGTTGCCACCCAAGTTGGTGCACATACACAACGTGTTCCACATTTTCGTGTTGCGACCGTACAAAGCCGACTACAAGCACGTGATTTCTTACGAGCCCATTCAAGTGGAGAAGAACTTGGCGTATGAAGAAATTCCTGTCCAGATATTGGATAGGAAAGAACAAACTTTGAGAAATAAAATTATATCTTCTGTAAAAGTACTTTGGCGTAACCACGATGTCGAGGAGGCAACGTGGGAGTTAGAAGATAGGATGATGAGGGACTATTCCCATCTATTCGTGTAACCTTGTAGCAATTTCGGGACGGAATTTTTATAAGGGGGGGAAGATGTAATACCTGAGAATTTCCTAATATTATTAAATAAGTATATTAATGGAAATGAGAATTTATTTGTATATAAATGATTTTGTGTTATGAGATGAATTAATTCAATTATATAAAATTGAATAATTATAATAATTGAGAAATTTATGGAGTTTGCGATAAACTCGTTGATAGCCTTGTGTGGCACAGTGATGATGATTATTAATGATTACATTAATTGACGAAGAAATTATTAAAGTAAACGATTAATCTATATTAATTGTTAATTATAGAATATTAATTAATGGTTATGGAATATTAACTGTGACTGATTAATAATACGTAATTATTATTATTGCAATAAATATAATAATAATAAGCAATGTGTTTATAAATATTATAAGATTTATATTCATTTAATGTGATATTTAATCATATAAGTGTTAATCGATTATTATGGAAATTAATAATCAATGAGGAATGGATTAATTAATATTATCGTTAATTAATCAATGAGATAAATAATTTATTTATTTAACATTATGAATAATAAAACAAATAAGTAAGTTATTAATATAATATGATTATATTAAGTGATATGTGCAAATGTGCAATACTTGAATATATAAAGTATATGGAATACAACTATATTATATAGTGTAGAGAGACACTTAAGTTTGACCATGCATAGATATATAAACTATAGTGCAATGTGATTATACTACACATAGAAACCATATATTATATGAAGCATAATGTGATTATATTATGTACATAAACTATATAGTAAAGTTATTAAACTATGTGAGTTACATGATTGATGCTTATGTGACAATATGTATGGGGGTATACATTAAAATAATATATTATGGATATATTGTAATCAATTGTTGATTGTAGAATTTAATAATAAATGTGATAGTATCCGATTAACTTATACCAGTGTAATAAAATGTACATAGATTATATGTGTGAAAATTACAGTTATTACAGTATGTGAATTACATTGTGACATTTTAATTACAACCTAAGAATGTATTATACAAATACAACTTGGATATATATATATATATATGAAATGTGCATAGTAAAATAAATATTGTATATATATATATATATATATATATATCAATGTTGCTAAAATGCTGAGAATTTCTTTGCCTTGTCCCATATTGGTAGTCACATTCTCTTCACGTGTATAGCTTGCAAGCTAGCCTACTCTCTACTCCTCAAACTCAGCAAAATCACAGCAATGATGAACAAGGGTGTGGATTTTATGATTGCCTTCAACAACCAATTACCTACCCTTTCATAACCAACATGCAATCCTAATTCACGTTGGTTTAAATTGAAAAGCTAAAGCATTGTCTGGGTATTGGTTGTTCTATAAATTGAGCTCTTCTTCTACATTCTTCTTTGCTGAGATTTTGATAAGTGTTGAGAGGGAGAACATATACATATATCAGTGTGAGCATTCTAAATTAAGCAGCAAGTCCAATTAACTAATTACAAAGGTATAAGATTGCTTTTGTTCTTCATTTTCTATTTCTGTAATTCTAAGATTTATTGATTCTTGTTTTCTGTCAAAAGTTCTAATTCTTGATTATGCCAAATTAGATTGTAATTAGATTGTAGCATACTTGTTTAGTTGATATATTAGCTTAAAAACATATTGGTAATACAATGTTGTTAGTTATAATCGAATTCGTGACGAATTTTTGTGATTGAGCTGAGTTTTTGCCGTAACAGGCCGGTTTCTGGTGTGAAGCAGTAGTGGCGCAGCTGCACCAGTTTATAACTGGAGCGCAGTGCAGCTGCACCGAGCTATGGATGTGGTTTTCTGCATTCTGCTTAAAAATCTGTCAAGTGTTGGTTTGTTTATATAACTTAGGTGAGCATTCAAGCATGTGTAATATATATATATGAGTACATTGAACTAACGTAAGCATGTTTAAACCAAGATAGTATACCCTTTTGACGAAACGATGCATGTGTTCAAAAGGAACTTAAAGTTAAAAAGAGAGACTTGGATATGTTATATTTATATTCTGACTTTCGATACATGTTATTATGATTTAGAAATGCATGAAGGATGTGATGACTTGTGTATGTTGGGTTTGTACGTAACGCAATCATGCAATCAAATCACATAAATAGGGCGGAAGCGTAAAAAACTAGGTTTTCAAAATTTATACAAACTCATTACCATGATCATTCTTGTGCATCAATTATCAGTGAATGAAGAAAGAGAAAAACAGAATTATACCTTTGAAGATACAAGCTTCCTCAGGTACAAGTTCTACTCCTTTGATTCCTTTGATTCCTCTGTAGTGGCTCCTTCCCTTGATCAATGTCAGCCACCCAAATGTTTGGCCTCTAACGGTGATCCACCAAGGAAGATGAAGAAGTCAGTAAGATGGGTTATTGGCTGAACCCTTGTTTCTATCTCTATAGAATATGTGTACTCCCAACTCTTGAAAAATTCACGTACCTTATTTCTGATATAAGACTCTCTTATATAGATATTAGGTTAACCCTCCTAATCCAATTAGAATAGGGTTTTATTTAATTAATTAATTAATACTTTTAATTAATTTATATCCTAATCTTTATTAGGATTGAGAGAGAGTACTGATATTATATTAATTCCTAAACTCCTTTAGAATTAAAATAATAATAATAATAATAATAATATTAATAAGACTCCTCTTATTAATTTATATTCAATATTTCTAAAATATTAAATAATAAACATTAAGCTATTTAATTTATTCTATCATCATAGTTTAAATTAATTATACTTAATGCATTATTACTATCATGCCATTTTCTTCTTAAATAATTCTTCTTTCTTTTATGGTGTGACCCTTTAGGTTCTCCATATTAAACCGGTTGTGAATAAATCAATTAGAACAATTCTAATCTTATTTAAATAAACAAATTAAACTAATAATCTATTTAAATAAATAACATTTATTCTACAATAGGGATAAGCCTCCCTAGCGATCAACGACTTTCCAGATAATATAGATTTCAACATTAATCATAAAAGAACCTGTGAGTTAATAGTTACCGTACAATTCAATCCTTCCACCATACAATGTCCCAATTAAATATAAGACATGGATTTACTGTCAAGTCTTAATTTATTTAATCATATGTATTTCGATTAGAAAATGCACAACTCCAAATAATGCAAATTAGAAACCTCTTTCTAATTTCATTCTACCTTGACCAAGGATTCCTGGGTTGTCATTTAACGAATCACATAGGACATATCTCCTCTTTTACTAGAGGTGGTAGATTCTTTATTGATCATTCATTATCTCCATATGTAACTCATTATACCCAAGCACACCCTATATATGTCTTAAAAGGCCTTAAGGAATTAGTCAAAGTATAATTTGTTACATACAAGATACTATGATGATCTCAAGTCCAAGGATCACATGTACTACTATCACATTAGGAATTCCTATTGACAGGCGAGTAAAACTCCATTAGGTATTCCATAGCGAGTCACGTTCAGTGAACTTATTCTCCAATAAGCACCTACATACTTGCTTTAGTATCTCCACACAAATGACCATGAGATCAGTCATCCTCATCCAATGAGCAAGCAACATATGTACCAATCTATCCGGATTTACTAATCCCCATTTTAGTAATCCCACAATTGGGAACTATTTTAGTTTTTAAGCTTTCTAAGAATTTAGATCTCATTATCATGATCTCATCATGATTCTAAAAGCATTGCTTAAAACTATGGATTATTTACATATTATAAAAACAGCACCATGTAGATAATTATATGCCTTAAATGAATATTTTATTAATAAATAAATAAAATTGTTTACAAAGTATGTTCTTTATCCCCATACATGATTGGCTTGTATGCACACTACTATCAGTGTATATATGTATCTTAAGGTAGCATGAACATGTTAGACTTCGTTAATAGAACTACTAACGAAATATGGACTTTGAACATGGACTTGACATGTTGTATTAAGATTCATATTTTGATATTTTTAACATGTTTAATAATGAATATAACATCACTAGTATACCATACATGTGTACTCGCTTGTTAAATTCAATAAGAGGTTAACCAAGCTTGAGTTTAGGCATGTTTCTAAAGTAACGAACAATGCTAATTATGAATAAATGATGTGGACAAGCGAGCGTGATAGGCTTTGTAAATTCCATGACCTTGAATAACCGTAAGTGTCGACTTAGAATCTATATTACATATGTTTGGAACAAGGGAAGGTTATACGAATATAAAAAGACTCTTTAACATGTATATATACTATGTGATATATTTGAATCCGATTTCGACGGTTAACTTATGGGAATGCCATAACTTGCTAAAATAAAATATATTTAGTATTGATTGTGGTCTTATGTGATATTAATCATATGCGAGTATGTTTGCTAATTGTGGTAGTCTCACATGATAGTAATGATGTATGAATATGATCAACTTGAGAAAAGAGGAAGTTAAGGATACAAATTAGATACTAACTTACACTCTTTTAAAGTGCAAGTTTCCGTACTTACACTCATTTATAGTGCAAGTATCCTAGACCTTCGTATTTACTTTATTCAAGGAACGTTGTGAGCAAGTTCCTAACTCTACTCTTTATTGAACATTCAATTTAGCTTATGTAATTATCTCCATATGTAAATCATTATCATGATCTCATCACGATTCTAAAAGCATTGCTTAAAACTATGGGTTATTTACATATTATAAAAACAGCACCATGTAGATAATTATATGCCTTAAATGAATATTTTATTAATAAATAAATAAGATTGTTTACAAAGTATGTGCTTTATCATCATACATGATTGGCTTGTATGCACACTACTATTAATCTCCCACTTGCACTAAAGTCAATCGCCATGGTATCTCATACCCATCTTCTCTAAGTGACGATCAAACTGCTGTTGTGTTAGAGCTTTAGTAAATGGATCTGCAATGTTGTCTTGAGAGTCTACACGCTCCAAGGTGACGTCTCCTCTTTCAATGATCTCCCTGATCAAGTGAAATCGCCGCAACACGTGTTTAGATTTCTGATGAGACCTGGGTTCCTTAGCCTGTGCAACCGCTCCGGTGTTGTCACAGTATACGGGAACTGCTTCTCCAATGCTAGGAACCACACCAAGTTCAGTTATGAACTTCTTCATCCAAACAGCTTCCTTTGCAGCTTCACTTGCAGCTATATACTCTACCTCTGTCACTGAATCAGCAACCGTTTGCTGCTTGGAACTCTTCCAACTCACTGCACCTCCGTTCAAGGTAAACACATACCCTGAAACAGATTTACTGTCATCTTGGTCTGTTTGAAATCTTGAGTCCGTGAATCCCTCGAGTTTTAATTCAGACCCACCGTAGACAAGAAAAATATCATTAGTCCTTCTCAAGTACTTTAGGATATTTTTCACTGCCTTCCAGTGCTCTTCTCCTGGATTCGACTGGTATCTGCTTGTTACACTAAGTGCGTGAGCAACATCCGGTCTAGTACATATCATACCATACATGATAGATCCTATTGCAGAAGCATAAGGGATCTTACTCATACGGTCTCTCTCCTCAGGTGTCTTTGGGGCCTGTTTCTTGAAGAGATTTATTTCATGGCTCATCGGCATGAGACCTCTTTTGGAATCTTCCATGCTAAACCTCTTTAGCATCGTATCAATGTACGTTCCTTGGGATAAGCTGAGCATCCTTTTAGATCTATCTCTATAGATCTTTATCCCCAAAATATAGGATGCTTCACCCAAGTCCTTCATGGAGAAGTTTTTAGATAACCAGATTTTAATGGATTGTAACATAGGAATGTCATTCCCTATCAGTAATATATCATCAACATATAATACAAGGAATGATACTGCGCTCCCACTAACCTTCTTGTATACACATGGTTCATCCTCGTTTTTGATAAAATCAAACTCTTTGATTGTCTCATCAAAACGAATGTTCCATCTACGAGAAGCTTGCTTCAACCCATAAATAGATCGTTGTAGCTTACAGACTTGATTTGTTCCAACTTTTGAAATAAATCTCTCTGGCTGTGTCATATACACATCCTCCTCAAGTTTCCCATTGAGGAAGGCCGTTTTCACGTCCATCTGCCAGATCTCATAGTCGTTGTAAACTGCAATCGCAAGCAAAATCCGAATGGACTTGAGCATGGCTACTGGTGAGAAGGTTTCATCATAGTCAACTCCTTGTCTTTGTTTGAAACCTTTTGCAACCAGTCGGGCCTTATAGGTTTCTACCTTTCCGTCTGCTCCAGTCTTTTTCTTAAAAACCCATTTACACCCAATAGGTTTAATACCTTCAGGTGGTAAAACCAAAGACCATACTTTGTTTTCATACATGGAGTCCATTTCGGATTTCATGGCTTCAAGCCATTTCCCTGAGTCTTTATTACTAATAGCCTGTTCGTAATTCAATGGATCATCATCATTCATGATGTGTACCTCATCGTCATCCTCTATAACGAATCCATACCTCTCAGGTATCTTCGGTACTCTTCCAGATTTACGAACATGGTGTGGTACAGTAGGTTCTTCTACTTGGTTAGGTACCTGACTTTGGTCCGTGGTAACTTGTGGTTCTTGAACTTCTTCAAGATATATCTTGCTCCCACTGACCCGTTCATGGATAAACTCTTTCTCCAAGAAGGTAGCATGTTTCGCAACAAACACCTTTTGATCAGTTGGATGATAGAAATAATACCCTACGGTTTCTTTAGGGTATCCCACAAATCTACACTTATCGGATTTAGTCTGTAGCTTATCATTTTCAAACTTTTTGACATAAGCTAGACAACCCCAAGTCTTAACATGCTTAAGATTTGGTTTCCACCCTTTCCACATCTCATATGGAGTCTTTGGGGCGGATTTGGTAGGTACCTTGTTAAGTAGGTATGCAGCCGTTTCTAGGGTATATCCCCAGAAGGAAATTGGAAGGTCGGTAAAACTCATCATGGATCGAACCATGTCCAACAGTGTTCGATTTCTCCTTTCAGATACTCCATTTAACTGTGGTGTACCTGGAGGAGTCCATTGTGAGATTATACCATTTTCTCTGAGACAATTGAGAAACTCACTGCTTAAGTATTCTCCACCTCGATCTGATCGAAGTATCTTAATACTCTTGCCCATTTGTTTCTCTACTTCACTTCTGAACTCTTTGAACTTTTCAAATGATTCTGATTTGTATTTCATTAAATACACATATCCAAATCTTGAGTGATCATCAGTGAAAGTAATAAAATAAGAATACCCACCCCGTGCACTTGTTGTCATAGGTCCACAAACGTCTGTGTGAATCAATGCCAACAACTCTGTAACTCTCTCTCCTTTTCCACTAAAAGGAGATTTAGTCATTTTACCCATGAGACAAGATTCACAAGTTGGATATGATTCATAATCAGATAGCTCGAGGAGCCCATCTTTATGCAACTTGGATAATCTTGTTTCATTGATATGACCGAGTCTACAGTGCCACATATAGGTATAATTAATATCATCTCTTTTCCTTTTCTTAATTTGTTCAATTTGAAATATATTTTCTTGTAAGTCAAGTGTATAAAGTCCATTTCGCAAATTTCCAATACCATATAAAACATCATCTTTATAAATAGAACAACCATTGTTCTTTATAATAACGTCAAAACCTTCCATATCTAATACAGAAATTGAAATAATGTTTTTAATAATATTCGGAACATAATAACAATTATTAAGATAAATGGATTTGTTCGAAGGCATTGCTAAACAATAAGTTCCTACAGCTAATGCAGCAACTTTTGCTCCATTTCCCACTCGTAGGATCACCTCATCTTTGTTCAGCTTTCTACTTCTGACCAGTCCCTGCACAGTATTACATATGTGAGAACCACAGCCGGTATCCAATACCCAAGTAGAATTATGACTTTCAGAAAAATTAATTTCAATCATAAACAAACCTTGATTGGAAGTCGAAGCTTCTCCAAGCTTCTTCTTTGCTAGAAACTTCTTGCAGTTCCTCTTCCAATGTCCCGACTCATTGCAATGAAAGCACATTCCTTTAGCTGGTTCAGGTTTCTTTTGCTCCTTTTCTTTCCCTTTTCCCTTAGCCTTCTTAGATTTCTTCTTTTCAGAAGACACCTTGGGCCTCTTCCTTTTATTGGAAGAATCCACCATCAAGACATGGTTCTTCTTGGATGAGAAGTGACCTTCTGCAGTTTTCAGCATGTTAAGCAGCTCAGGTAAGCTGACATCTAGCTTATTCATGTGAAAATTAACCACAAACTGCGAGAAGGTCTCAGGGAGTGACTGCAAGATCAAGTCTTGACTCAACTCCCCATCCATGACGAACCCAAGCTGTCCAAGGCGTTCAATCAAATTGATTACCTTCAGAACATGAGTCTCGACGGCAGTGCCCTCGGTCATCCGAGATCGGAAGAGCTCCTTAGATATCTCATATCTAGCAGTCCTACTCTGTTCACCATACAACTCCTTGAGGTGAAGCAGCATAGCAGGAGCATCCATTTTTTCGTGCTGACGCTGAAGCTTGTTATTCATGGATGCGAGCATGATGCATTGAGCCACAGATGCATCATCTTGCCACTTATTGAAAGTGGCAATCTCTTCCTCAGAGGCTATTTCTGAAACAGATTCAGGGATAGTGGAATTTAGGACATCAAAAATCTTTTCAGCAGTGAGAACAATTCTCAGATTTCTTAGCCAGTCCTCATAATTCGGGCCAGTAAGCTCATTTGTATAGTATGCTTCGTAGTGAGATTAGTGGTTTTGACATTTTTAAAATTCTGCATGTGAAAAGACAACATTTTAGCAAACATTCATTTTATTAACTTTGCATACCAAAATAAATTTAGGTCTTTATTTTAAATTGGTATCTCCCACTATTTTCATCAAACTATATTACCCTCACTCATATAGTTCGGCAACATCTAATTAAAGATTTGCTAGTGAGATTAAGGATCCCATTTCAAATGTATATAACCTTGTGGATAGCACAACAAGCGATATACAAATAAATAGGTAGACAACTCTTGTCAATTACATCACCATGTAACTCCTTTTATTTTGCCTCTTAAATCATAATGGTCATGTGTGTGCACATCCGAACTAAAATGATTTAAGTTAAGTCCAGCCTAGCACTTCCATAAATTCAAAAAAGAAAAATTTTCGTTCTTGTGGATAGCACAACAAGACTAGATCGTTCAATTTTCTTGATAAGCATCAAATGTGATTAATTAACATCTTAAATATTCAATACTCGCCTTGTGGATAGCACAACAAACTCATATTAAATATTTAATACTCTATTAACTAATCATGCTAGAAGGCGACGTTCGATATTCCAAATATCATTTGAACGCTTCAGACTTAATAATGTTTCTTTGAGGGGTTTGTTATTATTTGTCTCATCTTTTTAAGCACGCATGCACATATATATATAAAATACGCGTCATTTTATTAAACATGCGAAGCATGTTTGTATAAAATATAATATATATAATATTTAGCATGCAATATAGAATACTATAATCTACCCGGATTGATTATGGACTTTTATTCTAGTTTGGTTCACTAGAGCCACCAAGTGAACAAAAAGGTCAAACCTAGGAGTGCAAAAATTTAAATTTAAACGTAACTGTTACATTTAAACCCGGGATCCATACAAACGGGTCTTCACGCGCTCCTTGCTCCTTGGTCTCCAGTTTCTTCAAGATAATTCTAACTATCTCTATTACATAAATTATTTTCAAATAGAAACCTTGATCAGCAGTCAAGGGGAAGTACATAGAAGGGAGATAGAATTTTACACCGAGAATAAAATCAGAGAAGACGAGGTACGCAGACCCCATTTTATAAAATCCATACATTTAAGCATTCATCCAAAATAAAATCCACATTGGTCATAGTCCATAATCAATCCCTTTTATTACCATACATATCATCATACGTATCGATAAAACTTATTCATCTCATGAAAGTAAATTCATTCCATATATGTATTAATATCAGTTAATGGGCAAAAGTTTGCTAAACTTTGTTTTTTGGAAAAATAAACTCCTTTATTTCATTCAAAAAACAATTCAAAATTAAACTCTTTAATTTTAGCAATTCTGAAATCTCATTTCATATAAAATAAACATCTTTATTTTAAACCTTTATTAATTAAATAAATCATTCATTTAATTAAATAAAACAAAAAATTCAGATTCTGTTAGTGGCGCAACTGCGCCAGGAATATAAAAAGAACCAGCGCAGCATGAAAAACCAGGCCAACACACCGGCGCAGCTGCGCAGCAAGAAGGCCAGGAACCGGCGCAGCTGCGCAGCTACGCAGAATCAGAAAAAATTTTGTTGCCCAGAACTCGATCCAATCGCATATTATACATGTATGGAATCACATAAACTGATAATTAGCACAAGATTGGCTCTGATACCACTGTTGGGTTTGTACGTAACGCAATCATGCAATCAAATCACATAAATAGGGCGGAAGCGTAAAAAACTAAGTTTTCAAAATTTATACAAACTCATTACCATGATCATTCTTGTGCATCAATTATCAGTGAATGAAGAAGGAGAAAAACAGAATTATACCTTTGAAGATACAAGCTTCCTCAGGTACAAGTTCTACTCCTTTGATTCCTTTGATTCCTCTGTAGTGGCTCCTTCCCTTGATCAATGTCAGCCACCCAAATGTTTGGCCTCTAACGGTGATCCACCAAGGAAGATGAAGAAGTCGGTAAGATGGGTTATTGGCTTAACCCTTGTTTCTATCTCTATAGAATATGTGTACTCCCAACTCTTGAAAAATTCACGTACCTTATTTCTGATATAAGACTCTCTTATATAGATATTAGGTTAACCCTCCTAATCCAATTAGAATAGGGTTTTATTTAATTAATTAATTAAATACTTTTAATTAATTTATATCCTAATCTTTATTAGGATTGAGAGAGAGTACTGATATTATATTAATTCCTAAACTCCTTTAGAATTAAAATAATAATAATAATAATAATATTAATAAGACTCCTCGTATTAATTTATATTTAATATTTCTAAAATATTAAATAATAAACATTAAGCTATTTAATTTATTCTATCATCATAGATTAAATTAATTATACTTAATGCATTATTACTATCATGCCATTTTCTTCTTAAATAATTCTTCTTCCTTTTATGGTGTGACCCTTTAGGTTCTCCATATTAAACCGGTTGTGAATAAATCAATTAGAACAATTCTAATCTTATTTAAATAAACAAATTAAACTAATAATCTATTTAAATAAATAACATTTATTCTACAATAGGGATAAGCCTCCCTAGCGATCAACGACTTTCCATATAATATAGATTTCAACATTAATCATAAAAGAACCTGTGAGTTAATAGTTACCGTACAATTTAATCCTTCCACCATACAATGTCCCAATTAAATATAAGACATGGATTTACTGTCAAGTCTTAATTTATTTAATCATATGTATTTCGATTAGAAAATGCACAACTCCAAATAATGCAAATTAGAAACCTCTTTCAAATTTCATTCTACCTTGGCCAAGGATTCCTGGGTTGTCATTTAACGAATCACATAGGACATATCTCCTCTTTTACTAGAGGTGGTAGATTCTTTATTGATCATTCATTATCTCCATATGTAACTCATTATACCCAAGCACACCCTATATATGCCTTAAAAGGCCTTAAGGAATTAGTCAAAGTATAATTTGTTACATACAAGATACTATGATGATCTCAAGTCCAAGGATCACATGTACTACTATCACATTAGGAATTTCTATTGACAGGCGAGTAAAACTCCATTAGGTATTCCATAGCGAGTCACGTTCAGTGAACTTATTCTCCAATAAGCACCTACATACTTGCTTTAGTGTCTCCACACAAATGACCATGAGATCAATCATCCTCATCCAATGAGCAAGCAACATATGTACCAATCTATCCGGATTTACTAATCCCCATTTTAGTAATCCCACAATTGGGAACTATTTTAGTTTTTAAGCTTTCTAAGAATTTAGATCTCATTATCATGATCTCATCATGATTCTAAAAGCATTGCTTAAAACTATGGGTTATTTACATATTATAAAAACAGCACCATGTAGATAATTATATGCCTTAAATGAATATTATATTAATAAATAAATAAGATTGTTTACAAAGTATGTGCTTTATCATCATACATGATTGGCTTGTATGCACACTACTATCAGTGTATATATGTATCTTAAGGTAGCATGAACATGTTAGACTTCGTTAATAGAACTACTAACGAAACATGGACTTTGAACATGGACTTGACATGTTGTATTAAGATTCATATTTTGATATTTTTAACATGTTTAATAATGAATATAACATCACTAGTATACCATACATGTGTACTCGCTTGTTAAATTCAATAAGAGGTTAACCAAGCTTGAGTTTAGGCATGTTTCTAAAGTAACGAACAATGCTAATTATGAATAAATGATGTGGACAAGCAAGCGTGATAGGCTTTGTAAATTCTATGACCTTGAATAACCGTAAGTGTCGACTTAGAATCTATATTACATATGTTTGGAACAAGGGAAGGTTATACGAATATAAAAAGACTCTTTAACATGTATATATACTATGTGATATATTTGAATCCGATTTCGACGGTTAACTTATGGGAATGCCATAACTTTCTAAAATGAAATATATTTAGTATTGATTGTGGTCTTATGTGATATTAATCATATGCGAGTATGTTTGCTAATTGTGGTAGTCTCACATGATAGTAATGATGTATGAATATGATCAACTTGAGAAAAGAGGAATTTAAGGATACAAATTAGATACTAAATAACTGTGCAACTAGGTTAAAACTTAGCTTATGTGTTGATCGTATATTCGAAGATTAAATGTGAAGTTAAATTATATGACTAATGAATATCATATATATACGTAACTATATTACGATAGGAATTCGAAAGTGGTGATTTGCTTTTCGTGGATAAACTACGCTAAATGCAAGTTCTCTAACTTACACTCTTTTAAAGTGCAAGTTTCCGTACTTACACTCATTTATAGTGCAAGTATCCTAGACCTTCGTATTTACTTTATTCAAGGAACGTTGTGAGCAAGTTCCTAACTCTACTCTTTATTGAACATTCAATTTAGCTTATGTAATTATCTCCATATGTAAATCATTATCATGATCTCATCACGATTCTAAAAGCATTGCTTAAAACTATGGGTTATTTACATATTATAAAAACAGCACCATGTAGATAATTATATGCCTTAAATGAATATTTTATTAATAAATAATTAGATTGTTTACAAAGTATGTGCTTTATCATCATACATGATTGGCTTGTATGCACACTACTATCAATCTCCCACTTGCACTAAAGTCAATCGCCATGGTATCTCATACCCATCTTCTCTAAGTGACGATCAAACTGCTGTTGTGTTAGAGCTTTAGTAAATGGATCTGCAATGTTGTCTTGAGAGTCTACACGCTCCAAGGTGACGTCTCCTCTTTCAATGATCTCCCTGATCAAGTGAAATCGCCGCAACACGTGTTTAGATTTCTGATGAGACCTGGGTTCCTTAGCCTGTGCAACCGCTCCGGTGTTGTCACAGTATACGGGAACTGCTTCTCCAATGCTAGGAACCACACCAAGTTCAGTTATGAACTTCTTCATCCAAACAGCTTCCTTTGCAGCTTCACTTGCAGCTATATACTCTACCTCTGTCACTGAATCAGCAACCGTTTGCTGCTTGGAACTCTTCCAACTCACTGCACCTCCGTTCAAGGTAAACACATACCCTGAAACAGATTTACTGTCATCTTGGTCTGTTTGAAATCTTGAGTCCGTGAATCCCTCGAGTTTTAATTCAGACCCACCGTAGACAAGAAAAATATCTTTAGTCCTTCTCAAGTACTTTAGGATATTTTTCACTGCCTTCCAGTGCTCTTCTCCTGGATTCGACTGGTATCTGCTTGTTACACTAAGTGCGTGAGCAACATCCGGTCTAGTACATATCATACCATACATGATAGATCCTATTGCAGAAGCATAAGGGATCTTACTCATACGGTCTCTCTCCTCAGGTGTCTTTGGGGCCTGTTTCTTGAAGAGATTTATTTCATGGCTCATCGGCATGAGACCTCTTTTGGAATCTTCCATGCTAAACCTCTTTAGCATCGTATCAATGTACGTTCCTTGGGATTGTAACATAGGAATGTCATTCCCTATCAGTAATATATCATCAACATATAATACAAGGAATGATACTGCGCTCCCACTAACCTTCTTGTATACACGTGGTTCATCCTCGTTTTTGATAAAATCAAACTCTTTGATTGTCTCATCAAAACGAATGTTCCATCTACGAGGAAGTAATTTGAGAAAGAGAAAGTGCGAGATTAACAACAGCAGAAACAATAATCAAGGTGGGAGTCATCAGGGAAATTTTAAGAAAAAGAGTGGAGCTTGTAATAAGTGTGGGAAAAGTCACCAAGGGGAGTGCTGGAAAGGAAAGGGCACGTGTTATAACTGCGGCCAAGAGGGGCACATATCGCCAAACTGTTTGAAGGCAAAGAAGATCCAAGGGTGTTTTGCTTGCGGCTCAACTGAGCACCGTATTAAGGATTGCCCGAAGAAGGGAAATGGCGAAAGTGGTAGCCAACAAGGAGGAGGAAATAAACTTATGATCAGCGGGCCGGCACAATCCAACCGCCCAACAGCCAGAATTTTTAACATGACCGTCCAGGATGTCGTAGCTGCGAAGGACGTGGTGTTAGGTATAATCCCAATCAATGATATAAATGCTTATGTATTATTTGATTCGGGTGCCACCTGTTCTTTTATATCTGAAGAATTTGCTAGTAAACTTAGTATTCCCCGAGAACGGTTAGAAAATCCTTTGAACATAGAAGTTCTGAATAAGGAAATATCCCTGTAGAAAACGTTTATCGAAATTATCGCACAAACATTAGAGAACATGAATTGAGCGTAGACTTGATTCCTATTAGACTGGGAGAATTTGATGTAATACTAGGGATGGATTGGTTGAATAACCATGCTGCGATTATTGACTGTCAGAACAAGTGTGTGAACCTTCAGACTTCGAATAAGTCTAAGGTAGTGTTTTATGGTAGCTCATCACTTAAGCAATCGTGTTGCGTTACGATGATGCAGGCCAAGAAATTGTTAAGGAAAGGATGTGTAGGTTATTTAGCTTACATCGTTGATACTCGGAAAAAAAGGAGTAGAAATTAAGGATATATCCGTAGTTAATAAATTTCAAGATGTGTTTTCGGACGATCTGCCTGGTCTTCCTCCAGACAGAGAAATTGAATTCGTAATAGACTTAGCAACTGGAACGACACCGATTTCAAAAGTTCCATATCGTATAGCGCCAGTAGAAATGATGGAATTGATGATACAATTGCAAGAATTATTGAATAAGGGTTACATACGACCGAGTGTGTCTCCTTGGGGAGCACTAGTGTTATTCATTAAGAAAAAGGACGGATCGATGAGGCTCTGTATCGATTATCGAGAATTAAACAGATTAACGATCAAGAACCGATATCCGCTACCAAGGATAGACGACTTATTTGATCAACTGAAGAGAGCAAAGTGTTTCTCGAAAATTGACTTACGAACAGGATATCATCAACTAAAAGTGAGGGATGAGGACATACCAAAGACTGCGTTTCAAACCCGTTATGGACATTACGAGTTTTTGGTAATGTCATTTGGATTGACTAATGCTCCGGCAGCATTTATGGACTTGATGAACCGAGTTTTGAAGCCATACTTGGAAAATTTTGTAGTGGTTTTTATCGACGACATTTTGATCTACTCGAAGACAGAGGAAGAACACGCCGAACATCTGAAGATTGTTTTGAAGGAACTAAGGAAGGAGAAGATGTATGCGAAATTTTCTAAGTGCGAATTTTGGATGGAGATGGTTTAATTCTTAGGCCACGTGGTGGATAAGAATGGAATCGCTGTAGACCCTATAAAGGTAGAAGTAGTAAGTAATTGGGAACAACCGAGAACACCGACGGAGGTGAGAAGCTTTTTAGGGTTAGCTGGGTACTATCGAAGATTTATCCAAAAAATTTCTAAGATAGCAACCCCGTTGACCAATTTGAACTAGAAAAATGGTGAAATTTGTATGGACCCATAAATGCGAAGAAAGTTTTCAAGAACTGAAAAGGAGATTGAGCGAAGCACCTGTGTTATCATTACCAGATGATGCGGGAAATTTTGTGGTGTATAGTGATGCATCGCACAAGGAACTTGGCTGTGTGCTTATGCAACACGGCAAAGTCATTGCGTATGCATCACGACAATTGAAGGATTATGAAAAGCGATACCCTACTCATGACGTAGAGTTAGCGGCAGTAGTTTTTGCGTTAAAGATATGGAGGCATTATTTGTATAGGGAGAAATGTGAGATATACACGGATCATAAAAGTCTAAAATATATCTTCACACAGAAGGAGTTGAACATGCGGCAGAGAAGGTGGTTAGAATTAATCAAAGACTATGACTGCAATATTCTTTATCACCCGGGGAAGGCAAATGTGGTTGCCGACGCTCTGAGCAGGAAAGGAAGGGAGAAATTGTTTAATTTGACGACTCAGGAAGAGTTGATAAGAGAGATGGAGAAATTGGAAATAGAAGTGAAGGGACCCGAGAGGTCTGAAGAAAGGTTGTTTGTGGTGGAAGCTCATCCAACATTGTTGGATAGAGTGAAGGAAGCCCAGGAAAGGGATGAAGAGTGTGAGAAAATCCGAAAGAGGATCACAGAATATGAGGAAGAGAAATTTCGAATGGATAAAGACGGTATTTTGAGATTTGAAGGAAGAGTGTGGGTACCAGCAGTAACCGAGTTAAGGGAAGAGATTTTGCACGAAGCACACAATACGACATACTCCGTTCATTCGGGAGGCATGAAGATGTACCGAGATCTAAGGCAACATTTTTGGTGGCCCAATTTGAAACGGGAAGTCGCAGAGTGCGTCAATAGATGTTTGACTTGTCAATGCATTAAAGCAGAGCATCAACGGCCGAGTGGTTTACTACAACCGTTGGAAATATCGGAGTGGAAATGGGAGCATATTACGATGGACTTTGTGGTAGGACTTCCAGTTACACAGAAAGGTTATGATGCCATTTGGGTTATCGTGGATTGACTAACGAAGACCGCACATTTTTTACCAATCAAGATCCGCTACAGTTTAAATCAATTAGCGAGTCTGTATGTAAAGGAGATTGTTACACGACATGGAGTGCCGACATCAATTGTCTCTGATCGAGATCCGCGCTTCACGTCCAATTTTTGGAAGAGTTTGCAAGAGAGAATGGGAACGCAGTTAAGGTTGAGTACCGCTTATCATCCTCAGATTGACGGACAAAGTGAGCGAACTATACAAACGCTAGAGGACATGCTTAGGACTTGCGTGATGGATTTTAAGAGAAATTAGGACGACCACCTACCCTTAGTCGAATTTGCGTATAATAATTGTTACCATACAAGTATCGACATGCCACCGTACGAAGCTCTTTACGGAAGAAAGTGCAGAATGCTATTATGTTGGGACGAAGTCGGAGAGCGACGAATACTCGGTCCAGAGCTAGTACAACAAACCGCAGACGTAGTGACAGTGATAAGAGCCAGACTTGTAGCAGCTTAAGATCGTTAGAAAAAGTACGCAGATTTGCATCGGAAGGATCGAGACTTCAAAGATGGTAGTTTCGTATTTTTAAAGGTATCTCCATGGAAGGGAAAGATCCGTTTTGGCAAGAAAGGAAAATTGAGTCCAAGATTCATAGGACCATTCGAGATACTGAAGCGAGTGGGCGAAGTGGCATATAAAGTTGCGTTACCACCCGAGTTGGTGTACATCCACAACGTGTTCCACATTTTCGTGTTGCGACCGTACAAGGCCGACTACAAGCATGTGATTTCTTACGAGCCCATTCAAGTGGAGAAGAACTTGGCGTATGAAGAAATTCCTGTCCAGATATTAGATAGAAAAGAACAAACTTTGAGAAATAAAATTATATCTTCTGTAAAAGTACTTTGGCGTAACCACGATGTCGAGGAGGCAACGTGGGAGTTAGAAGATAGGATGATGAAGGACTATCCCCATCTATTCGTGTAACCTTGTAGCAATTCCGGGACGAAATTTTTATAAGGGGGGAGGATGTAATACCCGAGAATTTCCTAATATTATTAAATAAATATATTAATGGAAATGAGAATTTATTTGTATATAAATGATTTTGTGTTATGAGATGAATTAATTCAATTATATAAAATTGAATAATTATAATAATTCAGAAATTTATGGAGTTTGCGATAAACTCGTTGATAGCCTTGTGTGGCACAGTGATGATGATTATTATTGATTATATTAATTGACGAAGGAATTATTAAAGTAAACGATTAATCTATATTAATTGTTAATTGTAGAATATTAATTAATGGTTATGGAATATTAACTGTGACTGATTAATAATACGTGATTATTATTATTGCAAGAAATATAATAATAATAAGCATTGTGTTTATAAATATTATAAGATTTCATTTAATGTGATATTTAATCATATAAATGTTAATCGATTACTATGGAAATTAATAATCAATGAGGAATGGATTAATTAATATTATCGTTAATTAATCAATGAGATAAATAATTTATTTATTTGACATTATGAATAATAAAACAAATAAGTAAGTTATTAATATAATAAGATTATATTAATTGATATGTGCAAATGTGCAATACTTGAATATATAAAGTATATGGAATACAACTATATTATATAGTGTAGAGACACTTAAGTTTGACCATGCATGTATATATAAACTATAGTGCAATGTGATTATACTACACATAGAAACCATATATTATATGAAGCATAATGTGATTATATTATATACATAAACTATATAGTAAAGTTATTAAACTATGTGAGTTACATGATTGATGCTTATGTGACAATATGTATGAGAGTATACATTAAAATAATATATTATGGATATATTGTAATCAATTGTTGATTGTAGAATTTAATAATAAATGTGATAGTATCCGATTAAATTATACCAGTGCAATAAAATGTACATAGATTATATGTGTGAAAATTACACTTATTACAGTATGTAATTACATTGTGACATTTTAATTACAACCTAAGAATGTATTATACAAATACAACTTGGATATATATATATATATATATATATATGAAATGTGCATAGTAAAACAAATATTGTATATATATATATATATATATATATCAATGTTGCTAAAATGCTGAGAATTTCTTTGCCTTGTCCCATATTGGTAGTCACATTCTCTTCACGTGTATAGCTTGCAAGCTAGCCTACTCTCTACTCCTCAAACTCAGCAAAATCACAGCAATGATGAACAATGGTGTGGATTTTATGATTGCCTTCAACAACCAATTACCTACCCTTTTATAACCAACATGCAATCCTATTCACGTTGGTTTAAATTGAAGAGCTAAAGCATTGTATGGGTATTGGTTGTTCTATAAATTGAGCTCTTTTTCTCCATTCTTCGTTGCTGAGATTTTGATAAGTGTTGAGAGGGAGAGCATATACATATATCAGTGTGAGCATTCTAAATTAAGCAGCAAGTCCAATTAACTAATTACAAAGGTATAAGATTGCTTTTCTTCTTCATTTTCTATTTCTGCAATTCTGAGATTTCTTTATTCTTATTTTCTGTCAAAAGTTCTAATTCTTGATTATGCCAAATTAGATTGTAATTGGATTGTAGCATACTTGTTTAGTTGCTATATTAGCTGAAAAACATATTGGTAATACAATGCTGTTAGTTATAATCGAATTCGTGACGAATTTTTGTGATTGGGCTAAGTTTTTGCCGTAACAGGTCGGTTTCTGGTGTGAAGCACTAGTGGCGCAGCTGCGCCGGGCACTGGATATGGTTTTCTGCATTCTGCTTAAAAATCTGTCAAGTGTTGGTTTTTTTTATATAACATAGGTGAGCATGCAAACATGTGTAATATATATATATGAGTACATTGAACTAACGTAAGCATGTTTAAACCAAGATGGTATAACCTTTTGACGAAACGACGCATGTGTTCAAAAGGAACTTAAAGTTATAAAGAGAGACTTGGATATGTTATATTTATATTCTGACTTTCGATACATGTTATTATGATTTAGAAATGCATGAAGGATGTGATGACTTATGTATATATGTATCTTAAGGTAGCATGAACATGTTAGACTTCGTTAATAGAACTACTAACGAAACATGGACTTTAAGCATGGACTTGACATGTTGTATTAAGATTCATATTCTGATATTTTTAACATGTTTAATAATGAATATAACATCACTAGTATACCATACATGTGTACTCGCTTGTTAAATTCAATAAGAGGTTAACCAAGCATGAGTTTAGGCATGTTTCTAAAGTAACGAACAATGCTAGTTATGAATAAATGATGTGGACAAGCGAGCATGATAGGCTTTGTAAATTCCATGACCTTGAATGATCGTAAGTGTCGACTTAGAATCTATATCACATATGTTTGGAACAAGAAAACGTTATACAAATATAAAAAGAATCTTTAACATGTATATATACTATGTGATATATTTGAATCCGATTTCAACGGTTAACTTATGGGAATGCCATAACTTGTTAAAATAAAATATATTTAGTATTGATTGTGGTCTTATGTGATATTAATAATATGCGAACATGTTTGCTAATTATGGTAGTCTCACATGATAGTAATGATGTATGAATATGATTAACTTGAGAAAAGAGGAAGTTAAGGATAGAAATTAGATACTAAATAACTGTGTAGCTAGGTTAAAACTTAGCTTATGTGTTGATCGTATATTCGAAGATAAAATGTGAAGTTAAATTATATGACTAATGAATACCATATATATACGTAACTATATTACGATAGGAATTCGAAAGTGTTGATTTGCTTTTCGTGGATAAACTACGCTAAATGCAAGTTCTCTAACTTACACTCTTTTAAAGTGCAAGTTTTGTTACTTACACTCATTTATAGTGCAAGTATCTTAGACCTTCGTATTTACTTTATTCAAGGAACGTTGTAAGCAAGTTCCTAACTCTACTCTTTATTGAACATTCAATTAGCTTATGCAATTATTGTCGTACGAGTAAACTCTTGAGATTAAATTTAGATATTATGAACCATATACTTCATGATTAGGATAAAAGTCGAACTATATTCTTCGGACTTTAAATCTTAAAATTGAATTTATAGTTGTTGAGATCTATGCCATTTGATTCGGCTAGACTTATATTATTGAAAGGCGACCCAAATCGATTGATTGGTGCGGGATCTTGTATTTGACTGAGAAGAACAAAATATAACTGTCGAAGAACCGACGCGCGCACATTAGTATGATTGAGTGTTATGCATAACATAGGGTACTTTAGGCTGATCACCTGTTGTACTTGTTTTTGTTGGATTTTCAGTTTATTACTGTCAAATCTTGTGGAAGTTCATAGTCCTTAGTGACTGCTCAGTATTCAGTTATCTTGAAATCTTGAATTGATTTATTATTGAATCACATTGATATTATTCTGTCCTTAGCGATTGTTATTGAAAACTGTTGATATTCTTGTTATCCTTGAACTATCAAACCTTGCTATACCCTTTCGAGAATTGAGAATTATATTACAAACCCTTATTGTATATTACTTGCTGAGCAATTTGTGCTCATTCTTACATTCCCTAAAAACATTTCAGTTAAGGCCGAGCAGTGCGGACCCTCGAGTACCGACAAGGGCAAAGGAAAGGCTACTGAGTAGCTTTGTTTATGTAGGACTTTATGATTGTAATAAAGAACTTATGATATTATGTACTAGTTAAGGTTATTTATGCTTAAGATATGTCTAAGCTATGTAATCACTGTTTAAGTTACGAGACCTTTGGGACGTGAATAATTATATTATTTAAATATAATTTAGTCGGTATTAGTTGTGTATTATTCCGCTGTGCGATGCGATATTTAGTCGTATTATTATTGTGATGTATTACCATGAGCACGTGACGAACCGAATTTGAGCGACCCTCGTGACGGTCCTGGAATTTGGGGGCGTCACATTAATCCTTGCTGAAGGGTTGGTATGTGTGTAAATATATACAAATTGGTGTTCTGTGATTTTGATAAAATGTAAAGTATGATCAATGCTAGAGGTGTATTTCGAAGGTTCTTAGAAACTGATCATCTCCATGAATCGACCAGATACAAATAAGTAATAGAGTTGATTCTTACTCTATGAACATTCAAAATTCATGAACATAACAAAGCAAAGGGTGAAACACTCAAAGAAAAAGAATGTCATATCAAAACGCTTAATCATACACACACTCACCATCATGCATTACAAATGTCATATCTAAATATGATATATGCATGAATATGATTATTGATGCTAATATAATATAAATTCAAGAATATGAGGAATTGGGATTTTGAGTAAACTAACCTAGCAGGACCCAAGCAACCATGGGTACCAAAATAGAAATTTACCTAACCTGCAGGTACTTGGTCTATCTGACCACACTAAGGAATACTGAAGTAGATGGCTTCAATCACAAAGATTCAACCAGCTGCAAGCTCAAGACATTTCAACAATGCTCTTAATCAAATTATCCAATGCTTGTTGATCACCATAAAGAAGCTGATTACTCATGATCAGATGAAAAGAGATCTTCTATGCTTATCCATGCAAAGCATATCATCCCAAAAGGAACATCAAGGAAGTTCATATCAAAGGATTATCAAATATTGGTTATGAAGAATGAATTATAGAAGCATAGCTCCACGAGTACAGAAGATACTGAAGCCTGAATAAGAAAGACTACGATCATAGTTCTGTCAACAATCGTGGAATGATCAGTCTTGAAGATATTTCTCTATGATCCATTGAGGTTAATACAACCATGATGATTCCAGCCTGAAGGAGACATGCAAGGCTACCTTACTTATGTATGTGAAGAAGAATAGTCATTCTTCTTTGAGAAGATAGTATCAACTATGGGAGAGCAGTGATCTGCTAAGGGCAGCAGCACTAATGATGTCAAAGGAGTACAATGGGGAAAATCCTTCAGATCTTTCAATCATTGATGATAGATGTTTAAATGGCAACATTACTACAAAATAATAAATAGATGACACTTAATAGACAACGTTTTTATAAAAAACGTTGTGGTTTAGTTTTTCACAACGTTTTTTTTGAAAAAATATTGTGATTTGATATACAAAAGCGTTGTGTATTTAAAAGGGATAATTTTTTGTTTGAAAGAGATAATGTTTTTTTAAAGAAAACGTTGTCTTTTAAAAAAGCACGGAGGTTTGATTTGTATAGGCTTGAAAAACACGGAGGTTTAGTCTTTTTCTTTTTCTCTCTACGCTCCTTCCTCGATTCCGACCTCTGCTTCTCTCATGACGAATTGCGCCATCCGCGCATCTAGGCCACTCAAATTGCATCTCACTCTCTGCCCTAACCCAAAACCCCAAATCTCCTTTTCGCCTCTGGCCTCTCCCCGTCTCCGCCTCCGCTCTACTGGCACATCAATCTACTAGTTTCTTGTTGAATCGTGTTGTTAATTATGCCAGATATGTCGTAGCTCCGACGAAGCAAGTGGCGCCGTCGCCATTGAAATCGATAGGGAAAGACGAAAAGATCACAGATGACTTCACCAGAGCTGGCGTGATTGAGTAGGTGTGTTAGGTTATCATTTCTAGGGCTTTGTTCCCATTTCTCACTGATAAGTGATCACTCTCTTTGGTATGTTATTTCTATTTAGATTTATATTCTATAAACTATATGTATGTCGAAGCTGGGTTTCATTTTATTATTTATTGTTGAAGTTTTATATGATATATGGTTCTAAATTATTGTTTAAAAATGTCTTTAGATAGAGATTGAGATGGGTATATGATTGCTATGTAGATTGTGCCCAATTAATGCACACCGGGCGAGAACATTTTACCTGTTGGCCAAAACAATCTAAAGCTTGGTAATAAAAGATTTTGGTTTTACATATTGTTAGCTTTCCCCTTTATTATTCCAATTATCGATGTTTGCATGTGAGTCCACAGATACAGCTTGATGTTTATATAGTTACAGATAAAGTTCAATTATGATGAGCTTCCAATTCCCATACTTGAGGCCAAAAATACCTTATTTCGTCTGTGATTTATATAAAGTACCCATTCCTTGTTATAGGAAAACAAGGATCTTGGAGCAGACAATGCTTTAATCGGTCAATTTGGTGTTGGGTTCTATTCTGCATTTTTGTTTGCTGAAAAGGTGAAATTATATCCTTTTAGCATAAGTTATGGTTAATTGAGAAGTACAATATGGTTTACTCAGTTGAGTACTAATTGCAAGTACTTTAATATCTCTCATTGATTAGGTAGTAGTCACTTATGAATATTATTATTATTGTCGGCAGAAAGAGTCACATAAGTGAGGTACGGTCCACTAATCATCCGTGCTACTGTAAAAATCACTGCAAATGAAATTTGTGCAATATATATACATTAATAATACTTTACATCATTATTATCGGAAAGAACTAATGTAACATTTGGAGTTGTTATTGTTCCTCTGTTGATGGAGTTGCTATTTGAATTTGAAATGATCTTTATTTGATATGTGTGCAAAAAGCACCTATTGATCCTTTTAGTCGTGAAAGTTGCAAACCATCAGCATCCCAAGGGGTTTCGCTAGGAGGGATGGGATAAGAATTGGTTCTAAAGGGGAGAACTATTTTTTTTATTTTAAAATCTAATATGTTTATGCCTCTGATGAGGTTCAATATTTTTAACATTACAGAAGTGGTAGTATATCTAGGGGTTTTAGAGGCGAGTTCAGAAATTTCCAAATTGTTCCTGGTACATGTGATGTTTCTCCTATCATGGCCAATCACAATACTATGTAATTTTTCTTCCTAGAAGTGTGGGTCATTATAATATTGATATTGATTGGTAATTTGGTTAAATAAATGTTTGCTATTTTACTTATCAAAAAGATAAAACTAAAAATAACTAATGGTTATGATCTCCAAATGGCATGACCAATTACATTTTGTTCCTGTATAATTTGATAACTGATAGAGATCACCTGAGTTGCCACCTGAGAAATGCACAATGTATTATGGGATGTAAAGTGCCTATTTTTAATGTATAGGATTGAAAGTTTGTATATTTAAAGTATGGGATGCAAAGTGCAAAATGAAGCAAAATAGGGGAATACAAAGTGTCATTTACTCTAATCTAAATTACTCTACCATAGTATTGTGATTTTCCATTACTTTATAATAGTAGCAAGTACTGTGTAAAGCATTTGTAAGAAACTAAATAATATGTGTAAACAGGTAATGGATACACTGGTTTTTTAAGTAATGATTTTCTGATCTATTATTTGGTACTATCTACAGATTTTTATATCTCGCGATGGTAATGGTGGTTGTAAACAATATGCATCTATGTTATCCCCAGGCACACACGAAGGCTTGGGCTAAAGGAATAACTTGTGAAGTTCTTTTTCTCCTTTTTCTTTCCTTAGAAGTTCTATTATTTTTGAACTTTTGATGCTCAATACTTTGATAATTGTTGTTTTTCTTGAAATTTGATGGAGATCAGGCACATAAATCAAGTGTGGAATGAAATTTCATTTAACCATTATAATATTTTTTTAAGTGAATTACTAAGGCTATGTTTGTTTCCCAAGCTCCTTTAGTTTGATCATCATGCAGATAAGTTGTTTCCCAAGCTCCTTTAGTTTGAATTACACAAATGTGGTGTAGCTTCCAAGCTCCTTTATCAGATAAGTTTTTTGGTTACTTCCAGTATGCATTTTGCTAGCTAGACAAATATTACTTGCTTTAGAGATTATTACTGAAGCTACGGTTTATCACTTTCACTTTCTGTATATGTAGATATTCTAAAAAGGACCATCTCTATACGCTTTCAAGGGCCTGGCTGGAAGGTTTGCTCTAATTGGAGTGCATTTAGCATTACTGCTAATAATGGTACTATTTTATCCCTTGCTATAGAAGCAGCTGACACTGATGCTAGAGACGTGATTTTCAATGTCCTTTGAAATCTTTTGAATATTGTCTCAGCTTATGACATTATCATATGCAATTATTTTTACACTACTCCAGAAGGGAAAAAGTCAAGTTAATAGCTCTATCAGGTTGCAACTAGATCAGTACAAGTGATTAAGTGAAGGAGGGCCTATGCATGTGAGCTTTACACCTATCGGCTTTGTTCTGTATAATTAGAAATATAGAACATATCAATATCACTGGATAGACTAGTAATATCCTTTTTAATAATATCATTGGTAGTTATATGTGGGGTAACTGCGATTTTCTTTATAGTGGGAACTTAAGGAAGGTTCTTGCTTCACAAAAAAATATATCTTCCTTATTATTCGCCTTACATTCGGGTACATGATCTTGGCATATTCTATTTATTCGTTGCCTGCCAGTTATAGCTTCTCTCTTTTGTATGATAGTATAATGCTTATGTTGTTCGTTGGGCATGCAATTCTAGACAGACTTTCTAATTAAAATTTTATATTCACATGGATCAAGCTATTGATTTACTGCAGGGTAGTCTCTCAAATTTGGTGTAGCTTCGTCACTTTTCCCCTCTATGTTATCATTACTCAGGCAACTTGACCATTCACATACATTTTGTATTCAGCATTCAACACTTTTGCTACATTTTGATTGAAAAAAATGAAATTAATGTGGGAATAAAATAGAGAAGGAGATACAAGATTAAGCTTTAGAGATTAATTCTCGATCTCTCATGTTAAATTAAAAGTTTCTCTAATTATTGGTCGTTGTTTTGTGAATATTTTAGAATGCAATAGAAATGCATAACTACTTGACTAGTGTATATGAAGAAGGAGATGTAAGATCTGCACTTATAGCCATGGTGCAGTCTTTGTATACCCCCTTTAAAATACTTGTTTTCTTGAAGCTCATAACTTCAAATTCCTTTTTTGGGTTTCACAATTAAACCTAATATATAAATGAAATTGTTGAAATCCCAAAAGTGATTAACATGATTAATTAGAAATGACCTCAAACCATTGTTATTAGTTTGCAATAACTGAAGCGTCTTGTTAAATTTTATTCGAAGGTTTCTTCCTATAATCTGTGTTGTATTCTTCGCTCATGTTGACTTGATGAATCAAATACATAGGTAACTCAACTGAAGTTGCTGATGACACAGCTGTAATGTATATACTGCCTCAACTTATAGCTGAAAGTAAGAGGTGCTTTCTCCATATTAATATTTCCTTTTCTCTTTAACTATTGTTTTTTAATGTTATAGACCTGAATGGATGAAAAATAGTGGTAGCTGTCTTGCCCTTTTAGAGACACTGAACCAGAGGTTCAAGTATAAGGATCTTGGAGTAGCACAGGAGAGATATAGCAACAAGCTTGCTTCAACTAGGAGGATAACAGAGGAGAATGAAATGTTAAGAGAGAAACTGACTACAGTGGAGCTAGCACAAGAAGATGCCAACATTTTAATTTTATAGATATTTTGATATATTTTTTGGATGTAGTCAAATTCGCAATTCAATGTATGTAGTAGTAATTATATTGACAAGTGAATTTAAAAATGTAAACGTATGGTATTATTGGAATGTATGATATTTTGAAACATAGAATGCTTACATTTTGACTTTAAATGTTGTGGATTGTGTCAAATAGACAACACTTTTTTGAAAAAAACTGTTGTCTAATGTGTCAAATAGACAATGCTTTTTAGAAAAAAAAATGTTGTCTAATGTGTACAATAAACAACGCTTTTAGAAAAAATATTGTCTAATGTGTCAAATAAACAACGCTTTTGTAAAAAAAAATTGTCTAATGTGTCCAATAGACAACGTTTCTTTGAAAAAGCGTTGTCTAATGTGCCATAGTCTATTTGTGTCTAAAAATATTGTCTATTTGACAAATAGACAACGTTTTTTTGAAAAAACATTGTCTAATGTGTCAAAAGACAACGTTTTTTAAACGCTGTCTATTTGTGTCTAAAAAGCGTTGTCTATTTGACAAATAGACAACACTTTTTTGAAAAAAAATTATCTAATGTGTCAAAAGACAACGTTTTTTAAACGTCTATTTGTGTCTATTAGATGACACTGCTAACCACGACATTTTTTGGAGACCTATTACAATGCTTTTTAAACGTTGTCTATTTACTTTTTTCTACTAGTGCAAAGAATGAACTGCTGAAGATATGGAGATGGTGAAGCTCAAGGAGTAAAATGAAGAAGTCGGACTCTTGTCAGAAGATCTGAGATAAGCTCAGAGGATAGGTCAACCATGGTGCATGTCTGATTGACCACTCCACGAATATCAAGTCCACTTCAGTCAAGTTCATAAAAACAAGAGCTAATCCAAAACAGAAACATCCAAGTTACAGAGTCCAAAAACTCTGTGGCTGATGAACCAAATGAAGATCCATAGTCAGTAGTTGTAAGACCCCAACTTTTATGAATAAAGATTTAATTTTTTTTATATATTATTTCGAAATAGTAAGGTGTTGATTTGATAAATATGAAAGTTATGGGTGAAATGTGCAAATATTTTTAAAATGAACAAGTGGTTATAAAATATTCTTGTTGTCGGAGAATATTCGTTTGGTCGTGGAATATTCTTGTTGTCGGGGAATATTCGTACGACTGGCGCAGCTATTTGTGGGCCCCCACAACGGAATAACTGTCGGATATAGAAAGCGACAGAAATAACTTTTTTACAAGATAACTGTGTAGTTGTTACCGTTAGTACTGTTGAAATACCCGGTGGTTAAAATACAGTACGCGGTGTTGCGCAGTAGCACACGGTATTGCACAGTATTTCGAATTATTGAGTCTTACGTGAGAAGGAACCTACTCAATTATTGTTACAGTATTTACTGTTTAATATTTTATATTATTGACTCAATAATTGCTACGTTGATATTTTATATTATTGACTCAATACTTGCTGCATTGATATTTTATTAACTCAATAATTGCTACGTTGCTATTTTTTATGATTAATTCAATAATGGCTACAGTTGATATTTTGTAGTATTGATTCAATAATTGTCATTGCACAGTATTTCACGTTATCAACTCAATAATTCATATTATTTGAATAATATTATTAGATAGCATTATTGACAATGTCTAAGGAAGTTCTGTCTAGGAGGGGTTATTTAATTGCGCGCCAGTAAGGAGAAGTCCTTATCGGAAGGCCCCCTCTGTCCTGGGAACGACCTGGTTGTTAATATTGTAGTTCTATAATATTATTTGTGAATAATTAATTATTGATTTATATGATAAGAAAATATTTATTTTGGGGATATTAAAGAAGGAATTTGTGCTGATGTGTTTTTTTATCAGTATTTTGGTGTGAAAAATCATCTGTTTATGGATTTCGGATAATTTATGTTTGGAATTTGAAAAAATTTCCTTCTACAAAGTTGTAGAGAATTAAATTTCCTATGGAAAGGACATAGAATTTGTATTTTTCTGACAAAGGGGCTATTTATTATGAATTATTGAAGTTTCGAAAAATAAATATTTTTTTAATAAAATGGTGGGCCCCACTTTTGTTTCTTGGTTGAAAAATCCTGATTTCATAGCAGCCGGCGGCGGAAGGATTTTAGAAAAAATAATAATATTTTATTATTTTAGTCTCCTTTGGCATCCTAAGCTTTCCCTATAAATAGGGTGCTTAGGTTAGAATTGAAAATCATACCAGAATCATAAGTTTTCTTTCTCTATAATATCGAGCGTATTTTTGTGAGTATTTCTATACTTTGAGTATTAGTATTCAGCGCAAGTTTTCTTCAATATTATATCCGATATTCCAGTCAGAGGTACTATCTTTTTGAGGTAAGGGATGTTATTTCTTTCGTAAATGATGTTATTCTTCTCAATATCATTATACAAAAATATTGTCATGGATTTTATGTTGAAATTCTTATTTTTTCTGTCGGGATTACTATTCACGTATACGACACTATTCACGGAAAAATTTATTTTTCTTCTATTTGTCCAAATTGTCTGTTAAGGTTACTATCTTTGATTGTATCCAAGTTTTGGGCTTTCTTCTTGAATTTTGCTTCACAAAGTATTATTATGTATTATTCTTGAATTTGGATAAACTAAATGACGAATCCCTAATCTTTGTCTTTTATCTCACTGGATTCGTTCTTTAAAATATTTTTCATCATCCTCAGTCCTAAAAGGTGATGTAACTGAATATCTTTGGCCTGTAGAGCAAAGATGAATGATTACCTGATGAATATCTTTGGCCGTAGTGCAAAGATGACAGGTGTTGAGATGAACATGACCACTGATGATACAAATGAATATCTTTGGCCTGTAGTGCAAAGATGAATATTTGATGAGATGGATATTGATTGATGTTACAGGGATAAAATATTGATGATGAACGGTTATTTCCGCTGCGAATATTGATCTAAAACATGTTGTCAATAATATTTTATCTGAACTGTTGAAGGCTAACGATAATTTATTTTCCATTATCTTAGTCATAATATTCTTTACTGAGCTAGTTGAGCTCACCCTTTTCATCTGTTGTCCTCTTCAGGAAATGAGAATGTTGCGGGGACTAGTCGGGGGACAGAGTGATGGTCCGAGTTAGAGCAGTAGTAGTCCTCACTATTTCTGATAAATAGTGTGATAATAATTGTAATGAGGACTTAGTTTGAATCTTAATATTTTCTACATATTTGTATTGACACTCACAGTTGTGTGGTCGTATTTTGCACGACCGTATGATATAAAGTTTGTATTTGAATTCTGTACCATGTATTTGGCGACTCAGAATGGGTTGGGTTGAATGGACCTATTCTGGGGGCGTCACAGTTGGTATCAGAGCCATAAGTAAAGAGCCCCGAGCCTCTATCTGGTGACTTCCTGTGTATGGGGGATGCACCGAAGCCAGACTCTCCGTAGGGGACGCCGTTCTGCGGTGGCAAACTGATAGGTATCATTGTGAGGTGCTGTCCAAGGTTGGGACAAGAGTCACAGTTGGTATCAGAGCTTAGGGATATGATCTCTGACGGAGATCGGGGAATAGAACTAGGAGGGGAGAGACGAGTAAATCCTTCGCTAGTGTGTCCTACCTAAGCTTATGTGGTATTTAATTGGTCAGTCGGAGCATAGGGTTAATATGTGATATGTTGACTTGTTTAATTAACCCTTGTTTTATGGCAGTATTTGAGAATGACAGCTGAGAATGTTAACAACGAACTGAATGAGACCGTGGAGACACCTTTAATCGTTAACCAGGAGAACGTGCAACAAGAAGGCAATGTTCATCCTGAAAATAACGCTGGTCAGATGATAAACGATGAGATGTTTAGAAGGTTTTTTGCAGTTTATGCAAAATCAGACGAGGGAGACTCGTGTGCAACATACAGGTGGAGATAATAACAACACGCGAGCTGTCACTGCCAAGTAGTTCAAAGAATTGGGACCACCAGAGTTTTTGGGAAAGCCAGATCCGATCAAGGCGGAGACATGGATTAAACAAATTACCAAGATATTTGATGTCTTGGGATGTACAGAGGAACAGAAGGTTCCATTCGCCACGTTTATATTCCGTGGAGAGGCAGATTACTGGTGGGAATCCGTGAAGCGTACCCAGCCTGCCGCACTCCAGATGTCTTGGAAAACGTTCCAGAAACTGTTCAATGACAAGTACTTTCCTGAAAGTATTCGTCATATGAAGGAGGTAGAGTTTATCCGACTGGAACAAAATAACATGACGGTATCCCAATACGAGCCTAAGTTCGCGGAGCTGTCCAGGTTTGCACCTCATTTGGTGGAGAATGAGGAACGTATGACGCGGATGTTTCTAAGAGGTTTGAAACCCGAAATACGTCAATACCTCATTTCTCATAAATTTTCTCTATATTCAGATGTAATGAACAGGGCCCAGTTGTTAGAACGAGATAATGATTATGTTCAACCGAGGGACCACAACCAAGGTCGTACCGGTGGCAGGAGTCATCGGAGCAATGACAACCAGCGAGGAGGAAAGTATGACAGAAGCGGTAACCACTCCGGTGGTTATCGTGGCCATGATAGTAGAAGAAGCGAATCGGGAGGAGATTTCAAAAAGAGAAGGTATAACAATGAGAACGCGAAGATGTCAACATCAGCACCAGCATTAACTGTTTCGAGGGGAGGAGAACGACCACCGGTCGTATGCTATAAATGAGGGAAAGAGGGACATATCAGTCCAAACTGCCCACAACAATTCAAAGGATGCTATAACTGTGGAAAAGAAGGACATATAGCTCGAGATTGTCCTGTTGCGAAACCAAATTCAGCGGGGGTGGTGATTCCAAAGGCGGTTGCAGACAAGTCAAAGTCGGTGATTCCTAGAAGAGCGTTTGTCGTGACAGCCCAAAACGCGAGGAATCCACACGAGGTGATTACGGGTAAGCTGATCATAAACTCTTGCGAAGTTTACACCTTGTTAGATACCGGTGCTACCCATTCCTTTATTTCACCTGCTTGTGCTCAACGTTTGAACTTGACTTCTGATAAATTAGACTTTGACTTATCTGTTGAAACTCCGTTAGGAGAAACCTTTGTTACATCTACAGTTTATAAATCTTGCTTGATTCAGATTGGTACCCTTACCTTACCTGTTGATCTTATATCTTTGAAAATACTTGCATTTGACGTGATTTTAGGAATTGACTGGTTAACCACTTACCATGCCAAAATTGATTGTTTTCGTAAGGTTGTTAGTTTTTATATTCCTAATCAACCTGTTGTGCGAATCCAAATCACCAAACCACTAAAATCAGTCAATATCATTTTAAGTCATAAAGCTATTCGTTTATTGAAAAACGGATGTCAAGCTTTCTTAGCTCATGTCACTGATCTAAATCAGAATACGTCAGGTTTGAATGATATTTCCGTTGTTAATGAGTTTCCTGATGTATTTCCCGAAGAACTTCCCGGTCTACCCCCAGAACGTGAAGTTGAATTCTTTATTGACCTTGAGCCCGGTACAAAGCCCATTTCTAAAATCCCATATCGAATGGCTCCTATTGAACTTCAGGAGTTAAAGATTCAATTACAAGAATTGTTGGACATCGATTTTATTCGTTCTAGTACGTCTCCTTGGGGTGCTCCTGTTTTATTCGTAAAGAAGAAAGACGGGAGTATGCGACTTTGCATTGACTATCGGGAGTTGAACCATGTCACCATCAAGAATAGGTATCCGTTACCTCGTATTGATGACCTGTTCGACCAGTTGCAAGGAGCGCAATTCTTTTCAAAGATCGATCTTCGTTCTGGATATCATCAGTTGAAGATTAAAACTGAGGATATTCCAAAGACTGCTTTTAGAACACGGTACGGGCATTATGAGTTCTTAGTCATGTCTTTTGGATTGACTAATGCTCCTGCTACTTTCATGGATATGATGAACCGTGTATTTAAGGAGTATTTAGATCAATTCGTTGTTATCTTTATTGATGACATTCTCATCTATTCTAAAAGCCGTGAAGATCATGAACACCATTTGAAGTTGGTACTTCAAAAGCTTCGTGAGAACAAGCTATATGCCAAGCTGAAGAAATGCGAGTTCTGGCTTGAGGAAGTAGCATTCCTTGGGCACGTGGTATTGAAACGTGGAGTATCTGTGGACCCGGCGAAGATTGAAGCAATACAAAGCTGGGAGCAACCTAAGTCGGTGACCGAAGTACGAAGCTTTCTGGGCTTCGCTGGTTATTATCGGAGGTTCGTAGAGGGATTTTCTCGAATCGCTACTCCATTAACTCAGTTGACTCGGAAAGATACAAAATTCGTTTGGAGCGAGGAATGCGAGAAGAGCTTCCAAGAGCTCAAGAGGAGACTTATTTCGGCACCTGTTCTGACAATACCATCTGGTTCGGATGGATTTATTATTTACAGTGATGCTTCGGGCAAAGGGTTAGGATGTGTTCTCATGCAACATGGGAAAGTCATAGCCTATGCCTCGCGACAACTCAAAGAATATGAGAGGAATTATCCTACTCATAATCTAGAGTTGGCAGCAGTCGTTTTCGCGTTGAAGATCTGGAGACATTACTTGTACGGAGAGAAAGTGGAGATTTATACGGATCATAAGAGCCTTAAATATTTCTTCACTCAGAAGGAACTCAACATGCGGCAACGACGTTGGCTTGAGCTGTTGAAAGATTACGATCATACTATCCAATACCATCCTGGAAAAGCGAACGTGGTAGCTGACGTGTTGAGTAGAAGATCATATGTGGGAACGAGTGCGATAATGTCAAGTATACGCGTAGAACCAGCTTTGATTGATAAAGTTAAAGCTGCTCAAGCTACAGATGCGGAGCTGATGAAGATGAAGAAGAAGGTGCAAGAAGGTGCCATTCTAGAAGCAAGAATCGATGAAGATGGAATACTTCGAGTCAACTCCAGACTTTGTGTTCCTAACGATTTCGACTTGAAGTATAGAATCATGATGGAGGCACACAACACACCGTTTGCGATCCATCCTGGGAGCACTAAAATGTATCGTGATCTTCGACATACATTTTGGTGGAGCAATATGAAGAGAGAGATCGCGGAGTTCATCTCGAGATGTTTAACTTGTCAACGTGTAAAGGCGGAGCATCAAGTGCCGAAGGGTCCATTGCAACCACTGGAGATTCCAAAATGGAAGTGGGAACACATTACGATGGATTTCGTTACGGGTCTTCCCAAGGTTTCTCAAGGTATAGATGCGATTTGGGTTATTGTTGATAGATTAACCAAGTCTGCTCATTTCTTGCCGATACGAGAGACTTATTCCCTTGAACGTCTTGCTCATATGTACGTGAATGAGATTGTGAGATTGCATGGCATGCCAGTATCCATAGTTTCGGATCGTGATCCCAGATTTACTTCACGATTTTGGATCAGTTTGCAGAAAGCTATGGGCACGGATTTACGATTCAGTTCGGCTTATCATCCTCAAACAGACGGACAATCGGAAAGAACTATTCAAACTCTTGAAGATCTATTGAGACTCTGTGTTCTAGACTTCAAAGGGAGTTTGGATAAGTACTTACCATTGGTGGAATTCTCCTACAACAACAGTTATCAGGCAAGTATAGGCGTAGCTCCATTCGAGGCATTGTATGGGAGAAAGTGTCGCTCTCCAGTATGTTGGAACGAGGTGGGTGAAACAACATTGTTGGGACCGGAGTTAGTACGTATGACTACGGAAAAGATCCAAATAATCCGACAACGTATACAAACAGCACAAGATCGACAAAAGAGTTATGCGGATCTTCATCGAAAGGACGTGGAATTTAACGTTGGGGACCATGTATTGTTACGTATTGCTCCGTGGAAAGGAGTTACAAGGTTTGGGAAGAGAGGAAAGCTTAACCCACGATTCATTGGTCCATTTGAGATTCTTGACCGAATAGGAAATGTGGCTTATAGACTCGCTTTACCTCCAAGCATGTCTCGTGTTCATAACGTGTTTCACATATCCGTGTTACGTAAATATGTGAAGGATCCAAACCGCATTATTGAGTTAGAACCAGACGAGATAGCTAAAGATTTAACGTACGAGGAGGTACCTGTCAAGATCTTGGATAGGAAGGAGCATGTCCTACGCTCGAAAATTATACCTCAAGTTAAAGTTTTGTGGAGAAACCAGGCTATTGAGGAAATGACCTGGGAGTTGGAATCGGAAATGAAAGCGAGGTATCCTCACCTTTTCGACATACCAGGTACGTACGTCAATTTCGAGGACGAAATTTCATAAGGAGGGGAGGTTGTAAGACCCCAACTTTTATGAATAAAGATTTAATTTTCTTTATATATTATTTCGAAATAGTAAGGTGTTGATTTGATAAATATGAAAGTTATGGGTGAAATGTGCAAATATTTTTAAAATGAGCAAGTGGTTATAAAATATTCTTGTTGTCGGGGAATATTCGTTTGGTCGTGGAATATTCTTGTTGTCGGGGAATATTCGTACGACGACGCAGCTATTTGTGGGCCCCCACAACGGAATAACTGTCGGATATAGAAAGCGACAGAAATAACTTTTTTACAAGATAACGGCGTAGTTGTTACCGTTAGTACTGTTGAAATACCCGGTGGTTAAAATACAGTATGCGGTGTTGCGCAGTAGCACACGGTATTGCACAGTATTTCGAATTATTGAGTCTTACGTGAGAAGGAACCTACTCAATTATTGTTACAGTATTTACTGTTTAATATTTTATATTATTGACTCAATAATTGCTACGTTGATATTTTATATTATTGACTCAATAATTGCTGTATTGATATTTTATTGACTCAATAATTGCTACGTTGCTATTTTTTATGATTAATTCAATAATGGCTACAGTTGATATTTTGTAGTATTGATTCAATAATTGTCGTTGCACAGTATTTCACGTTATCAACTCAATAATTCATATTATTTGAATAATATTATTAGATAGCATTATTGACAATGTCTAAGGAAGTTCTGTCTAGGAGGGGTTATTTAATTGCGCGCCAGTAAGGAGAAGTCCTTATCGGAAGGCCCCCTCTGTCCTGGGAACGACCTAGTTGTTAATATTGTAGTTCTATAATATTATTTGTGAATAATTAATTATTGATTTATATGATAAGGAAATATTTATTTTGGGGATATTAAAGAAGGAATTTGTGCTGATGTATTTTTTATCAGTATTTTGGTGTGAAAAATCATCTGTTTATGGATTTCGGATAATTTATGTTTGGAATTTAGAAAAATTTCCTTCTACAAAGTTGTAGAGAATTAAATTTCCTATGGAAAGGACATAAAATTTGTATTTTTCTGACAAAGGGGCTATTTATTATGAATTATTGAAGTTTCGGAAAATAAATATTTTTTTAATAAAATGGTGGGCCCCACTTTTGTTTCTTGGTTGAAAAATCCTGATTTCATAGCAGCCGACGGCGGAAGGATTTTAGAAAAAATAATAATATTTTATTATTTTAGTCTCCTTTGGCATCCTAAGCTTTCCCTATAAATAGGGTGCTTAGGTTAGAATTGAAAATCATACCAGAATCATAAGTTTTCTTTCTCTATAATATCGAGCGTATTTTTGTGAGTATTTCTATACTTTGAGTATTAGTATTCAGCGCAAGTTTCCTTCAATATTATATCCGATATTCCAGTCAGAGGTACTATCTTTTTGAGGTAAGGGATGTTATTTCTTTCGTAAATGATGTTATTCTTCTCAATATCATTATACAAAAATATTGTCATGGATTTTATGTTGAAATTCTTACTTTTTCCGTCGGGATTACTATTCACGTATACGACACTATTCACGGAAAAATTTATTTTTCTTCTATTTGTCCAAATTGTCTGTTAAGGTTACTATCTTTGATTGTATCCAAGTTTTGGGCTTTATTCTTGAATTTTGCTTCACAAAGTATTATTATGTATTATTCTTGAATTTGGATAAACTAAATGACGAATCCCTAATCTTTGTCTTTTATCTCACTGGATTCGTTCTTTAAAATATTTTTCATCATCCTCAGTCCTAAAAGGTGATGTAACTGAATATCTTTGGCCTGTAGAGCAAAGATGAATGATTACCTGATGAATATCTTTGGCCGTAGTGCAAAGATGACAGGTGTTGAGATGAACATGACCACTGATGATACAAATGAATATCTTTGGCCTGTAGTGCAAAGATGAATATTTGATGAGATGGATATTGATTGATGTTACAGGGATAAAATATTGATGATGAACGGTTATTTCCGCTGCGAATATTGATCTAAAACATGTTGTCAATAATATTTTATCTGAACTGTTGAAGGCTAACGATAATTTATTTTCCATTATCTTAGTCATAATATTCTTTACTGAGCTAGTTGAGCTCACCCTTTTCATCTGTTGTCCTCTTCAGGAAATGAGAATGTTGCGGGGACTAGTCGGGGGACAGAGTGATGGTCCGAGTTAGAGCAGTAGTAGTCCTCACTATTTCTGATAAATAGTGTGATAATAATTGTAATGAGGACTTAGTTTGAATCTTAATATTTTCTACATATTTGTATTGACACTCACAGTTGTGTGGTCGTATTTTGCACGACCGTATGATATAAAGTTTGTATTTGAATTCTGTACCATGTATTTGGCGACTCAGAATGGGTTGGGTTGAATGGACCTATTCTGGGGGCGTCACAGTAGTAACGTCTTAAAACGTGCTACTCATAACCATATCATCCACCTACCTTAATCATGGAGTCCCTATGATCAAACACCTAATCGTAGTGTACGAGCATGATGACACCACGATTGCAGCTATACAAATACCAACATCAAAGAATATCTAAAGTTGGTAAATGAACTCCCCAGCAGAGAAGCCCAATGTGATGTCATTGTTGCCACCATGTCTATAAAACTCTTCATTTGATAAGCGCCTCAGGGACAAACCTGGCCCTTAGTTTTGGACTAAGAGGTTGGCCCTTCCTGAGAAACCTTAACCCAGAAGAAGTGCAGATATTGATTGCATCACAAGAATCTCTGTTGAAGCAAGCAGTAACTTCTCAGAAGAATACAAGCTGCAAATGAGTCTTGCCACTCTCTTGAAGACTAATGAAGAAGTTGTCTATTGAAGCATAGCTACAGACTACGATCATCGAAGAAGACACAGAGTTTATCAGTCAAAGAAATCGTGGAGTATTAAGCTAAGTCACAAGGCCACTCCACGAACTGAAGAAGTCAATAGTCAACTGAAGGAAAGTCAAATTTGATAAACTGACGTGTGAGAAGAAGTTACAGAGTGTGACCTATCAGACTCTTACAACTGTCCCACTAAAATATGGAGGGAACATTTACATAAAGGATATTCAAATAAGTGTCAGTTATGCTTCCAAGAGTCCATCAAAAAGCTGCAAGTGTTTGATATATCCTTTCTCACCCTCTCAAACAGAAACCCTAAACACTCTCCAAAAAGCATAAAACTCTCAAGCTATTATTCATTCTCAAATTGCTCTCAGAAACCTTCTATATTTCTCTCAAAAGAAAAACCCAGATACTCAGAAACTCATAACCCTCAAATGGAAGACTTGCGTGTCGTCACTGGTATTCAACTCGGTACTACGAAGTTCAAAAAATCCCAGAAGAAGTTCAGAGATATTCTTGAGCTGGTAAAGAAGGCTGGATTCTCTAAATGCCTAGAATCAAACACCCGCTTCTACTCGAAACTGGTGAGAGAGTTTTACTCAAATGCAACTACAAGTTGTGGAACCCTATCGACCAAGGTCAAAGGTCAGATTCTGAAGTTGAAACCTACAGACATCAACCAGTGCTTAGGTTTCCCAGACTCGGGTCTGAAGAACCTTGAAGAGTTTGACATTGAAGAAGGGAAGAAACCTATGCACTACAAAAGAAACCCTAGTCTGAAGAATATGAAGAAGAAGGAGTTTCCAGAAGAGTTTGAGTTCCTTGCTGAGATAGTAGGGAAATGTATACTGAGCAAGGATACTGCTCATGATGCAGTAAGCGATCATCAGTTAAAGATCATGACTGCCATTGCTCTAAAGAAGCAAATCAATTTTGGTGCTATACTGTTTGACTTAATGTCCGAGTGGCTGGATAAGGTTGAGAAGAAGAAGTCAACAGATAAACCATTCACAAAGATTTTTCATGAGATATTCTTGAGCATCATTCTGAAGAAGAAGCTGAAGAATAAGATTAAGGATGATGAGGGTGAAACCCTAAACAGTCAAAAGGTGTTGTCTCCAAAGCTATTTGTAAACTGGAAGAAGAATCCAATGGAAAACAAAAGACTGATGACATATGGCAGCAGCAGCAAGAGCACTACGAAGAAGAGGAAGGCAAGTGATGTGGAGGAAGAGCTATCACACTTTGAGGATTCAATCATTCCAGAGTCCAAGTCGGTGAAGCCATCCAAGAAGAAAGCTAAGGTGGTGGAGAAGTTATAAAAAGTTCCCCAAAGAAGTATTTCTGCTGAAGATGAAAGAGAAGAGTCAGAAGAAGAGAAAGGAACTGAAAGTTCTATGGATGAATCCTCAAGCAGCCAGTCCACTGATAAGGAGGAATCAGGATCTGAAAAAGAGGAAGTAGAGTCTGAAGATGAAGAAGAAAATATAAGTCCTATGGCTGAGCCCCAAAGTAGCCATTCTACTGATGAGGAAGGATCAAAATCTAAAGCAATTAGATCTCCTATTGCTGACATCCCAAGAAGTCCTTCTGTTGCTTCAATGGATTCAGAGTCTGAAGAAGAAGTATCTGCTCCTGTTGTTGAATCTCAAAGAAGCTTGTCTAATGATTCAGAGGCCTCAAAATCTGAAGATGGAGAAAAGACTGAATCTCCTATAGCTGAACCCCCAAGAAGAAGGAAGGGCAACAGACTGATTGTTAAATCAGTTTCAAAGAAGAAAGGAGAATCGTCTTCAAAGATAATTGAACTCAGTGATGATGAGGGTGAGTCGAAGGAAGAAGATGTTAAGGGAAAAAGAAGGAAAATGTATGTCAAATCAAGCAGCAAGAGACTGAAGAATGCAGAGCAGGAAATAACCACTGAGTCTACGAGGGCTAGCTCTGCTGAAGATGGTGGGAATGATGATTAAATGCAGGAATATACTGATGAGTCAGTTGAAGGAAGTATGCACAAGTCTGACCCTAGGTCAGGACATGAAGAAAGTGGAGAAGACTCCAGTTTTGAGGATGAGGAGCTAGAAGATTATAATGTCCCTTCTCCTGTTCGCCTCAAGAAAAGAATAGTGGTGGAAGTTCATGACGAACCACGAAATGTGATTCTAGGCAGATGGGTTAACTATGGAAATGAAAGGCTAAATGTGGTGAGAAAGTCCACAGCAGATCTTCTCAACAATATCAATGATATGGAGCTGGACATCTCAATTATGCTGTATGAGCCTGAAACCAAGGATCATGTGATAAGGTGGTTTTATCCTTCAATGCCATGGGTAAAGGCATCTATCACTAGTGATAAAAGCTACTTCTCATGGTGCTTCTCACACTTTCCCAACTTGGAGTTGGTGGCACAAAAATTTCCAAGGATAAAGAAGTATGCAACACAGCTGACCAAAGACTAGTCTCACTTCAGGGTCTATTGACATGCCAGAAACGTCTACATTCCTTATAATTGTCGAGTAGGTTCAGATGGCAAAAGGATCATAACAAAGCCCGTGATCGTGGAGTCCTTTCACTCTACCATTAAAGATGATCAAGCTCAGTCTGAGAAGTTTTATTCTACCCCAGCAGTATTGTCTGATATTCCTTCGTCTTCTAACAGCGATTGGTACTCAACTATCTATTAGATTCTCACTACTTTTGAAAGCATGTCCAAGAGTGAGAATCGTGGAGTTCAACCACCTGTTCAACAAGAGTCTGATCAACCAAATGTCCAATATCTTCAAGAGCAAGAGTTACTAAAGAACTCTGAAGAGTTGGTTGAGAAGTTTTCTCTCATTGTTGCAGAACCCAAGATCCTTTCAGGAGAAAGAGATAGTGAGCTTCACAACAGACTTCAGGCCATAATATCATATATATCTCTCAAGCTCAAAGAGAGAGATCAAATCTATCTGAAGTCTATAAATGATCAGAAGAAAGAAGCCCTGCAAGCTCAGAAGGAAAGTGCAGAACAAATATTGTCTCTCTCTGACAAGATTGACTCTCTAAATCAATCTTTATCCCTACAGCTGGAGCTAAGTCAACAGGAACTTAAGCTTGAGGTTGGCAACTCATCTTACCTGATGGAACAGCTTATGACAAAAGTCCAGTAGCTTTCCCAAGTGATTAATGACAAAAAGGGGGAGAAAGAGAGGCATTCAAGAAGGAAGAATTAGGAAAGAAGAATGAAGGCAGAAGAATAGAGTAAGAGCAGAAGCAGTATAAAAGAAAAGAAGGACAAGAAGAAGAAAAAGAAGATCAAAGCAGCAATAGCAGCAAGTGAGTCATCATCTGAGGGGGAGCCAAATGATGATGACCCTATGGAGACAAAGTCTGAGGGGGACCCAGAATAAGATGAAGACAAAGCAGAAGATAAAGAAGAAGAGCATGCATTTGAGGGGGAGCAGAGTGAAGAAGAAAAGAAAAATGAGTAGCTGATCAAAAGACATCCTGGAGACATACATGAAGCAAAGAAGGTACATTTCTAGCTATATAGGTATGTTCTAGATCCAAGATGTAGAGTGTCATATAATATGTAATTTTATATTTTCATCAATGACATTCATGATTATCTATTTTAGTAATACAGCTGCTCACTGTATATTAAGATTCATTCATCTCATACATATGGACTTATTATTTTTGTCATAATCAAATAGGGGAAGATTGTTAGGAATATGCATGAGAATGTTATTCCTATTTATATAAGATTTGATTATGATCTTAATGAATGAATATGCAAATATGTCTGCATTGATGAAAGTTGTAAAGTCCTTAAATAGATAATAGGAATCTATGTACAATGACTTATAATGAAGTGATCAAATGTGTTAGGTTGATCCTACATAAACAAAATAGCTTTGTAAAGTCCTTCAAAAGATTATGATGTACAAGGACTGAATTTAAAAAGATCAAGCTTGTTAAGTTGATCTTATGTAATGTAATAGATAGTTATGTCTGATCGTCGAGCACTGAACCAGCCTTCGTAGTCTGCCAGGAGAGACAAGGAAGACTCAGAGACTATCAAGGTAGAATCGTAGTCAGTAAGGATAGTAGCTCTTGAAGTTGGTAGTCTGCCAGTAGACACAAGGCAGGATCATGGTATGTCAAGAAGGACTTTCTCGAAGCCGTAGTCTGTCGAGGAAGTCATGTTCAGAATCGTCGAGACAGCCTGTCTAAGCATCGTTCTAGCACCTGCCGAGCCAAGTCAAGAATCGTAGGTCTCACTTGAAGTCGTGGAGCCTGCAGATTATAGCAGAGGCAGAAATTATAGTTAAGCAGATCAGTCAAGGGACATCAAGTGTTAAGGCAGAAATCGTGGTCTGTCATATGATCTGCTCTCGGAGTCGTAGTGTCTGCAGAACTAAAGCAAGATCATAGTCTGCAGAACAAAGGCTTCGACAAAGTCTACCAAGTGCTCACAACGTCAAGGAAGAATCATAGAGACAATACGATTCTCATCAAATGAGCACTCCCAAAGTATCCAAAGAATGTAGCCTCCAGTCAGAACAGTAAAGATGCAATCTACCTGAAGAAAGCCAGAGAGCACTCATCGAATGGCCAGCAAGCAAACAAAAGTTCGAAGCACCAACTCAAACATCATACTGATTGAGAAGTGAAACCATTTAGGAAAAGTCTTCCACAAGCAAATATTAGAAGACAATAAATGAAGTGACTGACTAAAGGAAGTCAGTAATGCATTATCTGTCAAACCAACAGAAGACAATGATCTTGGGTATAACCATAATCGTGGTGCTTGCCAGATGAGCAGCAAAAATTGATGAAGCACATACAGTGGAATTGGCCAACCTATAGAACAAACAAAAAGGATTGTCAATAGCTCAGCCTCATCATATAAAGTGAACGGGAGATCACAAAGCAGAATGAAGAGAGAGAGAGCTGAGCATGACTAATTAGAAGAGTCTTGCAATCTAGAAGGGTCAAAGCGTTCAGACAAGTTGTCAGTTCCTTATACAAGTAAAGGCAAGCAGAAGTATTGAAGGACTGTATGAGTGAAGGAAGAGAGGTTCTACATTGCCAATCCAAAGAACACTCTCAGAATCGTTGTGTTGTCTCAACCAGTCAATGACCAACATTAAACAGACAAACTACGATCAAGCTCATGGTCATCTGCATCAGAATCATGGAGTTCAGCCATCTGATTATTAAAGCCTTGGCAAAGTCTCAATATGAAGACTGACATTCGAACATTGCTGATTGAGAACATCGATGCAAAAGGACAACTGATGTGGTTCTAATCAAGGAATTAGAAAGAAGAAATAAAGGTGACTACAAGCCTGTCACATAAAAGTAATATCTCTGAAGTGGTAGGTGGAATAGTAGACTGCTGTGTCAGAAAAGTAAAAAAGGGGATGTCACGTCAAGTCAGCAGCCTGCACCAAATAACTCAGGATCTATGAGGCAATTCAAATAGCTTCCAACGGCTATATTCCAACGAGAAGCTTATAAAGGAGTATATAACAGCTGAAGCCTCAAAGGATCAAAAGTTGTTGACTCTACGTGTTCTATAGAGCAAAACTGAATATATCTCAATGGCTGTGAGACTACCAAAGTAGAAATGAAGCAGATTTGAAGAAAAGCTTTAATTGATGAAGGCTTCACTCAACACAAAAGAGAATGCCTAACAGATTGGAATCTGAGCTGAGAGCCGAGAATGCCAAGAAGACAAGGAGAAGAGTGGCATACCGAAAAGCAAATCCAAAGGGTCACTCAATGATTCACCATGAACAACCTGAGCTGAAGAGAAACAGATGCAGAACCAAATTTGCACACAAGTCAACCTATGTTTAAGGGATGCTAAGTACCAGATGGAGTCTACCAAAAGTGCAAAGACTTAGCAGACCCCAAGTGGTGAATATGTGCAAAGCTGTAATCAGATGAAGATAATCATCAACCCCAAGATCAGTTGCATAAAGGAAGAATGAAAGACTGCTAAGTACTCAAGGTTGTTGTGTTTATTGATCAACTTAGCAGTCCATCAAAGGTGATCTAGTCTCAATGCAGAATCCAAGGAGGATCACACCAAGCTGCTAAGTACCAAAGGATGAACAAGTTTCAAGTCATCTTAGCAGCTCAGCAACAACAACAACAAGTAGCCAGGGCCTGAGAGGTCCTTGTCCAAGGGACTAAATTAAAGTCAAGCCTGTTGGGCTTGCTAAGTACCAGAGGGTAGAATAGATTCTAAGCCTGCTGGGCATAGTCTACAGTTCTAAGTCTGCTGGGCTTGAAGAGTTCTTAGTGAACTGAAGTTCCAAGGTTGTTGGCCTTGAAGGAATATTTGTGATTCAAGAGTTACCCTTTTCTTTAGTGGAGTCCCTGCTTATTGGAGCAGAAGAGTGGATTAGGAGCTTGAGTCTCTGAACCACTTAAAATTCCTTGTGTTATTTACTTTCAGTTATTTAATTTATGTACATATATCTGCTATAACTGTAAGAACCACTTACAACTAAACTAACTCTAGAACAATGCTTATCAAGATATCTATGAAGGGGATCTTTAACTTATTTTGATGTGCTTGAAATGATTCTTATGTTTTTCATATGCTAATTCTTTGCAATACCAAATAAAATAGAAAAAAGGCTTTGAAATTAAAAACCCCTTCTAGATCTATTGTGTGCCCTCTGGGAACTAACAGTTTTAAATTAATAATTTGCATAAAGGATGATCCGGGTAATGGTTTTGTTGAAATTTTTAAACTCTGATATACCATGCTTCCGCTAATTTTTATAATTTGATTGCAGCATGATTTCGTACAAACCCAACAGCTATGACCAAGTACAACCAGGAGCTAAAGAAGAAGAGTGAAGGTGAAGGTAATAAGGCTAGTGGTAGCAACACTGGGGGAAACAACAGTCAGAAAAGAAGGTGGAATGATAGCACATCGACTGAAAGTCAGCAAGGAAGCCAGAAGAAGAGGGTAGAAGTTTGTCCGACCTGCGAAAAGAATCACCTAGGGGTCTGTATGAAAGGAAAACAAGTCTGTTACAATTGTGGTCATGAAGGCCACATAGCACCTAACTTCCCTAACCCTAAGAAAGGCGCTTGCTTTACATGTGGATCGAAGGACCATCTGGCATGGGACTCTCCCAAGAAGGTATCCGGAGTGGCATGATCAGTTGGGAACAAGGGAAGCAACGGTGGAAACTCTCTAATGATTACAGGACTAGCCGCAACAAACTGACCTACCGCCAGGACATTCAACATGACTGTGCAGGATGCTGTGCAGTCTCGCGATGTGGTGTTAGGTATCATTCCTATTAATAATGTTAATGCATATGTGTTATTTGATTTGGGTGCTACTTGCTCATTTATATCCGATGACTTTGCTAAGAACTTAGAATTGCCTAAGGACGAGTTAGAATACCCTATAAACATAGAGATTGCGAATAGGGAAGTGATCCCTGCTAATTTTGTACACAAGAACTGTAGAGTGGATATTAAGGGTAATGTGATGAACGTAGATCTTATTCCGATTAGACTTGGGGAATTTGACGTTATTCTGGGAATGGATTGGCTATTCAATTATTGGGCTATAATTGATTGCCACAAGAAGTGTATTAACTTTATGACTCCGTCAAAGGTTGTGTTCTATGGCAGCAAGTCGACTAAACAAGCGAGTTTTCTGGCGATGATGCTGGCCAAGAAGTTATTGAGACAAGGCTGTGTAGGATATTTAGCCTACATAGTCCATAGTCGTAAAGAGAGCCCAAAGTTGGTGGAAATACCAGTTGTGACAGACTTTGTGGACATATTTTCGGATGATTTGCCAGGACTTTCGCCTGAGAAGGAAGTAGAGTTCGTGATCGATATGGCACTAGGAACTGCTCCAATATCGAAGGCCCCGTACCGTATGGCTCTGGTAGAAATAAAAGAATTTATGGTACAACTGCAAGAGCTTTTGGACAAGAAGTATATACAACTGAGCGTATCACCGTGGGGAGCGCCAGTGTTGTTCGTTAAGAAGAAGGATGGGACGATGCGGCTCTACATCGATTACAGAGAGTTGAACAAGGTCACAATTAAGAATAAGTATCTGTTGCCTAGGATCGATGACTTGTTTGACTAGTTGAAGGGATCGAGATATTTCTCGAAGATAGATCTGAGAAATGGTTACCATCAGCTGAAATTGAGGACAGAGGATGTTCCGAAGACAGCGTTCAGGACTCGATATGGTTACTACAAATTTTTAGTGATGTCATTTGGTCTAACAAATGCGCTTGTAGCATATATGGACCTAATGAACAGAGTGTTCAAGCCATTTTTGGACAAATTCGTAGTGGTGTTTATCGACGACATTCTGGTGTATTCGAAGACCAAGGAGGAACATGTAAAGCATCTGAAGGTGACATTGGACGCGTTGAGAAGAGAGAAGTTGCATGCCAAATTTTTGAAATGTAAATTTTGGATTGAGCGGGTCTTGGACATGTGATTGATAAGGACAGAATTTTGGTAGATCCGTCTAAGGGTGAAGCTGTGATGAACTAGGATCAGCCGAAAACACCGTCGCAAGTGAGAAGTTTTCTTAGATTGGCAGCATATTATAGAAGATTTATTCAAGACGTTTCCAAGATCGCAACTCCACTGACAAATTTGACTAGGAAATCGGTGAAATTAGTTTGGACGGAGAATTGTGAGAAAAGCTTCCAAGAGCTTAAGAAGAGATTGAGTACGGCACCTGTGTTATCTCTTCCGGATAGCACATGAAATTTATGGTGTATAGTGATGCGTCGCATAAAGGATTAGGCTGTGTGCTTATACAAAACGACAAGGTCATTTCGTATGCGTCACAACAACTGAAGGATTATGAGAAGGGGTATCTGACCCATGACTTGGAATTGGCCACGGTAGTATTTGTTTTAAAGATCTTGAGACACTATCTCTATGGGGAGTGGTGTGAAATATATACAGACCACAAAAGTCTAAAATATATTTTTATACAGAAGGATTTGAATATGTGCCAGAGGAGATGGTTGGAATTGATTAAGGACTATCCGGGTAAGGTGAATATGGTTGCCGACGCCTTAAGCAGAAAGGGTCGTGAGAAATTGATGATGTTGACTGCCCAGGAGGAGCTAATTTCAGCGATGGAGAAACTGGAATTGGAGGTGAGATATCCAATGGAGTCTGACGAGAAGTTGTTTCATCCAGGAGTTGGTACCACTCTACTGGATAAGGTTATGAAAGCACAAATTCAGGATGAGGAATGTGAGAATATTAAGAAGAAGATATTCGAAGGGAATAAACTAAAATTCAAGATGGATACTGAAGGACTGTTAAGATCAGAGAGCAGATTTTGGGTACCGCCAGTACCAGAGATTAAGGAGGGAATTTTAACCGAGGCTCATAGTTCACGGTACTCCATTCACCCCGGTAGTACGAAGATGTATCAGGATCTCCGAAAACACTTCTGGTGGACGAATATGAAACGAGATGTTGCTAACTGTGTGGCCAAGTGCCTGACATGTCAGAAAGTAAAAGCAGAACATCAGAGGCCGAGTGTGTTGCTACAACCATTAGCGATCCCATAATGGAAATAGGAGCATATTACAATGGATTTCGTAGTAGGTCTTCCGACAACTCAGAAAGGTTTCAATGCAGTATGGGTTTTCGTAGATCGATTAACGAAATCAGCACACTTCCCACTGATTAAGATTAGATTCAACTTAGACCAGTTGGCAAAGTTGTATGTGAAAGAGATTATTTTAAGGCACGGAGTTCTAGTGTCGATTGATTCCGATCGAGATCCACACTTCACATCAAACTTCTGGAAGCGACTACAAGAATGCATGGGAACGCAGTTAAGAATGAGTACAACATATCACCCTCAGACAGACGGGCAGAGCGAAAGAATGATCTAGACATTGGAATATATGTTGAGAGCATGCATCATGGATTTTAAAGGAAGTTAGAATGATCACCTACCGCTCGTGGAATTTGGTTACAACAACAGTTACCACACAAGTATTGGCATGCCGCTTTACGAAGCGTTGTACGACAGAAAGTGCAGAACTCCATTATACTGAGATGAAGTCGGCGAAAGACAATTTCTAGGACCAGAATTGGTACAACAGACAGCCGAGATCGTCAAGGTGATCCAGACAAGATTAGTAGCTGCTCAGGATATGCAGAAGAAATACGCCGATCCATACCGCAAGAATGTAGAATTTGAATCGGGTAGCTTTGTATTCTTGAAAGTCTCTCCGTGGAAAGGAAAGATCAGATTTGGCAAAAAGGGGAAATTGAACCTGAGGTTTGTCGGACTCTTTGAGGTGCTGCGAAGAATCGGAGAAGTTGCATATAAGGTAGCTCTACCTCCGGCGTTAGAACACATCCACAATGTCTTTCATATTTCAGTCTTACGATCGTATAAATCTGATTACAAACATGTTATTGAATATGAACCCCTACAATTTGAGAAAGACTTATCCTATGAAGAAGTTTCTGTTCAGATTGTTGACAGAAAAGAGAAAATTCTCAGAAATAAAGTGATACCTTTTGTTAAGGTAATTTGGAGGAACCACAACACTGAAGAAGCTACGTGGGAACTAGAAGAACACATGATGAAGACTTACCCACATTTATTTGCTTAATCTAGGTGTAAGCGATTCTGGGGACAGAATCTTTGTAAGGGGGGGGGGGGGGGAATGTAAAGGGACGCATTTAATTAAATCGTGATTCTGAGGACAGAATCCTTTTAAGGAGGCAAAGATGTGACGAACGAGAATTTTGTAATTTATTTTAAATATTTATTGAATTAAATAAATATTTTTGATGATTTATTGATTGAGTCAAATAAATATTTGATGTTTATTTATTGAGTTAAACAATTATTTGATGGAATTATGGTAGATTAATTTAATTATATATGTTATATTGATTAAATTAATGTGGAGAATTTTTATAGTTCAAAGTGCGAGTTTACTTGAGTTTATTTAATTAAAGGAATTATTTAATAAGCATGATGTTATTCTAATTAATTTAATAGTTACTTAGAAATTTAATAATTTGACATAATTAATAATTGAGGATTTTAATTATGTGTTTATGTGATTTAATGTGTAATATCATTTTTTATTTAATTGAATTTAAATAAGATTATTTGATTAATTAAAGTGTGACAATTAAAACTATGTAATGACACTTTAATTAAAATAATGAAAAAGGAGGAATAAATGAGATAACCAAACAAGCCCTTAAGGGAGTGGGTGTCAGTTAATTTGAATTAACTGCTCCCACTATTCCTGAGAGTTATATATATTATATATATTATATGCGTATATTATCAAACCTTATATAATATATCAGTTAAAATCATATATCATATATATATCAGAGAAAAATACATAGAGAATTAGAAAGAATATGAGAGAAGGATTGAGTGAAGAAGTTTTGAAGAATCAAAGTAGAAGAAGCTTATATCATCATCGCAAGGGTAAATTCTTAACCCAGTTTAAATTATGTTTTTAAAAGTTTTTCCATGAACGTATACTTCCAAGTTCTATGTAAACAACTATTTTGGAATTTATGCATGAAATGATGATAAATGTATTAAAATACGTTCATAACATATTTTATACTATTTATTCTTGTTTTAAAGTAATCAAATTCATGCAATTATGCTTTAATTAGAGATTTGAAAGTTACAAAATATGAAAAATATGAATATGGCCCATACGTACAAAATATCATGCTTTAATTGTCTATTAAACTTTAAATTGATAGTTGATTATGATTATGCATGTTAAAACGAAGAAAACAAAATTCAAACGGTCAGATTCGGTGTTATAACGAATTTGTAGTGATGAATTTTATGAATTCTCTCGAAACTTTGCGAAATATCAAAAACATTAAATTTATGTGTTCTAATTTGAGTGATTATGTGATCTAAAGTGTCAAAAGTATGCTATGTTTGTTGCTACATATTTCTGTTAAGTTTATAGTTCATGGGTAATATTAAAATTTGTTATTTAAGCTTTATTTGGCATTATTTGGCTTTTCTCTATGTTCTTCGCGAACTATAGCAACTCTGTCTTTGCAGTGGCGCGGCCGCGCCGCTCTAAGGCATAAGTGCAGCGCACCTGCGCCATGTGGCGCTGCCGCGCAGTTCAAGGCATAATTGAAGCGCGGCCGCGCCGGTTAGCAGTTTGCCCAAAAATGTTACTTAAGCGTTCAAGTCCATAAATGTAGTTTAAAACTTAATGTAATGAATATTATGACATATTAAGCATATATTGAGATGTTAAAATAATTTATTAACTTACTTTACGTGATTAATTGATAAGTTAAATACATGAATTAAAATCGTTATTTGTGAAGTCTAATAACGCGTCCAAAATTGAAGTTTGTAATTCGATGTGTATATCAGACTTAGAATTAATTTGTACCGTGAATGTAATGATATGTAGCATTAATTGAGGAACGAGAATTATAATTGTAGCTTGTGCACGAGGCAAATTTCTAAACTCAAACCTTTTATTGGGCAAGTGTTTTATCCCTAATTTACTATTATTGAGCAAGTTTTCTAACTATACTCTTTAACTTGAGCAAATTTCTAAATTCAAAGTTATACAATGAGCAAGTTCTAAACTTATATTTCTATATCAATCAAGTTCTTATTCTTGTTTATTCAAGTCAAGATTTCGTATGAGATATTATAATCTTTGTAAAGCATTACTTCAGTATACAATACTTATTCAATTTTATACTCTCGAGATTCATTATTCAATTTGATTATCAATTATTGTTGAACCTTGTAAGACTAGCAAACCCTTATTGATTCGACTAGTCCATAGTTGATAAGCGTTCTAAATTCTAGAACTATTATTGAGCTTATCCAAACCAAACTTTTTTTGGTGCGGATTCTGATGTCAAACTGAGATGAACAACCCTTTATAGGGTATTTTGTACGCGTTAGCATTGAGATGATGTGCACATTCATGGTACTAAGGGCTGACCCCCCTAAGTACGAGTAGTAGAGTCCATATAGTCTTATGACCGTTAAAGATTTGAAGTAGAAAAACTTGACAACTTGAGACATAGTTCATGGTTATATGACCCTCAGATGTATTTTTGATTCATGTATTCATTCTTGATTCAAAAGTCGAGCTTTCTATTATTCAGAACTCTTTGATTTCTCGCATGTTATTATTTATGTTATATTGTTATACTTGTGAGCAATCGTGCTCACTCTTGCATAATAACATTACAGCTAAGATTGAAAGGACTGACGAGACTTCAACTAGCAAGGGAAAGGGAAAGGTTAACAAGTGATGAAGACTTGTTATTTTATTTGAGATTATTATGTTTAAAGACTATGATGTTGTTAAGACTTATTTATTTGTTTATATTTCCGCACTGATGTTTAAGGTTACTACCTATTTTCTAATTATTATTAATATTATTACTATCATAATAATTAAATAAATAAAAGTTATCTTCAATTGAGTAACGCTAATAATCAAATAAAGTTAAATAACTAGATGTTTAGTTATTTATCAAGTGGGGGAAATTTGGACATAAGAACTAAATTCTATAGTTAGTTTACTACACAAAGAGTTGGTTTAGTTAAGAATGGGACCCACTTGTGGAAATATCAAATTAACTTCTGAAAATATCAATTTCATAATTTTATTATCTTAATTTATTATTGATTTTAAACCTAATTAAAGCAAGTCTAATTGGGTTAAGAAATTAAATGTACATGAGTAATGAGTTGAATTACAATTGAGTGGAATAGAAATCCTAATTAAATAATTAGGGTAAGATAAATTAAAGATAATGGACCATATTAATTCTTATGGCAAAACATTTTAGTTAAGGAAGTCCAAATACTATAGATATAGATATACATTACATATAGATATACATTACATATATATACATTTTATTAAAACAAAAATCTAATTACTTCCTCCTTCATCTTTTATTTCATTTCATTTCTAAGTTAGCAAACAAAACAAGAAAGAGAGAGAGAAAGAGGAGAGGGGCGGCAGTCCCATGAGAGGGAGAAGAGGAGAGAGAAAGGTCATCTATGGAAGGGAAAGAAGAGAGGAAGGAAGAAGAAGATCAAAGCAAAAGGTATAAAAAATAGTTTATTTCCTTTTTGTTTAACTTGTTTTGGATGGGATGAAGATCTTGTTGGGTTTGTACAAAACGCAATCATGCAATCAAATCACATAAATAGGGCAGAAGCGCAAAAACTAGGTTTTCAAAAATTTATACAAATCCATAACCATGATCATGCTTTGTGCTAGTTATCAATAACAGAAAAGAGAGAACATGGAATTATACCTTTGAAGATCCAAGCTTCCTCAGGTACAAGTTCTACTCCTTTGATTCCTTTGATTCCTCTGTAGTGGCTCCTTCCCTTGATCAATGTCAGCCACCCAATTGTTTGGCCTCTAACGGTGATCCACCAAGGAAGATGAAGAACTCAAGAAGATGGGTTATTGGCTTAACCCTTGTTTCTATCTCTATAGAATATGTGTACTCCCAACTCTTGGAAAAATTCACGTACCTTATTTCTGATATAAGACTCTCTTATATAGATATTAGGTTAACCCTCCTAATCCAATTAGAATAGGGTTTTATTTAATTAATTAAATACTTTTAATTAATTTATATCCTAATCTTTATTAGGATTGAGAGAGAGTACTGATATTATATTAATTCCTAAACTATTTTAGAATTAAAATAATAATAATAATAATAATATTAATATGACTCCTCTTATTAATTTATGTTTAATATTTCTAAAATATTAAATAATAAACATTAAGCTATTTAATTTATTCTATCACCATAGATTAAATTAATTATACTTAATGCATTATTACTATCATGCCATTTTCTTCTTAAATAATTCTTCTTCCTTTTATGGTGTGACCCTTTAGGTTCTCCATATTAAACCGGTTATGAATAAATCAATTATAACAATTCTAATCTTATTTAAATAAATAAATTAAACTAATAATCTATTCAAATAAATAACATTTATTCTACAATAGGGATAAGCCTCCCTAGCGATCAACGACTTTTCAGATAATATAGATTTCAACATTAATCATAAAAGAACCTGTGAGTTAATAGTTACCTTACAATTCAATCCTTCCACCATACAATGTCCCAATTAAATATAAGTCATGGATTTACTGTCAAGTCTTAATTTATTTAATTATATGTATTTCGATTAGAAAATGCACAACTCCAAATAATACAAATTAGAAACCTCTTTCTAATTTCATTCTACCTTGGCCAAGAATTCCTGGGTTGTCATTTAACGAATCACATAGGACATATCTCCTCTTTTACTAGAGGTGGTAGATTCTTTATTGATCATTCATTATCTCCATATGTAACTCATTATACCAAAGCATACCCTATATATGCCTTAAAAGGCCTTAAGGAATTAGTCAAAGTATAATTTGTTACATACAAGATACTATGATGATCTCAAGTCCAAGGATCACTTGTACTACTATCACATTAGGAATTTCTATTGACAGGCGAGTAAAACTCCATTAGGTATTCCATAGCGAGTCACGTTCAGTGAACTTATTCTCCAATAAGCACCTACATAGTTGCTTTAGTGTCTACACACAAATGACCATGAGATCAGTCATCCTCATCCAATGAGCAAGCAACATATGTACCAATCTATCCGGATTTACTAATCCCCATTTTAGTAATCCCACAATTGGGAACTATTTTAGTTTTTAAGCTTTCTAAAAATTTAGATCTCATTATCATGATCTCATCATGATTCTAAAAGCATTGCTTAAAACTATGGGTTATTTACATATTATAAAAACAGCACCATGTAGATAATTATATGCCTTAAATGAATATTTTATTAATAAATAAATAAGATTGTTTACAAAGTATGTGCTTTATCATCATACATGATTGGCTTGTATGCACACTACTATCAATCTCCCATTTGCACTAAAGCCAATCGCCATGGTATCTCATACCCATCTTCTCTAAGTGACGATCAAACTGCTGTTATGTTAGAGCTTTAGTAAATGGATCTGCAATGTTGTCTTGAGAGTCCACACGCTCCAAGGTGACGTCTCCTCTTTCAATGATCTCCCTGATCAAGTGAAATCGCCGCAACACGTGTTTAGATTTTTGATGAGACCTGGGTTCCTTAGCCTGTGCAACCGCTCCGGTGTTGTCACAATATACGGGAACTGCTTCTCTGATTCTAGGAACCACACCAAGTTCAGTTATGAACTTCTTCATCCAAACAGCTTCCTTTGCAGCTTCACTTGCAGCTATATACTCTGCCTCTGTCACTAAATCAGCAACTGTTTGCTGCTTGGAACTCTTCCAACTCACTACACCTCCGTTCAAGGTAAACACATACCCTGAAACAGATTTATTGTCATCTTGGTCTGTTTGAAAACTTGAGTCCGTGAATCCCTCGAGTTTTAATTCAGACCCACCGTAGACAAGAAAAATATCTTTAGTCCTTCTCAAGTACTTCAGGATATTTTTCACTGCCTTCCAGTGCTCTTCTCCTGGATTTGACTGGTATCTGCTTGTTACACTAAGTGCGTGAGCAACATCCGGTCTAGTACATATCATACCGTACATGATAGATCCTATTGCAGAAGCATAAGGGATCTTACTCATACGTTTCTCTCCTCAGGTGTCTTTGGGGCCTGTTTCTTGGAGAGATTTATTCCATGGCTCATCAGCATGAGACCTCTTTTGGAATCTTCCATGCTAAACCTCTTTAGCATCGTATCAATGTACGTTCCTTGGGATAAGCCGAGCATCCTTTTAGATCTATCTCTATAGATCTTTATCCCCAAAATATAGGATGCTTCACCCAAGTCCTTCATGGAGAAGTTTTTAGATAACCAGATTTTAATGGATTGTAACATAGGAATGTCATTCCCTATCAGTAATATATCATCAACATATAATACAAGGAATGATACTGCGCTCCCACTAACCTTCTTGTATACACAAGGTTCATCCTCGTTTTTGATAAAATCAAACTCTTTGATTGTCTCATCAAAACGAATGTTCCATCTACGAGAAGCTTGCTTCAAACCATAAATGGATCGTTGTAGCTTACAGACTTGATTTGTTCCAACTTTTGAGATAAATCCCTCTGGCTGTGTCATATACACATCCTCCTCAAGTTTCCCATTGAGGAAGGCCGTTTTCACGTCCATCTGCCAGATCTCATAGTCTTTGTAAGCTGCAATCGCAAGCAAAATCCGAATGGACTTGAGCATGGCTACTGGTGAGAAGGTTTCATCATAGTCAACTCCTTGTCTTTGTTTGAAACCTTTTGCAACCAGTCGGGCCTTATAGGTCTCTACCTTTCCGTTTGCTCCAGTATTTTTCTTAAAAACCCATTTACACCCAATAGGTTTAATACCTTCAGGTGGTGAAACCAAAGTCCATACTTTGTTTTCATACATGGAGTCCATTTCGGATTTCATGCCTTCAAGCCATTTCCCTGAGTCTGTATTACTCATAGCCTGTTCGTAATTCAATGGATCATCATTCATAATGTGTACCTCATCGTCATCCTCTATAACGAATCCATACCTCTCAGGTATCTGCGGTACTCTTACAGATTTACGGCAAGGGTGTGGTACAGTAGGTTCTTCTACTTGGTTAGGTACTTGACTTTGTTCCGTGGTAACTTGTGGTTCTTGAACTTCTTCAAGATATATCTTACTCCCACTGACCCCTTCATGGATAAACTCTTTCTCCAAGAAGGTAGCATGTTTCGCAACAAACACCTTTTGATCAGTTGGATGATAGAAATAATACCCTACGGTTTCTTTAGGGTATCCCACAAATCTACACTTATCAGATTTAGTCTGTAGCTTATCATTTTCAAACTTTTTGACATAAGCTGGACAACCCCAAGTCTTAACATGCTTAAGATTTGGTTTTCTCCCTTTCCACATCTCATATGGAGTCTTTGGGACGGATTTGGTAGGTACCTTGTTAAGTAGGTATGCAGCCGTTTCTAGGGCATATCCCCAGAAGGAAATTGGAAGGTCGGTAAAATTCATCATGGATCGAACCATGTCCAACAGTGTTCGATTTCTCCTTTCAGATACTCCATTTAACTGTGGTGTACCTGGAGGAGTCCATTGTGAGATTATACCATTTTCTTTGAGACAATTGAGAAACTCACTGCTTAAGTATTCTCCACCTCGATCTGATCGAAGTATCTTAATACTCTTGCCCGTTTGTTTCTCTACTTCACTTCTGAACTCTTTAAACTTTTCAAATGATTCTGATTTGTATTTCATTAAATACACATATCCAAATCTTGAGTGATCATCAGTGAAAGTAATAAAATAAGAATACCCACCCCGTGCACTTGTTGTCATAGGTCCACAAACGTCTGTGTGAATCAATGCCAACAACTCTGTAACTCTTTCTCCTTTCCCAATAAAAGGAGATTTAGTTATTTTACCCATGAGACAAGATTCACAAGTTGGATATGATTCATAATCGGATAGCTCGAGGAGCCCATCTTTATGCAACTTGGATAATCTTTTTTCATTGATATGACCGAGTCTACAGTGCCACATATAGGTATAATTATTATCATCTCTTTTTCGTTTCTTAATTTGTTCAATTTGAAATATATTTTCTTGTAAGTCAAGTGTATAAAGTCCATTTCGCAAATTTCCAATACCATATAAAACATCGTCTTTATAAATAGAACAACCATTGTTCTTTATAATAACGTCAAAACCTTCCATATCCAATATAGAAATTAAAATAATATTTTTAATAATATTCGGAACATAATAACAGTTATTAAGATAAATGGATTTGCCCGAAGGCATTGCTAAACAATAAGTTCCTACAGCTAATGCAGCAACTTTTGCTCCATTTCCCACTCGTAGGATCACCTCATCTTTGTTCAACTTTCTACTTCTGACCAGTCCCTGCACAGTATTACATATGTGAGAACCACAGCCTGTATCCAATACCCAAGTAGAATTATGACTTTCAGAAAAATTAATTTCAATCATAAACGAACCTTGATTGGAAGTCGAAGCTTCTCCAAGCTTCTTCTTTGCTAGAAACTTCTTGCAGTTCCTCTTCTAATGTCCCGGCTCATTGCAATGAAAGCACATTCCTTTAGCTGGTTCAGGTTTCTTTTGCTCCTTTTCTTTCCCTTTTCCCTTAGCCTTCTTAGATTTCTTCTTTTCAGAAGACACCTTGGGCCTCTTCCTTTTATTGGAAGAATCCACCATCAAGACATGGTTCTTCTTGGATGAGAAGTGACCTTCTGTAGTTTTCAGCATGTTAAGCAGCTCAGGCAAGCTGACATCTAGCTTATTCATGTGAAAATTAACCACAAACTGCGAGAAGGTCTCAGGGAGTGACTGCAAGACCAAGTCTTGACTCAACTCCCCATCCATGACGAACCCAAGCTGTCCAAGGCGTTCAATCAAATTGATTACCTTCAGAACATGAGTGTCGACGGCAGTGCCCTCGGTCATCCGAGATCGGAAGAGCTCCTTAGATATCTCATATCTAGCAGTCCTACTCTGTTCACCATACAACTCCTTGAGGTGAAGCAGCATAGCAGGAGCATCTATTTTTTCGTGCTGACGCTGAAGCTCGTTATTCATGGATGCAAGCATGATGCATTGAGCCACAGATGCATCATCTTGCCACTTATTGAAAGTGGCAATCTCTTCCTCAGAGGCTGTTTCTGAAACAGATTTAGGGATAGTGGAATTTAGGACATAAGAAATCTTTTCAGCAGTGAGAACAATTCTCAGATTTCTTAGCCAGTCCTCATAATTCAGGCCGGTAAGCTTATTTGCATCAAGTATGCTTCGTAGTGAGATTAGTGATTTTGACATTTTTAAAATTCTGCATGTGAAAAGACAACATTTTAGCAAACATTCATTTTATTAACTTTGCATACCAAAATAAATTTAGGTCTTTATTTTAAATTGGTATATCCCACTATTTTCATCAAACTATATTACCCTCACTTATATAGTTCGACAACATCTAATTAAAGATTTGCTAGTGAGATTAAGGATCCCATTTCAAATGTATATAACCTTGTGGATAGCACAACAAGCGATATACAAATAAATAGGTAGACAACTCTTGTCAATTACATCACCATGTAACTCCTTTTATTTTACATCTTAAATCATAATGGTCATGTGTGTGCACATCCGAACTAAAATGATTTAAGTTAAGTCCAGCCTAGCACTTCCATAAATTCAAAAAGAAAAATTTTCGTCCTTGTGGATAGCACAACAAGACTAGATCGTTTAATTTTCTTGATAAGCATTAAATGTGATTAATTAACATCTTAAATATTCAATACTCGCCTTGTAGATAGCACAACAAACTCATATTAAATATTTAATACTCTATTAATTAATCATGCTAGAAGGCGACGTTCGATATTCCAAATATCATTTGAACGCTTCAGACTTAATATTATTTCTTTGAGGGGTTTGTTATTATTTGTCTCATCTTGTTAAGCGCGCATGCACATATATATATATATATAAAATACGCGTTATTTTATTAAACATGCGAAGCATGTTTGCATAAAATATAATATATATAATATTTAGCATGCAATATAGAATACTATATTCTACCCGGATTGATTATGGACTTTTATTCTAGATTGGTTCACTAGAGCCACCAAGTGAACCAAAAGGTCAAACCTAGGAGTGCAATAATTTAAATTTAAATATAACTATTATATTTAAACCCTGGCTCCATACAAATAGGTCTTCACGCGTTCCTTGCTCCTTGGTCTCCAGTTTCTTCAAGATAATTCTAGCTATCTCTATTACATTAACTATTTTTAATTAAATAGAAACCTTGATCAGCAGTCAAGGGGAAGTACATAAGAGGGAGATAGAATTTTACACCGAGAATAAAACCAGAGAAGACGAGGTACGCAGACCCCATTTTATAAAATCCATACATTCAAGCATTCATCCAAAATAAAAAATAATCACATTGGTCATAGTCCATAATCAACCCCATTTATTATCATACACATCAACATATGCATCAATAAATATCCATTCATCTCATGAATAACAATGTTATTCCATATATGGATCGATGTTATTTAATGGACAAAAGTTTTGCTAAATTTTATTTTTGAAACAAAATAAACTCTTTTATTTTAATCAAAAATAAATCCAAATTAAACTCCTTTAATTTTAGCATTCTGAAATCATATTTCAGATAAAATAAACTTCTTTATTTTAAAACTTTATCAATTAAATAAACAGTTTACTTAATTAATTAAAATCAATTTTCAGGGTCTGTCCAGGTCGCGGCGCAGCTGCGCTAGTAATGAACTGGGCAGCTGCGCAGGTAGCCTGAAGCAGCAGTTTTTGCAGACCGGCGCAGCTGCGCCAGTAATGAACTGCGCAGCTGCGCCATTCGTCGCAAAAACTTGCAGAAAATGATTTTTGTCCAGAAAAACGATCCAATTCTCACATCAATTCATACATGGAATTATAAAATTGATAATTAGCACAAAGTTAGGCTCTGATATCACTGTTGGGTTTGTACGTAACGCAATCATGCAATCAAATCACATAAATAGGGCAGAAGCACAAAAACTAGGTTTTCAAAAATTTATACAAACCCATAACCATGATCATGCTTTGTGCTAGTTATCAATAACAGAAAAGAGAGAACATGGAATTATACCTTTGAAGATCCAAGCTTCCTCAGGTACAAGTTCTACTCCTTTGATTCCTTTGATTCCTCTGTAGTGGCTCCTTCCCTTGATCAATGTCAGCCACCCAATTGTTTGGCCTCTAACGGTGATCCACCAAGGAAGATGAAGAACTCAAGAAGATGGGTTATTGGCTTAACCCTTGTTTCTATCTCTATAGAATATGTGTACTCCCAACTCTTGGAAAAATTCACGTACCTTATTTCTGATATAAGACTCTCTTATATAGATATTAGGTTAACCCTCCTAATCCAATTAGAATAGGGTTTTATTTAATTAATTAAATACTTTTAATTAATTTATATCCTAATCTTTATTAGGATTGAGAGAGAGTACTGATATTATATTAATTCCTAAACTCCTTTAGAATTAAAATAATAATAATAATAATAATAATATTAATAAGACTCCTCTTATTAATTTATATTTAATATTTCTAAAATATTAAATAATAAACATTAAGCTATTTAATTTATTCTATCACCATAGATTAAATTAATTATACTTAATGCATTATTACTATCATGCCATTTTCTTCTTAAATAATTCTTCTTCCTTTTATGGTGTGACCCTTTAGGTTCTCCATATTAAACCGGTTATGAATAAATCAATTAGAATAATTCTAATCTTATTTAAATAAATAAATTAAACTAATAATCTGTTTAAATAAATAACATTTATTCTACAATAGGGATAAGCCTCCCTAGCGATCAACGACTTTTCAGATAATATAGATTTCAACATTAATCATAAAAGAACTTGTGAGTTAATAGTTACCGTACAATTCAATCCTTCGACCATACAATGTCCCAATTAAATATAAGACATGGATTTACTGTCAAGTCTTCATTTATTTAATCATATGTATTTCGATTAGAAAATGCACAACTCCAAATAATGCAAATTAGAAACCTCTTTCTAATTTCATTCTACCTTGGCCAAGGATTCCCGGGTTGTCATTTAACGAATCACATAGGACAGATCTCCTCTTTTATTAGAGGTGGTAGATTTTTTATTGATCATTCATTATCTCCATATGTAACTCATTATACCCAAGCATACCCTATATATGCCTTAAAAGGCCTTAAGGAATTAGTCAAAGTATAATTTGTTACATACAAGATACTATGATGATCTCAAGTCTAAGGATCACTTGTACTACTATCACATTAGGAATTTCTATTGACAGGCGAGTAAAACTCCATTAGGTATTCCATAGCGAGTCACGTTCAGTAAACTTATTCTCCAATAAGCACCTACATACTTGCTTTAGTGTCTCCACACAAATGACCATGAGATCAGTCATCCTCATCCAATGAGCAAGCAACATATGTACCAATCTATCCGAATTTACTAATCCCCATTTTAGTAATCCCACAATTGGGAACTATTTTAGTTTTTAAGCTTTCTAAGAATTTAGATCTCATTATCATGATCTCATCATGATTCTAAAAGCATTGCTTAAAACTATGGGTTATTTACATATTATAAAACAGCACCATGTAGATAATTATATGCCTTAAATGAATATTTTATTAATAAATAAATAAGATTATTTACAAAGTATGTGCTTTATCATCATACATGATTGGCTTGTATGCACACTACTATCAGATCTAAGGTTTCAAAACTTAAAAACCTTAGATCTATATGTTTATAAATGTGTTATGTGTAGATCTATCACTTTTGAGTGTCAAAATTTAGATCAAAAGCAAGAAAAATGAAACTAGGCTTTAAAAGTTAGAAAACCCTAACTTTCTACCACTTTGTAGGGTTTTAACTGGAGATCTACACCTCCGTTTTGCGATCCGTCAAAGAGGGGTGCTAGATATATAATTTAACTAAAAAACCCAAGTTGTAGCGCAAAAATTATTGATTTTACAAGTCAAGGAGAATATTTTGGTAAATATAGTCCAGATTTTTCAAAAGGGGAAAAAGGGAGACAATCTTGTTGACTACTGACTTCCAGTGGCTATTTCGTCAATTTTTTGTACTATATAAATTCTGAAAAAATTTGGAGAAATAGTATGAGAAGTTATGTGAGTCCTGTAAAAATTTAGGAAGTTTTGGCCTAGTAGAATGAGAGTTATGGCTCTTACGGTAAAGGACTACTTTTGAAAATAAACCCGAATATTAACTCTAAAAATTATAAATTTTTACTGAAAGTACATATATATAACAGGAACATACGCTGTAAATTTTGAAATTGTCTGACAAAGTTTCGATTTATGATAAATGTAGCAAGACTTGGCTGTTTTTGGACTATTTAAATATAGTAAATGATTTTCAAAAATTTTAGAAAAAATATATGTTCATAAGGGAACTATATTTTGTCAAATCCCAAAAAAGAAAATTTTTGAAACTGATTTGGTATTTTTCATAAAAATGATTTAGTTATGAATAAATAAATTAAATTAATTGTGTAATGTTAAAAATATGGAAAATGAGATTTTATGACTTGAGAACCCTAGATATGATATATATATAGATTTTTGAAAGGGAATTTGGTCATTGATGATGAGATATTATGTTTATGGCCTTGTATGGTTGTTAAATAAATAAATTACTAAATATTAAATAATTAAAATAAATTATTTATAAATTTAATAAATGATTAAAATATTATTAAATGATTGATAACATTTAGATTAAAGTGTTATTAAATCATTGATTTAAAATATTATTTAATGAGTAATAATATTAGTGAATGATTTAAATATTATTAAATAATTAATAATATTAAATGAGAGTTTAAAAGAGGAGTTAAATTATTGATTGGACATTCAATAGGCCATATTGAATGTATAGTATGACGGATTGAAGGATTAGTGAATTTAGGTTAGAGGATTAATGAATCCAAGTTGCTGAATTGAAGGATTAGTGAATTTAGGTTGGAGGATTAGTGAATCTAGGTTGCTGGATTGAAAGATTAGTGAATCCAGGTTGCTGGATTGAAAGATTAGTGAATCTAGGTTGCTGGATTGTAGGACAGTTTGAATCCAGGCTTGCTAGATTAGATGTCAGTTTGAATCCAGGCTTGCTGGATTGGAGGTCAATTGAATCCAGTCTGCTGGATTGGAAAATAGTTTACTAAATTACAATTCAGTTTGAATCCAGGTTGCTGGATTGAATATTCGGCTTACTGGATTATAAAGAAGAACTTATAAAATGAAAGATTGAGTGTTAATTCAAAAGTTATATGATAAAGTAGTGCTACAGTAGTATTCTTTAATGGTTGATGTATAGTATCTGGGCTAAACGATTCCTTCAGGGAACGGAGGTATATACGAACTAGCTACTGATCTAACTCGCTGTGAAAAATAGTATAGACGAAACGAGAAACTAGTTTGTTAGTTGTTAGTGGGAAACCACTCAGTATACTGTACTGAATACTGTTAGAGACTCGATGTGTTCTAGGTTTAGAAATCGTGAATACGTATGGTGTTAAGGTATTATCTAATATTTGATTATATGGTTCTGTTAGATAATTTACTTATAAAGTAGTGGTATGATATGATATACTGATTGAAAGATCAATCTTAACAATGATAAGTCTTTATTGTTGATTATTCCACATCTATAATGATTATTGATTCGCACTTAGTGCATGTTTCATACATCAGGTATGAAAGGCTGATCACCTTCATTACCATAAAGTTCAGTTAGAGTTGTTTATGGTCCTTGTTGATATTAAAGATTATTGATTTAATCATTCAATTATTGATATTTTAATTTATGCTCTTTCATAATTATTATATTATTGAAAATTCGAAAGTTTATTATTTCTTTTAATCATGATATATCCTTGTTGTATTTAAACTTCCTGAGCAAAGTAGTTGCTCACCCTTGCTATATCATGATAACAAATTTTAAATTAAGATAAAGACTCGAAGAAAGACATAGGCAAATGCAAATTTCAAGAGTAGATTATTACGCATTCATAACTATTTAGTTATCATATGCAAATGATGTTGTAAACCTTTTAAGTTATTAAAGGTGTGTATTTAGTTAACGTTAATAGACATTGGGAAATGTTATAGAATCATGTGAAATAAATAATTTATGTTTATATATTCTGCATTAGTTAATAGAATACGTATAAAGATGAAGTACCGTAACGTACCAGGTCCGAGGTTCTAGGGACCCGGATTTGGGGGCGTCATAGGTTGGTATCAGAGCTGTAGGTTATAAACCTTAGGTAGGGTTACCTTAGGGTATAACTGCAGAGATGAGGTTAAGGAATAAACTCAAATACAGTTTAAGTGCTAAGAGATGAATTTTGGAAAATTCATTATTAAGTAAAAGACAAGATAAATAAGATTCAAAGAAGAATCTAGAAAAATTATAAGATAAGAACTGGAGTTACCTTATTCCAGTAATAAAGATGAAAAGCTTAAATAAAATCATAATACAATATGATTAAAGTGAAAAATAAGAAGATCATAAAATAAAACGATCATAAGATAGAAAAGAATCGTAATATAACATGATTATAAGAAGAGATCACACCGTGATCGGATGAAGTCATAGAAGGACAGATGATCAATCGATTGATTAAAAACATTATGGCAGAATTGTTGTATGACAGTTGTAATATGAAATTGTACTATGTAAACTCAGGAAAGAGTTATAAATGATGGAATACAGATTAAATGAAATTTATATTGAGTAAAGAGAAAGCTAGGATCATGTGGGATTTCGATTAAGGATTCATGTGATAGCTGAGTTGTACAAACCTTTGTATGGGCAGGGCTTTTGTGCTTGGTCTAACGACTACTTAGTTTATCACATTGATAATCATTGAAATGTTGGTGTCACGCTATTCGCTATATGTATGTTGAGAAGGTGATTCTTTTCTTATGTGTATAATGGATAGGTAGAGAATATAAGATTAGGTGCGAGTTCTTAAAACTCATACTTATGGTAAGTTTGTGACTCATAAATCGTAGGGTATGTTTTCGAACCCCTAAGCGTATGGACAGTTCGTGATTGGTTCTTAAACTTCATATTAATAGGAAAAGTTCCTAAAACTCATATTATTGTGGTAAGTTCCTGAACTCATAACGTGTGGTATGTTTGATGAACTATACTGGGGTATAGAAAAGTTGTGAATAGAAATTAAAATTTTTTAGTGTAGTAAGTTTTAAGGATGATATAAATAGATAGAATTATTAAGTAATAAAATATTAGAGAAAATTGGAGTTGATGGTGGAAGCATAGGTATTCCAAATCTTCTAGCTATGCTAGACTTCAAATTTTTTGAAATCAATCTAAATTCGCACTGATGTGCCTTTAAAAATACAAATGAATTTTTATTATCCTCAACACATGGTAACAATTGTGTAGAAGTGGGCTTCGAACCACTAACACATCGTTACCTGTTCTGGCATGATAACACCAAAGATGATTTTTTAATGGTTTTGAACGGTTTAAAGAAGAGTCTACGCTAATTGTTTTAGCAAGACAAAAATAATTTAAAATATCAAAATGTATTTTATATATCATCAATGCATCATTAAACCTGGTGCAGAGATGATAAAAATAATGGAGTTATCAATGCAGAATTACCTAGTGCTGGAGTGATCTAAGGATTGTCAGCCACTATGGTATGTTATAGTATGACAAAGTCACAAAATGACAGAATCCTTAAACGGGTTGTAAATACAGTGCGGTATCATGACGTCATAAATAATTTTTAGAATTTTAAAGATGATTTATTGTCAATTGAATTTAGCCAGACACATGTTTCAATTGATGTGACGAACAAGATTTTTATAATTTAATTTGAATATTTATTGAATTAAATAAATATTTTTTAGTGATTTAATTATTGAATTAAATAATAAATTGATGAAATTATGATAGATTAATTTAATTATATATGTTACATTGATTAAATTAATGTTGAGAATTTTATTGTGCAAAGTATGTATTTAATTGAGCTTATTTGATTAAATAAATTATTTAATAAGTATAATGTTATTCTAATTAATTTAATAATTAGTTAGAGATTTAATGATTTGACATAATTAATAAATGAGAATTTTAATTATGTGACTATGTGATTTAATGTGAAATTATTCTATTTTATTTAATTGATTTAAATAAGATATTTGATTAATTGCTTAATTGGGTGTGACATTATTTAACTATATTATAAGAATAAATTTAAATTAAATGGGAAAGAGTTATTAAGGAACAACCAAACAAGCCCCTAAGGAGAGTTGGACCAGTTAACCATGACGGAGTAACTTACCCACAAACTTGTTAGTTGAATACAATACGTGATATTATATACATATATCATATATACATTAGTTCTATTTCATATTCCTATCAGAAGAAACAGAAGAGAGAAACTTAGAGAAGTTGAGAGAGATTGAAGATCGAGAGAAGAAGAGTACTTGAATCATCATCACAATCTAGTAGGGTAATCTCTTCAACCCAAACTTAAATTACGTTCTTATATTTTTATAGAAAAACTATTCAAGTCCTCTGTGATTGAAAAAATTTATAATTGGTGGATATATGATGATATATATGTTAGTATATGTATATTATATGGTTTATATCATGTATTCATATGCTAGAGTAACCAATTTCATATAGACATGCTATAATCAGAGTTTTCCCTTAAAGACTATTTTGAGTTCTTTGTAAAATAATTATTTTGTGATTAATGCATGAATTTATGATTTATGTGTATATAAATGTTAAGATATAATCATAACATATTTTCTACCATCTATATATGTTTTCAAACCATCAATTTCATGTAATTATGTTTTTATTGAGTTTTTCAAAAATTACAGAGTATAAAAGTTGTTTATATGGCCCTTACGAACAATTGTATTCCATGAATTGTTTGTTTAACTTAAATTTTTCAGTAAATTATGATAATACATGTTAAGCCAAATAAAACAAACTTTGAACGGACGAATTCGGAGTTATAACGAATCCGTGACGTTAAATTTCGTGTTTTTCTTCAAAACCGTCAAGAACACCATGAACAATGAAATTTCATGATTTGATTGGAGTAATTACATGATATAAAGTGTTAAAAGCGTGTCAGAATCATTATATGATGTTTCTATGAAGTTTATACTTCATAGAAATCACGGTACTAGTTTGATTTACATTTAATTGGCCTAAAACTGTCAGAATCGCGAACTGTTGCTGAACCGCAAGAGCATGCCACCCCAACCGGCTTTATGCCCACCCCAGTGGGCCCCATACAGATTTTCCCTCCCCAGTGGGCCTAAACCCCACCCCAGCGTGGGTAGTGCAAAGAAAAAAATTATTTTTTTGACCTCCTGTAGTAAAATAAGCATAACTTCTTCATACAAACTCTGATTAAGGTGATTCAAGATTATTCGGAAAGCTAAGGAGTAGACCTACAATTTTTATTTTTTATATTTTTCGATTTGAAGTCGTTAGAAGGGGTAAAAATGGTCATCTTTGTGACTAATACGTATTCGGAGGAAATCGGAGGCGTCGGACATGCACGTACGCAAGTGTAGTGCTCTCGATAATAAAAGATATTGTTCTAAGTTATAAACATGAATATTATATGATTTGAAGTTCATGATTAATAAACTAAGTTATTGATATGTATAAGATATTGTGAAGGTTCAAGTTAACAAACTAAGTGCGAACTTGAATATTGTGATTGTAAAACTTGATTATGATTGTTTGAAGAATTATACCTATATGATATGCATATTGTGAATTCATACTCATGTTATATGGTTATTTAATAAGTTAACACTATGAACCAAGTTGTAAGTTGACTTAAATGAAAAGTTCAACAGTTGAACATATAATTGATGAAACTAATCGACATCGTATGCATAATGTAATGTGTAGGACGTTGAGAAATTGAATTGTAACTAGATTTGTAGCTGCGCACGAGGCAAGTATAAAATCCTAAACTTATGGTTGTTAAGCAAGTTTTCTTATCTATACTCTTGAAGTTAAATAAGTGTTCTTTTCCTTATTCTTATGTCAAACAAGTTTCTAAAACTCAAACTTTACCTTTATTGAGCAAGTTTTCTATTTTTAAAATATTATCATGATACAAGTTCTTATACGTGTTAGTCAAGTTGAGATTTCATATGAGATATTATATTACCTTTAAAAGCATAATTCCAGTTATACAATACTTATTCAATTGTATACTCTTGAGAAGTTATTATTCAATTTGAATATCGTCTATTGTTGAACCTTGTAAGACTAGCGAACCCTTATTGATTCAACTAGTCCATAGTTGATGAACGTTCTAAATTCTAGAACTATTAGCGAGCTTATCCAAACCAAACTTTCTTTGGTGCGGACTCTGATGTCAAACTGAGATGAACAACCCTATTATAGGGGATTGACGATGCTTTAGCGTTAAGATATTGTGCACAGTATGGGTACTAAGGGCTGATCCCCCTAAGTACGAGAAGCAGAGTCCATAGTCGTATAACTGTTAAAGGTTTAAAGTATAAACACTTTACAACCTAGGATATAGGTCGAGGTCTTATGACCCTCAGATATTTTTTTGATTCTTGTTATTCATTCTTGATTCAAAAGCTGAGTTTTCCTTATTCAGAAGTCTTTGATTCACTCGCATGTTATTATATTATTGTTATATTGTTATACTTGTGGACAATCGTGCTTACTCTTACGTAATAATAACATTGCAGTTAAGAACGAAAGGTCTGACGAGCCTTTTACTAGCAAAGGCAAGGGCAAGGTCAATAAGTGATGAAGACTTGTTGTTTATTTGATATGTCATTGTTTAAGACTTACGTTAAAGTTGTGTAAGACTATTTATTTGTTTACGTTTTCGCATTTGAGATTTAAGGTTAGTATGACCTGGGACTGATTTTGTATTTTTATTCAGATGTTGTAACCCCATAAGGGGAGATGTTGGTTTTATTTCTATCTATTGTATGGTTGCATTTATTATGGGTAGATAGATAGATGATATTTGTACAGTGACCACCAAATCCCGTGGAAATTGAAGTACCCTGATTTGGGGGTGTCACAATTGATGTTCGAATTATTGGTATACGTTTAAGCTATTTGATTCAGCTAGACAAATGTTTATGAAAATTCAAGTATCTTTTTGAGAATTTATCTTGAACCAAATTGTTTTAGTACTGACTCTTATGCTATGTTTGAGATGAACAACCCTGAAAAATGGGGATATACTAATTGGATAAAATATTTCTATCTAAGAACACATATAGTCGTTCCGAAAACTAAGGTGTGATAGGCTGATCACCTAACGTACCCGGCTAGGTAGTTTACCTTATTCGTGATTGTAAACATACCTAGTATAATATTAGATTTAGTTGCGGTGAATACCGTTAAAACTATATGTTCATGGTCTATATGACGCCTCAACATGATATGAATTTTTTTAACTCCTTAGAGAGAAGTCATGGAAGAATGTGATGATAGAGGAGATCCTTATAGGATGAAGCAGTATGTACTTTTGGTGCAATAGTGATTCCGGGGACGAAATCCTTATAAGGGGGAAGAATGTAACTACCAATTTTTTTTAAGATTTTAAATGATTAAAATAAAGGTTAAAGAATAAAACCTAGATGAGAATTTGATGATTTATTTAAAATTTTTAAGAAGAACCTATATGGTTTACTAATTAAAAGAGAATAAAGAAAATATGGGTTACAAAATTTCAAAACTCTAGAAATGGATTTATATGTACTTGAAGGAATGATAAGGATAAATATAGTATGAGATTTGTGGAGCATGTCTTAAAGTATTAAATTATTTTGTAAGAATATTTATATTATTTGATTGTTTATATTTGTTTATTACATAATAAACAAATAAAAGAAAACTAATGTAACCTAAAAAATATATTATGTATAAAAATTAAATAACCTAAGGGTTATAATAGGGAAGGATGTTGGTATTTAAAATTTATACTAACCTAAGAGATTATTTTTATTATCTCATTTTATTATTGATTTTAAACCTAATTAAAGCAAGTCTAATTGGGTTAAGAAATTAAATGTACATGAGTAATGATTTGAATTACAATTGAGTAGAATAGAAACCCTAATTAAATAATTAGGATAAGATAAATTTAAGATAATGGACCATACTAATTCTTATGGCCAAACATTTTAGTTAAGGAAGTCCAAATAATTTAATTGGAAAGCCCAAATTTTAAATGGAAGCCCAAGTTTTAGCCCAATTTAAGAGGGACATTTGTGGACATTTGATTAGCTAAATAAGTTATTAAAATTAAACTAAAAGATGAGAAAAAGGCCCAAGAAATTTTGGCCCAACTAGGGAAGAAAAAAGGAATGCATGTATGTAATCATTAAATTTACTAACTTCTAACAACCCTTCCTTATCTAGTTAACCATTTAAGCTAGCCATCATTTTATCCAAACTTGCAAGCAAGAGGTGGAGTGCAAGCAACATAAGAGAAAGAAAGAAGTTGATAGAATAATATAGATATACATTACATATATATACATTTTATTAAAACAAAAATCTAATTACTTCCTCCTTCATCTTTTATTTCATTTCATTTCTAAGTTAGCAAACAAAACAAGAAAGAGAGAGAGAGAAATAGGAGAGGGGCGGCAGTCCCATGAGAGGGAGAAGAGGAGAAAGAAAGGTCATCCATAGAAGGGAAAGAAGAGAGGAAGGAAGAAGAAGATCAAAGCAAAAGGTATAAAAAAATAGTTTATTTCCTTTTTGTTTAACTTGTTTTGGATGGGATGAAGATCTAAGGTTTCAAAACTTAAAAACCTTAGATCTATATGTTTATAAATGTGTTATGTGTAGATCTATCACTTTTGAGTGCCAAAATTTAGATCAAAAGCAAGAAAAATGAAACTAGGCTTTAAAAGTTAGAAAACCCTAACTTTCTACCACTTTGTAGGGTTATAACTGGAGATCTACACCTTCGTTTTGCAATCCGTCAAAGATGGGTGCTAGATAAATAAGTTAACTAGAAAACCCAAGTTGTAGCACTCAAAAATATTGAGTTTACAAGTCATGGTGACTGTTTTGGCAAAAATAGTCCATATTTTTCAAAAGGGGAAAAAGGGAGAACAATCTTGCTGACTATTGACTTACAGGGGCTATTTCGTTAACTTTTTTTACTCTAAAAACTTTAGAAAGATAATATGAGAAGTTATGTGAGTCCTGTAAAAAATTGAGAATTTTTGGCCAAGTAAAATGACAGTTATGGCTTCTACGGTAAAGGACTACTTTTGAAAATAAACTCGAAAAACTCTTTGTGGTTAACTCCAAAAATTATGAAATTTTAACTGGAAGTAAATATATATAACAGGAACATATGCTGTAAAGTTCGGAATTTTCTAACAAAGTTTTGATTTATGATAAATGTAGCAATATTTGGCTATTTTGGACTATTTAAATATAGTGCATGATTTTCAAAAATTCCAGGAAAAATATATGTTCATAATGGAACTATATTCTGTCAAATCCTAGAAAAGAAAATTTTTGGAACTAATTTGGTATTTTCCATGGAAATGATTTAGTTATGAATAAAATTAATTGTGTAATGTTAATAATATGAAAAATGAGATTTTATGGCTTGAGAACTCTCGATATTATATATACAGATTTTTGAAAGGGGTTTTGGTCATTGATGTTGAGATATTATGTTTATGGCCTTGTATGGTTGTTAAATAAATAAATTAGTAAAGATTAAATAATTAAAATAAATTGTTTATAAGTTAAATAAATGATTAAAATATTATTAAAAGATTAATAATATTAAATTAAGATATTATTAAGTGATTGATAATGCTTAGATTAAAGTGTTATTAAATTATTAATTTAAAATATTATTTAATAATTAATAATATTAGTAAATAATTTGAATATTATTAAATAATTAGTAATATTAATTGAGAGTTGAAAAGAGGAGTTAAGTTATTGATTGGTCATTCAATAGGCCATATTGAATGTATAGTATGATGGATTGAAGGATTAGTGAATTCAGGTTGGAGGATTAATGAATCCAGGTTGCTGGATTAAAGGATTAGTGAATTTAGGTTGAAGGATTAGTGAATCCTTGTTGTTGGATTGAAAGACTAGTGAATCCAGGTTGCTGGATTGAAAGATTAGTGAATTCAGGTTGCTGGATTGAAAGATTAGTGAATCCAGGTTGTTGGATTATAGGACATTTTGAATCCGAGCTTGTTGGATTGGATGTCAGTTTGAATCTAGGCTTACTGGATTGGATTTTAGTTTGAATCCAAGCTTGCTGGATAAGAGGTTTGTTGAATCTAGTCTGCTGGATTGTAAAATAGTTTACTAAATTAAAATTCAATTTGAATCCAAGTTGCTAGATTAAATATTCGGCTTACTGGATTATAAAGAAGAACTTATAAAATAAAAAATAAAGTGTAAATTCACAAGTTATATGATAAAGTAGTGGTACAGTCATACTCTTTAATGGTTGATGTATAGTATCTGGGCTGAACGATTCCTTCAAGGAGTGGAGGTATATACGAACTAACTACCGATCTAACTCGTTGTGAAAAACAGTGTAGACGAAACGGGAAACTAGTTTGTTGGTTGTTTGTGGGAAACCACTCAGCATACTGTACTGGATAATGTTAGAGACTCAATGTGAGATAGGTTTAGAAATTGTGAATATGTATGGTGTTAAGGTGTTATCTAATATTTGATTATGTTGTTAAATGTTAGATAATTTACTTATAAAATAGTGGTATGATATGATATACTGATTGAAAAATCAATCTTAACAATGATAGGTCTGTATAATAAAGAGATTAAATTAGATTGCGTAGCAGTAATCGACGGTACCGACAAGTTTCCCTAACTCAAACTCGAGTTATTATCTCAAAGCATGTTAGTGAATAATTATTATTGATTATTCCACATCTATAATGATTATGGATTCGCACTTAGTGCATGTTGTATATGTTCATCAGGTAGGAAAGGCTAATCACCTTCATTACCATAAGGTTTAGTTAAAGTTGTTCATGGTCCTTGTTGACATTAAACATTATTTATTCAGTCATTCAATTATTGACATTTTAATTCATGTTCTTTCACAATTATTATATTATCAAAAATTTGAAAGTTTATTCTTTCTTTTAATCATGATATATCCTTGTTGTATTTAAACTTGTTGAGCAAAGTAGTTTCTCACCCTTGCTATATCATGATAACAAATTTCAGATTAAGACGAAGACTCGAAGAAAGACAGAGGCAAAGGCAAATTCCAAGAGTTGATTATTAGGCATTCATAACTACTTAGTTATCATATGCAAATGATGTTGTAAACCTTTTAAGTTATTAAAGGTGCGTATTTAGTTAAGGTTAGTAGACCTTGGAAAATATTATAGAATCATGTGAAATAAAAAATTTATATTTTTATATTCCGCATTAGTTTATAGAATACGTATGAAGATGAAGTACCGTAACGTACCAGGTCCGAGGTTCTAGGGACCCGGATTTGGAGGCGTCACATAAACTTGTTATTGTTTTGATTATGATTGTTCAAGTTATCTATCTATATTGAGCAAGTTCTTGACCATTGTTTCTTATTAATTCAAAGCTTAAATTGTTCATTATTTCAAACAAGACTTTCTAATTCCTTTGAAAGTAGTACATTGGATATACAATAGTGTTTTTTTCAATTGTATATTATCGTGATTCAATCTTTGATTTAAAAATTGGTGTTCAATATTATACTGTTGAATTAATTTTTTGAATGACTAGTGAATCCTTATTGATTCAACTAGTTCATAGTTGATGAGAATTTTAAATTCTAGAACTGTTATTGAAGTTAATCCAAACCAAACTTTCTTTGGTGTAGACTCTTAAGTCAAAGCTGAGTTGAACAACCCTATCATAGGGGATTAATTACACGTTAGCGTTAAGATTTTTGTGCACAATACATGGTATGGAAAGGCTGATCCCCCTAAGTACGAGAAGAAAGGTCCATATAGTCTTATGACTGTTAAAGGTTTAAGTAGAAATACTTAGTAACCTGGGATATAGTTCATGGTCTTGTGACCCTCAGATATAATTTGATTTTGTTTTCTAATCTTGATTCAAAGGTCGAGTTTTCTATTATTCAGTATTCATTGTCTACTCTCATGTTATTATTGTTATTATTATACTTGTGGGCAATTGTTTGCTCACCTTTGCATATAACATTGCAGCTAAAGTTGAGAAAGTTGATGAACCATCCACTAGTAAGGGCAATGGCAAAATGTACAAGTGAATAAGACCTGTTTACGTTTATTTTATGTAATGAGATCTATTGGTTTAAATGTTGTTTCCGCATTGATGTAATAAATTAAGGTTAGAATGCATGGGATTTGTTTTAAGATGATGTAACCCTTGAATGAGAGGATTATTTATTTATGTTTATGATATTATCTTTTAGTATGGGTAGTGTAAACACTCGAAATTTTGCTTTCTTTATACTAACATTGCAGAAGAGAAAACGCCTAATTTTACTTCGGAGACAACTCTGAGGTAGGACAAAAGCATCTGGTCACCCCCGGAGACAACCCTATAGATTAATCAAAGTGCCAACGACGCCTAGACACGACGCGGACAGAACGAGGATCGCAAAGATGAGAAAATGATCGTAAGAAGTCACTGCAGCAATCATCAAACTGCGTGCTATCAAGACGAGTCGATTAACGACCCTCGAAAACCAGAAGATATCTTTCAGCTTACTGCATTATCTTCTCGAATTCCGACTTCATCAGAATAGACAATATTTCGTAGCCTTCCGTAAGGACTTTTCAGGATTTTTGGGTACCGAACTCAGCTTTCACCAAATCGAGACCTAAGGCATGCATTTTGAGGCAACCAAACACGTGGGGCCCATCCTCAGGTTTACCTACTCCAGCCATAGGTACACCTGCGATTGCCTTAGATGGCCTATACTAGCAGCCAACAGCTCATAAATAAAAAAAGAGGAAGAAGTTAGAGAGAGAGAAAGTCATTTTCTAGAGAGAGAGGTTCGAGTCTAACATTTTCTTCCATATTTGAGTTGTTTGATCTTAGATATCACATACTTTAAGTCTCAAGAGTGTTTTAAGTTGATCCTGAGCCTCAAAAAGCTTGTTCACGCGTCCCCAAGGTGAAAAATACCCTTTTCGGGTCACTTTCTTTGTAAATATTGTTTGAAACACTAGTTTTATGTGATATATTGTGTAAACGTAGTCTAACTTGTTGTTTTACATAGATATTGTATAGTTGGTGGCGGATATTGAGTTCCCACCGGTTATTATTCGATTTTATTGTTGTAGATCCAGTTTGTAGGCTAGATCTACCTAGATCTAAGACGGATATAGCCTTTTGAGTGGTTATCAAGCATGAATCTTTAACCCTTATGCTAGATCGGTTTAGATCCACTATAGATCTACGTGTTTTACCACTTTATATCATTCTCGATTACTGCGTTGAGCCCTAGACCTATATATAGAGGTGAGGAGGGTCCTAAGCTCTCGTGATGGGGTTTTCAACCGATGAAACTACCAGATCTTGAGTTTAGGACATTCTGTATATATGTTTATTTCAATAAATGTGAGCTTAGGACTCCCGGAGTTGAGATCTACTGATTAGATCTAGACTAGATTCCCACGATGGACATTTTATTCACTATGTAATGTTTAAATAACGACGAGTCTTTGTATGTGTAATTTTGGGATCTTAAAACGAGTTCGAGGGGTTACTCTAGAGAAGTCGGATTGATGATCCTGTGATAGTGAACTTGTGATTGTGGGTGATCGGTTCATCGAGATGGCTTTCATGCCGGATGATGATCCGACTCTTTCTTAACGCTTTTTGCATACACATCGACAAAACGATTTCCAATAAAACCACAAAGAGCTTTATAAAGAAAAAAAGCGATTCAGGGTAAATCATCGTATGAATATAAAAATAATGAAAAGGAAGTATCGAAGTCCTCAATTTCTAGTTGGGCGAAGGATTTGAAAACCTTATTTTCCAAAACATCATTTCAATTCATATATCTTTTTTAAAACGAACTTTTTACCAAATCAAATGCTTCGTACCTAGGCGCAAAAGAGGTACAACACTACATTTAAATAACCCAAAATAAAGACTTAGAATAAAATAAGTAAACTTAAAATAAAGAACACACACACACACACTCACACACACACACACACACTCACACACACACACACACACTTTATGCATAGAAAATCAAGAAAATGCGATAACCGTGACACCTTCCCCTCGCTTAAGCAAACATCCGAACTCTATGAATCTCGGGTATCCAGAGAAATCTTACGGAGTCATATACAACATTGCAAAAATCTTCAAAATCAGATGAGTTGGTACATCCATTTACATTATACCAACTGGCAGCTCTGTCTCATTCGGTCCAATTATAAAACAATAAAATCAAACTTTTCAAAGTCGTCGACACTTATGTCGGTTCCGTTTTCCTAAAACCTCACCCTTTAATAAAATCCATAGATATAGCGAATCAAAAAAGGGTAAAACAAACAACACAAACTTAGAAAAGACGGACAGCTAATTTTTCCCAACGTCGACAAGTGGTGACTCTGCTGGGGACTATAGAGGGCTTAAGTCGCGTTCAATCTTTTTGATTTCCATTCTGCATGTGCATCTTGTGTGAATAATCTTTGTGTGTGATTAATGTTTCAATCTGTAAGTATTCTTGTATTAGTGCCTCACACAATACATTAATGTTTCGCACAATATCATCATTTTTGCATGCGATAAGGAAGTGAATGTATGTTGTGTGGTCCCTCCAATAGGAGGCAATCCCGTCGGTTGTTTATTACTGGACTCATATGGATGTTTCCATTGTGAGGCTCAGGAAAGGCACCACTCAGATCCTGCTCCAATTGAAAGATGGATGTCTTCATCAAGTAAATTGCGAAGATCTGGGAACCAATTTCAAAAAGCCCGTGAGAGTAACTCTAAGATAGGTCAGTCTCTGATAAACCAAATGTGCAAGATGTCTCGTCATGCCCTATTTACTTTTCCACGTATGTAAATGTCTTTCATCTTAAATAGTAAATTGTATATCTCTTTATCCTATTATCAAGACGACTAACCCTTTTATTTTCCAGGAATAGATTAAAAAACTATTAAACTGATGCATAGCATCTCATGCATCCCTATCTACTAATATCCAAACTAAACTAGGTATCTGTTTTTTTTTGCAAGATTGGTCCTAGAACTCAGGTTTCAAGCCAAAAAGGCACAATTACCACCCAGCAAAATGGCTTATGGTAGTTCGTCAGAATCCAACCCTGTATCTCGAGAGGAATTCGAGGAGTTTAAGAAGCAGATTGCCGAGATGACCACCCTGTTAAGAAAACAATGTAAAGTGTCTCAAGAACCAAAACTAAAGAATCAGACTGAATCCTCCGTCTAGGGAGAGATTCGAACACTAGGAAAGGATAATAATACACAGGCATCCATCCCAGTATCTCCACTTGACGTCGAAGTAGACAAAGAGGCCTCGATCCAAAGGATGACAAGGGAAATAGTAGACCTCCGAGAAGATAGAGAAATAGGAGACATCAGGAAGAAGATGAGACAGATGGAGGATGCTATCCGATCTAAGAAGGGGAAAGGGTCCCACGAAAGTGTTAACTACTCTGACCTCTATATTTTCCCAAGGGCCAGATATCCCGATAAATTTCAGGTCCCGAAATTTGAGAAATACAACGGTTTAGGCGACCCTTACACCCATCTGAAGGTATACATATGCGAGTAAGGATCCTATGCTGAGGATGAGAACCTCCGAATGCAGTTGTTCCAAAAAAGCCTTATTGGTGAAGCCCAAACTTGGTACGCTAGGATTGATAACTCTAAGGTCCATGGTTGGGAAGATTTAGCCCATGCTTTCCTCAACCAGTACAGCTTCTAATCCCAAATGACCACTGGTCGCTACCAAGTGACAAAGGTTAAGAAATTGAGCAATGAATCGTTCAGGGATTACGTGCAGAGGTGGAGGCGCATGGTAGCCCATGTTAACTCGCCAATAGTTGAAGCTGAGATGGTGATGACTTTCATCGACATCCAAGAATCGCCTTATTACGAGAGAGTCCTAGCGGGAATAGGCAAACCCTTCTCCTAAATGATAGAACATGGGGAAATGGCAGAGATGGGTTTGAAGTCTGGTAAAATCAAAGACCTCACGACCTTGGAAGCAGTCGCCGAACATATAAAGTTTGGAAACTGAAAGTAGTATGCGTACAAGCCAATCATGTATGATGATAAAGCATATACTTTGGAAACGATCTTATTTATTTATTAATAAAAGTATTCATTTATTAAAGACATTTAATTATCTACATGATGTTGTTTTTATAATATATAAATAACCCATAGTTTTAAGTAATGCTTTTAGAATCATGATGTTGATCATCTAATGAAATCTAAATTATTAGATAACTTAAAACTAAAATAGTTCCCAATCGATGGATTACTAAAAAGAGAATTAGTAAATCCGGATAGATTGGTACATATGTTGCTTGTTCATTGGATGAGGACGATTGATCTCATGATCATTTGTGTGGAGACACTAAAGCATGTATGTAGGTGCTTATTGGAGAATAAGTACACTGAACGTGACTCACTAAGGAATACGTAATGAAGTTTTACTCGCCTGTCAATAGGAATTCCTAATGTGATAGTACTACAAGTGATCCTCAGACTTGAGATCATCATAGTATCTTGTGTAAATTAAATAGCTTAATGTTTATTATTTAATGTTTTAGAAATATTAAATATAAATTAATAAGAGTAGTCTTATTAATATTATTACAATTATTATTATTTTAATTTCTAAAGGAGTTTAGAAATTAATTTAATATTAGTACTCTCATTTATTCCTAATTAGATTAGCAGACAAATTAATTAAAAGAGTTTAATTAATTATTCTCAATATGTTGGGAAGCCTAATTAATTAAAGGAGTTTAATTAATTAAATAAAACCCTATTTCTAATTGGATTAGAAGGGTTGACTAATATCTATATATGATGAGTCTTATGCTAGATATCAGTGGATGTAATTCCAATTGTTGGATAGTACTCCTTTTATATAGAGAATAGAAAAATTAGGGTTTAGCTAATTACCATTCTTTTTAAACAATTCCTCTTCCTTGGTGGATCACCTCTAGAGGCCAAACACTTGGATGGCTTGCATTGATCAAAGGAAAGGAACCAATCTCGTAGATTCAAATTGGAGGAGAACTCGTACCTGTAGAAGCTCGATCTACAAGAGTATAATTTTGATCTCCTACTCTTTTATAGATTGATAATCAAGCACAAGATATGATCATCGTTTATGGTTTGCAAGAAAATTTTAAAATCCTATTTTATTACGCTTCCGCTTTATTTATATGTAATATGATTGCATGTGTGCGTTTCTAGCAAACCAACAGTGGTATCAGAACCTAATTTTGTGCTAATTATCAATATTTGTGTTTCCATTATGTATCATATGCAATTGGATCGAATTTTGAGCAACAAAATTTTTTTCTTGTTCTGCTAATGGGCGCAGCTGCGCCTGCGCTCCATTTCATTCTGGGCGCACCTGCGCCGTTCTGCAGATTTGTTCTATTAGGAAAGGCAGCGTAGCTACGCTGCGCCCCACTTCAATCTGGGCACAGCTGCACCAGCCCCTGGACAAAAACTAAAATTTTAATTTTTTCATTTAATTAAAATAAATGGTTTATTTAATTGAGAAAAATTTAAATTAAAGGAGTTTATTTTATTTGAAATATGATTTCAGATTGCTATAAAAATTAAAGGAGTATAATTTGGATTTGGTTTTTGATTAAAATAAAAGAGTTTATTTTTTTCAAAACTAAATATTACCAAAAATTTTGTCCATTAATTGATATTGATACATCTATAGAATGAATTTATTATTCATGAGATGAATGTGTTTATTGACCAATGTGATTGGATTTTATTTTAGTTGAATGCTTGAATGAATTAATTTATTAAATGGGGTCTGCATACGCCGTCTTCTCTAATTTTTCTTGATGTAAAATTCTATCTCCCTCCTATGTACTTCCCCTTGAATGCTGATCAAGGTTTCTATTTAAATTAAACAGCTTATGTAATAGGGTTAGTTAGAATTATCTTGAAGAATTAGAGACCAAGGAGCAAGGAGCGCTTGAAGACCCGTTTGTAATGGAGTCCGGGTTTAAATGTAATTATTATATTTAAATTTAATTCTTGCACTCCTAGGTTTGACCTTTTGGTTCACTTGATGACTCTAGTGAACCAAACTAGAATAAAAGTGCATAATCAATCCGGGTAGAATATTGTATTCTATATGTGCATGCTAGTATTATATATATATATATATATATATATATATATATATATTATATTTTATCAAACATGATTCACATGTTTTAATAAAATAACGCATATTATATATATATATATATACGTGTGTGTGTGTGTTTGTGTGTGTGTGTGCATGCGCGCTAAACAAGATGAGACTAATAATAACAAACCCCTCAAAGAAATTATTTTAAGTCTAAAGCGTTCAAAGATATTTGGAATAGCGAATGTCGCCTTCTAACATGATAAAATTAATAGAGCATTAAATTTTTAATATAAGTTTGTTGTGTTTTCCACAAGGCAAGTATTAAGTATTTAAGATGTTAATTTATCACATTTGATGCTTATAAAAAAAATTGAACAATATTATTTTGTTGTGTTTTCTACAAGGATAATATTTTTCTTTTTTTAATATATGGAAGTGCTAAATTAGACTTAACTCAAATAATTTTGATTCAGATGTGTTACCACTTGATCAAAATAATCTGAGAGGCAAAATAAAAGGAGTTACATGTTGATGTAATTGACAAAGAGTTGTCTACCTATTTATTTATATATGGTTTGTTGTGTTTTCCACAAGGCTATATACATTTAAAATGAGATCCGTATTCTCTCTAGCAAATCTTTAATTAGATTTTGCCGAACTATATAAGTGAAGGTAAGTTTGAAGAAAATAGTGGGAGATACCAATTTAAAATAAGACCTAATTTATTTTGGTATGTTAATGAATTAAATAAATATTTGCTAAAATGTTGTCTTTTCACACGCAAAAATTTAAAAATATCAAAATCACTAATTTCACTGCATAGCATACTTGATGCTAACAAACTGACCGGACCGAATTATACGGGCAGGTTAAGGAATCTGAGAATAGTTCTCACTGTTGAAAAGATTTATTATATCCTAAATTTGCCTATCCTGCAGTTGTTGCAGACACAACCTCTGAGGAAGAGATTGCCACTATAAAGAAGTGGCAAGATGTTGCATCTGTGGCTCAATGCATCATGCTCGCATCCATGAATAAAGAGCTTCAGCGTTAGCATGAAAATATGGATGCTCCTACTATGTTACTTCACCTCAAGGAGTTGTATGGTGAACAAAGTAGGACTGCTAGATATGAGATATCTAAGGAGCTCTTCCAATCTCGGATGACCAGGGCACTGCTGTTAAGACTCATGTCCTAAGGGTGATCAATCTGATTGAACGCCTTGGACAACTTGGGTTTGTCATGGATGGGGAGTTGAGTAAAGACTTAGTCTTGCAGTCACTCCGTGAGACCTTCTCACAATTTGTTGTGAATTTTCACATGAATAAGTTGGATGTCAGCTTACCTGAATTACTTAACATGTTGAAAACTGCTGAAGGTCACTTCCCATCCAAGAAGAACCATGTCTTAATAGGTGGATGATTCTTCCAAGAAAAGGAAGAGGCCCAAGGTATCTTCTCAAAAGAAAAAATCTAAGAAGGTTAAGGGCAAGGCGAATGTAAAGGATAATAAGAAACCTGATCCAGATAGCAAAGGAATGTGCTTCCATTGCAATAAGTCGGGTCATTAGAAGAGGAACTGCAAGGATTTCCTTGCAGAACAAAAGCAGAAGAATCTTGAAGAAGCTTTAATTCCTAATCAAGGTTTGTTTATGATTGAAATTAAATTTTCAGAAAGTCAAAATTCTACTTGGGTATTGGATACCGGTTGTGGTTCTCACATATGTAATACTATGTAGGGACTGGTCAGAAGTAGAAAGCTGAACAAGGATGAGGTTGTCCTACGAGTGAAAAATGGAGTAAAGGTTGCTACATTAGCTGTAGACACTTATTATCTAGCATTGCCTACGGGCAAGTCCATTAATTTGAATAATTATTATTTTATTCCGAATATCATTAGAAACATTATTTCTATTTCCATATTAGATATGGATGGATATGACATTATAATAAAGAACAACAATTGTTCTATTTATAATAACAATGTTTTATATGGTGTTAGTAATTTACGAAATGGACTTTACATACTTGAATTGCATGAAAATATATTTCAAATTAAATAAAGTAAGAAAAAGAAAAGAGATGGTGTTAATTATATCTATATGTAGCACTCTAGACTCTGTCATGTCAATGAAACAAGATTATCTAAGTTGCATAAGGATGGGCTCTTAGAGCTATCTGATTATGAATCATATCCAACTTGTGAATCTTGTCTCATAGATAAAATAACAAAATCTTCTTTTAGTTGAAAAAGAGAAAGAGTTACAGAGTTGTTAGCGTTTGTTCACACAGACGTTTGTGGACTTATGAAAACGAATGCACAGGGAGGGTATTCTTACTACTTTCACTGATGATCACTCAAGATTTGGATATGTGTATTTAATGAAATACAAATCTGAATCATTTGAAAAGTTTAAAGAGTTCAGAAGTGAAGTAGAGAAATAAACTGACAAAAGTATTAATATTCTTCGATCAGATTGAGGTGAAAAATACTTAAGCGGTGAGTTTCTCAGTTGTCTCAAAGATAATGGTATAGTCTCACAATGGACTCCACCAGGAACACCACAAGTTAAATGGAGTATCTGAAAGGAGAAATCGAACATTGTTGGACATGGTTCGTTCCATGATGAGTTTTACCAATTTTCTAATTTCCTTATGGGGTTATACCCTAGAAACGGCTGCATATCTACTTAACAAGGTGCCTACCAAATCCGTCCCAAAGACTCTATATGAGATGTGGAAAAGGAGGAAACAAAATCTTAATCATGTTAAGACTTGGGGTTGTCCATCTTATGTCAAAACGTTTGAAAATGATAAGCTACAGACTAAATCCAACAAGTGTAGATTTGTGGGATACCATAAAGAAACACAAGGGTATTATTTCTATCATCCAACTGATCAAAAGGTGTTTGTTGCGAAACATGCTGACTTCTTGGAAAAGGAGTTTATCCACGAAGGGGTTAGTGGGAGTAAGATATATCTTGAAGAAATTCAAGAACCACAAATTACTACGGATCAAAGTCAGGTACCTGACCAAGTGGATGAACCTAGTATACAACACCCTATTCGTGAATCTGATAGAGTAGCGAAGATACCTGACAGGTATGGATTCATAATAGAGGATGACGATGAGGTACGCATCATGAATGATGATAATTCATTGAATTACGAACAGGCTATGAGTAGAAAAGACTTAGGGAAATGACTGGAAGCCATGAAATCCGAGATGGACTCCATGGATGACCAAGTATGGACTTTGGTTTCACCACCTGAAGGCATTAAGCCTATTGGGTGTAAATGGGTCTTTAAAAGAAAGAATGGAGCGGAAGAGAAGGTAGAGACCTATAAGGCCCCACTGGTTGCAATAGGTTTCAAACAAAGACAAGGAGTTAACTATGATGAAACCTTCTCAGCAGTAGCTATGCTCAAGTCCATTCAAATTTTGCTTGCGATTATAGCTTATTACGACTATGAGATCTAGTAGATGGACGTGAAAACGGCCTTCCTCAATGGGAAACTTGTGGAGGATGTGTATATGACACAGCCAGAGGAATTTGTTTCAAAGGTTGGAACAAATCAAGTCTGTAAACTGTAACAATCCATTTATGGATTAAAGCAAGCTTCTCGTAGATGGAACATCCATTTTGATGAGATAATCAAAGAGTTTGATTTTATCAAAAATGAGGATGAACCATGTGTGTACAAGAAGGTTAGTGGGAGCACTGCTTCATGTCTTGTATTATATGTTGATGATATATTACTGATAGGGAATGATATTCCTATGCTACAATCAATCAAAATCTGATTATCTAAACACTTCTCCATGAAGAACTTGGGAGAAGAATCCTATATTTTGGGGATAAAGATCTATAGAGATAGATCTAAAAGGATGCTTGGCTTATCCCAAGGAACATACATTGACTCGATGCTAAAGAGGTTTAGCATAGAAGATTCCAAAAAAGGTCTCATGCCGATGAGCCATGGAATACATCTCTCCAAGAAACAAGCTGTAAAGACACCTGAGGAGAGAAACCGTATGAGTAAGATTCCTTATGCTTCAGCAATAGGATCTATCATGTATGATATAATATGTACTAGACCGGATGTCGCTCATGCACTTAGTGTAACGAGCAGATATCAGTAGAATCCAAGAGAAGAGCACTGGAAGGTAGTGAAAACTATCCTAAAGTACTTACGAAGAACTAAGGATGTATTTCTTGTCTACGGTGGGTCTGAATTAAAACTCGAGGGCTTCACAGACTCAAGTTTTTAAACGGACCAAGATGATAGTAAATCCGTTTTGGGGCATGTATTTACCTTGAACGGAGGCACAGTTAGTTGGAAGAGTTCCAAGAAGCAAATAGTTTCTGATTCAGTGACAGAGGCAGAGTAAATAGTTGCAAGTGAAGCTGCAAAGGAGGTTGTTTGGATGAAGAATTGCATAACCGAACTTGGTGTGCTTCATAGCATTGGAGGAGCAGTCCCCTTGTACTGTGACAACAACGGAGCTGTTGCACAGGCTAAGGAACCCATGTCTCATCAGAAATCCAAACATGTATTGCGGCGCTTAATTTATTAATAAAATTATTCATTTATTAAAGATATTTAATTATCTACATGATGCTGTTTGTATAATATGTAAATAACCCATAGTTTTAAGCAATTCTTTTAGAATCATGATGTTGATCAAGCTAATGAGATCTAAATTCTTAGATAGCTTAAAACTAAAATAGTTCCCAATCGATGGATTACTAAAAAGGGGATTAGTAAATCCGGATAGATTGGTACATATGTTGCTTACTCATTGGATGAGGATGATTGATCTCATGATCATTTATGTGGATACACTAAAGCAAGTATGTAGCTGCTTATTGGAGAATAAGTACACTGAACATGACTTGCTAAGGAATACCTAATGGAGTTTTACTTTCTTATCAATAGAAATTCTTAATGTGATAGTAGTACAAGTGATCCTCAGACTTGAGATCATCATAGTATCTTGTGTATAATGAATTATACTTTGACTTATTCTTTAAGACCCTTAGGGTATATCAAAGGGTATGCTTGGGTGTAATAAGTTATATATATAGAGATAATGAATGATCAATAAAAAATCTATCGCTTCTAGTAAAATAACAGATATGTCCTATGTTATTTGATAAATAACAACCCAAGAATCTTTGGCCAAGGTAGAATGAAATTAGAAAGGAGTTTCTAATTTGCATTACTTGGAGTTGTGCATTTTCTGATCGAAATAAATATAATTAAATAAAATAAGACTTGACAGTAATTTCATGTCTTATATTTAATCGGGGCATTGTATTGTGAAAAGATTGAATTGTACGGTAACTATTAACTCAAGGGTTCTTTTATGATTAATGTTGAAATTTATGTTATCTGGAAAGTCGTTGATAGCTAGGGAGGCTTATCCCTATTGTAGAATAAATTTTATTTATTTAAATAGATATTAATTTAATTTATTTATTTAATTAAGATTAGAATTGTTTTAATTGATTTATTTCCAACCGGTTTAATATGCAGAACGTAAAGGGTCACACCGTAAAAGGAAGAATAATTATTTAAAAAGGTAATACCATAATTGTAAGAATATGTTAAGTGTAATTAATTTATTCTATGGTGATAGAATAAATTAAATAGCTTAATGTTTATTATTTAATATTTTAGAAATATTAAATATAAATTAATAAGAGTAGTCTTATTAATATTATTTTAATTTTTGAAGAAGTTTAGGAATTAATTTAATATTAGTACTCTCAATTATTCCTAATAAGATTATGAGATAAATTAATTAAAAGAGTTTAATTAATTATTCCCAATGTGTTAGGAAGACTAATTAATTAAAGGATTTTAATTAATTAATTAAAACCCTATTTCTAATTGGATTATAAGGGTTGACTAATATCTATATAAGAGGAGTCTTATGCTAGATATCAGTGGATGTAATTCCAATTGTTGGAGAGTACTCCTTTTCTATAGAGAATTGAAAAACTAGGGTTAAGCCAACTATCCTTCTTAAACAATTCATTTTTCTTGGTGGATCACCTCTAGAGGCCAAACGCTTGGGTGGCTTGCATTGATCAAAGGAAAGGAACCAATCTTGTAGATTCAAATTGGAGGAGAACTTGTACATGTGGAAGCTCGATCTACAAGGGTATATTTCTGATCTCCTACTCTTTTATAGATTGATAATCAAGCACAAGATATAATCATGATTTATGGTTTGCAAGAAAATTTTAAAAACTTATTTTATTACGTTTTCACTTCGTTTATATGTAATATTGATTGCATGTGTGCGTTGTAGCCACTCAAAATTTTCCTTGCCCCAATACGAACACTGTAGGAGGTCAAAGCCGTCAATTAAATCAACCCCGGTACCAATACCAGGCTTCCAATCCAAATTCGGCCACCAATGCCGGTTAATCAGTTTAAATCTGATCCCCAATATTGGTAAACCAAAATTCGGCCACCAATGTCGGTAAACCCAAATTCGATCCCCAATATCGGTAAACCTAAATCCAGCCACTAATGCCGGTAAACCCAAATTCGATCTCCAATATCGGTACTCTAGCCAAATCCGGTCACCAATATCGATACTCCAGTCAAATTCGATCCCCCCAATATCGGTACTATACCCAAATCCGATCACCAATGTCGGTACTCCAATCAAATCCGATCATCAATATCGGTACTACAGTTAAATTCGATCTCCAATCGGACTGTATATCCAGCTCCGATCTCCAATCGAACTGTCTATTCAATCTCCAATCGGCCTTCTATCCTGCTCCAATCTCCAATCGGGCCGTCTATCCAGCTCCGATCTCCATTCGGACCTTATATCCAGCTCCGATCTCTAATCGAACTATCAATCCAACTCCGATCTCTAATCAGAGCGTCAATCCAGCTCCGATCGTCAATAGGACCGTCTATCCAACTCCGATCTCCAATCGAACCGTCAATTTAAACCTCGATCTCAATATTAGGCCTAGAAGTCAGCTTTGACATCAACCTGGGAGTAACAAGTCAACCTCGATATCAACCCAAGACATGTCGAGTCATCCCGATCTCAGTCCGGGAAGTGCAGTTCAGCCCTAGAGATGACCCTGGGAAGCCAGACCCACCAAGGACCACCCCGGGAGGGGCAAAACAGTCATTTTACCAACTCTCAATAGATTCGGTCAAAATCAAGCCAAATTGATGCCATTGAAGTCAGAATGAACCATAACGACGATCTCGAGTGCAAACGACGCAAGACAGCTCAATGGAGAAACTGTAGGGAATCAAAGACCTGGTTATAAACCCGTCTTCTAGGACCCAAAATTTTTTTTATCGCATTTCATTACGACACTCTCGGAAAAGGCTTTTCGAAAAGGTATCGCACACCTCAAACGGACTCTCCGATCAAAAGTTAGAAAGTTTCGACTTTGACTGCGTGTTGTTCGGAGTGCACGTACTTCGAGACAACAAAGCCTGGCACCGCGGGCCCCACTAGAGGACCCTCACCTCTACCTGCGGCAGCAACAGGTAGAGTGGAGGCTCCCTGACCTATAAATAAAGGTGCCCCCCTTCATTTCAAAAAAAGAAAAAATGTAGCGAATCTCTGCCAGTTCGATTTTTTGACTTTTACACCTCTTCCAAACCCAAATATTTTCACTCTAACACGTAGATATACCCATATACTACCACATATCAGAAAATAACCGGTAGATTTGGACGTATAGAGCCTACGATTTGGCAAAAAGCCTGTGTAGCAGTCCATTGTAGGTATTTTCATGATTAGAAAGTGAATATTACTTCTTCGTACTTTTATACACTTGCACGTTAAGTTTCGTTTTCTATAAATTCCCGGAACTTAGTTTCGTGGCTGTTTTCAGTTAAAATTTGGTATATTTTTGTACATAAACTGATTTTCTGGCATTTCTACAACTCAAATTGACGATCCGTCAGCTCCAGCAGCTTCAATACACTAGCACACATGTTCTGGCAACTTCGCCGAACTGGGTTATCTTCCCAGTCCGGGTTTGGCCCTTTTTATATATATTTAACTGTATATTTACTAACATTTCAATTCTGTCAAGCCTGGATGTTAAATCCGAGGTAGATTATCGCTTTTATATATATTTACGCATATGAGCGATTTTCACCATAACTGGGTTCTCTTCCCAGTATTGGTTGACTACATTTCTGTCAATATATATATATATATATATATATTTCAATTCCAGTCCGGGCACCAGCGTTAAAACCCATCGCCCTTTATACTGTTTTTGCACACTTCACCATACAGGGTGATCTCCCCAGTCACTGGTTGACTACTTTTTTGTAATTTACATTTCAGTTTGGCCTAAACTATTTCGTGGCCTTTATACTATTTTTGCACCCTTCACCATTACTGGGTTATCTTCCCAGTCCCTAGTTGACTACTTTTCTGTATAATTACATTCCAGTTCTGCCTGGATCATTCTGTGGCCTTTTTACTGCTTATATATATATATATATATATATGCATATATAAATAGCCTTCACCATCACTGGTCCTCTTCCCAGTCTTGGTTGACTACGTTTCTTTCAATATATATATATATATATATATATATATATATATATATATATATATATATATATATATATTTCAATTCCAGTCCGGGCACCGACGTGAAAACCCATCGCCCTTTTACAGCTTATATTATATATATATATATATATTGCTTTACTCGCTTTCTATTCAATTGCTGCTTTAAATATTCATCTTATATGAATTGGCAGTGACATATCTACAGCCGGACTAGATTTATTTAAATCTCACGAATCCTAGTTTTCAAACGGTTCAAAACCTCCAGACTGAATCGGGAAGCTAGAATGACTGAGATTTACTTAAATCTAGCTTTCTTTCTAGTTTTAACTTCAAAAGCAACCTCGCGTCCCTTAGATCGCTATGTAGTAGGAACGAGATGCTTCGACTATGCGGACCAGGATTTACTGAATGAATCCTAGATTTTGGCAATATTGGGATATTTATCTGTTTATGTACAAATTTGAACTGTGCAGATTTTGGCTATTCATATGTGAGCCTAGGAATCGCAGGATTCACGATCAAAACGATCGAAATCTGATTCCCACGATGGACAAACTCAGATTTACAAATGTACCCTGCCAGTTTTTCTGTAGAAATGTACATGTAAACAGACCTTAAAATGGTTATCCGGGTTTAAGGTCTCAAGATAATGAAAAAAATGTTGATTGTCATGTCAGCGTACCTCCGATGATTTTCATACCCATGAGGAGATCGACACTTGTCTACTTTTTGTGGTCCTAGGATGCTTCGCAGCCCGACGAATCACCATTCACATGCAGCCTTAAGGATATAAAGATAAAATTAGAAGTATCAACAGGCTTCAATTCCTATGGCAGCGTAAGGGTTTGATAAACCAGCTTTCAAAACATCATTTTCAAATCACTCAAAAGAAAAGCTTTTCAAAGAAAATCAAATTAAATGTTTTTTTAAATCAAAGACTTATTTTCAATTCGAATCAAACCCTTCGTATATAGGTTCAACGAAGCAAAGCACTACTTTCAATCAATCAAATAAATAGACCCAATTTTCAAACAACATTCCTTCACGCATTCCAGTTTTTAAGGGGAAATATTGAAAAGATGTTGTATCGTATTTACACGGGAGTTGTGGGGTGCCTAACACCTTCCCCACACTTAACCAAGCCCCCGAGCTCAAAACTTTATTTTCAAAGATCAAGTTTCGACAGTGTCCAACAATTGGGCCTCTTTCAAACAAAACTCGATTGAGTTGGTACAACCATTTCAAATCTACCAACTGACGACTCTGTAAAATGTTCAAATCGTTGACATGATACATGTTGGCTTTTCTCCTAAATAACACTTCAAAACCTTTTTCCTAAATAAAAAGAGTGAGGGTAGAGAGAACTTAGGAAAAGAGATTAAAAGATCCAAGTTGTGACCCGACCCACGGATTTTTTAAACCAACGTCGACAGGTGGCGACTCCGCTGGGGACAGTAGAGGGCTTAGGCCGCTTTCAAATCTTTTCAAACATTTCCCTTTGAAAATTATTGAATGCGTGAAATTATGCGTCTCCACAGTTAATGAATGAGTGAATGTTGCATCTTTACATTGAATGAATGTGAATGAATGCTTTCCTGCTTTTTAGTGCTTTGAACCCATAGTTAGTGCTTCGCACCCATGTCATCATATGCACTACGGTAAGGCACGATGTATGTGAATGTGTGTTGTGTGTCCCTCTCACAAGGAGGAAAACCCGGACGGTGATAAGTAACGTCTCTGGGGACGACTAAGTCTCTGGGGCTTATGAAAATGCACCACTCAGATTCGCTCCAGTTGAACGATCAGATTAATTTCCCCTCTAGTAGATTGCGATGATCTGGGAATCTTCGTGCCGAAACAAAAGCCGCGAGAGTAACCTAGTGATAGTAGTGTGCATACAAGCCAATCATGTATGATGATAAAGCACATACTTTGTAAACAATCTTATTTATTTATTAATAAAATATTTATTTAAGGCATATAATTATCTACATGGTGCGGTTTTTATAATATGTAAATAACCCATAGTTTTAAGCAATGCTTTTAGAATCATGATGAGATTATGATAATGAGATCTAAATTCTTAGAAAGCTTAAAAACTAAAATAGTTCCCAATTATGGGATTACTAAAATAGGAATTAGTAAATTCGGATAGATTGGTACATATGTTGCTTGCTCATTGGATGAGGATGACTGATCTCATGGTCATTTGTGTGGAGACACTAAAGCAAGTATGTAGGTGCTTATTGGAGAATAAGTTCACCGAACGTGACTCGCTATGGAATACCTAATGGAGTTTTACTCGCCTGTCAATAGGAATTCCTAATGTGATAGTAGTACAAGTGATCCTTGGATTTGAGATCATCATAGTATCTTGTATGTAACAAATTATACTTTGACTAATTCCTTAAGGCCTTTTAAGGCATATATAGGGTATGCTTGGGTATAATGAGTTACATATGGAGATAATGAATGATCAATAAAGAATCTACCACCTCTAGTAAAAGAGGAGATATGTCCTATGTGATTCGTTAAATGACAACCCGGGAATCCTTGGCCAAGGTAGAATGAAATTAGAAAGAGGTTTCTAATTTGCATTATTTGGAGTTGTGCATTTTCTAATCGAAATACATATGATTAAATAAATTAAGACTTGACAGTAAATCCATGTCTTATATTTAATTGGGACATTGTATGGTGGAAGGATTGAATTGTACGGTAACTATTAACTCAGAGGTTCTTTTATAATTAATGTTAAAATCTATATTATCTGAAAAGTCGTTGATCGCTAGGGAGGCTTATCCCTATTGTAGAATAAATGTTATTTATTTAAACAGATTATTAGTTTAATTTATTTATTTAAATAAGATTAGAATTGTTCTAATTAATTTATTCATAACCGGTTTAATATGGAGAACCTAAAGGGTCACACCATAAAAGGAAGAAGAATTATTTAAGAAGAAAATGGCATGATAGTAATAATGCATTAAGTATAATTAATTTAATCTATGGTGATAGAATAAATTAAATAGCTTAATGTTTATTATTTAATATTTTAGAAATATTAAATATAAATTAATAAGAGGAGTCTTATTAATATTATTATTATTATTATTATTTTAATTCTAAAGGAGTTTAGGAATTAATATAATATCAGTACTCTCTCTCAATCCTAATAAAGATTAGGATATAAATTAATTAGAAGTATTTAATTAATTAAATAAAACCCTATTCTAATTGGATTAGGAGGGTTAACCTAATATCTATATAAGAGAGTCTTATATCAGAAATAAGGTACGTGAATTTTTCCAAGAGTTGGGAGTACACATATTCTATAGAGATAGAAACAAGGGTTAAGCCAATAACCCATCTTCTTGAGTTCTTCATCTTCCTTGGTGGATCACCGTTAGAGGCCAAATAATTGGGTGGTTGACATTGATCAAGGGAAGGAGCCACTACAGAGGAATCAAAGGAATCAAAGGAGTAAAACTTGTACCTGAGGAAGCTTGGATCTTCAAAGGTATAATTCCATGTTCTCTCTTTTCTGTTATTGATAACTAGCACAAAGCATGATCATGGTTATGGGTTTGTATAAATTTTTGAAAACCTAGTTTTTGCTCTTCTGCCTTATTTATGTGATTTGATTGCATGATTGCGTTACGTACAAACCCAACAGTGGTATCAGAGCCTAACTTTGTGCTAATTATCAATTTTATAATTCCATGTATGAATTGATGTGAGAATTGGATCATTTTTCTGGACAAAAATCATTTTCTGCAAGTTTTTGCGACGAATGGCGCAGCTGCGCAGTTCATTACTGGCGCAGCTGCGCCGGTCTGCAAAAACTGCTGCTTCAGGCTACCTGCGCAGCTGCCCAGTTCATTACTAGCGCAGCTGCGCCGCGACCTGGACAGACCCTGAAAATTGATTTTAATTAATTAAGTAAACTGTTTATTTAATTGATAAAGTTTTAAAATAAAGAAGTTTATTTTATCTGAAATATGATTTCAGAATGCTAAAATTAAAGGAGTTTAATTTGGATTTATTTTTGATTAAAATAAAAGAGTTTATTTTGTTTCAAAAATAAAATTTAGCAAAACTTTTGTCCATTAAATAACATCGATCCATATATGGAATAGCATTGTTATTCAAGAGATGAATGGATATTTATTGATGCATATATTGATGTGTATGATAATAAATGGGGTTGATTATGGACTATGACCAATGTGATTGTTTTTTATTTTGGATGAATGCTTGAATGTATGGGTTTTATAAAATGGGGTCTGCGTACCTCGTCTTCTCTGGTTTTATTCTCGGTGTAAAATTCTATCTCCCTCTTATGTACTTCCCCTTGACTGCTGATCAAGGTTTCTATTTAATTAAAAATAGTTAATGTAATAGAGATAGCTAGAATTATCTTGAAGAAACTGGAGACCAAGGAGCAAGGAACGCGTGAAGACCCATTTGTATGGAGCCAGGGTTTAAATGTAATAGTTATATTTAAATTTAAATTCTTGCACTCCTAGGTTTGACCTTTTGGTTCACTTGGTGGCTCTAGTGAACCAATCTAGAATAAAAGTCCATAATCAATCCGGGTAGAATATAGTATTCTATATTGCATGCTAAATATTATATATATATATATATATATTATATTTTATGCAAACATGCTTCGCATGTTTAATAAAATGACGCGTATTTTATATATATATATATATATATATATATATATATATATATATATATATATGCATGCGCGCTTAACAAGATGAGATAAATAATAACAAACCCCTCAAAGAAATAATATTAAGTCTGAAGCGTTCAAATGATATTTGGAATATCGAACGTCGCCTTCTAGCATGATTAGTTAATAGAGTATTAAATATTTAATATGAGTTTGTTGTGCTATCCACAAGGCGAGTATTGAATATTTAAGATGTTAATTAATCACATTTGATACTTATCAAGAAAATTGAACGATCTAGTCTTGTTGTGCTATCCACAAGGACGAAAATTTTTCTTTTTGAATTTATGGAAGTGCTAGGCTGGACTTAACTTAAATTATTTTAGTTCGGATGTACACATACATGACCATTATGATTTAAGAGGCAAAATAAAAGGAGTTACATGGTGATGTAATTGACAAGAGTTGTCTACCTATTTATTTGTATATCGCTTGTTGTGCTATCCACAAGGTTATATATATTTGAAATGGGATCCTTAATCTCACTAGCAAATCTTTAATTAGATGTTGTCGAACTATATAAGTGAGGGTAATATAGTTTGATGAAAATAGTGGGATATACCAATTTAAAATAAAGGCCTAAATTTATTTTGGTATGCAAAGTTAATAAAATGAATGTTTGCTAAAATGTTGTCTTTTCGCATGCAGAATTTTAAAAATGTCAAAATCACTAATCTCACTATGAAGCATACTTGATGCAAATAAGCTTACCAACCCGAATTATGAGGACTGGCTAAGAAATCTGAGAATTGTTCTCACTGTTGAAAAGATTTCTTATGTCCTAAATTTCACTATCCCTGAATCTATTTCAGAAACAACCTCTGAGGAAGAGATTTCCACTTTCAATAAGTGGCAAGATGATGCATCTGTGGCTCAATGCATCATGCTCGCATCCATGAATAACGAGCTTCAGCGTCAGCACGAAAAAATGGATGCTCCTGCTATGCTGCTTCACCTCAAGGAGTTGTATGGTGAACAGAGTAGGACTGCTAGATATGAGATATCTAAGGAGCTCTTCCGATCTCGGATGACCAAGGGCACTGCCGTCGAGACTCATGTTCTGAAGGTAATCAATTTGATTGAACGCCTTGGACAGCTTGGGTTCGTCATGGATGGGGAGTTGAGTCAAGACTAGGTCTTGCAATCACTCCCTGAGACCTTCTCGCAGTTTGTGGTTAATTTTCACATAAATAAGCTAGATGTCAGCTTGCCTGAGCTGCTTAACTATGCTGAAAACTGCAGAAGGTCACTTCTCATCCAAGAAGAACCATGTCTTGATGGTGGATTCTTCCAATCAAAGGAAGAGGCCCAAGGTGTCTTCTGAAAAGAAGAAATCTAAGAAGGCTAAGGGAAAAGGGAAAGAAAAGGAGCAAAAGAAACCTGAACCAACTAAAAGAATGTGCTTTCATTGCAATGAGCCGGGACATTGGAAGAGGAACTGCAAGAAGTTTCTAGCAGAGAAGAAGCTTGGAGAAGCTTCGACTTCCAATCAAGGTTTGTTTATGATTGAAATTAATTTATCTGAAAGTCATAATTCTACTTGGGTATTGGATACCGGCTGTGGTTCTCACATATGTAATACTGTGCAGGGACTGGTCAGAAGTAGAAACCTGAACAAAGATGAGGTGATCCTACGAGTGGGAAATGGAGCAAAAGTTGCTGCATTAGCTGTAGGAACTTATTGTTTAGCAATGCCTTCGGGCAAATCCATTTATCTTAATAACTGTTATTATGTTCCGAATATTATTAAAAACATTATTTCAATTTCTGTATTGGATATGGAAGGTTTTGACGTTATTATAAAGAACAATGGTTGTTCTATTTATAAAGACGATGTTTTATATGGTATTGGAAATTTGCGAAATAGACTTTATACACTTGATTTACAAGAAAATATATTTCAAATTGAACAAATTAAGAAAAGGAAAAGAGATGATATTACTTATACCTATATGTGGCACTGTAGACTCGGTCATATCAATGAAACAAGATTATCCAAGTTGCATAAAGATGGGCTTCTCGAGCTATCTGATTATGAATCATATCCAACTTGTGAATCTTGTCTCATGGGTAAAATGACTAAATCTCCTTTTAGTGGAAAAGGAGAGAGAGTTACAAAGTTGTTGGCATTGATTCACACAGACGTTTGTGGACCTATGACAATAAGTGCACTGGGTGGGTATTCTTATTTTATTACTTTCACTGATGATCACTCAAGATTTGGATATGTATATTTAATGAAATACAAATCAGAATCATTTGAAAAGTTCAAAGAGTTCAGAAGTGAAGTAGAGAAACAAACGGGCAAGAGTATTAAGATACTTCGATCAAATCGAGGTGGAGAATACTTAAGCAGTGAGTTTCTCAATTGTCTTAGAGAAAATGGTATAATCTCACAATGGACTCCTCCAGGTACACCACAGTTAAATGGAGTATCTGAAAGGAGGAATCAAACACTGTTGGACATGGTTCGATCCATGATGAGTTTTACCGACCTTCCAATTTCCTTCTGGGGATATGCCCTAGAAACGGCTGCATACCTACTTAACAAGGTACCTACCAAATCCTCCCCAAAGACTCCATATGAGATGTGGAAAGGGAGGAAACCAAATCTTAAGCATGTTAAGACTTGGGGTTGTCCAGCTTATGTCAAAAAGTTTGAAAATGATACGCTACAGTCTAAACCCGATAAGTGTAGATTTGTGGGATACCCTAAAGAAACCGTAGGGTATTATTTCTATCATCCAACTGATCAAAAGGTGTTTGTTGCGAAACATGCTACCTTCTTGGAGAAAGAGTTTATCCATGAAGGGGTCAGTGGGAGTAAGATATATCTTGAAGAAGTTCAAGAACCACAAGTTACCTCGGACCAAAGTCAAGTACCTAACCAAGTAGAAGAACCTACTGTACCACACCCTGTTCGTAAATCTGGAAGAGTACCGCAGATACCTGAGAGGTATGGATTCGTTATAGAGGATGACGATGAGGTACACATCATGAATGATGATCCATTGAATTACGAACATGCTATGAGTAATAAAGACTCAGGGAAATGGCTTGAAGCCATGAAATCCGAAATGGACTCCATGTATGAAAACGAAGTATGGACTTTGGTTTCACCACCTGAAGGTATTAAACCTATTGGGTGTAAATGGGTTTTAAGAAAAAGACTGGAGCAGACGGAAAGGTAGAGACCTATAAGGCCCGACTGGTTGCAAAAGGTTTCAAACAATGACAAGGAGTTGACTATGATGAAACCTTCTCACCAGTAGCCATGCTCAAGTCCATTCGGATTTTGCTTGCGATTGCAGCTTACAACGACTATGAGATCTGGTAGATGGACATGAAAACGGCCTTCCTCAATGGAAAACTTGAGGAGGATGTGTATATGACACAGCCAGAGGGATTTATCTCAAAAGTTGGAACAAATCAAGTCTGTAAGCTACAACGATCCATTTATGGTTTGAAACAAGCTTCTCGTAGATGGAACATTCGTTTTGATGAGACAATCAAAGAGTTTGATTTTATCAAAAACTGAGGATGAACCTTGTGTATACAAGAAGGTTAGTGGGAGCGCAGTATCATTCCTTGTATTATATGTTGATGATATATTACTGATGGGGAATGACATTCCTATGTTACAATCCATTAAAATTTGGTTATCTAAAAACTTCTCCATGAAGGACTTGGGTGAAGCATCCTATATTTTGGGGATAAAGAACTATAGAGATAGATCTAAAAGGATGCTCGGCTTATCCCAAGGAACGTACATTGATACGATGCTAAAGAGGTTTAGCATGGAAGATTCCAAAAGAGGTCTCATGCCGATGAGCCATGGAATAAATCTCTCCAAGAAACAGGCCCCAAAGACACCTGAGGAGGGAGACCGTATAAGTAAGATCCCTTATGCTTCTGCAATAGGATCTATCATGTATGGTATGATATGTACTAGACCGGATGTTGCTCACGCACTTAGTGTAACAAGCAGATACCAGTCGAATCCAGGAGAAGAGCACTGGAAGGCAGTGAAAAATATCCTGAAGTACTTGAGAAGGACTAAAGATATTTTTCTTGTCTACGGTGGGTCTGAATTAAAACTCGAGGGATTCACGGACTCAAGTTTTCAAACAGACCAAGATGACAGTAAATCTATTTCAGGGTATGTGTTTACCTTGAACGGAGGTGCAGTGAGTTGGAAGAGTTCCAAGCAGCAAACAGTTGCTGATTCAGTGACAGAGGCAGAGTATATAGCTGCAAGTGAAGCTGCAAAGGAAGCTATTTGGATGAAGAAGTTCATAACTGAACTTGGTGTGGTTCCTATCTTCGGAGAAGCAGTTCCCGTATATTGTGACAACACCGGAGCGGTTGCACAGGCTAAGGAACCCAGGTCTCATCAGAAATCTAAACACATGTTGCGGCGATTTCACTTGATCAGGGAGATCATTGAAAGAGGAGACGTTACCTTGGAGCGTGTGGACTCTTAAGACAATATTGCAGATCCATTTACTAAAGCTCTAACACAACAGCAGTTTGATCGTCACTTAGAGAAGATGGGTATGAGATACCATGGCGATTGGCTTTAGTGCAAGTGGGAGATTGATAGTAGTGTGCATACAAGCCAATCATGTATGATGATAAAGCACATACTTTGTAAACAATCTTATTTATTTATTAATAAAATATTCATTTAAGGCATATAATTATCTACATGGTGCTGTTTTTATAATATGTAAATAACCCATAGTTTTAAGCAATGCTTTTAGAATCATGATGAGATCATGATAATGAGATCTAAATTCTTAGAAAGCTTAAAAACTAAAATAGTTCCCAATTGTACGATTACTAAAATGGAGATTAGTAAATCCGGATAGATTGGTACATATGTTGCTTGCTCATTGGATGAGAATGACTGATCTCATGGTCATTTGTGTGGAGACACTAAAGCAAGTATGTAGGTGCTTATTGGAGAATAAGTTCACTGAACGTGACTCGCTATGGAATACTTAATGGAGTTTTACTCGCCTGTCAATAGGAATTCCTAATGTGATAGTAGTACAAGTGATCCTTGGACTTGAGATCATCATAGTATCTTGTATGTAACAAATTATACTTTGACTAATTCCTTAAGGCCTTTTAAGGCATATATAGGGTATGCTTGGGTATAATGAGTTACATATGGAGATAATGAATGATCAATAAAGAATCTACCACGTCTAGTAAAAGAGGAGATATGCCCTATGTGATTCGTTAAATGACAACCCGGGAATCCTTGGCCAAGGTAGAATGAAATTAGAAAGAGGTTTCTAATTTGCATTATTTGGAGTTGTGCATTTTCTAATCGAAATACATATGATTAAATAAATTAAGACTTGACAGTAAATCCATGTCTTATATTTAATTGGGACATTGTATGTTGGAAGGATTGAATTGTACGGTAACTATTAACTCACAGGTTCTTTTATGATTAATGTTGAAATCTATATTATCTGAAAAGTCGTTGATCGCTAGGGAGGCTTATCCCTATTGTAGAATAAATGTTATTTATTTAAACAGATTATTAGTTTAATTTATTTATTTAAATAAGATTAGAATTGTTCTAATTGATTTATTCATAACCGGTTTAATATGGAGAACATAAAGGGTCACACCATAAAAGGAAGAAGAATTATTTAAGAAGAAAATGGCATGATAGTAATAATGCATTAAGTATAATTAATTTAATCTATGGTGATAGAATAAATTAAATAGCTTAATGTTTATTATTTAATATTTTAAAAATATTAAATATAAATTAATAAGAGGAGTCTTATTAATATTATTATTATTATTATTATTTTAATTCTAAAGGAGTTTAGGAATTAATATAATATCAGTACTCTCTCTCAATCCTAATAAAGATTAGGATATAAATTAATTAAAAGTATTTAATTAATTAAGTAAGACCCTATTCTAATTGGATTAGGAGGGTTAACTTAATATCTATATAAGAGAGTCTTATATCAGAAATAAGGTACGTGAATTTTTCCAAGAGTTGAGAGTACACATATTCTATAGAGATAGAAACAAGGGTTAAGCCAATAACCCATCTTCTTGAGTTCTTCATCTTCCTTGGTGGATCACCGTTAGAGGCTAAACAATTGGGTGGCTGACATTGATCAAGGGAAGGAGCCACTACAGAGGAATCAAAGGAATCAAAGGAGTAGAACTTGTACCTTAGGAAGCTTGGATCTTCAAAGGTATAATTCCATGTTCTCTCTTTTCTATTATTGGTAACTAGCACAAAGCATGATCATGGTTATGGGTTTGTATAAATTTTTGAAAACCTAATTTTTGCGCTTCTACCCTATTTATGTGATTTGAATTGCATGATTGCGTTACGTACAAACCCAACACCTAGGATAGGTCAGCCTCTGATTAACCAAATTCGAAGGGAAGCTTCTTCATGCCTTCCTCTTTTAATTCCACGTTAAGTCTCCAATTATCAAGGAGCACAATGTAAATATCATAATGAAAGATTTACTTTCCCTGTCAATCCACTCCATCCACAGACATGGCTTCTAGTGCTCAACCAGAATCCGCCCCAGTATCCCGGGAAGAGTTTAAAGGACTAAAAAAGCAGATAGCTGAGTTAGCCAGTTTCCTAAGAGAATAACCCTTAAAGGGAAACAATCTCAAGCTCACACAGAACCGGGAACATCTGGTGGTAGTGCTGGCGGTCAAGTAACTGAAAAGGTCGAAACTCAGATTTCTGGACCACAAAACCAGGACACAATCAACAAGACCCCTGAAATCACCCCCCTCATCAAAGAACAGGAAGCTAGTGACATTATGAAGAAAGTACAACAAATGGAGGAAGCTCTCCGATCAATCAAAGGGATTGGGGCATTCGGTAGTATTAATTACTCTGACCTCTGTATATTCCCTGGGGCTCGTTATCCCGAAAAATTTAAAACTCCTAACTTCGAGAAGTATGATGGAACGGGAGATCCTTACACACACTTAAAAGTATTCATTGGAGAACTCAGATCCTATGCGGAGGACGAGAAGCTTTGAATGTAGCTATTTCAGAAGAGTCTAACCGAAGAGGTGAGAGTATGGTATGCCCGTCTGGACAACTCCAAAATCCACAATTGGGAGAAATTGGACCATGCTTTCCTCGGTCAATACAGCTTCCAATCTCAGCTGGCTCCAGACAGATACCAAATTACCAAGATCAGGAAGAATACCACTAAATCATTCAGAGAATATGCCCAGCGATGGAGACGGGTCGCAGCACAAGTCACCCCATCCATGACTGAATCTGAAATAGTCATGACCTTCATCAACATTCAAGAAGCGCCTTATTATGAGAGGGTCCTAGCAGGCATAGGAAAACCCATTCTCTGAAATGATAAAACATGGCGAAATGGTCGAATTGGGGCTCAAATCCGGGAAGATAAAATATCTAACCGCCCTCGAAGATGTCGTTGAGCATATCCAATCCAAAAATTATGGGAATAATCCTCGGAGGGTGCAAAAAAAGAAAGACAAAGAAGTGTCCTTAGTCTTACAAGGACAAAATCCAAGGGGCGAGTCAAACAGTATGCCATTTCAAAGGAGGAATTATACCCCTTTTCAAAATCGAACACAACCTTCAAACCCTCCACTCCAGAAAAATATGGAGGTTAGGCGTCGAAGAACTTTCACCCCTCTAGGGGCTTCACTCGAGAACGTATTCAAACTTCTGACAGCCTAGAAGAAGATTGTCCAACTCCTTCCACTAACCAACACTAATGGTCAGAATTTTGACCCAAGCAAGAAGTGTGCTTTTATCACTCTAGATCTCCAGGACATGACACCCAAGACTGTTGGTCTCTCAAGCACAAAATACAAGATTTAATTGACAGTGGAGAGATTATGGTCACAAAGCCTGAGCAACCCCATGTGTAGGGCAATCCTCTACCATAACATAAAGAGGAGAATGTCAACATGATCAGCACCTCAAATGGAGAAGGATCTAATTACCCCCGTTATGTGGGAGAATTAATTCAATCCAACAACACCAGCCCAGATAGTTGGGAAGTTTTTAAAAGGAGGTTCCTGATAGAGCATGAGATCAAGTCTATCAAGGAGCAGATCGAGCAGTTAGCAAAACTGGTCGTTTACCAGCATCAGCTTACTAGGAGTATGGTGAAACAAATCAACCAGTCCATTGTCGATCGTCCTCCCACACCAGAGATCACTTCCCCGAGAAATCAATACCAGTATAATGAGAATGATCTTTGGGCCAACAGGGTGGTCGAAGATGAGAATCTCCGAGCAGATGGGAAATTCTTATTCCAGAGGAACTTCACTAACCCAAATTAATCAATGGAAGAAATCTTTCAAATGCTAATCAACGAAGGAATGGTTGCAGACTTGTTACCTCCATTGAACCCTCGAGCCAAAAAATTCAAACCTGACCAAATTTGTCAGTATTATTCAAATTCACTCGGCCATGATACTAAAGATTGCTAGGCACTTCGTAACTTGATTCAAGACATGATTGAAAATGGGGACCTGATAAGGGGAAATCAAATCCTCGATCTCCCAGACAATGACACTCTCTGGATCCCCACTGTATGGAACTAGAACATAGTGGTTGTTATCTTTTGCGATGAAGTCGACTCTCAAACCCTTAGTACTTCCCGGGAAAAGGGTTCAAGAACTACCAGAACCTGTGAAGGTGGCTGTTCCTCAGCCTCTAATCTTGCCCTTCAGACCTCAGTATCAAATCATCAGTCTGAAGTGTGTCCCATAGAACTACGGGGATAATGAATGCTCCACTTCAAACAACATTACCTTTGTGCTGATGGATAATCCCTTATACCTACCTCAGCGGGTAATCAAACCGGTCATCAAAGCAAAAGGGAAGGTGGCTAAAGAGAAGATCAAAGAGTTCCTCAACAAAATGGGACACAATGAAATCGAAATAGTGCAAAACATGGAGGACGCACCTAAACAAGTGTCCATCCTCGACTTGGTCCTATCCTCAGCGGATCATCTCAACATTCTAGTGAAAGTACTAGAAGAAGCTCATTTACCACGAATAGTGGATATCGCAAAATTCTATCACGTGATCGAACACATATTCAACAACAATGTAATATCTTTCATTGACGATGATATCCCGGTAGAGGGAACGGGCCACCACAAGTCCCTGCATATAGCTGTAATGTCCTCCGGATATATGATCGGAGGTGTGCTCATCCATGGAGGATCATCCCTCAACATTTGTCCATATGACACTTTAGAAAGGATGAAGATCAATCCAAATCGGATCAAAACCAGTCATATAGTTATTCGAGCCTTCGATGGATCTCGCCGACAGGATATGGGGGGAAATAGAGCTTCCTCTAGAGATTGGCCCACACACTTTCTACGTATCTTTCCAGGTGCTCAATATCACCACCGGATACAACTTATTACTGGGCAAACCTTGGATCCACATGGCAGGGGCAGTGCCATCCACCCTCCATCAATAACTCAAGTACATTATCAACGACAGCCTCATAACAGTGAATGCCGAACCAGAATACCCTACCTCTATATATGGGGATATGCCAGTGATCAGCCTGGATGCGGAGATTGAACCTGCTAGTTTTCAAGCTTTAAAGGTGAGCGTTACTCAGTATCTACCTATCAGGGCACCAGCCCTAAAACCTAAAGTCTCCACCGAAGTAATTACAGTGGGGCAAGAAATGGTATCTTCTTATTTCCAACCTGGAGAAGGGTTGGGAAAGGATAAGCAAGGTATCAAGATGCCAGTCCAATTCCCAAGTCAGACTGGGAGAGCAGGATTGGGATATTCATCTGGGTCAAGCTTCCGGAACCCACATAAACATCCCAAGGCTCGTGCCTCCATAATTTTGCTGCCAAACCTCACAAATACCGGATGGGTGAAACCTACGAGGAAAATTTCGGCTGTGGTATCAGCCATGCTATTCCCTCCAATCATACCTGTCCATAAAAGAAAAGCCCTCAAGCCTGAGACAGACAGTGAAAAGGGAAAAGAAAAGATCCTGTATGAAGGACAAGACCCATTCGCTAACATGAGGGTCATTATCAACTACGAGGGTATAAATGACGAACTCCCAAACAGCGACGACGAGGATCAAGTTCAAATTCCTCGCATCAAGAAGGGAAAAGGGAGTAGTTCAAAGAAGATCCCTGGCCCTATTATAAAGGATGTCTCAGTCATCATCCAAGACGAAACAGATAATCACAAATCTCTGATCCTCCCGGTTCATGAGGATCTGACCTTGGACAACTGGAGCAGTGTCCCTTGCCTCGATCGAAAAGGGTAAAGGGGTAGATAGTACATCTACCCCTTAATCATCCTTTCATTTACTGCTTACTTTTTCTTGCACATCTATAGCAGTAACTTTTGTCATGCTTTATAAATGCTCTGTATGTTTAAGCAGTTGTATATATTAATGAAAGCATTTTTGTTTTCAGGACCCAAGCATTGGATGTGTGTGTCTCTGCTGATGAGATGCCAACTTGTCAAAATGACTACAACTTTGATGTAGAAATGAACTTTGACTTGATGGATATTGATCAAGAGGAGGAAGATGACTATGAGGTGCCCAAGGAGATCAAAGAATGGGTCGAAGACAAACCCAAACCAAACCTCGACTAAACCATCACCATCCACATAGGAACCTCTAAAAACATCAAAGAAATCTAAATAGGTTCAGACCTCATACCCAATCAAAAAGCCGACCTGATCAAACTCCTAAAATAGTACCAGGATGTATTTGCATGGTCACATGAAGATATGATTGGCTTATCCACTGATATTGTCATCCATCGAATGCCCATCAAAGATGGATTCAAACTAGTCAAGCAAAAGCTCAGGCGATTGAAACATGAATGGAGTTTGAAAGTTAAAGAAGAAATTGTTAAACAATTCAAAGCCGAAATCATCATAGTATCAACATACCCAGAATGGATGTCAAACATAGTTTCCGTGCCTAAGCCCAGAGAGAAGGTATGAGTCTGCATGGATTACCGAGATTTGAACAAAGCCTTCCTCAAGGACAATTTCCAGGTACCGTTCATCCACATCCTGATCGACAATACTGCGCAGTATGGCATGTAATCCTTCGTAGATTGCTTTGCTGGTTATCATTAAATCATGGTTGCTGAAGATGACCAATAGAAAACATCTTTTATCACTCCCTGGGGAACCTTCTGCTATAGACGACTATCCTTCGGCCTTATCAATGCTGGAGCCCCGTATCAGCGAGCCATGATGGCCCTCTTTCATGGCATGATGCACAAAGAGATCGAAGTTTATGTGGATGACATCATCATCAAATCCCGGAGGGAGGATGATCACATTGACCATCTCAGGAAGCTGTTCAACAGGTTACGTAAGTATAACCTCAAGCTCAATCCCGCCAAATGTGCTTTTGGTGTCAAAGCAGGCAAGCTATTAGGATTCTTGGTGAACAAACGGGGCATCGAGCTCGACCCTGCCAAGATTAAAGCCATTACTGAAATGCCTGTACCTCATACAGAGAATGAGATACGGGGATTCCTGGGAAGGATTAACTTCATCAGCCATTTCATTTCACAGCTCACATCAACTTGTGAACCCTTCTTCAAGCTGTTAAGGAAGAATTCCTCCACCAAATGGAATGAGGAGTGTCAACAAGCCTTCCTTGCCATCAAGAAGAAGCTGACTGAAGCACCTATTTTGGTACCCCCAAGGGATGGAGTTCCCTTATTCATATACTTGTCCGTCAATAACAACGCAATGGGCTGCATGGTAGGACAGAAGGATGATAGTAGTAAAGAAAGAGCTATCTACTACATCAGCAAAAGATTCAGCAGTGGTGAACAGAAGTACACCCTGATCGAAAAGATATGTTGTGCGTTAGTATGGGCTTCCATGAGGTTGCAACACTATTTGCATGGGCAAACGACCTACCTCATATCCCGCATGGATCTACTCAAATACATATTCCATAAACCAATGTTGAATTGCCGACTGTCCAAATGACAATTGATCCTACAGCAATTCGACATTGTCTACGTGACTCAGAAGTCAATCAAGGGCCAAGGCATTGCAGATCAATTAGCTGAAGCACCTTCAGGAGGGTTCGAGCCCCTGGAGACATATTTCCCAGATGATGGGATCATGATAATTCAACAACTCCAGTCAGAGAATACAGTTCAGCCATAGAAAATGTATTTTGACGGAGCAGTAAACATGGAAGGTAACGGAGCTGGGGCAGTCCTCATCTCTGGTGCAGGAAAGCAGTATCCTGTGGCTACCAAACTTCAATTTGGCAAAACTAACAACACGTCCAAGTATGAAGGCTGTATAATGGGGTTTAAATTAGCCCAATCCATGTCTATCAAACACCTACTAGCCTTTGGAGATTCGAGCTGGTCATCAGACAAACCACCAGCGCGTATCTCACCAAATAACTGCATTTGCTGCCCTATCATTGGTAGGTCCTCAAAATATCCCAGAAATTTGAAGACATAACCTTCGTTAATATTCCTCGGGGTCGGAATGACTTCACTGATGTATTAGCAACGTTGGTTTCATTAATCTGCATATCCGATAAGAATGGATTTCCCAACATCAAGTTCATAATTCGGAATGCCCCGACATATGGGAATTACATTGGAGAAGTATTAGATGAAAAACCTACTGTCAAGTAGCCTTGGTATCAAGATATCAAGGAATATCTCCGTAATGGATCCACACCCGATGGGACAAGTCAATCTGAGCGAAAGCGGATTCACAAAATGGCCATGAAGTTCTATTTGAGCGGAGATGCACTTTACAAAAGGGATGTTGGAATAGGCCTATTGAGATGCCTCGACAAAGAGCAAGCCCAAGACTTATGGATGAAATACACGGTGGAGTCTGTGGTCCACAAATGAGCGGTCATCTGCTGGCCAAGAAAATATTAAAAACTGGACATTATTGGATCTCTCTTAAGGCTGATTGCGACGATCACGTTAAGAGATGTTTTCAATGCTAAATACATGGAAATGCCATCCACGCTCCTCCAAATGCGCTGCACAACATGAGTTCACCATGGCCTTTCTCAATGTGGGGAATGGATGTGATAGGTCCAGTGGAACCAAAAGCCAGCAATGGTCATCGATTCATTTTCACCATGATCGATTACTTCACCAAATAGGGTTGAAGCAGCCTCTTTTCCCAAAGTCACAAAAGAGGTCATCATTAGGTTCGTCAGAAATAATGTCGTCTGTCGATATGGACAACCGGAGGTGATCGTATCAGACAAGAACAAGAACCTGAACAATCAAATGATGAAAATTATGCAGTAAGTTCCACATCAAGCATCTCAATTCTGTCATCTATCGGCCCAAGATGAACGGTGTGGTTGAAGCGTCCAATAAAAACATCAAGAAGATCATGCAGAAAATGTTCACCAATCACAAAGAATGGGCTAACCTGCTGCCTCTCACCCTGTTAACATACAGGACGTCAATGCACACCTCTACTAGGGCTACCCCCTATTTGTTGGTCTATGGCATGGAGGCAGTACTTCCCATAGAGGTAGAGATGGAATCCTTGTGAGTATTGATCGATGCTCAGATAGACGAGGATCAGTAGTTGCAAGGCTGGTATCATCAACTGTCCTTGATAGATGAAAAAAGGGCTACAACCATTTTCCACGGACAGTTATACCAGCAATGGATTGCCAGATCCTACAACATAAAGGTCCGAATCCGGCAATTCAAAAATAATGACTTGGTGCTAAAGAAAGTCCTGGCCAATCAGAATGAAGCCAAAGGAAAGTTCTCCCCAAATTGGGAAGATCCTTTCATTGTCAAGGAGGTGTTCGCAGGGGGAGCTATCAGACTATAAAAAATGGATGGGAATTAATTCCCCCAACTCATCAATTCAGACACCATCAAGAGATACTACATTTGAGATATATGCATACCCGCATCTGGGTCCTACGAATCAAATCAGGTTCGGTTTTTCATTAGAAAACTAGAACTACGATTGACGTGATCTCCCTCAACCCGGGAGTACGTAGGCAGCCATTTCTGGTGTGGTCAAACTAAGAAAAATCCAAAAATCTAAAAATCAAACCATTCTGGCAAAACCGCAACTATAAATGACCTGATCTCCCTCAACCCGGGAGTACGTATGCAACCATTTTTGGTGCGGTCAAACTAAGAAAAATTAAAAAATCAAAAAATCAAAAAATTAAACCATTCCGGCAAAGCCGAAACTATGAATGACCTGATCTCCCTAAACCATGGAGTACGTAGGCAGCCATTTCTGGTGCTGTTTAACCAACTAAAAAACTCAAAAACTCATCAAACCCAAACTCAAAACGCAAGATAAATACTTTTCAAACCTCTTTCCAATCAAATAACATGAACTACGAATGACCTAATCTCCCTCAACCCGGGAGTACGTAGGCAGCCATCTAGGGCGCGGTTTGACCTTCAAGAAAAATAAAAAACAAATAAAAGACCAGTTCCAAGACACCAAAGATAAATAGAAGCCAAATTCTATCAAGCTACCCTGGTCAACAGGCCCATCTGAGATACTCCCTATCATCTCAACTTACAGTCCTTCAAGGAGAAGCTCAAGATACATCTACAACTGCAAGTCATGAAAGAAGTGATAATCACTCAGCAATGACAGTACATATCCAATCAGGGAAGTCAATCAAAATTATATCTCTCTAATATATAACACTTTTTAATACATACATAATGCCTTGTACATGACAAAAATGGTTGATCTAGTCTGTGCAGGAAAAATAAAGCTAGTCTATGGACTCAAGGACAAGCGGGTCAGTAATGCTAGCATGGCATCTCTCTCTGAAGATGGGGGAGCAGCTGTAAATGCAATCCACTCAGCCTCCATACGGCTGAATACCTCCATGGTCATCTGCAAGGTGGCATTGTGGTCATCCATATACGCACTCATCTCGGTGACCAAACCATGAGTGTAAGATCGAAGAGCAGTATATCACGGGAAGTTATAGCATCATCCCTCTCCGCAAAAGCTGTGTCTTAGGCAATCAAAGTCTCCTCGATCTCAATATATGATGCGTCTCTAGCCGAGTGGATCTCGTCTCGCTCTACAACAGCTGCATCTCTGGCAGATCGGAGCTCCTCCCGCTCAATCAATCCAATATCTAGAGCTACCTTGAGTCCTTTTCTCTCAACAAAAGCTAAATCTCTGCCAGACAAGGCAGCTAACATCTGCGCTCTAGCTGAATCTTGCTCAAAGGTCATCCTGAATAGTGAGTCCGCTGAAGCCGAATCCGTCTCTGCAGGAATAATCGACGTATCACTCACTAGAGCCGCTGTCAAACCCGTGAACAGCTCATCCTCGGTAGGAGAATTCGGATCCTCCATAGGCTCCTCCTCGTCGGAGTCCACAATCGAAGATAAATGAGGCTTTGCTGCCGCTGCCATCTTTGCCTCCAACCATATAGAGTACTACGGAGAACGACCCGAATGGCTACCAGAGAAATCAGCAGTCTCTCGATGAGTCCAACACTCATATACTCTAACTAAGTCAGTGGACGACATATAAGAAGCCGACTTCCTCTGATCAGTAGACCCCTCAAAATGGTGCAAACTCTGCAGCTGATCGAACTGACACATGACTGCTAGGGGATGATACGTAGTCACTCCCCTCATTCCCGCTAGGGGAAAATAATCAGGGCAGAAGCATAGGTGATAAAGATATATGGGGACGCTAGCCCTGAGCATGGCAAGATCAAGAACGAATGCTCAATATCTGACAAAAATGCCAACCATGACCCTGCATTAATGCACTCCTCAGGCTGAAAAGAGTAAACTATGGATGTCTCATAAGTAAAGCAAAAACCCTGAGGCCTGAAGAATCTAATCGGTCGTATATGGGATATCAGTTATATATACAGCAAGACCGAGCTGCCCTAAAAAACCTCTCTGGATGGGTAATACAATGTGTGGCAGATCTAAATGTCTCAGCCAATATCATTGGGACGATGGTGCTACCCTGTCTGAGGACTCGAGCAACAACTACTAATCCCACGTCCAAATGATCCAAGCGAAGCGGCATATAGACGTATGCCACAATACATATCAGTAAAATGTCTACTCTGGCCAAATGTCATGCCTCTGCTAAAATAATAAAATCTCCGACATAGCGATCACAGCTTCGAGCTCGCCAAATTGATCGATTAGGAAATCAATCGAGATTATGTGTCCAGATACTATCTTGTCCCTGATCAAGCTTTGACGAAGACCGGACATACGGGTAAACGGTCTCCTTATATCACTAATAGTCGTACGAGCATACGGCAGATCCAAAGCCAACCTAGTAAATTGCTCATACTCCTTGAGAGTTGGAGTCAACTCACGCCTCCCGAAGCGGAAGACGTGTCTCTCAGGTATCTAGAAGGGTAAAATGCCATCAACAAATCCAGACGGCACCCAAAAATCTGCAAGGGCCAACTAATGCCCCAGCATGTGGTCCACTGTCCCTCTGACTGGGTAAGGCAGACTCTCATACCATAACCTCAATGATGTAGCCACCTCAGACAGTGGTGAATGCTCAATACAGCTGATCGCAGACGACGTCATCTGTAGCACCGTACCACAAGACCATCCAAAGGTCAAATCAAGTCGTAGCTGTATGAATGCATACACATGACATAATATATGCATGATGACAAATATAAACATGATGCGATAGATACAAAAGATCATGAATATCTATAATAAACTATCTACCGCAGGACATCATCCCTATATGATAATACAAAGCAGAAAGGAAAATACAAGGAAATAGAGGCACCACCACCCAACTAATATAGTGGTCTATCAAAATGATGGCACAACCGCTAAATAGCCAAAATAGTGGCTGACCAAAAATATAGCTCCAATAGCTATCAGAGGAAGTGGAAGACATCAGTGTCAAAGCGATCGACCTGCTCCATTTCCTCAGTAGATACAAAACCGCTGCTATCAGGCATGTCTGGGCGGTATAAGGGAGGATCTACCCCTACATAGCTGCTGCTAAATGGACCAGAAGAGGAACCCGCTCCTGAGCTAGATGGGTAAAAAGAAGATGCCTCTGACGGATCTCGGCCAAGGTGCTTAATAAAGAAACGGGCCTGCTCTAACTCCCTAGTCAGATCTGCTATCTGGTCTGCATGAGAAGGCTCCCTAAGGCAAGCTATCCAGTCCTTCATCATCACGAACCTTGGCACCATGTCTGCCATGAACTGGGTGGCACGAGTCTTAGCTCCAATACTGCGAGGACCCGACCAACTGCTAAAGGCCTCCTGGATGTACGAGCCTTCTGATAAGGAGAAGCCATCTATGCCCTCCATAGGGATATCTGTCAATGGCATGGTCAATGGCCAATGAGGCCAAGCAGGAGGAGCAATGGGAAAGCGAATCTCCCCCGTAACGCTTTTAATGGAACGCTCTCCGAGATAGAGCTCCCAGCCTCCCACCGTCAACAAAGGGACTCTATGGGTCGACAAGATAAACTCCCGACCTATAGGGATGCCTCCCTCGAATCTGACGGTCAAAAAACTCAGAGGTATACGGCGTCCAGATGATCGAACTCACAGTTAAAAGCTCCAACTACAGACGGGCATGAGCGAATCCCTCAGCAACAGGGACCTCCATCAAAGTGGAGTTATGCCATCGCCGACCCCGAGGATAGGTCTCCAGACCTAGGGTAGAAGCGGGCCGTAGGTAAGAAAGCCTCTCAAATGCCCAAAGCTGGTCATGCAAATATCAAAAGTCCTTAGTGACCAAGACTGACAAAAATGGATGCTAAAATCAAAAAGGTACAGAAAGATGTACTCACCAGCAGAAATGGGTAAAATCCTAACCAAGCCTCCGTCACACCCTCCGAAAGCATGTGCATGCCACAGAGAAAATAGGAAAAAGTATAGGAGCCGCAATCATAGTCACTGAGGCGCTGTACATATTGAGTGGCGCTAATTAAGGCGAAGGACACAGTAAAGAGTTGTCTGCCATAAAACAACCCCTGATGATCGACAAAAACAATCGCCTTAGAATGCGATCTCTAGCCCTCTGATCATTAGGTGGGGGCTCATGTAAAGTCCCATCCTGGGCATCTATACTCAATGGACCAGATTGGACCGTCCGACCCTTAAATGCCGTCATAGGGACTCCTAGAAGGGACCGAACGATAGTGGGCGTAATGTCAGCAATGACAGGCACTAGCTCGCCCTCAAACTCAATGCTGGTGATAAATCTCCAATCCATAGGAGTCATCATCACCTCGTAATCTAGCAGATGAAGGGACTGAGTCTGGTGGAACCAGCACTCAGACAAAGCCCTCATATACCCCCATAGGCAACGACGGGGAAGGATCGAGAAAAAGGCCTGAAAACCCCAATAATCTACGATCTCCCTGTAATCCTGGTGCAAAGTATGATACAGGGAGTGCACACTGAACCAGTTCCCTCGGTGCTGCGTAAAGCCGGGAACCTGCATCAAAAAATCAACCTATGTCTAAAACCTGTGCCCCGAGAATGGCAAAAAGGAAGAAAAAGAATCCAAGAAGAGAAAAACTTCAAGTCACCTCATTGGCATGAAAATATCTTGATGGATGGCGACTCAAGTCCCCCAACAACTCCTGCATCTACACAACAACGCCAGGGACCTCCGCACGTGGAGCCTGAGCGGGAACATGAGTAGAAAAAGGAGCCTCCTCATCGTCAATATCAAGTGGATGTTCATCTTGTGCTGGATGAATCACCTGCCTCCACCAATCTACGAGGCGTCCGAGCTCGACGAGGCTGGGGAACATTAGAAGCCTTCCTCCGTCTGATACATAATAATACCCTGCTGGAACTGCCGGGTCTATCGCGATCCATTGCATACATTAATACTCCAAATCACCTCAGAAGGGGTGTGGTAAACCTAAAACCTGTGGCCTATCATTTTCAATTAGTCCAGCATATATCTCTAGGTCCTAAGACATTCATGGGTTGGTCAAAAGTACCCAGTAAGTTAAAACTACTTGTTGTCAAAACCTAGAAGCTAAAAACCTGCATGGGTCAGTCAAAAATCCCCACTAGAGTCAAAAATGCATGTTTTTCAATGCCTAAGACTTTGGAAATATTTCGCCAGAGTCTCCTTTGTAAAATGGACTGTCTACATGCACATAGGTATCTCTAGGTGGCCATTCAGTAGCACACCTACCTAAAAACAGAAACAGTTCATATTTATAAAGAGAAATAAAAAGTCAACCTCACATGGTAGCCAAATTACCATGGACATTTTTAGTTGAAAATCCAGGCGCACTAGGCCTAAAAAAGGATGACTAAACTGGTCAAAAAGTGCAAAATAGCACTGTCTCAGAACCTGAATTTTCTTACATCCAAACGTGCATCAATAACTATTCACTAACATGCTTTTGAATATAACTCGAGTTTGAGTTAGAGAACTTGCCTCAATCACGATCTACTGCTACGCAATTTAGTTTAGCTTCTTAGGGAAAAGACCTATAATAGATCTTACAATCAGTCACAGCATATACTCACTTATAATCTCAGTATTCTACGTTAAATTGTCTAACATTTAATCATATAGTTAAGTATTAGACATATGTTAAAGTCTTAGTGTTATTGTTACTCTTCAACAACCTTTTAATCACTTCATTGCTTAATCCTTCCTTATATAAGCTCTTCTTTATTACTTAGTAGGTTAAATACCCTAACCCAGCAGACTTGATTCTAATTCCAACTATCCAGATGCTAATCCAGCAACCTGGATTCAAACTGGATTCTAATCCAGCATCCTGGATTACAATTCCAGAAACCCAGACGCCAATCCAGCAGCCTGGATTCAAACTATATTTCAATTTAGTAACTTATTTTCAAATCCAGCAGACTGGATTCAACAGAACTTCAATCCAGCAATCTAGATAGCAATCCAGCAAGCTGGATTCCTCATTCTTAACCGAATCATCTTATTATTTTTTATCTTTTGTTCACACATAAATACATGTATTTCACACAAAAATAATATTTCAGGAATTTTTCAATTTCCTTTAGTATTTTTCAAAAATAAATTTCTAGTTAATTCCTTAAGAAAATAACTACCTCACGCTTAACTCCAAAAATTCCCAACTCTTGGCGGGATTTTACACATGTTAACGTAAGTCTCCAGTTTAACTTTCGTGGCCATCGGAGTTATACAACTCCTGTTATAACGATTTTCGTCTGAAAAACGCCAATATTAAAACGGTCATAACTTGCTCAATTTTAGTCAGAATGAGCTCATTTTTGGGCACAAGCTACTTCATTCCATATATTTTCATGTTCCAAAAGGCCTGATTTTATTTCACAAATTAAGTGGCCGAAACAGTCCCTTAAATTTCCGGACAGCCTACTTTTAGTCATTTTCAGTTTTGGCGTCGTTTGTTAAAAATAGTCCATACGGAAATATACAAGTTATTTTTCAGTGATTCTACTTGAAAAAGTTAGAATACGTATAGATCTAACTCCAGAAATTAACCACACTTAAAAATTCAAAACACAATGAGAGATATAGTCTTTTGAATTTCAGGTTCCGTTTTCTAAAAAATCTGATTTTCTAACTTTGTGTTTGGTAAGAAAGTTTTCATGATCTCTTGATTAATCTAACTTTGGTCATCATAAGCCATCATAATACATACTAATATACCTTAAGATCAAGGATCCATCATGATCCATGATCTATTACACCAAACATACACCAAAACCAAGCAAAACATAATTTATGCTAAGAAAAATTAAAGTTTTCTAAATTTTCAAAACATAGTTTCCTTTTTCTTGCTTTTGATCTAACTTTTGACATTCAAAAGTGATAGATCTAAACATATAACACTTATACATATGAAGATCTATGGTTTTGGAAAGATGAAACCATAGGTTCAAGTTTTGATTCAAACAACTAAAATAACTTTGATAAAAAGTGTTTATACCTTAATTTATGAGCTACCCTTCTTGTCCAACCACAATATGTAATAAATCTAGGATGCATCAAGAGTAGAATCCTTCCTCTTCCTTCTCTTCTTCCCCACGAATTTTCTCTCTCTCTCTCTCTATCTCTCTCTCTCTCTTTCTAGCTTTAACTTTAACTTACTTTACTAACTTAAGACTAAAATGAGAGAAAAATTAGACTAACTTTTGTGCTAGCAATTATATTAGATATAATAGATATATCTATTATCTTTATCCCTTTCATGTTCCTTATCTCTCTCTCTCTTATCCCTTATCACATAGAAAATTGGATAACATATTTGTCAAAGTAAAAGGAAGACACTATGAAAGTAAGATAATGATAAGAAAAAATGTAATCATTATATTATTCTCGTTTATCTCCTCTCCTCCACTAATTTCGGCCATAAGGCCTTATCCTCATCCCTGTTATTTGTTTTTTAATATTTTATTAAGTTAAGTTAGTACCCAAAATGTCACTCTCTAATTGGGCCAAGACTTGGGCCCTTTCTTTACTTCTTTGGGCTCATATTTAATTAATTTGGGCCATGTAAATCACTATGGTTCTATTACTCTTTTAATTTACCTTACCCTAATAATTTAATTAGGATTTTCCATTCCCCACATTTGTAATTTAATATATTACTCATGTTCATTTAATTTCATAACCCAATTAAACTTGCTTTAATTAGGTTATAAAATTAATTAGCTGAGATATATATAAAATAGATCTCTTAGGTTTAATATATATTTTTAATATAAAATAGATCTCTTAGGTTTAATATATATTTTTAATACTAACATTTTCCCGTATAACCCTTAGGTTATTCAATTTTCATACATAATGTAAAATTAGGTTATGTAATCTTTCTTCTTAGTTTACTTTCTATAAAATAAATGAACACATATACATATTTAGAGTGCACATATTCATTTAACCCATTATTCATTCTACACATGTCACAAGGTTTTTAATGTCACTAATATTTAATTAATATATCTATTCACAAAGTGACTTAGAATTCTTGGTTATTACAGGGAGACTCAAATCCCAATTGGGCTTATATAAAGCTAGACGGGGGGACAACAGAAAAAGAAGAAATAGAAGAGCATTACATGTTTAGAAAACGGGTTGAGGCGATGAGATTTGGAATACAATGTAAAACTCAGACTAATGAGGGGAAAGAAAATATGGAATAACAGTGATCTAGGAAGCTCAGAAAGTAAACAAAGGAAAATAGAAGAACTATGAGAAGATGCATACAGACGTCTATGGAAAAGACAGAAGGTATTGTTCTAGTGAGAAGGCAGGTAAAAGAAGTGAAAATACATAAGATGAAGTTTGAGTATTAGAAATTTGGTAATAGTGTGAATAATAAGGAAGATATGATAATATATTATGAATGAATATACATATATGTGTAGTGTGTAAGTTCAAAACTTTGGTATAAGTTAAGGAATAATAGTAAATTCTAACTTTCTGATTGTAATAAAGGGATATGTAATATATATAGCAGCAACTATAAGATGAACTGTAACCTATAAATTTATAGTATTCCCAATGTGTTCTTTAGGAAAGCTAGTGATAATATATAAAACACTAGTTAAGTATGTTTCGTACAAATTCTGTTCGTTTAACCGAATTATTGGTTGTACTTGTATTTATACTTAGTTATTTTTATTGTTAGATAAATGGAAACACACGGAAGGTCACAATCAGAGAACGACGTGGAACAATTAGAGCCAAACTTAACCCAACAGTTGATAAATATTTTGTTAGAAGCTTTATAGGGGAAGTCCGAGAATCCACCACAAGCTGAATTCAATACTCTAAGTATCACCTTAAACTTTAAGTTAGCTGGACCACCTGTGTTAAAGAATACCGATGAACCAGAGAATGAAGTATTAGAGAAATGTCAAAAGAAGAGAAATAACATAAGGAAGTGGGATGCCACTTTTCCTAATAACTTTGCAAAAGGGGGCAATAATTTCAACAACGCAGCCAACAAGGAAGTAAATAATAGCACCAGTAAAAGGAAGGAAGGTTGTCATATTGCGGAAGAAAGCACGGAGGCGTATGTTATTTCATGGGAAAGAAGTGTTTAATTGTGGAGAAGGTGGACATTACTCAAATAGTTGCCCACAAAAGAAGCATAGTAATAATAATAGGAAAAAAAAGATTAAATGTTTTAACTGTGGGGTGGAGGGACACATTGCTAAATTTTGTCCACAACCCAAAAATTCGAACATAAAGGGAAACCAAAACTTCAAACCAACAGTAGTAGGAGAGGTTGGTCAGAGTCATTTAAAAGCGTTAGAACCTTTAACATGACGACGAGGGATGCTGTTGCACAAGAAATAGTAACAGGTATTATCCCAAATCGATATTTTAAATACTTATATAATATTTGACTCTGGTACGAATTGTTCATTAACATCTATTAGTTTTTCTAAAAACATAAAAAGATGTCATATGAAGACGTAGATATAGAAACTTTTCACAAAGAAATAGTTTTTGTTAAAACAGTATAAAAATTATTGTATAGTGAGTAAAGGACATAAATTTTTAGTTAAGAGAGTTTAATGTAATTTTAGGAATAAACTGGTTAATCATAATTTAATAACTGACTGGAATTCGAAATGAACAAAATTATAAAATGCATCGAAACAAAAAGTAGTGTGCAACGGTGATTGTTCACTAAAACAACACTGGGTATAACAATTATATATACAGAGAAATTTCTTAAAAAGGCTAGTATGGTCTATTATCGAGGTGAAGGGATAGAAAAAAAAATTAAAAAATCTTATACCATTTTATTAAAACCAATGTCGTTGCAGACGCTTTAAAACTCAAAAGAATCAAGAAAAATTAAAAGTAATAATAAAACAACGAGGTACTGATAAAAAAGTTTAATAAATTTGAGATTAAGGTAAGAGTATCAACTAACTCTACCCGAAGGTTACCTGTTATGGATAATAGTTCGACCTTAATAAGATAAAATCAAAGAAATACAAGGGAATGATAAAAAGTGTCCAATGTATAAACCAAGATAACTTATAAAATGAATATTAAATTCAGAATAGATAGAAATAGAGTACTAAAAAACAAAGAAAGAAGTTAATAAAGGGAAGCACCAAAGCCAGACTCTCCGTAAGGAAAGTCGATTTGGTCGGTGGTAAGCTAATATGTACCATTGTGAAGTATTGTGGTTAAAATACCATGAAAGTCACAATTTAGTATTAGAATTGAAGAGTGAACAAGGTAAAATATCAAAGATATAAAATATAAGCAGTTAAGTCGAAGGATTTCCAAAGTTAAAGATGGATAAAATTAGAATTAATTTTGAAGGAGAAATATGAGTTCCAGTAATATTAAAGTAAGAGTCAGTGAGTGCTTGACTTGACAAATAGTCAAGGCTAAACGATAAATAAGGGAATGAGTAAGTAAACGTTTTATGGTTAAAATTAAACACAAAAGCCAAGTGTGTTGATACAACCCTTATAAATTTTCGAGTGAAGAATGGATCACATAGTCATGGAATTAGTAATAGGTCTTTTTGTCACATAAGAAATACCACAATATTATTTGGGAATAGTTGACTGTTTCACCAAATTAACCTACAATTTCTTGCCTATTAAGATTAATTTAATCTAGACATAATCGATCCAGTAATAATACCTCTAGGTATAAAGTTCGTGTGTTAGATCGAGAGTCACAATAAAATTAAAAATATGAAGGAGTTTTCAAACACACTTATGAACTCAATAAAGATTAAGTATTGCGCCCATAAACAAAGACACAAGGTCGAGAAAAATAAATTGTTAAAATTCGATATAATTCCATAGAAAGGAAGATAATTAGGTTTATATGCGAAATATTACAAGCATCTCAGGATCAATAGAAAAGGATGAGAGCTTAAGGTTAAGAATCATATGTTCTTAAAAGTGTTTACTTGAAAATGTAAAATATATTTTGGTAAGAAAAGTAAATTATGGCCGAGATCTATTAAACCATTCTGGATATTTAAGAGAATAAATAAGATCCTAATTATAAACCTATTATATATTATGGACCTGTGCAGACCGAGAAGATTTCATCTTAGGTAAAATTTCATATCCATATAATGGATAACCTATTTTCTTACGTACCGTAAGTTTGCTAAGAAAAATACATTTACCCTTGTAAACATTAGGATCCCTGGAATATAGGTATACAAAAGAAAATTCCAGGAAAAGACATAGTTAAGATAAAAAACTCGTTAATAAAAGGATAATGAAGGAAGAATTTGAATTCCGTTGCTAACTAGATTATGATATACCAAATAAATATAAAAGGTTAATTTCGACTAAGGAAATTATGAGCCATAACAAGTCAAATAAAACTTAGGCTGAGCAAAGAGTTTTTCGTTCCTTAATGAGATAAGAAAAGGATAAAGGTCGAAGGACAGACATAAATTAAGTATACAGTTATCGTGATTCCGGGGACGGAATCCTTATAAGGGGGGAGAATGTAAGGACCAGGAATTACATAATTAAATATTTTATGAATAAATTTTTAATTTTTATTATCATTATTGTGGTTATAGTTATTTTGAGTTTACGTGATATGAACTCAACAGACTAGCCAAATTATTTATTTTAAGTTGACTAAGAAAAATAAAGGAGGTAATAGTGAATAGTTGATCAAAACCTTAATTTGAATAAGGCTTTGATTATTAATCGGGGTTATAAATAGGAACTTATGACTTTATATATTGAATGTTATGTGGTTAAAGCTAAGTATAATTATAAAGAAATACATTTGTAAAAATATTGTTAGGAAACCCTAATTGAGAATTAAGAGACGCTAACCTCAATACAAAATCCTATTGAATGATTAAATGACCAAATTGCCTTTGAAGAATCTCACTAATTATCTTTGTATCCTAAAAAGAGATTTCTAGAAAATTTCTTAGAGATGGTGATCATCTTGCACATTCCTAGTAATGGTTAAAGACTATTTTGCCCTTAGTATTAATTCTTTATAAATGCCAAAAATAATTATACTTGTTAGTTTTTCAATTTTTCACCAAACCAAAGTTAGGAAAAGAGAAAAAAAGAGAGAGAGGGTCCATGAGCTGCCATGGGAGAAGAGGAGAAGAGAAGAAAGGAAGAAGAAATCAAGAATAAGAACACTAAAGGTATAAAACTCAAAACACTAGTTAGTTTAATGTGTTTTGTTATGGTTGTTTTAGATCAAGTGTTGAGATTATGATTTTAAACCATATGAGGGTAGATCTACATGATATATGATGTTTTATTCTTAGATCTTCCCATTTTTAGAGTTGATGAGCTTGAACAAAGAAGAAGAACGAAAATAGTTTTTCCCCTCAAAATCCCTAAATTTCAGTCCAATTTGGACCTTCACAATTTGAAATCTACAACTTATTTTTGAGATCCGTCAAAGTGGTGAGTTAGATATATGAGTTATCTGATGAACCCAAGTGGTAGAACTTAAAAATATTAAACGGATCAACCGTGGTATCAAGTTTCGTAAAACACTCACTGTCGACAAAAATCTAAAAAATCAAATGAGTTTTCTGGCCATTTTTGGTGAAGGCTGTTTCAGCCACTTTTGATGATCTAAAAATTTTGTCCTTTTGTGGTATGATATTATATCAATTTAACTAGGTCCTGTCCAAAGATGGGGATTTTTGGATGTCTAGAAAGTGAAATAATGATTTTACAAGAAAGTGTGATTTTAAAAGTAAACTGTAATAACTCAGTAAGTTCAACTCAACAAAATGTGAAATTTTTACATTGGTTTGTGTTGGATAATATGTAGCTACCGTATCAATTTTAGAATTTTTGAACAAAAGGATAATGTATGATAAATGTTGCTGTTTTGGACTGTTTTAGCCTATTTAAAAATAGCAGACGAATTTGGAAAATTGCAAGAAAAATAATTTATGAATAAAATATCATATACTATATTCTCCATTATAAGAAAAATAATAAGTTGGTTTGGTATTTTTCATGCCTATGAATGACTTAAGAATAAATGAGAAAATTAAGTTATAAAACTTAAAAATATGATTTTAATGATTAAATGATCATTATATGATATAATAAGATTTTATGAGGATATTTTGGTCATTTTTAATAAAATGTTATATGAATGGCATATTATGTGTGTTATATAAATTAAATAGTAAGAGATGAACAATTAAATTAAATTGTTTATAAATGAATAAGATATTATTAAATAATTAATAATATTACTAAGTAATTGAAATATTATTAAAGGATTAATAATATTTATAAATGATTAAGATATTATTAAATAATTAATAATATTAGTAAGTAAAATATTATTAAATAATTAATAATATTTGTAAAGGATTAAAGATATTATTAAATGATTAATAATATTAAGAAGTGATTAAGATATTATTAAATAGTTAATAATATTAAGAAGTAAATAAAATATTATTAAATAATTAGTAATATTAGACGAGAGTTTTAAGATAATGATTAAATAATTAAAATATTATCAAAGAATGATAATATTACTAATAAGTTAAGGAATTATCTAATGTTTGATTATGTGATTAAATATTAGATAATTTATTTTAAGAATAGTTGAGTTAAGATATGTTATGCTGATTGAAAAATCAATCTTATTAATGATAGGTCTTCTCTAAGAGATTAAATTAAATTGCTTAGCGGTAATCATCGGAGCAGACAAGTTTTTCTAACTTCATTTAATTTCTATATTAAATGTAAGTCTTATATATTGATATACGAATTTGTTATAAACATTATTCGTGATATCTGTGATTTGAAAAGGGTTATTGCTAATTGTTCAAGCAAAACCAAGCCATATAAACTGTTATTTGCCTAAACATGTGTTTAATTTGATATCAAAGCATAGACTGTGGTAAAACCAATATTGTTTGATACATACATATATATATATATATATATATATATATATATATATATACTTATACTATTAGAACCGACATTTATAGCACTGACAGGGGGTTATATTTACAGGCAATTATAGCATTGACCTTGTTGGACTGGTAGGATGATATGCATACTCCTAGGATATGATTTGGCTGATCCCCTATGAGATATCCGAACAAAGCTCCTATAAGTCTTTATGACTATTAGGAGTGTGGTGTGGTTGACCGAATCAACTCGGTTTGCTAAGTCTTTATGACGGACAGAAGCTCGTAATGTGTGGGGTTTGGCAGATCAAACCTCAGTATATATATGAAAAAACTTTGAACTATATGTTCATTCAATTCAGATTCAGTGTGAGTATAAAGTATAACTTGTTTCAAAGTTGCTGAGCTTTCTGTAGCTCATCCTTGCAATTATTCTTTTTCTTTGCAGCTTTGACTGATATAACGAAAGTTCCAAAACTCAATCATGTGGATAGAAAAACTTTATTAAGTTATGTTTTGGTTACATCTTTGAAAATTCTGATGTAAAAGTAAGTTGGGATTTAATGTAATCAAATTTAAGAATATGTAACATATTATTATCTTTTGTCAATTGATTAGTTTTACCTTTCTAGAAAATAGAAAGAAGTACAGTATCTATATGAACTATACATCTAAGTGGGAGTATTGAAAGATCTTGGAGTTCTAATGATGCACTGAGGTAGCGCCCCTCAGTTCCAAGAATGATCCTAGCATTAATACTGCGAATGTCAGAAAGATAAGAATTATTGATATGAAAGAAATATTCATGAGATTGTAAACCTATTCATCCATTTGAGGGTATCCCAACACAGTAAATGTTATGACAAGAACTACTGTTCGTTATGGAATACTATGAATCTTGGATTGATAAAAATTATAATCTTATGGAATATTTACGTGAGCACCAAATCTGCTACAGGGAGTGTAGAGATTTTGGGGGCGTCACAGTCGTCACTTCCTTTGAACTGTCTTCCTTAAGTGGAAATCTTAAGCTTTTGATTTCCCTCTCACCTTTTCTGGTCATGGGAATATCTATCTTCAGCTCTCCATTTTCAATGAGATTCTGGATTTTGTGTTGTAGGGTCCAACTTTCCTCGGTCGCATGTCCAGGTGAGTTAGAATGGTAGAGACAATCTTATTGATATCATATTGCCTTCCTTTGGGACCAGCTGGTGGAGCAAGCTCAGTTATCTTTTTCTGCGCAATCAACAATGCTAATACATTTTCCAACGAGTCTCCTAGAGGCGTGAATACCCTTCTTCTCCTATTCTCCCCGACTTTCAGTGTCGTAGGATTTCGGGGGTTTGTAGGTGTCTGAAATGTTGTTTGATCTTTCCTCTTTAAGAATTTGCAATCCTCTGGACGATTTTTCCGCTGGCGAGATCTTCTTGCAATTGTATCATTCAAATTTTCCTGCCCTTTCAGCTTGCTTTTCTTTTCTTCAGTCAGGTGGATTATCTTGGAGGGATATATGCTTGCATTTTGGCTAACCTATTTCTTTTCTGGGTTTCTTGATGATTGAGTGAAAAGCTCTTTTATAACCTGATGTTGGCGCGCTACTAGCTTGGCTAACAGAGTTACTTGATGTTGGATAGTCTCCAAATTTTATCTTACTGTCATACACTCCTTCGGATTTTCCTATCCCATGACATTTGTTATATTCCTTTGGGGGTATTCTTCCATCCTCCGTATGTACTTACGATTTGGATCCATTCCGGCTCTTCCCGACCTGATCATGTTCACTCCCTTTATATTGTACTGCCGTAGAAGGCTGGTGTTGCCATCTGGTTGGTCAAGTTATTTGATCACAATATTGCCACTTTCAATCAGATTTTGGATTTTATGCTTTAAGAACCAACAATTTTGTGTATCGTGTCCCGGAGGATATGAGTGGTAAACACATTTCTCGCTTGGATTATATCTGTTGCACATTTGATCTATGGTTAGAGCCAAATCAGTAATTTTCTTGTGGTTGATCAAAAAAGCCAATACGTTGTCGAGGGAATCACATAGTGGAGTAAACACTCTATTTTTCGTTCTTTAAAATTTTCTCAATTTATCCTGGCTTTGGTTGAATGTAGCATGTGGTTGCTTTGGCAGATCGCTTCCCTTTATCTAGGAAGAGGGACTATTGTCGAGTCTCCTAGATGCCCCTATGAAATAAAGGATACATCTTCATCGCTCTCCTTGTGTATTGACTAGGGAGTGCTCGCATAGTTGTTGTTGGGTTTGCTAGAACGCATGTCGACGTTGGTTTAAAAAATCCGTGGGTCGGGTCACAACCCGGATCTTTTAATCTCTTTTCCTAAGTTCTCTCTACCCTCACTCTTTTTATTTAGGAAAAAAGTTTTGAAGGGTTTTTTAGGAGAAAGGCCAACATGTATCATGTCGACGATTTGAACATTTTACAGAGTCGTTAGTTGGTAGATTTAAAATGGTTGTACCAACTCAACCGAGTTTTATTTTAAAGAGGCCCAATTGTTGGACATTGTCAAAACTTGATCTTTGAAAAAAAAATTGAGCTCAGGGGCTTGGTTAAGTGTGAGGAAGGTGTTAGGCACCCCACAACTCCCGTGTGTAGACACTCAAATTTTTCCTTGCCCCAATACTAACCCGGTATGAGGGCAAAACAGTCAATCAATCCAAATTCGGCCACCAACGTCGGTCTTTCAACCAAAATCTGATTCCTAATATCGGTAATCAAGTTCTGACAGTCAATCGGACCATCAATCAAGTTTTGACAGTCAATCAAACCATTAATCAAGTTTTAACAGTCAATCGGACCATCAATAAAGTTCTGATAGTCAATCGGACCATCAATCAAGTTCCGACAGTCAATCGGACCATCAATCAAGTTCTGACAATCAATTGGACCATCAATCAAGTTTCGACAGTCAATCGAACCATCAATCAAGTTCCGATAGTCAATCGGACCATCAATCAAGTTTCGACAGTCAATCGTACCATCAATCAAGTTCCGACAGTTAATCGTACCATCAATCAAGTTCCGACAGTCAATTAGATCATCAAGCTCAACCCCGGTTTCAACCCGAGAAGTCAAAATCAACCCCGGTCTCAACCCAGGAAGTTAATTCAACCCCGGCAGCAACCCGGGAGGTATCAATCAACCCCAATCTCAACTCGGGAGGTATCAATCAACCCCGGTCTCAACCCGGGAAGTCAAAGTCAACCCTAGTCTCAATTTGAGAATTCAAGGCAACCTCGACATCAACCGAGGACATGTCAAGCCATCTTCGGTCTCAATTCGGGAAACACAGTTCATCCCCGGCAGCAATACGGGAAGTCAAACTCAACCCTGGTCTCAACCCGGGAAGTGCAGGTCATCCCCAGTCTCAACCCGGGACATTAGGTCAACTTCAGACATCAATATGAAGCATCACAACAACTCCAAAGAAAAACCTGGAATGACCACGTCAGCCTCAGAGACAACCCTGAGGTCAAAAGACTCGACTGGGATCCAAGTCTTGGAATCAGCTCCCAGAAGTTAACCAGCGATCATGCCAACACTACAGGCAGCCCCGGGAGGGGTACAATGGTCATTTCATTAAATCTCAACTGACTTGGTCAAACTCAAGCCAAATTAATACAGCCAAAGTCAAAATGAACCCTAACGACGATCCCGAGTGGCAACTACGCAAGACAGATCAACGGACAAACTACGGGGAATCAAAGACCTGGTTATGAACCCGTCTTCCTAGATACGGAAAATGTTTTTTCCCATATCATTGTGACACTCTCGGCGAGAGATTTTTAGAAAGGTATCGCACGCCTCAAACGGACGTTCCGATCAAAAGTTAAAAAGTTTCCGACCGGACATCGCATTGCTCAGAGTGCACGTACTTCTAGACGACCAAGCTGGGCATGTGGGCCCCACCTAGGGGAGCCACAGCTTTACCTGTGGTTGCAATAGGTAGAGTTGAGGCTCCCTGGCCTATAAATAAATGTGCCCCCGGTTCATTTTCAACAATTTAAAAACGCAGCGAAGCCCTGCCAGTTTGATTTTCTGACTTTTACACCTCTTCCAAACCCAAATATTTTTACTCCAACACATAGATATACCCATATACTACCACATATCAAAAAACCACCTGTAGATCTGGACGATTAAAGCCTACGATTTGGCAAAAAATCCGTATTACGGTCCATTGTAAGTATTTTACAATCAGAAAGTCAATACTACTACATTGCACTGCTTTACAATTGCACACAAAGTTTCATCTTCTAAATATGCCCGGAACTTAGTTTTGTGGCGTTTTCGTCAAAAATTGATACATTTTTGTACATAAACATCGTTTTCAACATTTCTACAACTCAAATTGACAATCCATTGGCTCCAATAGCTTCAATGCACTAGCACACACATTCTGGTAACTTCGTCGGACTGGGTTTTCTTCCGAGTCCGGGTTTGGCCCTCTTTTGTATATATTTAGCTGCAAATGTACTAACATTTCAATTCTGTCAAGCCCGGATGTCAAATTCGAGGTAGTTTACCGCTTTTATATATATTTACGCATATATAGCGACATTCACCATCACTGGTACTCATATCAGTCCTGGTTGACTATATTTCTATCAATATATATATATAAATATATATTATATATATATTTATATATTTTCAGTCGGCCTGGACTATTTCGTGGCCACTTTATTGCTTTTGCACACTTTCCCATACTGGGTGCTCTCCCCAGTCACCAGTTGACTATTTTTCTGTCAATTGCAATTCTAATACGGCACAGGCGTGAAAACCCATCGCCCTTTTTACTATTTATATATATATATTTTTTATTTCTGTCACAGCCTAGATTATTTTGTGGCTATTTACCGTTTTATATATATATATATATATTTCAATTCTAGTCCGGGCTTGCTAGTGAAAACCCATCGCCCTTTATAGTTTGTATATATATTTAACTATATATATTGCTTTACTCAATTTATTCAACTGCTGCATTTAATATTCATTTTTTTATATGAATCTGCATTGACATATTTGCAGGCAGACTAGATTTATCCAAATCTCGCTAATTCTAGCTTTCAACGATTCAAACAGGTCCCGACACAACCCGGAAGCTATAATGGCTGAGATTTCTTTAAATCTAGTTATTTTTATAGTTTCAGATTCAAAAGCAACCTCGTATCTCTTACATCGCTAGCTAGTGGGAACGAGAACGCTTCAGCGGTGCGGACCGGGATTTACTTAATGAATCCCTGGTTCTGGCTATCTTGGGATATTTATCTGTTTATGTACAAATTTGAACTGTGCAGGTTTTCTAGCTACTCATATGTGAGCCTAGGAATGGTGGAACTCATGATCAAACTGATCAGAATCTGATTCCCACGATGGATAAACTCCGATTTACAAATGTACCCTGCCAGTTTTTCTGTAAAATGTACATACACAGACCTTAAAACGGTTATCCAAATTTAAGGTCTCAACATAGTGAAAATATGGATTGTCGTGTCAGCGTCCCTCTGATGATTTTCATACCCATAAGGAGACCGACACTTTATATTTCTGTGGTCGAGGATGCTTCGCAGCCCGATAAAATCACCATTTGCATGCAGCCTTAAGGCTATAAAGATAAAATTGAGAGTAGCGATATGCTTCAATTCCTATGTCAACGTAAGGGTTTGATAAAACTAGCTTTCAAAACATCATTGTCAATTCAATTCAAAAGCTGTTGCAAATCAAATTAAATAATGCTTTTTGTAAATCAAAGATTGATTTTCAAATCAAATCAAACCCTTCGTATATAGGCTCAACGAAGCCTGTCAAAGCTTTCAATCAATCCGAAAGCCCAATTTTCAAATACCATTCACCACGCACTCCAGTTTTAAAGGAAATATTGAAAAGATTGCGGTACCGTGTTTACACGGGAGTCGTGGAGTGCCTAACACATTCCCCATACTTAACCAAGCCCCCGAACTTAAAACTCCGATTTTAAAGATCAAGTTTCGACAGTGTCTAGCAAATTGGGCCTCTTTTCAAATCAAATTCGGTTGAGTTGGTACAACCATTTTTAGAACTACCAACTGGCGACTCTGTTTAAATCAAATCGTCGACATATACACATGTTGGCCTCTTTCCTAAAAAAACCCTTCAAAACCTTTTTTGCAATAAAAAGAATAAGGGTAGAGATAACTTAGGAAGATTGATTTGAGGAAAACCGGGTTATAAACCGACCCGCGGTATTTCTTAAATTTTCCAACGTCGACAGGTGGCGACTCTCTACTGGGGACAGTAGAGGGCTTAGGCCGCTTCCAATCTTTTCAAACATTTCCCTTTCAAAACTATTGAATGCATGAAATCATGCGTCTCCATAGTCAATGGATGAGTGAATGCTGCGTCTTTCATTGAATGTATGAATGCTATGCCTTTACGTTGAATGAATGAAAATGAATGCTTTAGTGCTTCGCACCCATATTAGTGTTTCGTATGAACTGTCATTGTATGCATAAGCGGTGAGGCCGATGTATGTGAATATATGTTGTATGTTCCTCCACTAGGAGGCTAAACCGATCGGTGATAAGTAAGGACTCTGGGGACGACTAAGTCTCCGGGGCTGCCTCCTGAAAATACACCACCCAGATTCGCTCCAGTTGAACGATCGGATTAACTTCCCTTCTAGTAGATTACGATGATCTAGGAACCTTCATGCCGAAATAAAATTCGCGAGAGTAACCTAGGATAGGTCAGCTTCTGATCAACCGAATCCAACGGGATGCTTCTTCATGCCTTCCTCTTTCAATTCCATGTCAAGTCTCCAATTACTGAGGAGCACAATGTAAATGACAATAATGAAAGATTTACTTTCCTATCAAATATCCTGTCATCCTGCCATCAAAACAACTAACCTCGATTTTGCAGGATAAACTAAAAAAACACACATTATGAATGCATCCAGTCATTACCTACCACAGGGAACTGACAAGCATACATTTTGGTGTAGACAGGGAAAAATTGGTCCCATCACCAGATCAAAGGCCATAAAAGCACATGGTCCATCTACGGATATGGCTTCAAGTGCTCCACCAGAATCTACCCCTGTGTCTAGGGAAGAATTCGAAGGATTGAAAAATCAGATAGCCGAGCTGGCCAGTTTCCTTCGAGAGCAAAGCAAGGCCTTCAAAGAGAAACAATCTCAAACTCATCCAGAACCAGGAGCATCTGGTAGTGGTGCTGGCGGTCAAGATACAGAAAAGGCAGAAACTTAGATCCCTGGACCCCAGAATCAGGATACAATCAACAAAACTCCAAAAATCACCATCATAAGCAAAGAACAGGAAGCTGGTGACATTCTCAAGAAAATGTAATACATGGAAGAAACCCTCCGGTCCATCAAAGGAACTGGGCATTTGGCAATATCAACTACTCAGATCTATGCATATTTCCCGGGGCTCGATATCCCAAAAAATTCTAAGTCCCTAATTTCGAGAAATATGACGGATTAGGGGATCATTATACACAAGTGAAAGTTTTCATCGGAGAACTTGGATCCTATGCTAAGGACGAGAAACTTCGAATGCAGCTATTTCAGAAAAGTTTAATTGGAGAAGCCAGAGCCTGGTATGCCCGTCTGGACAACTCCAAAATCCACAGTTGGGAAGAATTGGCCCATGTCTTCCTCAACCAATACATTTTCCAATCTCAGCTAGCTCCAGGTCAGTATCAAATTACCAAAATCAAGAAGAATAACACTGAATCATTCAGAGAATATGCCCAGCGATGGAGACGGGTCGCAGCACAAGTCACCCCTGCTATGACTGAATCTGAAATAGTCATGACCTTTATCGATATTCAAGAAACTCCTTATTATGAAAGAGTCCTAGCAGGCATAGGAAAACCTTTCTCTGAAATGATCAAACACAACGAAATGGGACTCAAGTCCGAAAAAATAAAAGACCTAACGGCATTCGAAGCTATTGCTGAGCATATCCAATCTGGAAATTACGGGAGTAATCCCCGGAGGGTCCACAAAAAGAAAGATGAAGAAGTTTCGTTGGTGTTACAAGGACAAAATTCAAGCAGTAATTCGAACAATACGCCTAGTCAAAGGAGGAACTATACCCCTTTCCATGCTACAACACAGCCTTCAAATCCTTCATTCCAAAAAAATATGGAGGTCAGGCGCAGAAGGACTTTCACCCCGCTAGGGGATTCACTCAAGAACGTCTTCAAACTTCTGACAGCTCAAAAGAAGATTGGCCAAGTCCTTCCGCCAACTAACACTAATGCAAGGAACTTCGACCCTAGCAAGAAATGTGCTTATCATTCCGGATCAGCGGGTCATGACATTCAAGATTTTTGGTCCCTCAAGCATAAAATCCAAGATTTGATTGATAATGGAGAAATTATGGTCACGAAGCCCGATCAACCGCATGTCCAAGATAACCCTCTACCATAGCACAAGGAGGAGAGTGTTAACATGATCAACACTTCAAGTGGAGAAGGATCCAAATACCTCTGCTATGTTGAAGAATCCACTAAATCTAAGAACATCAAACCAATGATTTGGGAAGCTTTTGAAAAACAAGTCCTGATAGAGCAAGAAATAAAGTCTATCAAGGAACAAATTGAGTAGTTGGCTGAATTGGTCGTCTATCAACATTAACTCACTAGAAAGATGTTGAAGCAAATCCATCAATCTATTGGCAGTCGCTCTCCTCCAGCGGAAGTTAATTCCAATCAAGATCATAGCCGAATTTATGAGCTTACACCCTGGACTGACAAGGGGATCAAAGAAGCAAGTGTCCAAGCAGGTAGGAAGTTCATAATTCAAAGGAATTTCACCAATTTGAACTAGTCAATGGAAGAAATCCTGCAAATGATGATCAACGAGGGAATGGTTAAAAACTTGCTACCTCCGCTGAACCCTCAATCCAAAAAATTCAAACCTGACCAAATATGTCAGTACCATTCGAACTCTCCTGGCCATGATACATAAGAATGCTGGGCACTTCGTAACCTAATTCAAGACCTGATTGAGAAAGGTGACCTAATCAGAGGAGATCAAATCCTCGACATAATAGATAAAGATAGCCTCTAGATCCCCGATGCATGGTATCAGGACACAGTGACTGTCATATCCTGCGATAAAGAATCAATCATCACACCCCTGGTACTGACAGGTAAAGGGGTTCAAGACAAACAAAATCCTGTGAAGGTGGCTGCACCTCAGCCTCTAATATTTCCCATTCAGGCCTCAGTATCCAATCCTCATTCTGAAGAAGGTCCTATGGAACTACGGGGACGTTGAAGGCTCCGTGGCAAACAACATTTCCATCTTGTCAAAGAATAATCCATTGTACCTGCCTCAGCGGGTGATTAAACCAGTTACCAAAGCAAAAGAAAGGGTGGCTAAAGAAAAGATAAAAGAGTTCCTCAAAAAGATGGGACACAATGAAATCAAGATAGTGCAAAGCTTGAAAAACGCACCCAAGAAAATCTCCATTCTGGACTTGGTCCTTTCACCAGAGGATCACCGTAACATCCTAGTGAAGGTACTAGAAAAAGCCCATCTGCCACACACGGTAGACAAAGAGAAATTCCATCACGTGATAGAACATATTTTCAACAACAATGTGATTTCCTTCACAGACGATGATATCCCGGCTGAGGGAAAGGGCCACCACAAGTCCTTGCATATAGCCGTTATGTCCTCCGGATACGTGATCGGAGGAGTTCTTATTGATGGAGGATTTTCCCTCAACATTTATCCATATGACACGTTGGAAAGAATGAAGATCAATCCAAACCGGATCAAAGCCAGTCACATGGTTATCCGGGCTTTCGACGGATCTCGCCGCCAGGCTATGGGGGAAATCGAGCTTCCTCTAGAAATTGGTCCACACACCTTCTAAGTATCTTTCCAGGTGCTCAACATAGCCACTGGATACAACTTGTTGTTGGGCAGGCCATGGATCCATATGGCCGAGGCTATTCCATCCACCCTCCATCAGCAACTCAAGTATATTATCAACGACAGTCTCATCACAGTAAATGCCAAACTGGAATACCTTACCCACATACATGGGGACATGCCAGTGATTAGCCTGGACGCCGGGGTTGAGACTGCAAGTTTTCAAGCTCTCGAGGTAAGTGATATTCAATATCTACCAATTGGGGCACCAGCCCTGAGGCCTAAAATTTCCACTGAAGTAATGACAGTGGGCCAAGAAATGGTAGCTGCGGGTTTCCATCCTGGAGAAGAGTTAGGAAAGAACAAGCACGGCATTAAGATGCCAATTCAAATCCCAAGTCAGATGTGAAAAGCAGGATTGGGATACTTATCTGGATCAAACCACAGGAATACACACAAACATCCTAAGGCTCATGCCTCCACAATTCTGCTCCCAGACCTCACGAGTGCCAGATGGATGAAACCTGTGAGAAAAATCCCGACTGCAGTATCAGCCATGTTGTTTCCTACGGTCATACCTATCCATGAAAGGAAAGCCCTCAAACCTGAGGAAGATAGCAAAAAGGGAAAAAAAGATCTTGTACGAAGGACGAAACTCGTTTGCTAACATGAAAGTCATTATCAACTATGAGGGGATGAATGATGAACTCCCAGATAGTGACGACGAAGATCGTGCTCACTTTCCTCGCTGCAAACAGAGGAACAATCCCAAGAAAAGCCTCAGCCATATCCTAAAGGATGTCTCAGTTGTCATTCAAGATGAGATAGACGAGCACACTTCCAGCATCATCCCTATCCATGAAGATCTAACACTGGACAATTAGAGCAGTGTCCCTTACCTCAATCAAAAAGGGTAAAGGGGCAGACAGTCAATCTGCCCTTAATCAAGCTTTCATTTACTGCTTACTTTTGATTGCACAGCTAGAGCAGTAAATTTTATCATGCTTTACAAATTCTATGTGTATTTAAGTAGTTGTATATATTAATTAAAGCATTTTTGTTTTTAGGACCCAAGCATTGGATGTGTGTGTCTCTGCTGACGAGATGCCAACCTGTCAACATAACTCCAACCATGATGCAAGATTGAGCTTCGACTTAACGGATCTTGATCAAGAGGAGGAAGATGACTATGAGGTGCCAGAGGAGATTAAGGAATAGGTCAAAGAAAAACCTAAACCAAACCTCCACCATCAACATAGGAACCTCCGAAACCATCAAAGAAATCCAAATAGGTTTAGACCTCACCTCAAATAAAAAAGCCGACCTGATTGAACTCCTAAAACAGTACCAGGATGTGTTTGCATGGTCGCATAAAGACATGATCGGTCTATCCATAGACATTGTCATCCATCGAATGCCCATCAAAGAATGGTTCAAACCAGTCAAACAAAAGCTCAGACAATTGAAACCTGAGTGGAGTCTCAAAGTCAAAGAAGAAATCATTAAGCAATTCGAAGCCGAGATCATCATCGTATCAACATATCCCGAATGGCTATCAAATATAGTCCCCGTGCCTAAACCAGGAGGGAAGGTACGAGTCTGCGTGGATTATCAGGATCTAAACAAAGCCTGCCTCAAGGACAATTTCTCGGTACCTTTTATCCACATCCTGATTGACAATACTGCACAGTACGTCATGTATTCCTTCGTAAACTGCTTTGCTGGTTACCATCAAATCATGGTTGCTGAAGAAGACCGGGAGAAAATAGCTTTTATCACTCCCTAAGGAACTTTTTGCTACCGATGACTATCTTTCGGCTTCATCAATGCCGAAGAAACGTATCATCGAGCCATGATGGCCCTCTTTCATGATATGATGCACAAAGAAATAGAAGTCTATATTAACGACAAAATCATCAAGTCCCGGAGGGAGGATGATCACATAGACCATCTCAGGAAGCTGTTCAACAGGTTGCGCAAGTACAACCTCAAGCTAAATCCCGCTAAATGCGCTTTTGGCGTCAAGGCAGGCAAACTGCTAGGATTCTTGGTGAGCAATCGGGGCATTGGGTTTGACCCTGCCAAAATCAAAGCCATTTTTGAAATGCCCGTGCCTCGTACAGAGAAGGAGATATGAGGATTCCTAGGAAGGATCAACTTCATAAGTCGGTTCATTTCCCAGCTCACAGCAACCTGTGAGCCCATCTTCAAGCTGTTAAGGAAGAATTCCTCCATCAAATGGAATGAGGATTGTCAACAAGCCTTCCTTGCCATTAAAAAGCAGCTTGTCGAAGCACCTGTTTTGGTACCTCCAAGGGATGGAGTTCCTTTATTCATATACCTGTCCGTCAATGCCAATGCCAATGTCATGAGCTGTATGCTAGGACAAAAGGATGATAGTAACAAAGAAAGAGCTATCTACTACATCAGCAAAAGATTCAGTAGCGGGGAACAAAAATACACCCTGAACGAAAAGACATGCTGTGCATTAGCATGGGCTGCCATGAGGTTGCAACACTACTTGTATGGGCACACGACGTATCTCATATACCTCATAGATCCACTAAAATACGTCTTCAACAAACCAATGTTAAATTGCTGGCTATCTAAATGGCAGTTGTTTCTACAGCAGTTCGACATTGTCTAAGTGACTCAGAAGTCTATCAAAGGCCAAGGCATTATAGATCAATTAGCAAAAGCACCTTCAGGAGGGTTCGAGCCCCTGGAGATATATTTCCCAGATGACGGGATTATGACAATTCAACAACTCCAGTCAGAGAATACAGTCCAACCATGGAAAATGTATTTCGACGGAGCGGTAAATATAGAAGGTTTTGGAGCTGGGGCAGTCCTTATCTCTGGTACAGGTGATCAATATCTTGTGGCTACCAAACTTTAATTTGGCAACACCAACAACACGGTAGAGTACGAAGGCTGTATACTTGGGTTAAAACTAGCCCAATCCATGGGTATCAAACACTTATTGGCCTTTGGAGATTCCGAGTTCGTCGTCAGACAAACCACCGGCAAGTATCTCACAAAAGAACTGCATCTGCTACCATATCATCGACAAGTCCTCAAAATGTCCCAGGAGTTTGAAGAAATAACCTTCATCCACATTCCTCGGGGTCGAAATGACTTTGTCGATGCGCTGGCAACGTTGGCTTCATTAATCCGCATATCCAACAGAAGCGGGTTTCCCAACATCCAGTTCATAAATCAAAGAGCCCCAACATACGAGAATTACATTGGAGAAGTATCAGATGAAATACCTCCTGTCAAGAAGCCTTGGTTTTAAGACATCAAGGAATATCTTCGTGATGGATCCACACCCGCTGGTGCAAGCCAATCAGAACGGAAACGAATTCTCAGAATGGCCATGAAGTTCTATCTGAGCGGAGATGCACTTTATAAAAGGGATGCTGGAATAGGCCTGTTAAGATGCCTCAACAAGGAGCAAGCCCAAAGACTAATGGATGAAGTCCATGGTGGAGTCTGTGGTCCACACATGAGCGGCCATCTGCTGGCCAAGAAGATAATCAGAACAGGACATTACTGGATCTCGCTCAAAGCTTATTGCAATGATCACGTCAAGAGATGCTTTCAATGCCAAACACATGGAAATGCCATTCATGCTCCTCCAAATGAGTTGCATAATATGAGTGCACCATGGCCTTTTTTTATGTGGGCAATGGACGTGATAAGACCAGTCGAACCCAAAGCCAGTAACGGACATCAATTCATCTTCACCATGATTGAAAACTTCACCAAATGGGTTGAAGCAGCCTCTTTTCCTAAAGTCACAAAAGAGGTCATCATCAATTTTATCAGAAATAATGTCGTCTATCGATATGGACAACCGGAGGCGATCGTATCAGACAACGCCAAAAACCTGAACAATCAAATGATGGTAGAACTGTGCGGCAAGTTCCACATCAAACATCTCAACTCCGTTATCTATCGGCCCAAGATGAACGGTGCTGTCGAGATGGCCAACAAAAATATCAAGAAGATCATACAGAAAATGTCCGCCAATCGCAAGGACTGACCTAAAATACTACCTCTCACCCTATTAGCCTACAGGACATCAATGCATACCTCTACTGAGGCAACCCCCCACTCACTAGTCTATAGCATGGAAGTAGTCCTCCCCACAGAAGTAGAGATGGAGTCTTTACGAGTGTTAATATATGCTCGGATGGACGAAGATCAATGGTTGCCAGACCGATATCATCAATTGTCCATGATAGACGAAAAAAGGGCCACAACCATTTTCCACGGACTGTTATACCAGCAAAGGATTGCCAGGTCCTACAACAAGAAAGTCTGAATCTGGCAATTCAAAGAAAATAATTTGGTGTTAAAGAAAGTCCTGATCAATCAGGATGAAGCCAAAGGAAAATTTACCCCAAACTGGGAATGCCCTTTCATTGTCAAGAAAGTGCTGACAAGGGGAGCCATCAGGCTACAAGAAATGAACGAAAATGAATTTCCCCAACTCATCAATTAAGATACTGTGAAAAAGTACTACATCTGAAGCACATGCATACCCGCATTCGAGTCCTACAAATCGAATCAGGTTCAGCTTTTCACTAGAGAAATCGGAACTACGAATGACCTGATCTCCCTCAACCCGGGAGTACGTAGGCAACCATCTATGGTGCGGTCAAACCAAGCAAAAATCCAAAGAACTTGCGAATTCCAGCAACAAATTCCAAAGCTCATCGAACCAAATTTAAAGCTTAGATAAACTCTTGGCAAACCTCTTCAACCAGAACTACGCATGACCTGATCTCCCTCAACCTGGGAGTACGTAGGCAGCCCTCTACGGTGCGGTTTAACCTTTAAGAAAAAACAAAAAAAATTGAAGATCAGTTCCAAGACACCTAAGACAAATAAAAGCTAAATGTTGTCTAGCTGTCTAGTTACCAGACCCATTTGAGGAACTCCCTTGACACCTCAACTGTCAGTCCATCAAGGAGAAGCTCAAAATGTATCAACAACTACGAGTCATGACGGAAGTGGTAATCACTCAGCGATGACAATACATCTCTAAGCAGGGAAGTATCTCAAAAATATATTTCTCTGATATATAAACTGCTTTATATACATAGTGTCTTGTACATGACAAAAATGGCTGATCTAGTCTGTGCAAGAAATATAAAGCTAGTCTATGGACCCAAGGACAAGCGGGTCAGCAATGCCAGCATGGCATCTCTCTCTGAAGATGGAGGAGCATTTGTAAGAATAGTTCACTCAGCCTCCATACGGCTAAGGACATCCCCATGCATCTACAAGGTGGCAATGTGGTCATCAATGTAAGCACTTATCTCGGTAACCAAACCATGGGTGTAAGATCGGAGAGCAGTACTATCAACAATGTGGAAATCACGAGAAGCTATAGACTCATCCCTCTCTGCAAAAGCTGCGTCCTGAGAAATCAAAGTCTCCTCGATCTCAACATATGTTGCATCTCTGGCTAAGCGAACCTCGTCTCGCTCCACAATGGCATTATCTAAAGCAGAGCGAAGCTCTTCTCGCTCAATCAATCCAGTATCCAAAGCAGTCCTAAGATCATCCCTCTCAGTAAAAGCTAAATCCTTGCCAAACAGGGCAGCTAACAGCTACGCTCTAGCTGAATCTCTCTCAAAGGTCATCCTAAATAGAGAATCTGACAAAGCTGGATCTGTCCCTGTGGGAATAACTGGGGGATCACTAATCAAAGCTACCACCAAATTTGCGAGCAGGTCATCCTCAGTAGTAGAGTCTAGAACCTCCATGGGCTCCTCCTTGTCAGAATCCGCAAGCGGAGGTAAATGAAGCTTAGCTACTGCGACTGCGGTCTCTGCCTCTAACCATACAGAATATTGCAGACACCCAGATGTCTACTGGAGAACTCAGCCCTCTCCATGTGAGTCCAACACTCATAGACTCTAACCAAGTCGGCCGGTGACATAGATGAAGACGACATCCTCTGATTAGCAGAATCCTCAAAATGGTGCATACTCTGACACTGATCAAACTGCTCCATAACTGCCAAGGGATGATAAGAAGTCATACCTCTCAATTCTGCCAAAGGCAAATAATCCATGCCAGATGCATGAGTAATAAAGCTGAACGGGGTCGCCATCCCTGAGCATAGCAAAACTAAGAACGGATGCTCAATATCCGATAAAAATGCTAACCAGGACTCTGAGTCTACGCAATTAGGTGAAGGAAAGGAGTAAACTGAGGATATCTCGTGGCTAAAACAATAGGCATGAGGTCTAAATGATCTAATCGGTCGTATGTGTGACATCAACCACATATATAGCAAGACCAAGCTACCCCAAAAAAACCCAGCTAGATGGGTACTGCAATAGGTGAGCGACCTCAGAGTCGCTGCCAAGATCATAGGGATAATGGTACTACCCTACATAAGGGCTCTGACTACGACAACCAATCCCACATCAAGGTGATCTAAACGCAATGACATGTAAACATACGCCACGAAGCACATCAACAATATATTTATCCTGGCTGTATGCCACTCCTCTGCGAAAATGATGAAATCTTCGACGTGACGGTCGTAGCTGTTAAGCTCACCATAGCGCTCTATCAAGAAGTCAAGGGAGATCACATACCCTAAAACGATCTCACCCATGACTATGCTCTGCCAAAAATAGGGCAGCAGAGTAAACGGTCTCCGCATATCACTGATAGCCGTCCGAACAAACGGCGACTCTAAATTCCGAGCCAGTAAATCTCTGGTACTCCTCCAGAGTAGGCGAAAGCTCACACCGCCCAATGCAGAATACCTATCTCTCCGGTACCCATAAGGGTAGGACGCTATCAATAAAGCCGTCTGGAACCCTGAAATCTACAAGGGTCATCGAATGCCCCAGCATCTGGTCAACTGTCCCCCTAGCTGGAAAGGGCAGGCTATCATACCATGACCGCAACGATGCCGCCACCTCTAACAGTGGCAAATGCTCTATACGGCTAACTACAGACGTCGTCATCTGTAGTACCGTATCACAAGACCGTCCAGAGGTCAAGTTAAATCGCAACTGTCTGAATTTATACACATGATACATGTATGATGACAATGATATAAACATAATGCAGTAGATAAAGATGACAAACATATCTATAAAAAGCTATCTACTGCATACATCATCCCTATATCCTGGTATAAAGTGAAATGAAGAATACAGGGAAATGGGGCACCACCACCCAGCTAATACAGTGGTCTATTAAAATGATGGCACAGACACCGAATAGCCAAAATAGTGGCTGACCAAAAATATAGCTGCCATAGCTATCACAGGAAGTCAAAGACCTTAGTATCAAACCGATAGACCTGCTCCAGATCCTCTGTCTGCACAAATCTGCTGGGATTAGGCATATCTGGGTGGTATAAGGGAGGATCTACCCCTGTATAACTGCCACTTAATGGACCTGAAGAGGGGCCTACTCCAGAGCTGGATGGGTCAAATGAAGATGCCTCTGATGGATCTCGGCCAAGGATGCCTGATAAAGAAACGATCCTGGTCCAACTCCCTGGTCAGATGTGCTATCTGGTCTATATGAGTAGGCTCTCTAATACAAGCTATCCAATTCATCATCATCACGGGCCCCGGCACCATGTCTGCCATAAAATGGGTGGCACGAGTCTGAGCCCCAATAGTGCGAGGACTCCACCAACTGTAGAAGGCTGTCTGGCTATATGGGCCCTCTGATAGATCAAAGTCGTCTATACCCACCAAAGGGATGTCTGTCAAAGGCACGGACAATAGCCAATGATGCCAAATAAGAGGAGCAATGGGAATACGGATCTCCCCTATAACGCTCTGAATGGTACGCTCTCCAAGATAGAGCTCCCAGCCTCCCTTCGTTAAGATAAGGACTCTGCGGGTCGATAAGTCAAACTCTCGGCCAGTGGGGAAACCTCCATTAAATCTGATGGTCAAGTGTTCTGATGTGTACGGCGTCCAGGTGATTGAGGCCACGGTCAAAAGATCCAACTACAGACGGGCTTGAGTGAATCCCTCAGCAACAGGGACCTCCGTCAAAATGGAGTGATGCCATCTTCGTCCACATGGATAGGTCTCCAAACCTAATGCTGAAACGGGCCATAGGCAAGGAAGCCTCTCAAATGCCCAAAGCTATCCATGCAAATATCAACAGTGACCAAGACAGCCAAAAATAAGTGTAGAAATTAAAAAGGTACAGAAAGATGTACTCACCAGCAAAAATTGATGGAATCCTAACCAAGCCTCCGTCACACCCTCCGAAAGTAGGCGCATGCCCCGGAGAAAATAGGCAAATATATAGGAGCCCCAATCAAAGTCACTGAGGCTCTTTACATGCTGAAGTGGCGCTGATCAAAGCAAAGGACACCATCGACGAGTTGTCCGCCACAAAACAACCCCTGATGATCGACAAAAACAATCGCCTCAAAATGCGATCTTTAGCCCTCCGATCATCAGGCGGAGGCAACTGCAATGTCCTGTCCTGGGCGTCTATACTTAAGGGACCAGATTGGACTGCCCTACCCTTGAATGCCGATTGAGGGACTCTTAACAGGGATCTAATTGTGGTGGGCAAAATATCAGAGACGATAGGTACTGTCTCGCCCTCAAACTTAATGCCGGTGATAAACCTCCAGTCCATAGGAGTCATCATCACCTCGCAATCAAGCAGATGAAGGGACTGAGTCTAGTGGAACTAGCAATCAGATAAAGCCCTCAGATACCCCTAAGGGCAACGGTGGGGAAGAATCGATTAGAAGGCCTGAAATCCCCAGCCATCCACAATCTCTCTGTAATCCTAGTGTAGAGTCTGGTAGAGGGAGTGCACACTAAACCAGTTCCCTCGAGGTTTTATCCAGCCAGGGACCTGTATAAAAAACCAACCCATGTCAAAGACATGTGCCCCGAGAATGGCCAGAAAATGGGAAAAGAATCCAGAGGGAAGAAATACATTAAGTCACTTTGTTGGCCTGAAGATATCTCGAAGGATGGCGACTCAAGTTGCCCAGCAACTCATATGTCTGCATAGCAATGCTCGGGACCTCCGCACGTGGAACCTGAGCTGGAATAGGAGCAACAAAAGAAGCCTCCTCGTTATCAATGTCAATGGGCTGCTCGTCCTGTATTGGACGTACCCTGCTCTCTACCAATCTGCGAGGCGTCCTAGCTGGAGAGGCCTGTGGGACGGCAGAAGCCCTCCTTCGTCTAACGCCTGATGAAACCCTGTTAGGGCTGCCGGGTCTATCGCGATCCATTGCATACACCAATACTCCAAAATCACCTCAGACAGGGTGTGGTAAGCATAAAACCTGTGACTTATTAATCAATCAATCCAGCATACATATCTAAGTCCTAAAACATACATGGGTCCATCAAAAATACCCTGTATAGTCAAACCTGCATGTCTTCAAAACCCAGAAGCTCAAAACCTGCATTGGATCAATAAAAAACTCCCCACAGAGTCAAAAAGGTATACTTTTCAAAAGCTAAGATTTTGGACAAAATTTCGCCAGAGTCTCCTTTGTAAAATGGACTGTCTACATGCACACAGGCATGTCTAGGTGGCCATTCAGTAGCACACCTACCCAAAAAATAGAAACAATTTATATATATCCAAAAAAATCAAAAACCAGCTTCATATGGTCTCCAAAATACCATAGGCATTTTTAGTTGAAAGTCCAAGCTCACTAGGACTCAAAAAGGATGACTAAACTAATCAAAAAGTGGAAAAATTGACTGTCTCAGAACCTGAATTTTCTTACATCCAAACGTGCATTACAGTAAGATATGCATACATATGTAGACAGAAAATTTTTCACAGGTCATATAGACATACATTTTTCATACATTGCATTTGAAAGCACCCTAGGTGGTTTGCATGCTTTTAACGGTCAAAAACTGCGAAAGAAGGATGGAAAACTTCACCTGCGCCGCGCTGAACGCGTAGGAACTGACGAATTCAGAATTTGACTGCCAAAACTCCGTAGATCTGAAAAAGAAGATCGAAAATCCTTTCGCTGCTCAAACGGAAAACTTGCAAAATGAAAAATCCCGCAGCACATTAAGTAGCCCAGGTAGCCGCACCTCCAGCTGCCGCACCTCCACCTGCGGCTGCCGCACCTCCACCTGCGGCTGTCGTACCTCCACCTGCGGCTGCCGCACCTCCACCTGCTGCTGCCGTAGTTCAACCTGCCCCAAGCCCAGTTCGGTTCGAGTCAAAATGGAGTTTAAACGGGCCGCCAAATCAAATCTAAAGAGAAATTGCTATGCGATTGAGCGGTTTATCCTGAAATCTTGCGTTCAAGCAGTGCAATCCTGACAAAAAGGGAAACTCTACAGAGACCCTTGACATTCAGCCCGGAGCCATATCCGGGGGTCAACAGATCAAACTACAAAAAGTTGCGCAAAAATTACTCAAAACTGCCAAAAATTGCCATTTTCGAGGCATCGGATACTGACCGGTGACAACTCAGCAGTTGGTTCCAATCCAACAAAGCATCGGGTACTGACTGGTGATAACTCGGCAGTTGGTTCCAGTCCAGCAAAGAATTGGGTACTGACCGGTGACAACTCAGCCGTTGGTTCAAGTCCAGCGAAGCATCGGGTACTGACCGGTGACAACTCAATCGTTGGTTCCAGTCCAGCGAAGCATCGGGTACTGACCGGTGACAACTCAACCGTTGGTTCCAGTCCAGCGAAGCATCGGGTACTGACCGGCGACAACTCAGCCATTGTTTCCAGTCCAACGAAGCATCGGGTACTGACCGATGATAACTCAGCCGTTGGTGCAACCCCAGTGAAGTTCGGGTGCCGACCGAAGTCAATTTCAACCTTCAGACTAGTCCCATGAGATGTCGGGAGACGATCTACGGTTGAGAGTCATATAATAATCCATCTTCACAAAGGATAGACAATGGAATCTGCTATACACATCCGCAAAGAAGATCATTGAGGTAGTATCAATCCTGGCCACTTCCTCAATACCTACAAAGCTATCGCAGAGGACGTCATCCCTAGCAGATTAAGACGGGAAAATCTTTGATAGCTCACCCCCTTAGAATCTACGAGCTATTGCAGAGGACGTCATCCCCAGCAAGTCAAGACGGGAAAATCTGTGATAAATCATCTTTAACAAACTCATCAGAGTCAAATAAAATATCGTGAATGATGTCATCCACTATTGAGAATGACAAAACTGGCTTGCGATAACTTACTAATACCATCAATGGCTATACCGAATAGCGTCATCCCCAGCAAAGTGACAACGTACACAGCCAAAAGTAGCCACATTCTACTCCAAGACGCCCAACTTCAAAATAACTCTGACACTCTTTATTTCCAGTGTGTACTAATCTTTATCATGTCCATTCCACCACATTACATGGACATGATAAAGAGGGGCATCTGTAGACACTCAAAATTTTCCTTGCCCCAATACTAACCAGGTAGGAGGGCAAAACCGTCAATCAATCCAAATCAGGCCATCAACGTCTGTCCTTCAACCTAAATATGATTCCCAATATCGGTAATCAAGTTTAGATAGTCAATCAGACCATCAATCAAGTTTCGACAATCAATCGGACCATCAATCAAGTTCTGACAGTCAATTGGACCATCAATCAAGTTCCGACAGTCAATCAGACCATCAATTAAGTTCCGACAGTCAATTGGATCACCAAGCTCAACCCCGGTCTCAACCCGGGAAGTCAAAATCAACCTCGATCTCAGCCCAGGAAGTCAATTTAACCCCGGCAGCAACCCGTGAGGTATCAATCAACCGGTCTTAACCCGGGAGGTATCAATCACCCCCAATCTCAACCCGGGAAGTCAAAGTCAACCCTAGTCTCAATCCGGGAAGTCAAGGCAACCTCGACATCAACCGAGGACATGTTAAGCCATCTCTGGTCTCAATTTGGGAAACACAGTTCATCCCCGACAGCAACCCGGGAAGTCAAACTCAACCCTGGTCTCAACCCGGGAAGTGCAGGTCATCCCCGGTCTTAACCTGGGACGTCAGGTCAACTTCAGACATCAACCTGAAGCATCACAACAACTCCAGAGAAAAACTTGGAATAACCATGTCAGCCTCAGAGACAACCCTGAGGTCAAAAGACTCGACTGGGATCCAAGTCTTGGAATCAGCTCCCGGAAGTCAACCAGCGACCATGCCAACATTACAGGAAGCCCCGGGAGGGGTACAATGGTCATTTCATCAACTATCAACTGACTTGGTCAAACTCAAGCCAAATCGATGCCGCCAAATTCAGAATGAACCCTAACGACGATCCCGAGTGGCAACTACGCAAGACAGCTCAACGTATAAACTACGGAGAATCGAAGACCTGGTTATGAACCCATCTTCTTGGACCCGAAAAATGTTTTTTTCCATTTTATTGTGACACTCTCTGCGAGAGCTTTCCGAAAAGGTATCGCACGCCTCAAACGAACGCTCCGATCAAAAGTTAGAAAGTTTTCGACCGAACATCGCATTGCTCAGAGTGCACGTACTTTGAGACGACCATGCCGGGCACGTGAGCCCCACCTATGGGAGCTGCAGCTCTACTTGCGGCTATCGCAGGTAGAGTGGAGGCTCCCTGGCCTATAAATAAATGTGGTCCCCCTTCATTTTCAACAATTTGGAAACGCAGCGAAGCCCTTCTAGTTTGATTTTTCTACTTTTACACCTCTTCCAAACCCAAATATTTTCACTCCAACACGTAGATATACCCATATACTACTATATATCAAAAAACCACCGGTAGATTTGGATGTTTAAAGCCTATAATTTGGCAAAAAAACCCATCTATTATAAGTATTTTTATAATCAGAAAGTCAATACTACTACTTTGCACTGCTTTACACTTGCACACAAAGTTTCATCTTCTAAATATGCCCAGAACGTAGTTCGGTGGTCGTTTTTGTCAAAAATTGATGCATTTTTGTACATAAACTCTATTTTTAACATTTCTACAACTCGGATTGACGATCCATCAGCTCTAGTAACTTCAATGCACTAGCACGCACATTCTGGCAGCTTCCCCGGACTAGGTTATCTTCCCAGTCTGGGTTTGGCCCTCTTTTATATATATTTAATTGTAAATGTACTAACATTTCAATTCTGTTAAGTCCGGATGTCAAATCCGAGGTAGTTTACCGCTTTTAAATATATTTATGAATATATAAGCGACATTCACCATCACTGGTACTCATATCAGTCCTGGTTGACTATATTTCTGTCAATATATATATATATATATATATATATATATATATATATATTTTCAGTCGGCCTGGACTATTTCGTGGCCATTTTATTGCTTTTGCACACTTCCCCATATTGGGAGCTCTCCCCAGTCACTGGTTGACTATTTTTCTGTCAATTTCAATTCCAATATGGGCACTGGCGTGAAAACCCATCACCCTTTTTACTATTTATATATATATATATATATATATATATTATTTCTATCACAGCCTGAATTATTTCGTGGCTATTTAAATTATATATATATATATATATATATATACATTTCAATTCCAGTCCGGGCTTGCGAGTGAAAACCCATCGCCCTTTACAGCTTGTATATATATTTAACTATATATATTTCTTTACTCAATTTAATCAACTGCTGTATTTAATATTCATTTTTTTATATGAATCTGCATTAACATATCTGCGGGCAGACTAGATTTATCCAAATCTCGCCAATTCTAGCTTTGAACGGTTCAAACAGGTCCCGACAGAACCTGGAAGCTATAATGGCTGAGATTTCTTTAAATCTAGTTATTTTTATAGTTTTAGATTCAAAAGCAACCTCGTGTCCCTAGATCGCTATCTAGTGGGAACGAGAACGCTTCGGCCGTGCAAACCGGGATTTACTGAATGAATCCTTGGTTCTGGCTATCTTGGGATATTTATCTATTTCCGTATAAATTTGAACTGTGCAGGTTTTCTAGCTACTCATATGTGAGCATAGGAATCAAGGAATTCATGATCAAACTGATCAGAATCTGATTTCCACGATGGACAAACTCTGATTTACAGATGTACCCTGCCAATTTTTCTGTAAAATGCACATACACTGACCTTCAAACGGTTATCCGAATTTAAGGTCTCAACATAGTGAAAATATGGATTATCATGTCAGCGTCCCTCCGATAGTTTTCATACCCATGAGGAGACCGACACTTTATATTTCTGTGGTCGAGGATGCTTCGCAGCCCGACAAAATCACCATTTGCATGCAGCCTTAAGGCTATAAAGGTAAAATTGAGAGTGGTGATATGCTTCAATTCCTATATCAGCGTAAGGGTTTGATAAAACTAGCTTTCAAAACATCATTGTCAATTCAATTCAAAAGCTTTTGCAAATCAAATAAAATAATATTTTTTGCAAATCAAAGATTGATTTTCAAATTAAATCAAACCCTTCGTATATAGGCTCAACGAAGCCTGTCAAAGTTTTCAATCAATCCAAAGGCCCAATTTTCAAATAACATTCACTCATGCACTCCAGTTTTAAGGGAAATGTTGAAAAGATTGCAGGTACCATGTTTACACGGGAGTCGTGGGGTGCCAACACCTTCCCCAAAATTTACCAAGCCCCCGAACTCAAAACTCTGATTTCAAAGTTCAAGTTTCAACAGTGTCCAGCAAATTGGGCCTCTTTTCAAATCAAATTCAGTTAAGTTGGTACAACCATTTTTAGAACTACCAACTGGCGACTCTATTTAAATCAAATCGTCGACATTTACACATGTTGGCCTCTTTCCTAAAAAACCCTTCAAAACCTTTTTTGCAATAAAAAGAATAAGGGTAGAGATAACTTAGGAAGATCGATTTGAGGAAAACCGGATTATAAACCGACCCGCGATATTTCTTAAATTTTCCAACGTCGACACCGTGTAAACACGGTACCACATCTTTTTAATATTTTCCTTTAAAAACTGGAATGAGTGAGTGAATGTTGTTTGAAAATTGGGCCTATTGGTTTGATTGATTGAAAGTAGTGCTTTGCTTCGTTGAACCTATATACGAAGGGTTTGATTTGATTTGAAAATCAGTCTTTGATTTGATTTACAAAAGCAGTTAATTTGATTTTCTTTGTAAAGCTTTTCTAATGATTGATTTGAAAATAATTTTTTGAAAGCTGGTTTATCAAACCCTTACGCTGCCATAGGAATTGAAGCCTGTTGATACTTCTAATTTTATCTTTATAGCCTTAAGGCTGCATGTGAATGGTGATTCGTCGGGCTGCGAAGCATCCTCGACCAAAAAAAATAGACAAGTGTTGGTCTCCTCATGGGTATGAAAACCATCGGAGGGACGCTGACACGACAATCAACATTTTTTTCATTATCTTGAGACCTTAAATCCGGATAACCGTTTTAAGGCCTATTTACATGTACATTTCTACAAAAAAATTGGCAGGGTACATTTGTAAATATGAGTTTGTCCATCGTGGGAATCAGATTCCGATCGTTTTGATCGTGAATCCCGCGATTCCTAGGCTCACATATGAATAGCCAAAACCTGCACAATTCAAATTTCTATAGAAATAAATAAATATCCCAATATTGCTAGAACCGAGGATTCATTCAGTAAATCCTGGTTCGCATGGCCGAAGCATCTCATTCCCACTAGATAGCGATCTAACGGACGCGAGGTTGCTTTTGAAGCTGAAACTAGAAAGAAAGCTAGATTTAAGGAAATCTCAGCCATTCTAGCTTCCCGGTTTAGTCTGGAGGTTTTGAACCATTTGAAAACTAGGATTGGCGAGATTTAAATAAATCTAGTCCACCTGTAAATATGTCAGTGCCAATTCATATAAGATGAATATTTAAAGCAGCAATTGAATAGAAAGTGAGTAAAGCAATATATATATACAAATATATATAAAAGTTATAAAAGGGCGATGGATTTTCACGCCGGTGCCGGGACTGGAATTGAAATATATATATATATATTGACAGAAATGTAGTCAACCAAGACTGGGAAGAGGACAGTGATGGTGAAGGCTGCTTATATATGCATAAATATTTATAAAAGTAGTTAAAAGGCCACAGAATGATCCAGGCTGAACTGGAATATAAATATACAGAAAAGTAGTCAACCAGGGACTGGGAAGATAACCAGTAATGGTGAAGGTGCAAAAATAGTATAAAGGCCACGAAATAGTCCAGGCCAAACTTGAATGTAAATTGCAGAAAAGTAGTCAACTTGTGACTGGGGAGATTACCCAGTATGGTGAAATGTGCAAAAATAGTATAAAGGGCGATGGATTTTCACGCCGGTGCCCGGACTAGAATTCAAATATATATATATATATATATATATGTTAACGGAAATGTAGTTAACCAATACTGGAAAGAGAACCCAGTTATGGTGAAAATCGCTCATATATGCGTAAATATATATAAAAGAGGTAATCTACCTCGGATTTGATATCCGGGCTTAACAGAATTGAAATATTAGTATATATACATGTAAATATATACAAAAAGGGTCAAACCCGGACTGGGAAGATAACCTAGTCCGGCGAAGTTGCCAGAACGTGTGTGCTAGTGCATTGAAGCTGTTGGAGCTGACGGATCGTCAATCCGAGTTCTAAAAATGCCAAAAAATTAGTTTATGTACAAAAATATACCAAATTTTGATGAAAACGGCCCCAGAACTAAGTTCCGGGCATTTTTAGAAAACGAAACTTCATGTGGAAGTGTATAAAAGTACGAAGAAGTAATATTCACTTTCTGATCGTGAAAATACTTACAATGGACTGCTACACGGGCTTTTTGCCAAATCATAGGCTCTGTACGTCTAAATCTCGCGATTATTTTCTGATATGTGGTAGTAATCTATGTGTTAGAGTGAAAAAATTTGGGTTTGGAAGAGGTGTAAAAGTCAAAAAATCGAACTGACAGAGTTTCGCAGCGTTTTTTCTTTTTTTAAAATGAAGGGGGGCACCTTTATTTATAGGCCAAGGAGCCTCCACTCTACCTGCTGATGCCGCAAGTAGAAGTGCGGCTCCTCTGGTGGGGCCCGCAGTGCCAGGTTTCGTCGTCACGAAGTACGTACACTCTGAACAACGCGTAGTCAAAGTTAAAACTTCTAACTTTGATCGGAGCGTTCGTTTGAGGCGTGTGATACATTTTCCAGGTCCCAGAAGATGGGCTTATAACCAGGTCTTCGATTCCCCACAGTTTATCCGTTGAGCTGTCTTGCGTCGTTTGCACTCGGGATCGTCGTTATGATTCATTCTGACTTCGATGGCATCAATTTGGCTTGATTTTGACCAAATCGACTGAGAGTTGGTAAAATGACCATTTTGCCCCTCCCGGGATTGTCCTTGGTGGGTCTGGCTTCCCAAGGTCATCTCTGGGGCTGAACTGCACTTCCCGGACTGAGACCGGGATGACTCAACATGTCCTGGGATAATGTCAAGGTTGACTTGTACCTCCCGGGTTGATGTCGGGGCTGGCTTAAAGGCCCAATATTGAGATCGGGATTTGAACTGACGGTCCAATTAGAGATCAGAGCTGGATAGACGGCCCGATTGACAATCAAAGCTGGATTGACTGTCTGATTAGAGATTAGAGTTGGTTGACAGTTCGGTTAGAGATCAGAGCTGGACATACGGTCCGATTGGAGATCGGAGCTGGATAGACGGTCCGATTAGAGATCAGAGCTGGATTGACAGTCCAATTAGAGATCGGAGCTAGATATACAGTCCGATTAGAGATCAAATTTAACTGTAGTACCGATATTGGTGATCGAATTTGATTGGAGTACCGATATTGGTGATCGGATTGAGGCACGTTCTCTAACTCAAACTCGAGTTATATTCAAAAGCATGTTAGTGAATAGTTATTGATAATTATTCACATCCTTACTGATTGTTGATAATTCGCACTTTGTGCAATTAAATTCCTGTTCCATTATTATTGAACTGTGAATTAGTTAAAGTTCTTTCATTCATGAACTGTTTATGATATGGATCTATGCTAGTTGTATCAGCTAGATCAAGCATGTTTAAATTTGTTAAATCAAATATGTTTTGAAAGCGGTGCCTAACCAATTGAAATGGTAAAGACTCTTGACTGAGAAAAAGAACAGTTTTACTAAAGTATTATTAGAAAATAATTGTTGCTAGTATATTAAGTGATTATGCATATTTCACCGGGTAGGAAAGGCTGATCCCCTTAACTACCAAACTTTATTAAAAGGACCAGTTTAAATACTGACAACCTTAGTATATGTTCATAGTTATTTATAACCACTCAGCATCTGTTATTCATTTATTCGAATATACAGTTATAGAGATGTAATTCATGTTCTTTCACAATCGATTTTCTTGTTGAACATTGAAAGCTAAATTCTTTTCTAATCATGAGATATATCCTTTGAATTTAAACTTGCTAAGCAAATTAGTTGCTTACCCTTGCTATATCATGACAATTGTTGCAACTAAGCCAGAATCATCCAAGAAGGACAAGGGCAAAGGAAAGGTTCAGGAATAATTAATATAAATGTATATATATATATATATATATATATATATCATGAGATACTATGTTTGATGGGTTGTAAACCTTTTGTGTTATTATATGTAACTTAGGTAAGGTATGTTTAAGTTAAGGTAATAGACCTTAGGATATGTTTGTAAGACTTTATTATAATGAATAATGTATGTTTACTATTTTGCAATAGTATATAGAATGCTTATGATGATGATGTATCGTGAGCACTGAATCTGAGGTTAGTGAACCCGGATTTGGGGGCGTCACACTCCCTCTTCACTTAGCTCCAACTCTGGTACTCTTCATGAGCACTATCTAAATTGTGACGCCCCCAAATCCGGGTCCCAAGAACCTCAGACCTGGTACATTACGATACATCATTTCTATAACTATTGCGAAAGATATAAACATAATTTGTTTATACATTAAACTTTACACATAATCCCCAGAGTCCAGAACCTTCATTTGATTCCTGAATTCCATATCATATCCGACATATAATGTCATTATCATATAATACTATTACAAGATTTATCTATAATATAAACCAATGCTGGAACTGTCTTTGTCTTTGCCTATTTTCGACGTATTCGTCCTAATCTGCAATGTTTATCATGATATAACAAGGGTGAGTAACAAGTTTGCCCAGCAAGTTTAAGTTCAATAAAGGATATATCATGATTGAAAGAATTAAACAATAAACTGGCAAACGTTTAACAATATAATAATTTTGAATTAGCATGAATAAATTTTCATAATTGAACGAACAATGAACATGAATAAATCAACTGAACCAGATGGTAATGAAGGTGATCAGCCTTTCATACCTGATGAACATATGCAACATGCACAACGTGCGAATCAATAATCAATGGATGTGATATAATCAGCAATGATTAACCACAAGTATACTTTACAAAAATACAACTCGAGTTCAAGTTAGAGAACTTGCCTGAATCACAGACTATAGTTACGCAATCTATTTAGCTTTATCTGAAGACCTAATATATAAATAATATTGATATCCAAATTAGAATAATATCATCATAATTATAAAATAACCTAAACACATTACCACATAAGCCTATCAGTCAATAAAAAACATAAGACCTAGTATCAAGTCAAACTTTTACAGTCTGAGTCGAGTTCGGTACTACTTCGACCTCCCGATTGCCTAATCGGACAACTATCAAGCCTAATTCCAGTAAGACTTGACCTAAATGCTTTATTATTATCATAGATAATTTATTAATCAGTCAAAATATTTTTCACAAGCTCATAATAATTTTTCAATAATTATTACCATTTAAAATGATTTTTAATTCATTAATATCATATTTATATGATTTAAATAGCACTTAATTCTATTATCATTAATATTTATTTACTATCAAATATTAATGAAATACATGTCATAATATTATAAGTTATTTATAATATTACAAGTATTTTTAATACCTTAATATCACATTTAATTAATTTTAAAATATTCAAAACCATTATTAAATATCTGTCATTAATATTAAAATATTAATGTATTTCATAACAAAATATTAAAAGTTATATTTTATGACTTAAAATATTTTTTATAACCATTAAATCATTTTATATGATTTTTAAAACATTAAATCTATTTTTCCATAATTTATTTATTATAATTATTAAATAAATTAATTACCACTAATATTAATTATTAATAAAATTTATACCAAAATATTAAAAGTCATCCAAAATAACTTAAAATATTTCCTAACACTTTAATATATTTTTAAAGTATTAAAACCATTTTTAAGTAATTTATTTAATATAATTATTAAATAAATTTAATATCATTAATATTGAAATAATTTGAGCATTATAAATGCTTGTAAAAATGAATATTTGTGTACTATATTTGAAATAAATCGAGCATTATAACTGCTTTATAAAATGAATATTCTTACTAAATACTTGAAGAAAATCGGACATAACAACTACTTATAAAAGTATATTTTCTACTTTATAAGAGAAATAAATCGGATATTATAACTGCTTGTAAATAGGACTTTTGTACTATTTACTTAAAATAATTTGGGCATTATAACTGCTTGTAAAAGTATATATTTTTTTACTAAATATATAAAGAATAATGAACATAATAACCACAAGAGTATATAGCTCTTGGAGTTGCAAGCTTTAACTAATCCTTTGAAATCTTGAAACTCAAAAACTTTCCTCACTCTAGCCAAAATTCTCCTCTTTCTCTCTCTAAATCTATTTTGGTTGTTGAAAAAAAATGAAAAGAATGCCTCCTATTTATAGAAACACATAGTTTCAATAATTGCACGTTAGGAGCTCGGCTTTTTATAGTTTGCCCTCGGCTTATTATAATTTGGTACCCTGGTTAATTATACTTTAATACCTTATTAATTGCACTTTAGTCCCTGGATGACATCATCATGATATCATCATCTTTTGTGCTTCTTTAATGCTGATGTCATGCTTGCATCATCTGTGTTTCTTTAATAATGATGTCATGCTTGCATCATGCTTGCATCATCTCTTCTCTGATTGGTTGATTTAAGTTCACATGGATTGGAGGGTATTTTGGTCATTTTCCAGATAATTTTAAAAGTAATTTGGTCATTTTCGCCTACAAAAGGGTATTCTAATAATTTCTCACACAATTTTAATGGTAGTTCAGTCATTTCGCCTCTAAAAGGGTATTCTAATAATTTCTCACATAATTTTAAGGGTAGTTTGGTCATTTCCTATGTTTTCCTTAAAATTTAACCCTTAGGGTTTGATAAATAATATTAGGGTTTGCTAATTACCATTAAAGTTTATAAATTAGGGTTTAGGATTCCCGAATAAGAAATTAGGATTCATAATTGCAGATTAGGGTTTCTAATCTACCATTAGGATTTACTAAAGTTATACCTTATCTGATCAATATTTGATTATTAATACCTTACTATACAAACACACAATCATAGATACAATTATAATATTTGTATTAACTATCAAATCCCATATCCTAATTAGGGTTAAGGTTTTCATCAACTGAATTAGAGTTTATCAATTTAAAATTGGGGTTTTCCCATGTTACCCTTTACCGGATTCAGACTCAACCCTTAACCACATACTGTACACACATATAATCACAAAATCATATAAGTCTTTCGCAATAATTTTAAATCCACCAAAATCCTTCACAAAAATGTCAAATCCATACACTTATTTTCTGTCTATGTCTATTATTTAACCTTAATTTAATCATTTAAGATTTTAATAAATTGTCTAAATTCTCGGGTTGTCACATTCACCCATTCTTTTAAGAATTTCGTCTCCGAAATTTACTTTACACCTTACACCTTTCATACTCATCACCACATGCTACCCAAAACATCACTCACCAGAGTTAAATTTTTTAAATCATGCTAAGGAGTCATATAGACTACGAACTTTTATTTTTAAAAAGGTTATACAGAAATTCATCCGCTAATCGTCATAACTTACAGACACAGAGGGTAATTAGCCCGTTATGCCCTATACTTAATAAGTACTGCTGGTTGAAACAATTTTTCCCCGTTCCTCTTATCCACCTTAGGCGCACAAAATTTTCCAAAATTTTGGGATGCTTACCTCAGTCTTATCGCATTCCGCACCAAAACCATTTGGTTCGAGAAAATTTTCAAACAACGTTCAGAATTTTCATAAACGTTGGTCTAGCTGAATCAAATAGCTTAGACTCATACCAATAATTCAATTTCAATCAAAATATTTATGTATAGCCAAACCCCGTTGGCAATTAATTATAAAAATATATTTTGAAAATGACGTCATGATACCGTACTGTATTTACAGCCCGTTTGAGGATTCCGTCATTGTGTGACTTTATTATAACACATCATACAATAGTGGGACAACGATTTTTAGATCGAATTCAATATTAAGTATTCCTGTATTTACAACTTCATCAACTTTTTATCATCTCTGCACCAGGTTACATGATGCATCAATGATAAATAAAACATATTTTGATATTTCAAATCATTGTCGTCTAGCCAAAACAATTAGCATAGACTATTCTTTAAACAGTTCAAAAATCATTATAAATCAGTTTTATCATCTCAACAGGTAACGATGTGTCAGTGTCTCGAAGTCCACACATACAAACTAGTCACCGAGATTTGAGAATAAAAATTCATTTTTAAAAGGCACATAATGCGTATTTAGCTTGATGTCAAAAATTTTGAAGTCTAGAATAGCTATAAGATTTAGAATACCTACGCTTCACTAATGATCCATTGCTTAATCAGTCTATCTATTCCTATTATCCTTAATACTCCATTCACAATTAATTATACCCAGTTCGTCAAACATACCACACGTTATGAGTTCAGGAACTTTCCATAATCATATGAGTTTAAGAACTTGTCCTAGACAGACCATTGGCGTCCATTCGCTGAAGGGTTCAAAACATTTCATATAATTATGAGTCACGAACTTACCATAAGTACGAGTTTTAAGAACTCGCAACTTAACCTTATATCCTCTACCTAAACTCTATCTATCTGTTATATACATGAGAAAAGATTTACCTTCTCAACATATATATAGCAAATAGCGCGACACAAACATTTCAATGATTATCACTATCAGAAACTAAGTGGTCGTCAAACCAAACACAATTCCCTGCCCATACAAAGAATTGGTCAACTTGGCCTCTAATCAATATAGGAAGCTAAGCGGTTTTTACACCAAGGACAAATTCCCTGCCCATACAAAGAATTGTTCAACTTAACCACTATATCGATCAGGAAGCTAAGCGGTTCTAAAACCAAGTACAAATTCCCTGCCCATACAAGGAATCATACAACTCAGCTGCTGACATGAGTCCTCAATTGAAATCCCCACTTAATATCCTAACTCCATTATTTCTCCATACGAATTGTGTTCAATTCGTATTGCATCAAACCCAACCCTTTTTCTGAGTTGGCACAATACCAATTCATAGTACAACTGACACACATCAACTTTGCCATAAAATTTTCAATCATTCGATTGATCCTCCTCCCTGCTATGACCTTATCAGATCACGGTGTGATCTCATCGTGTCTATTACGATTCATTCCTATGTTACGATCGTTTTGTTATACGATCTTCTTTCCCCGTACTTTTAGACTCTATCTATTCATTACTACTGTTCATCTTTATTATCAGAGTTAGGTAACTCTAGATCTTTTATAATTTATGGAGATTTGTCTTTGAATCTTATCAACGCACTAGCTCTATTTGAGTTAGTTCTTTATCCTTATCCAACTACGGTTAATAGCCTAAGGTAACCCTACCTAAGGTTTATAACCTACAACTTTGATACCAACTGTGACGCCCCCAAATCTGGGTCCCAAGAACCTCAGACCTGGTACATTACGATACATCATTTCTATAACTATTGCGGAAGATATAAACATAATTTGTTTATACATTAAACTTTACACATAATCCCAGAGTCGAGAACCTTCATTTGATACCTGAATTCCATATCCTATCCGACATACAATGTCATTATCATATAATACTATTACAAGATTTATCTTTAATATAAACCAATGCTGGAACTGTCTTTGTCTTTGCCTGTTTTCGACGTATTTGTCCTAATCTGCAATGTTTATCATGATATACCAAGGGTGAGCAACAAGTTTGCCCAGTAAATTTAAGTTCAATAAAGGATATATCATGATTGAAATAATTGAACAATAAGCTAGCTAACATTTAACAATATAACAATTGTGAAGTAGCATGAATAAATTTTCATAGTTGAACGAACAATGAACATGAATAAATCAACTGAACCAGATGGTAATGAAGGTGATCAGCCTTTCATACCTGATGAACATATGCAACATGCACAATGTGCGAATCAATAATCAATGGATGTGATATAATCAGCAATGATTAAACACAAGTATACTTTACATACAACTCGAGTTCAAGTTAAAGAACTTGCCTGAATCACCGACTACAGCTACGCAATCTATTTAGCTTTATCTGAAGATCTAATATATAAATAATATTGATATCCAAATTAGAATAATATCATCACAATTATAAAATAACCTAAACACATTACCACATAAGCCTATCAGTCAATAAAACATATAAGACCTAGTATCAAGTCAAACTTTTACAGTCTGAGTCAAGTTCGGTGCTACTTCGACCTCCCGATTGCCTAATCGGACAACTATCGAGCCTAATTCCAATAAGACTCGACCTAAATGTTTTATTATTATCATAGATAATTTATTAATCAGTCAAAATATTTTTCACAAGCTCATAATAATTTTTCAATAATTATTACCAATTAAAATAATTTTTAATTCATTAATATCATATTTATATAATTTAAATACCACTTAATTCCATTATCATTAATATTTATTTACTATCAAATATTAGTGAAATACATGTCATAATATTATAAGTTATTTATAATATTACAAGTATTTTTAATACCTTAATATCACATTTAATTGATTTTAAAATATTTAAAACCATTATTAAATATATGTCATTAATATTAAAATATTAATGTATTTCATAACAAAATATTAAAAGTTATATTTTATGACTTAAAATATTTTTTATAACCATTAAATCATTTTATATGATTTTTAAAACATTAAATCTATTTTTCCATAATTTATTTAAGATAATTATTAAATAAATTAATTACCACTAATATTATTTATTAATAAAATTTATCCCAAAATATTAAAAGTCATCCAAAATAACTTAAACACATTTTTACGCAAATAACAGTTTATATGGCTTGGTTATGCTTGAACAATAAGAAATAACCCTTTTCAAATAAGAGGTATCACGAATAATGTTTATAACAAGTTTGTATATCAATATATAAGACTTATATTTATTATAGAAATTAAATGAAGTTAGAAAAACTTGTCTGCTCCGACGATTACCGCTAAGCAATCTAATTTAATCTCTTAGAGAAGACCTATCATTAATAAGATTGATCTTTCAATCTGCATAACATATATTAACTCAACTATTCTTAAAATAAGTTATCTAACATTTAGTCACATAATCAAACATTAGATAATTTCTTAACTTATTAGTAATATTATCATTCTTTGATAATATTTTAATTATTTAATCATTATGTTAAAACTCTCGTATAATATTATTAATCATTTAATAATATTTTATTTACTTCTTAATATTATTAACCATTTAATAATATTTTAATCACTTCTTAATATTTTTAATCATTTAATAATATCTTTAATCCTTTACAAATATTATTAATCATTTAATAATATTTTACTTACTAATATTATTAATTATTTAATAATATATTAATCATTTATAAATATTATTAATGTGACACCTCCAAATCCGGGTACTTCATTTCCATATGATTTGGTGTTCACTTTCTAAATATAACATACATTTATCCAATAATAAAATAACTGCAAAGTAAATTACAGCCTTTATAAATAATAAAATCTTCCTTATAAAAGTGATTACAACTTTTCAAAATAAATCCCAGGGTTTACTCTAACCTTGACATAACATTAACTGTGGAAAATAAAAATATCACATAAAGTCTTATTATAATTTCATTCAAAATAAATTAAACAAGCCTTCACTTGTTTAGCTTCCCTTTGCCTTTACTCATTGACGTGGCATCAACATTTTCAACCTTAGCTGCAATGGTTATTTAATGCAAGAGTGAGCAAACAATAACTCACTGGAATACAATATATAAGACATACAAGAATATCTTTGAAAAGGTTTGAATAACTTTTACTTTCACAACGATAAAGAATTGAATAATAATTCTCTATCAATATTAAAAATTCGAATATAGAATTCATCTGAGGGTCGTAAGACCTTGAACTTTTGTTCTAGGTTATAAACATTTCTATTTAAAACCTTTAACAGTCATTAAGACTATGGACCTCAACTCGTACTTAGGGGGATCAGCCCTTTGTACCATGTACGTGCACTACATTTAATGCCTCTGCGTGGTAACCTCTCCTAGTAAATAGGGTTGTTCATCTCAGTATTTGAATACAAGTCCGCACTAAAGAAAATTTGGTTTGGATAAGCTTAAAAGGATAATTTAGAATTCAACGTTCATCAACTAAGGAATAGTTGAATCGACTTACAACAATCAAGAATAATTCATAAATAAAAGAATTACGAATTAACATATGCTTTAGAATTAAACTTAAAGCATTTAAAAAGAATATATAGACCTTGCTTGAACAATAAGTCAAGATCACATTAAATAATGAACTTAAATTAAATACTTGTCCATTGCAGGATAAAAAGGACAATCTCAAACAATGAATATATGAACTTAAAGAACTTGTATAAAATTTAACGAGTTCAGGGATAAAAGACTTGCATAAAATTTAATACAAGATCAGGGTTTAGAAAACTTGCCTCAAGCGCAAGCTACTAATAAAATCACGTTCTAACAATTCCTACACATATATATTTTTTATCCTAATAATCTAAATTAGTTAACATGTAACTAATTTACATAATTAGTTAACACATCAAGGTTAACTCATTTTTATTTAATTATTAAGTTTAATAATTAATAACCACATAATTTAATTACATCACATATGCATGCTCACATAATTAAATCAAATAATAATTATGTAATTCATATTAGTTATAATTAAATGACTTATACTTTAAACATTTAGTCTAATTATAATTACTCACATTATAATCACATCTTATTTAATTAAATTATAAACAAATTATAATTTATCATTAATTAACTACATCATGCATTTACTAAATTATAATTACACAAATTATAATTTATAATTAATCATGCAAATATTGAATTATAATACACAAGATTATAATCTATAATTAATCATGAATTTATTATAATTATATAATTTATAATTTAAAATTATCATTCACTTGATTAAAATTAATCAACTATAATCATTATAATTTAACAAAATTATAATTTAAATTAAACCTTTACTCTAATTATAATTATTCAAAATTATAATCACAAATTATACTTTATTAATATAATTTTTTAATATTCATTTAGTATTTTAATGTATACTTAATTATGCTATAAAAGTTATTACATAAATTAGCTTTACAAAATACAAAAAAAAAACCATTTCTTTTTTCCCTGCCAACCCCCCCCCCCCCCCCCCCGCAGGGGCGAGGGTTTTCCTTTTGATAGGCCCGCCGGGGTGGGCCCCTTCCAGCAAACGCAGACAAGTTCGCGAACTGTGCAGAGAAAAGGCCAATTTGGCTTATTTCTCCACACCAAATTCTAATTTCATTTCATGCAATTCATATCAATTCATAGAAAACATAAACTTAAACCTTCTAACATGATTCTAACATACATAAACATGCTCCTAGACACAAAATCATCTTAAACAACAAGAATCCATGATTTAAAAACTCCAATTTTGATATTTTCCAAAAACTCATAGTTTTCACAAAATAATTCAGTGTAAATAAAATTCTCTACTAATTCAATTCACAATACATGCAATATTTTCATAATTGAAGATAACATCATATTAAATTCTAATTAGGCATACTAACAACTAATTAAATCATAACTTTTATTCTAAAAGTCAACCAATTACATGAACTTCATATGAACACATCTTTTCTATTAAAACATGCTTTATACAATGAATTGAATTCTGAAAATCCTTGATTATGACATACAATTCACATAATAACCATTATAAACACAAGATATATATATATATATATATATATATATATACACATCATATTTATATAACTTTCTTGCTAAATTATAAACACAGAGAACTCAAAATCATGAAGATCATAAAATATATAAACAAAATAATAAGGGAATTGAGATTACCCATTGCTTTGATGATTGAAGAAAATATGAAGATGATTTTTTCTAAGTTCTTCCTTGTTTTCTCTTCTTTTCTCTAACTCTCTATCTTTTTCTCTATATTCTTTCCTCTCTATTTCTAACACTGACTATCTCTATAACTAACGTAATATAATATATACATAACTGATATATATATATATATATATATATATAATATAAAACATAATTATATAGTATATAACTGCTAAATAATTATACCTCTACTTAATATATAGCAGTTACAAAACTTTTGAAAATCAAAAGCCATAAGGCTTTGTTTGGCAACAGGTAAATTTAGAAATTAGTTTAATTATCTAAAGTCTTGTTTGGGTAAATTTAGGTTTAAAACTAGTGTAAGGGCCCTGTTTGGCAAAAGCCTTCTAAAACAAAAGTAAGGGCCTTGTTTGGTTAAAAAAATCATTTAAAAACTCTTTTTTTTTATTTTAATAAATTATTTTAACACATACTTTAATGTTACACTTTAATTAATTAAATCTCTAACATTCTTATTTAATCAATTAAAACTAACATCAATTAATTACATAAAAATTGCCACATAATTATAATTACTCGCTAATTATAATTCATGTAACACTCATCACATAATTCATCTAATTTAATTCTCTCAATTAAATTAGAACTATACTATAAAATTAATATACATCAATTAAATAAATTATTAAATATTTATTTAATTAATATATAACACTTAATTATATTACTCCACAACAATCACATAATTTATTTATTCAACTCAATAAATAAATCACATAAAATATTTATTTAACTCAATAAATATTTAAAATTATTATACAAATCTCAATTGTTACAATTAATCCTTTAATAATATTTCAATTACTTAGTAATATTATTAATCATTTAATAATATTTTATTTATTTATAAATAATTTATTTTAATTGTTCATCTCTTACTATTTAATTTATTTAACACATATAATATGCCATTCATATAACATTTTATTAAAAATGAACAAAATACCCTCATAAAGTCTTATTATATCATATAATGATCATTTAATCAAATTTGTTTGCTATTTTTAAATAGGCTAAAATAGTCCAAAATAGCAACATTTATCATAAATTATTCTTTTGTTAAAAAATTCTAAAATTCATACGGTAGCTACATATTATCCAACACAGTCTCATGCAAAAATTTTACTTTTTTCTGAGTTGAACTCATTGTGTTATTAAAGTTTATTTTTAAAATCACACTTTCTTGTAAACTCCATATCTCCCTTTATAAACATCCAAAAATCCCCATCTTTGGACATGACCTAGTTAACTTGATACACTATCATACCACAAAAGGATAGAATTTTTAGAGCATCAAAATTTGCCGAAACAACCTTCACCAAAAATGGCCAGAAAACTCATTTGATTTTTCTTGATTTTTGTTGGCAGGGAGTGTTTTACAAAAAATGATACCACGGTTGATCCGTTTAACATTTTTGAGTCCTACCACTTGGTTTCATCAGATAACTCATATATCTAACTCACCTCTTTGACGGATCTCAAAAATAAGTTGTAGATTTCAAATGATGAAGGTCCAAAGTGGACTGAAATTTAGGGATTTTTAGGGAAAAAACTGTTTTGGTTCTTCTTCTTTGTTCAAGTTCATCAACTCTAAAAATGGGAAGATCTAAGCATAAAACATCATATATCAGGTAGATCTACCCTCATATGGTTTAAAATCATAATCTTAACACTTGATCTAAAACAACCATAACAAAACACATTAAACTAACTAGTATTTTGAGTTTTATATATACCTTTAGTGTTCTTATTCTTGATTTTTCTTCCTTTCTTGTCTTCTCATCTTCTCCTCTTCTCCCATGGTAGCCCTCAGACTCTCTCTGTCTCTCTCTTTCTTTCTCTTTTCCTAACTTTGATTTGGTGAAAAAAATTGAAAAACTAACAAGTATAATTGCTTTTGACATTTATAGAAAATTAAGACTAAGGGCAAAACAGTCTTTAACCATTACTAAGAATAGGCAACATGGTCATTCCACCATTTTTAGAAAATTTCCTAGAAATTTCCTTCTAGGATACACAGGTCATTAATGAGATTCTTCAAAGGCAATTTGGTCATTTAATCATTCAATATGAAATTTCCTAGAAATCTCCTACAAGGATATTATAGTTATTATTAATTTTCTCTTGGATATAAAATAGTCATTTCATCATTGCTAGAAAACTTCCTAGCAATTTCCTCCTAGGACTTAATTATAACTAATGTTGAGTGTGAAAATTGTGTAGCTAAGGATTGGTTAAGCATAAGAATCAAAGTAAGGGTATTTTAGTCTTTAATCCATTTCTTAATCTCCAAGCTTTGATCCAATGGTTGTGGTTGATATTAGGTGTCAATATATAGCTGATAAGGCTCTCTTTTAGCACATGTTGAGAATCTAGCAAATGATGACTCATAGATTTGGTCTTATCACCTAAAATGGAAGATAAAGGGTATTTTGGTAATTTCCCCTAATATGGGTAATTTAGGAATTTCCCAATTAATTTTAAGGGTAATTTAGTCATTTCACATATTTTTAGAAACTCTAAAATTTATCTCTTAAGTTTTGATCATTAGCGTTTTGTTAATCGTAATTAGAGTTTAATGAACAAAAATTAGAGTTTTGTATTAAGGTTAGGGTTTCCTAATTCTCAATTAGGGTTTCCTAACAAGATTTCTACAAATGTATTTCTTTATAATTATACTTCGTATTAACCACATAACATTAAATATATAAAGTCATAAGTTCCTATTTATAACCCCGATTAATAATCAAAGCCTTATTCAAATTAAGGTTTTGATCAACTATTCACTATTACCTCCTTTATTTTTCTTAGTCAACTTAAAGTAAGTAATTTGTCTAGTCTGTTGAATTCATATCACTTATATGCAAAATAATTATAACCACAACAATGATAATAAAAAAAATAAAAAGTTTATTCGTAAAATATTTAATCATGTAAAATTCACGGTCCATACAACGACTATGAGCACCAATCTTGGCAGAACGCAAGGTGGAATGGTCATAATGTGGGGAATGGCAGAGGAAAGAAGTGGGTCCCCTAAGGGAATTCCTCCGTCACAGTCAAACATCTTGTTGCCCGAAGTTAGCAACCACACTCTTGGTTCTACACTGCTGGATGATGAGGAGGAAATATTGATCCTTTCCTCAGCCAAAAGAGAAATTTTCTGGCGAGAAATGCAACAATAGTTCTAGAGAATTTTCGAAGTCAAAATCTCCCAGGCCTATGGAAAAGATGAAGGAACAGATCAAGGAAAAAGAGGCGAGGGCATCGGGAAAGTTAACCCATCATGGAATCAAGAGCTCATCCCTTTTTACGACGGGTCTAGTTTAAGCGTCCCCAAGGGATGTGCCTTATCAAAAGGTGATCAAGTTATGGCGATGATTGAAGATGTTCTAGACAAGGAAGTAACCTCTACGGCCAACATCAAAGGCAACCTGACCACTAGCAACTGAACTATCAAGCCTAAGTTAACCCGGAAGGCGTAAATTCAGAAAATACGATTGTGAGTTCCGGGAGATGTTGGGACGTTATCATGTCTTATTTTATTTGCCATGCATTACTATGTTATTCTTTGTTTATGTAAAAAAAAAGAAAAAAGAAAAAAGAAAAAAGAAAAAAGAAAAAAGAAAAAAAAAAAGAAAAAAGAAAAAAGAAAAAAGAAAAAAGAAAAAAGAAAAAAGAAAAAAGAAAAAAGAAAAAAGAAAAAGAATCAATCTTATTATATCCTTTGCGTGAACTACGTAAGACCTGATCTCATTTCAAAGAAGTACGTAGGCAGCCAGTAATGGCACATTCTAACTATTACAAAAGTCACAAAACCCTTTTCAACAATCAGCGATCCCAAGATGTGACTCTTCAACAACTCATCAACCCCGAAAGTGCGAGAAGACTTGATCTCCTATTGACCTACAAAAGTGGGTGACTGGCCATCGTGACAAAGTCTATCTCATATCTGACGACCTGTTCTCTGAGATAAAAGCCATAAATCTAGCTTTATAGATCGAACCAAGCCTGGTTGAAACTGATACATCAGAAACCAAGCCGAGCTCTTAGATCCAATTCAGTTGGATCCGAAGGCCTCTCGACATCAAACATCAAAGCCAAAGCAATAACATGAATTGAGAAACACAATGATATGTCAAGCATGATCATCAGCGAGTACATATACAAAACAAGGCGATGCAAAATGTGAATACAGAGAAGATTACAATAAGTGCACCTGCAAGTTAGAAGCGATGATTAGGACACCCAAACATCAAAGACAATATCCACTACCTGTTCACCATGTGGGTTAAGAGGTAAAAGACTCTTGCGATCTCGGCATCTCATCAGCCCATACAACAAAGCGACTCTTCCAGACGACAAACAAGACTGGGGCAATTTCAAAATCAACGACAACTTGATATTGGTACTCTTACAATAAACAAGACTGGGGAAATTTTGGAGACAACGATAACTAGATACTGGGGCGTTCATCGACCATCCCAAAAGGGAAAATGCAAGTCGACACCCATAATGCGATCCCATCAACATGCGACGTCATCATCAGAGTTTCTTTTATATCATTTCACTGGCGATCCGGTACGATCATTGGGTATTTTCCAATCATAATTTTCTTAGAATGCAGCGATCCACGTGTGAGGTACGACTCTTTCAACTCTTTATCTATTTTTTGTCTCCATACTGTAGCCATAATAGCCAGTTTAGGTATAGATAAATCTTGCAGTTAGAATCTTAAAAAAAGGTTTTAAAGAGAAGATTTTGTTTAACCTGTTATGAATAGATTAATTTTGATAAGCATCTGTGGAGCAAGAATCACGAGAACGATTAGAGAATTAAGACTATTCAACATTTTGATTAGGCACGACATCCCAGTTCCAAGTGCTTTTTGGAGCAGAATCGACCTCATATGCATGCCTACACTTTGCAGTTGCCCTAACTCTTAGTTGTGGGGTATGAAACTACGGCGACAACGATGACAATTGATGCAATGTTAAATGGTAAGAAGTGTCCAATCTAATGTCTCAAATTATGGCCTTGGTTACTAGAGTAATTAAGACTGGGGGGTGTCTTTACACCTGGTGCCTTATAACCACCTGGTTTGGGAGTCACCGACCCAACGCTCACTACATAGGTAATTTAGAGCCTAACAAAATGAGCATTACAAGGGGGAAGAAGGCAAGACCTGAGCAGATTCGAATCGTGGCCTTGGTTACTCGAGTAATTAAGCTTGAGGGGTGTCTTTACACCTGGTGCCCTATAACCATTTGGTGTGGGAGTCACCGGCCCAACGCTCGCTCCATGGGTAATTTAAGCCTAAGAAAATGAATCTTACATTTGATCAGGCGAAGAACGAATAAAGTAGACCTCATGATTTGTCTCGAAGTGTGGCCTTTGTTACTCGAGCAAATAAACCCAAAGGGGTGTCTTTACACCTAGTGCCCTAAAGTCGTTCGGTATGAGAGTCACTGGTCCAAAACTCGTTAAATGGGTAACTCTGAATAGCCTAAGAAAGCGAGACAAGTTAAGCGAAGAAAAAGAAAAAAGAAATTTGGAGTTAAGAAAAATTTTACGAGATCAGAATGAGATCATCTAAAGTCATAGAAGAGAAATCCCTGCTAAGGGTTGCGTCACTCATAGTGCACATGTCATATGACGTTAATTCTGTGAAGAACGATATCTAGAGCGAAGACGGAGTATCTTTGATAAAGGGAGATAAGTCTTTTGAATCTAATCTTACTCATGAATAATGAACATGGATGCTTAAAAGTTTTCTTGCGATTTCATAACTTGTTAAATGAAAAAATTCCTTAAGATGAAAGATATAAAAAGTAACTTTGAGGTTAGCAATTAACAACTTGCTTAGAGAAAAATTCATTTTCATACTCAAATTTAAGATTTTTAGCGATAAGATAAAAACACAACAATTACGAGTTAAGTGGCAGACCCGATGAGCATTCAATTTTATGCACTTTAAATGTGTCTCATTGACAAGATCATACTAATCTTTATATACAAGCTACCCCCGACGACCCGAGCCGTCAAGCTTTTGGAGCATTTTGTTATTCGTCTGATGTGCAAGGATATTGCTCATTCTTGATGTGGTCAACAAAGCGAGTTTCTTATATGAATCCCCGGTAACAATATGCGAAAGGGCTGGGGCATTTTTACTATTCAATGAAAAGGAAGAAGCTTAAGACAGGACCAAGCTTCTCATCGAGAGAAATGAGAGGACTTCTGAAAGAAATTACAATGACATGAGCTTTCGACGACAAAAGAAAGGAAAAGTTCCTTGAAGATCCTATCCTGAGGAAAAAACCAATGCCTCATCTATAAAACAGTATCAAAAGACCACTGTTGCGCCGTGTCGGTGTTAACAAAACAAACACAGACACGTGCAAGTATACACGGTCAACAAGTAATATAAGATAAGTAAAGATCGTTCCCACGGAGAAAAGAAATTAGATTTAAACTATTATGCAATAATTCTATAGTTATCCTCAGCTGCTCAAATGAGTATCAAAGTGTGAATTAATAACTAAACAGATTTTAAAGCTAAATTAACTAATTAACAGACGAGGGATTCAAATTGGAGAAATATGGGATCCTAACTTCAACTATTGCACTGTCTAGATTATATACCTCATGTCAAGTATAATTAATCACTTAGGATTGCTAGTCGAGAGCACGAATGTAAGAAATGGCTATCTTTCAATAAACCAAGTCCATACCATATAAAATCCACAAAAGAGATAGAATTCACATGAACGTCAATAAAACCTAAATCACTATATGTCTATATGATTTACAAGCAATATCGATTTAAGTTCAAGCTCCCTATTGGCTACATATGGTAAGCCGGTATATTTATATCCGGATAACGAATCATAAAATTCATCACATGCAAATTTCACGAGCATATGCTAGCATGGCAAAGTCTAAGTTTATACTTCCTCTTTCAATTTTATATAAACTATTACAGTAGATGGTGATCAAGCATTATATATATTCAATACAACTATACTAGGAAAACTATACAAATTCAAGCATACATATCAATGAGGCATATAAAGCTAGACTAAGAAATAAGATTCATTAGAATCCCATAATGGTAGTTAGTTCATCTCTGAACCAATAACCATTATGGGATTTGAGCAAAGCATTGAAGCCAATATGAAAGTAAAGAGTGTGACACCCCCAAATCCGGGTACTTCAATTCCACGGGATTTGGTGTTTACTGTTCAAATGTCATCTATCTATCTATCCATAATAAATGCAAACCATGTGATAGATAGAAATAAATCCTCCCCTTATGGGGTTACAACATCTGAATAATAAATACAATCCCAAGTCATACTAACCTTAAACATCTGTACGGAACATAAACAAATAAATAAGTCTTACACAACTTTAACATAAGTTTGAAATATAAACACATAAAATAAACAACAAGTCTTCATCACTTGTTGACCTTGCCCTTGCCTTTGCTAGTAGAAGGCTCGTCAGACCTTTCGTTCTTAACTGCAATGTTATTATTACGCAAGAGTGAGCAATCGAATTTCGACCCAAGTAAGAAGTGCACATACCATTCCGGATCTCTGGGCTATGATACACAAGACTGTTGGGCTCTCAAGCACCAAATCCAAGACTTGATAGATAACAGAGAGATTGTGGTGACCAAACCGGAGCAACCGCATGTGCAAGATAATCCCCTCCCTCAACACAAAGAGGAAAGTGTCAACATGATTAGAACGAAGAATGGAGAAGGATCCAAATACCTCTGGTATGTAAGAGATGCAACTCAATCCAGTACTAGTAGCCCAGACAGTTGGGAGTTCTCAGAGAGGTTGTTCCTGATAGAACAGGAAATCAAGTCTATCAAGGAACAGATTGGATAGTTAACGGATTTAGTCGTGTATCAACATCAGGTAACCAGGTAGTTGATAAACCAGTCCAACCAACATGAAACAAGCCCTCCTACACCGAAAATTAGCCCCATTGCTATGACGGATCACTACCGATTTCATAAGCATGAACCCTGGGCTAACAACGTAGCCAAAGAAAAAAAGTTCTAAGCTGATAGGGAATTTGCCTTCTAAAGGCATTTCATTAATCTGAACCAGCCAATGAAGGAACTCCTCCAAATGTTGATCAATGAGGGGATAGTTACGGATCTGTTACCACCGATGATCCCTCGATCTAGAAAATTCAAGCCTGACAGGATCTGCCAGTACCATTCCAATGCTCCCTGTCATGACACCGAGGATTACTGGGAACTTCGTCACCTGATTTAGAATCTTATTAAAAGCGGTGAGATGATAAAGGGGAATCAAGATTATGGCCTTCCCGATGAGGAAACACTCTTTATTCCCATGGCTTAGAATCAAGGAAAGTGGCTGTTATTTCCTGTGAAAAGGAGCTAGCTGTGACACCCTTAAAACTGCCAGGGAAAGGGGTCCACGAAGCACAGAATCCTGTAAAGGTAGTCGCACCCGAGCCTTTAATATTGCCTTTCAGACCTCAATATTCAGTGATCGGTCTGAAAAGAGTCCCTTGGAACTATGGGAATGATGAGGGGTCGATCTCAAACAACATTGCCAGCATATCCAAGGAGAATATATTGTACCTGCCTCAGTGAGTGATCAATTCAGTTATCAAAGCCAAAGAGAAAGTGCCTGAAGAGAAAATCAAAGAATTCCTCAGCAAAATGGGGCATAATGAGATCAAGGTGGTGCAAAGTTTGAAAGATGCACCCAAGGAAATGTCCATCCTGGACCTGGTCTTATCATCGGTGGATCATCATAACCTTCTAGTGAAAGTATTGGAAGAAGCCCATCTGCCAGGGACAGTAGATGTTGAGAAATTCTGTCATGTGATAGAACACATTTTCAACAATAATGTGATATCTTTCACTGACGATGATATACCCGCAGAGGGGACGGGTCATCGCAAGTCACTGCACATAGCAGTGATGTCATCAGGGTATGTGATCGGAGGTGTGCTTATAGATGGAGGATCGTCCCTAAACATCTGTCCCAAAGACATATTGGAAAGAATGAAGATCAACCCAAATCGGATGCGTACTAGTCATTTAGTTATTCGGGCTTTCGATGGATCTCGCCGAGAGGCAATGGGAGAGATTGAGCTACCACTGGCGATTGGTCCCCACACTTTTTATGTATCCTTCCAGGTACTCAACATTACCACTAGATACAATTTGTTGCTGAGAAGACCATGGATCCATATGGCAGGAGCAGATCTGTAAGAACCCAAACCGTGAGATGGGTTCGAATAAAAATATATATATGTAATATTTGAAGAAATTATTTTGGGGACAATTTAAAGAAAAGAAAGAGAAATAATCATTATATATTTCTAATAAAGGATATTAAAATAAATTCTAATATTGAGTTATTTTAATAAAGGAGGAAATGTTATTTTTGAATAATAATATTACCTTATATGTTTTTGTATGAGGTAATAGGTATGATTAATTAATATGGTAAATATATTAAAATATATTTGCTATATGTAAATAAATTGATGGTAATAAGTTATTATAATAGAAAATAAACTTATTATCTATTTTCTATATATAATATATGTACATGTGTCGTACATATAGTTATTTGATATTATACTAAGAACAATATCATGAGACAATAAGTAAATTATTTTCTAATAATGAATGCCTTTAATTGGAGAAGACATAATATTTCATATCATGTTATGACGGAATACATTATAGTAATTATATCTTATGTATTTCCAAGAGGGGTAAAAGTATATAAGAAAACTAAGTTATTTTAATTTGCTAAATAACTTGAGTTATTATATTACCATAAGTATTGTAAAGAATATTTGAATATTTTCATTTACGATATATTTTTATACGTGAACCTTGTGATTTAATAGTTCTAAGTAAATTGAACATATTATAAGTAGAAAAATGGTGGGAAAGGAATAAATGATGAGAATAATAATAAGCTTAGGTAAGCTTGTGAGATATGTCTAGTATGGCAAAGTGATGGAATAAACATTCATTAAATAATTTAATGAATGAATAATTAAAGGAATTAATTATTATGTGAATAAATTCCTATGTGCAATGATGTGTAATTATAAGTTATATAGTAGCTACATCTATATAATATGGAATTAAGTTCAAGGTAACTATATAATATACGAAACTATATGATTAAGTGTAATAATAAAATTTACAATAATGGGGTGTGACACTACTCAATTAAAATATATTCGGTATTGTCAAATGTACATGTATGTGTGGCCCTATCATATCATATGGTAATAACATTAAGTTATTAGATATAAGCTTGCAAGTTAGTCCATGTGAGAACAATAAAGGTCAATCAAGTGGTTAGGGTACATGAATACTGGTAGTTGGTGGGAGTTAGCCACCAACTTCTCTTTTTCCCTTTGGGTAATAACCATAGGAGGATAATAGCTTGATAATGAATAGATGCAATACATTGGTGTGTAGAGTTTGTTAATTCAATTACTACGTTGTTGCTAAGAAAGCATATAATAAGAAATATAATTACATCATGAGCATGTTATAAGGTGTAATGATGAGGAAGGACCATGAATACTAGTAGTTGGTGGAGTTAGCCACCAACTCTTCTTTGACCATTGGGTATTACACATAGGAGGGTAATAGATTGATTATAATAGAGAACATGTAAATTAGTAATGTAATGGTATTACATTATGAATTTATTATAAGATGTGACATTGAGAGTAATATTATTTTGTGAGCTTGAGGCCTATTAAATACTAAGCTTACATAATTGTGCCTTGTGTGGCATGAGTGGTAAAGTTAAATCAATTAGAGGTTTAACTATGATTATTAAAAGAAATGACAAGTTAATAAATAATTGATATTAATTATCATTATAATATTTGAGTATATTTATGATAATAATTTTATGGAAAATGGTGGGATGATAGTACCCAACCATATTATATTTAGTCCAATTAGAATATTAACTTAACCTATGTACATGAGGTACATGATTATGTGTAGTTGTGTATAATTATGAGTATACCTAATTAGGTGTGAGTGTACATATTTGTAGGTTTGTATATATGTACCTATAACCTAAGTCATATGGGATGAAATGTATACATAAATTATATAACCAATGTGTATATATTATATATAAAGGTGTGTAACCAAGTGTGGAATTACATTTGCTAATTGCTATTGCTGAGTTAGATTATTTGTCTCACAAGGAGTGCCCAACTTCTCCTTCACGTGAATGGCATAAGGCTAGCCTATCTCCTTCATCTCTCAACTTCCTAGCTAGCAATGAGTGTGATGATTATGGGGGGAGTGGGCTTCATGATGGGATTTACTAACTATCTATTACCCAACAATTCTTCTATTCTTCCATTAGTTTAATTCATGGTGCAAAGCTTTGGCATGGTTAACCAATTCTCTATAAATTGGAAGCTCTCCCTCACAAACTTAAGTTGCTAAACTCTTGATAAGTTTCATATAGTGAGTGTGTTGATGAGTATTGAGGGAGAGAATTCTAAAATTCATGGGAAGCTCTACCCAAATTGAAGCTCAAGGGGTATAATCTCTAAACCACTTTGGAATTTAATTCATAGCAATAGTATGAAATAGTAGTAATTGGTCATGTGAAAAGATGCTAGCACGTTAGTTAAGTTGTATACATGTTGTAAATACTATGTAGTTGATTTTTAGCATGTTTAAATTCGAATTATTGAAGAAATTTTTGAGTTGGGCTAAGAAACTGCCGAAGCAGTCAAGCTCCTAGTCTGGAAATGGGGCCGCGCGGCCGCGCGTCTCCCTAGTACAAATGGGGCGCGGCCGCGCCCCTCTGCAGAAACTGTTGGTGATTTTGTGTTTTCTAGTTGGTTAAGCATACTAGTTAGACTCTAATAATTGCATAAAGGGGTCTGACATGTGTACTAAGATTGTCATGCACATAGTGAGTTGTATTAGTTGGTTTAACATAATTTCCTAAAAGGAAACGTAAAGTTTTGAAAATGAGACTTGACGAATTTTGTGTTCTTTGAGTCGGACTTTTGAGACATGTGTAAGTGTCTTGGTTATGTGTATCAATGGGTATGAAGGTAGTTGTTGATTAATTACCTTGGCTAATAGTAAACAATTATACCTTGTTGTACTGGAGTTTTTAATGAAAACTTAAGGTTTTATAAATGAATTTTGGCGTATATAAGTCATGTTTATATTCTGACTTTTTAAGCATGATTATATGGTTTAGATATGCATGATATGTGAGTCGAAGGTATTTAGCATACACTAGAACACATTGTTTAAATTAAAAATGATTTCAAAAGACAAACTAAGAGTTTTTGGACATATATATAGGATGTCCACGTTCTGATCATTGAGCATGTATAGATGACTTATATATGTGTTCTAATACATGAGAATCATGACTACGAGATACTTTGCATATACTTAGTTACCTTTGTTGACTTAAAAGCGATTTTTATGAAAAGTTTAGAATGTATAAGATGATAGCATCAAACACGGAGTGAGTTACATTATGATCATACGAGCATGTATATTAGGATTCATTATGCCTATAGACATGTTGACATAAGCATCATGTGATGAAACATGGATTTCCCCTATGCACGAATATTCGAGAAAATGAATTTCTAAAGCATAGACTATGTGATTAAGTATACATGTGTAGTATAAGCACGAGCATGCCTACTTAGTGTGGTTAAGCCTTGTTATGTGATAACATGACTTTAGTAGTTGAGCTTTATGGATTTAAGTAATTCAACGTAGAGCTATGCTATTCAAAGCTAAATAGTTCGAATATGAATTTGAAAACCTACTTAATATGTGCGTATAATATATATCAGAATGCATGATATATTAGGACTAAACTGAGTTTATGAAATCTCAAGTTTGGTTCTGGCAGGGAGTCGCGCGGCTGCGCCACTCCCAAGCTTAATTGCCGCGCGGCCGCGCCGTGTTGCAGAGCTGCCAAGAACAGTTTGTTAACTATCTGGTCCTAAGTTATTTTCCTTAAGGACCCTAAGGACCGAAATAGAATGATTTCTATAGAATAAGTATGTAGGTATGATGTTGTAACATCGTGGTTGTCCTAAGATAGAGTGAAACGGAACCAAGATTAGAAAACGATATACGAATTATTATTCTATTAAGAGCATATGAAATGTATGACTGATGGATGTAAATCCATGATTATATAACTGTGTAGGAATACACGAAGTGCAGATAGCTTTAAGAAGTTAAGTCGTAGTTGTTAAACTACGAATCATGCAAGCCTTTCAGTTCCTATTTGATATATGAATTCAATAACTGTTAGTTGAATTATATTATGCTGCGAAAATGTGAACTTATATATGAACTGTATATGAGATATAAATGAGATTGAAAGTTGATGATATACTTGTTATGTGAAAGTAACATGCGTAGTAAATATAAATTGTTTATAAATGCATGAACTGAGTATGATGTTGTATGCTATGTGATGCATGAAAACTGTTAGAATTGCTGAGCTGTCGAGCTCACTCTTGCAAATAACCACTTTTGCAGGTTAAGGATTCACGGTAAAGACTTCGTGCTTCTTGATTGATAAAGATAGATAGTATCGCAATGAAGAATATTGTTTAGATTATTACTTGAGCCACATTTAGGTTCTAAGAGTTGTACTTGATAATTGTATACCTTGTTTAAAACTTGTCGTACTGTAAAGATGTATTAGTTGATACATAGAGGATATCAAGTCGAGTTGTAAATGTTATACGATAACTCAAAAAGAATGAATCATATTATAAAGTTGATTCAGGGATTTGTAATTGATTCAAGTTATGAAATCAATAAAAAGGTTTTATTCAAAGAGAAATGAAAAAGTTTAAGTTATTCCGTATTTTAGTAACATCGAATGTGATGTTTAGACAGGGATGGTATATGACCGGGTTTTGAAACTTGTAAAAGTTTGGAGTCATCATACAAGATCCTAGATATGAATAGAATTTATATTCTAAATTGTAATAAGCAAAGTTGTATTCTTTTACTAATGATTAAAAGATGTAATAATTCGATGATAGTAGTATCGTGACTGCACCGGATCCGAGGAAAGAGAGGAACCCGGATTTGGGGGCGTCACAAGTTGGTATCAAAGCTGTAGGTTATAAACCTTAGGTAAGTGTACCTTAGACTATAACCTGAGAGAGTGAAAGATAAGATTAAAATATATCTAAATGAAGATTCAAAGAAGAATCTCAAAATATCTAGAGAATGAGAATCAGGAGTTTCCTAACTCCAGTAATGAAAATGTTAAGACGATGTCTATAAGATGTATATGGCAAAAATAGTGAGCATAAACTCAGATGGAGTTTAGTTGATAGTAGGGAAAGAACCCTGAGGTAAAACGATGATCATGACGTGATCAGATTGAACTGTGAAATGATAGATAGTCTGTAACGACTAAGTATGTATAGCTTGATGCTATAAGTGAATGTACTATGAAAAGTACGAGATGAACTCATGAGGAGTTGTATGTAATGAAACATAGAAAGCTCGTAAAGAGCAAGTGATAGAGTAAGATAGAGTTAAGTGTTGGACTTCCATTGAGGACTCATGTGATGGCTTAGTTGTACAAACTTTTGTATGGGCAGAGGTTTTGTGCTTGCGCTGAATGCATCACATTGATAATCGTTGGAATGTTAGTGTCGCGGTATCATTATACATATGGCGGAAATGTGATTCTTTTCTCATGTTTATTTTGATAGATAGAGATTTCTAAGGTTAAATTAGATAATATTAAGTTTAGGTGCGAGTTCTTAAGACTAATGCATATGACAAGTTCGTGACTCATAATCGTATGGTGGGACCTCTCAGCGAATGGACGATTTTGGTCTGACTAGGATAAGTTCCTCAACCCATATGATTGTGGTAAGTTCCTGAGCTTCCATGGTGTGGTAAGTTGGTGAACTGTACTGAGAATAAATATATTATATAAGAGTTTTAGAATAGTGAGCATTGATGGTAGTGAGAGATTGAAGTGATGGAGAAATTGGATTTTTCCCAAATCTTCTAGCTACGCTAGATTTTCAAAATTTATTGACTTCATGCTAGTGTTTGCACTTCGATTTTCTTGAGAAAAACATTGGGTCAGATGACTAAACCAATGAGTTTTAAAAATAATATCGTTATTCGTATATCTATGCTATTTGTTTCGGCTAAGACAAAAATGATTTGAAAATCTTTCAAAATGTATTTTGACCATATGCATCATTTGATATGGTGTAGAATGGTAAACAATGGAGTCATCAATGAAATCGAACCTAGTGTTGGTTGTGATCGAAAGATCGTCAGCCCACTATGGTATAATGTAATATGACAAAGTCATAAAATGGCGAAATCCTCAACGTACTACTAATCTGGTATGGTATCATGACGTCATAAAAGAATTTTTAGTTTTCTTGTAAATTATGAAGAAGGTCAATTAAGTTGGCTAAATTATTTCGATTGATGTCCGAATTGTTGATGAGAGTCTAAGCTATTTGATTCGGCTAGGCGACTGTTGAAAAGAGATTATAGAATTCAAGCATTCTTGTATATTTATGCCAAACCAGATTTCTCTGGTGCGGGTTTAGATGTTGAAAAGCTGAGGTGAACAACCCTATAAAGGGGACATGTTTTCGGGGACAATGGTTCCGAACGTAACGCATATAGTCGTTACAACACACTACGTTGTGGCCCAACGTAGTGGTACAATAGGCCGACCACCTAATGTACTCTTGGAGGGTGTTTTCAGTCTTTGTGATTGATAAACACTCTGGTTTGCAATGTGAAGAATTGTGTTGAAGCATTAGTAAACCTGTGGAAAAGTTCACGGTCTTGTGACCCCTCAGCATAAATTTGGAATCCGAGTTATTCATACTACTTCCCGATTATTGAAAAATCGTAGAAAATTCTTATTCTTCTGAAGGATGAAGGTAGTAAGTAGAATGTTCCTTAGAAAGGAAAAAGTGGCAGAATGCAATGGAGAATGTTATAATAATAAAACTTCTGAAAAGAGAATGAATAAAATTATTCAAGAGAATATGTAATAATCGGAATAGTACCGAGTAGAGGAAGTTTTGGTGATTCCGAGGATGGAATCCTTATAAGGGGGAGAGGATGTAAGAACCTAAATTTTCAGATATTATTAAATAAGAATTTAATAAATAAAATTCTTAAATCGTGAGATGGGTTCGAATAAAAATATATATATGTAATATTTGAAGAAATTATTTTGGGGACAATTTATAGAAAAGAAAGAGAAATAATCATTATATATTTCTAATAAAGGATATTAAAATAAATTTTAATATTGAGTTATTTTAATAAAGGAGGAAATGTTATTTTTGAATAATAATATTATCTTATATGTTTTTGTATGAGGTAATAGGTATGATTAATTAATATGGTAAATATATTAAAACATATTTGCTATATGTAAATAAATTGATGGAAATAATTTATTATAATAGAAAATAAACTTATTATCTATTTTCTATATATAATATATGTACATGTGTCGTACATATAGTTATTTGATATTATACTAAGAACAATATCATGAGACAATAAGTAAATTATTTTCTAATAATGAATGCCTTTAATTGGAGAAGACATAATATTTTATATCATGTTATGACGGAATACATTATAGTAATTATATCTTATGTATTTCCAAGAGGGGTAAAAGTATGTAAGAAAACTAAGTTATTTCAATTTGCTAAATAACTTAAGTTATTATATTACCATAAGTATTGTAAAGAATATTTGAATATTTTCATTCACGATATATTATTATACGTGAACCTTGTGATTTAATAGTTCTAAGTAAATTGAACATATTATAAGTAGAAAAATGGTGGAAAAGGAATAAATGATGAGAATAATAATAAGTTTAAGGTAAGCTTGTGAGATATGTCTAGTATGGCAAAGTGATGGAATAAACATTCCTTAAATAATTTAATGAATGAATACTTAAAGGAATTAATTATTATGTGAATAAATTCCTATGTGCAATGATGTGTAATTATAAGTTATATAGTAGCTACATCTATATAATATGGAATTAAGTTCAAGGTAACTATATAATATAGGAAACTATATGATTAAGTGTAATAATAAAATTTACAATAATGGGGTGTGACAATACTCAATTAAAATATATTTGGTATTGTCAAATGTACATAGATTATATGATGGGGTGTATGTGTGACCCTATCATATCATATGATAATAACATTAAGTTATTAGATATAAGCTTGCAAGTTAGTCCATGTGAGAACAATAATGGTCAATCAAGTGGTTAGGGTACATGAATACTGGTAGTTGGTGGGAGTTAGCCACCAACTTCTCTTTTTCCCTTTGGGTAATAACCATAGGAGGATAATAGCTTGATAATGAATAGATGCAATACATTGGTGTGTAGAGTTTGTTAATTTAATTACTACGTTGTTGCTAAGAAAGCATATAATAAGAAATGTAATTACATCATGAGAATGTTATAAGGTGTAATGATGAGGAATGACCATGAATAGTAGTAGTTGGTGGAGTTAGCCACCAACTCTTCTTTGACCATTGGGTATTACCCATAGGAGGGTAATTGATTGATTATAATAGAGAACATGTAAATTAGAAATGTAGTGGTATTACATTATGAATTTATTATAAGATGTGACATTTAGAGTAATATTATTTTGTGAGCTTAAGGCCTATTAAATACTAAGCTTACATAATTGTGCCTTGTGTGGCATGAGTGGTAAAGTTAAATCAATTAGAGGCTTAACTATGATTATTAAAAGAAATGACAAGTTAATAAATAATTGATATTAATTATCATTATAATATTTGAGTATATTTATGATAATAATTTTATGGAAAATGGTGGGATGATAGTACCCAACCATATTATATTTAGTCCAATTAGAATATTAACTTAACCTATGTACATGAGGTACATGATTATATGTAGTTGTGTATAATTATGAGTATACCTAATTAGGTGTGAGTGTACATATTTGTAGGTTTGTATATATGTACCTATAACCTAAGTCATATGGGATGAAATGTATACATAAATTATATAACCTAAGTGTATATATTATATATAGAGGTGTGTAACCAAGTGTGGAATTACATTTGCTAATTGCTATTACTGAGTTAGATTATTTATCTCACAAGGAGTGCCCAACTTCTCCTTCACGTGAATGGCCTAAGGCTAGCCTATCTCCTTCATCTCTTAACTTCCTAGCTAGCAATGAGTGTGATGATTATGGGGGGAGTGGGCTTCATGATGGGATTTACTAACTATCTATTGCCCAACAATTCTTCTCTTCTTCCATTTGTTTAATTCATGGTGCAAAGCTTTGGCATGGTTAACCAATTCTCTATAAATTGGAAGCTCCCCCTCACAAACTCAAGTTGCTAAACTCTTGATAAGTTTCATATAGTGAGTTTGTTGATGAGTATTGAGGGAGAGAATTCTGAAATTCATGGGAAGCTCTACCCAAATTGAAGCTCAAGGGGTATAATCTCTAAACCACTTTGGAATTTAATTCATAGCAATAACATGAAATAGTAGTAATTGGTCATGTGAAAAGATGCTAGCACGTTAGTTAAGTTGTATACATGTTGTAAATACTATGTAGTTTATTTCTAGCATGTTTAAATTCGAATTATTGAAGAAATTTTTGAGTTCGGCTAAGAAACTGCCGAAGCAGTCAAGCTCCTAGTCTGGAAATGGGGACGCGCGGCCGTGCGTCTCCCTAATACAAATGGGGCGCAGCTGCGCCCCTCTGCAGAAACTGTTGGTGATTTTGTGTTTTCTAGTTGGTTAAGCATACTAGTTAGAGTCTAATAATTGCATAAAGGGGTCTGACAAGTGTACTAAGATTGTCATGCACATAGTGAGTTGTATTAGTTGGTTTAACATAATTTCCTAAAAGGAAACGTAAAGTTTTGAAAATGAGACTTGACGAATTTTGGGTTCTTTGAGTCGGACTTTTGAGACATGTGTAAGTTTCTTGGTTATGTGTATCAATGGGTATGAAGGTAGTTATTAATTAATTACCTTGGCTAATAGTAAACAATTATACCTTGTTGTAGTGGAGTTTTTAATGAAAACTTAAGGTTTTATAAATGAATTTTGGCGTATATAAGTCATGTTTATATTCTGACTTTTTAAGCATGATTATATGGTTTAGATATGCATGATATGTGAGTCGAAGGTATTGAGCATACACTAGAACACATTATTTAAATTGAAAATGATTTCAAAAGACAAACTTAGAGTTTTTGGACATATATATAGGATGTCCACGTTCTGATCATTGAGCATGTATAGATGACTTATATATGTGTTCTAATACATGAGAATCATGACTACGAGATACTTTGCATATACTTAGTTACCTTTGTTGACTTAAAAGCGATTTTTATGAAAAGTTTAGAATGTGTAAGATGAGAGCATCAAACACGGAGTGAGTTACATTATGATCATACGAGCATGTATATTAGGATTCATTATGCCTATAGACATGTTGACATAAGCATCATGTGATGAAACATGGATTTCACCTATGCACGAATATTCGAGAAAATGAATTTCTAAAGCATATACTATGTGATTAAGTATACATGTGTAGTATAAGCACGAGCATGCCTACTTAGTGTGGTTAAGCCTTGTTATGTGATAACATGACTTTAGTAGTTGAGCTTTATTGATTTAAGTAATTCAACATAGAGCTACGCTATTCAAAGCTAAATAGTTCGAATATGAATTTGAAAACCTACTTAATATGTGTGTATAATATATATCAAAATGCATGATATATTAGGACCAAACTGAGTTTATGAAATCTCAAGTTTGGTTCTGGCAGGGAGTCGCGCGGCCGCGCCACTCCCAAGCTTAATTGCCGCACGGCCGCGCCGTGTTGTAGAGCTGCCAAGAACAGTTTGTTAACTATCTGGTCCTAAGTTATTTTCCTTAAGGACCCTAAGGACCGAAATAGAATGATTTCTATAGAATAAGTATGTAGGTATGATGTTGTAACATCGTGGTTGTCCTAAGATAGAGTGAAACGGAACCAAGATTAGAAAACGATATACGAATTGTTATTCTATTAACAGCATATGAAATGTATGACTGATGGATATAAATCCATGATTATATAACTGTGTAGGAATACACGAAGTGCAGATAGATTTAAGAAGTTAAGTCGTAGTTGTTAAACTACAAATCAGGCAAGTCTTTCAGTTCCTATTTGATATATAAATTCAATAACTGTTAGTTGAATTATATTATGATGCGATAATGTGAACTTATATATGAACTGTATATGAGATATAAATGAGATTGAAAGTTGATGATATACTTGTTATGTGAAAGTAACATGCGTAGTAAATATAAATTGTTTATAAATGCATGAACTGAGTATGATGTTGTATGCTATGTGATGCATGAAAACTGTTAGAATTGCTGAGCTGTCGAGCTCACTCTTGCAAATAACCACTTTTGCAGGTTAAGGATTCACGGTAAAGACTTCGTGCTTCTTGATTGATAAAGATAGATAGTATCGCAATGAAGAATACTGTTTAGATTATTACTTGAGCCACATTTAGGTTCTAGGAGTTGTACTTGATAATTGTATACGTTGTTTAAAACTTGTCGTACTGTAAAGATGTATTAGTTGATACATAGAGGATATCAAGTCTAGTTGTAAACGTTATACGATAACTCAAATAGAATGAATCATATTATAAAGTTGATTCAGGGATTTGTAATTGATTCAAGTTATGAAATCAATAAAAAGGTTTTATTCAAAGAGAAATGAAAAAGTTTAAGTTATTCCGCATTTTAGTAACATCGAATGTGATGTTTAGACAGGGATGGTATATGACCAGGGTTTTGAAACTTGTAAAAGTTTGGAGTCATCATACAAGATCCTAGATATGAATAGAATTTATATTCTAAATTGTAATAAGCAAAGTTGTATTCTTTTACTAATGATTAAAAGATGTAATAGTTCGATGATAGTAGTATCGTGACTGCACCGGATCCGAGGAAAGAGAGGAACTCGAATTTGGGGGTGTCACAAGTTCCATCCACCCTTCATCAGCAGCTCAAGTACATTATCAATGGCTATCTGATTACAATAAATCCCGAACTAGAGTACCTTGTCTGCATACAGGGAGACCTATCGGTGATCAGTCTGGATAAAGGGGTTGAACCTGCAAGTTTACAAGCATTGGAGGTGAGAAATACTCAGTACCTACCTGTTGGGGCACCAGCCTTGAAACCAAAAGTCTCCCCCGAAGTAATGATTGTGGGCCAGGAGATGGTATCTTTGGGTTTCCACCTTGGAGAAGGGTTAAGAAAGAATCAGCAAGGTATCAAGAGTCCAATGAAGATCCCGAGTCAGTCAGGGAAAGCCGAATTGGGCTATTCATCCGGGTCAAACCACCTGAAACCCACACAAGCATCCAAAGGCTCATGCTTCCACTATACTATTGACAAACCTCACTGATGCCGAATTTGTGAAACCAACGAGGAAGATTCCCGCTATTGTGTTAGCGATGCTGTTTCCTCCAGTCATACCGATAAGTGAGAGAAAAGCCCCAAAACCTGATGGGGAGAGCAAAAAGGGAAAAGAAAAGTTCATGTACGAAGGACGACCCAATTTGCTAATATGCATGTTCTCATACACTACGAGGGTATGAATGATGATATCCCAGACAGTGATGAAAAGGATCAGATCCAAATTCCTCGCATCAAGAAAAGAAAGGGGGGCAGTTCCATGAAAAACCCCGGCTCTGATCTGAAGGATGTGTTAGTCATCATCAAGGAAGAGACAGATGACCACAAATCTTGTATCCTCCCTATTCATAAGAACTTGACCCTGGACAACTGGAGCAGCGTCCCTTGCCTCATTCAAAAAGGGTAAAGGGTAAAAGGGCAGAAAGTCCGTCTACCCTGTAACATGGTTTCATTTACTGCTTATTTTGGTTACACAACTATAGCAATAGCTTTTGTCATCCTGGTCCTGCGAATTGATCAAATCATTTCGGTTTTCATTAGAAGATCGAACTACAAATGACCTGATCTCCCTCCGCCCGGGAGTATGTAGACAGTCATTCCTGGTGCGATCAAACCAAACAAAAATTTTAAAAACCCATCAAACTAAACTCAAAATAAACATTTCTCAAACCTCTCACACAAAATTTAAACTACGAATGACCTGATCTCCCTCCACTCGGGAGTACGTAGGCAGCCATTTATGGTGCGGTGTGACCTTCAAAGAAAAAAAACAAATAAAAAAGCCAGTCCCAAGACATCGAAACCCGATAAAACCCAAATTCTATTAAGTCTCCCTGGTCAACAGGCGCTGTTGAGATATTCTCCGACATCTCACTATCCATCCATCAAGGAGAAGCTCGTGATGCATTAACAATAGCAAGTTATGAAAGAAGTTGTAATCACTCAGCAAAGACAATACCTATCGAATAGGGAAATGAATCAAAATATATTTCTCTGATATATAATATTTTTTTATATATACACTATGTCCTGTACATGACAAAAATGACTGATCTAGTATGTGCAGGAAAAGCAAAGCAAGTCTATGAACCCGTGGCCAAGCGGTATAGCAATGCCAACATGGCATCTCTCTCTGAAGATGGAAGAGTAGTTGCAAGCTCAATACCCTCAGTCTCTATACGAGCCAGAACATCCACAGCCATCTGCATGGTGCTACTGTGAAAGTGCTCATATCTACCACCAGACTGTGTATATACGATCGGAGTGTTGTGCTATCTGCAATATGGAAATCTCGGGTAGCTATGGCCTCATCCCTCTCGACATAAGCAGTATCCCGGGCAACTAAGGTCTACTCAATCTCCTCAAAGGCTGCATCTTTGACAGATCAGACCTCATCTCTCTCCTCAAAAGCTACATCTCGGGTGGATCAAGCCTCGTCTCTCTCAACCAATGCTGCATCCCGAGTAACTCGAGCCTTGTCTCTAGCGGTAAAAGTTGTATCTCTGCTAGAAAGAGCTGTCAACATCAACGCCCTAGCCTGATCTCTCTCGAAAGTTATTTAAGCTAGTGAATCAACAATAGCTAGATCTGTACTGGCGGGAATGCTTGGAGGGTCACTAACTAAAGTCGCTGTCAAGCCCATAAATAACTCATCCTCCGTGGGAGAATCAAGATCCTCTCTAGGCTCCTCCTCATCTGAATCTATAATAGGAGCTAACTGGACAGCCGTGACCAATGCAATATCGGACTCCAACCATGCCAAATACTCTAGAGAACGATCCGGATGGCTAGTAGAGAAATTAGCCTTCTCCCTATGAGTCCAACACTCATACATCCTGATCAGGTCAGCTGACAATAGAGATGAAGCTGATATCTGCTGACCAACGGCCCCCTCAAACTGTCGAAGGCTCTGGAACTGATCGAACTGACCCATGACTGCCAACGGATGGTAAATGGTCACCCCTCTCAATCCCGCTAGGGCAGATAGACCATGCCAACTGTATGGGTGATGAAGCTATAAGGGAAGACAAGCCCTGAGCATGGTAGGATCGAAAAGGGATGCTCAATAACTGATAGAAAGGCAGACCATGTCACTGCATCCGAACACTTTGCTGGCTGGAAGGAGTAAGACAGGGATATCTCATGGGTAAAGCAATACCCATGGTGTCTAAAGGTACTAATCGGACGCAAATGTGTCATGAGCCATACATACAGCAGGACAGAGTTACCTCTAAAATATCCCTCTGGATGGGTACTACAAAAGGTAGCCGACCTCAAGGTCTCGGCCAGTGTCATCGGTAGAATAGTATTACCCTGTCTAAGGGCACGAACCACAACCATCAAGCCAATATCTAAATGGTCCAAATATAATGGCATGTATACGTAAGCCTTGACGCACATCAACAAAACATCTACCCGGGCCAACTGCCACTCATATGTCGAAATGATAAAATCTCCAAAGTGTCAATCGTAGCTGTCTGGCTGGCCGAAGAGATCAATCAGAAATTCGATGGATATCACATGTCCTTAGATTATCTCTCAGTGACTACTCTACGTCTCAGACCCGACGCAGTCATAAAGGGTCTCCTCATGTCACTGACAGCTGTGCGAGCGCAAGGCAGGTCCAATGCTAAACCTGTAAGACGCTCAAACTCCTCCAAGGTCGGAGTCAACTCGTGCAGTCCAAATTGAAAAACCTTCCGCTCAGGTATCCATCAGGATAGAATGCTATCTATAAATCTGTACCAAACCTGGAAATCTAGAAGGGCCAAGGAATGCTCTATCATCTAGTCTACTATCCCTATGGCTATTTGGGGTAGACTATCGTACCAAGCCATCAATGAGTGATGTCCGATTGATATAAGGGAGGATCAACACCTGCAAAGTTGCTAGAAAATGGACCCGATGAGGGGCCCGCTCCAGAGCCAGAAGGAGCAAAAGAATCTTCCTAGGATGGCTCCCGGCCAAGGTGCCTGATGAACAAATGTGTCCTCTCCAACTGCTGGGTCAATCTTGTGATCTGATCTAGATGAGTCGAATCTCCCAGGAAAGCTATCCAGTCTGTCACCATCACAGACCCCGACACCATATCTGCCATGAACTGGGTAGCACGAGTCTGAGCCTCAATGGTACGAGGACTCCACCAACTATGAAATGCCTCCTGGCTATAAGGACCCTCTGATAGGGTGAAGCCATCTACGCCCACCAGTGGAATGTCCATAAGTGGCTGAGCTAGTAGCCAATGATGCCAAGCAGGAGGAACAAAGGGAATGCGGATCTCTTCCGTGGTGCTCCTAATAGCACGCTCTCCTAAATAGAGCTCCCAACCTCCCTCTATCAAAAATGGAACCCAGCGGGTGGATAATGAAAACTCCCGGCCAGTGGGAAAATAGCCTTCAAACCCAACTGTCAAAAAGTCTAAAGTATACTGGACCCATGAGATAGACCCGGCCGTCAATAGCTCTAGCTGCAGGCTAGAGTGAGTGAATCCCTCGGCTACAGGAACCTCTATCAATGTGGAGTGATGGCAGCACCGTCCCCAAGGATAAGTCTCCAAGCCCAGAGTAGTGGCAGGACATAAGCAAGGAAGCCTCTCATATGCCCAAAACTGGCCATGCAAATATCAAAAGTCCTTAGTGATCAAGATTGACATATATAAGTGAGGAAATCAAAAAGGTACAAGAGATATGTACTCACCAGCAGTAATGGGTAAAAGCCTAACCAAGCCTCCGTCACACCTTCCAATCGCATACGCATCCCTCAGAGAAAATGGGCAAAGGTGTAGGTACCCCAATCAAAATTATTGAGGCGCTCCACGTACCGAGTAACGCTGACCAGGGCAAAGGGCACCGTCAAAGAGTTGTCCGCAAGGAAACAACCCTTGATGATCACTAAAAATAGTCGTCATAGAATGCGATCTCTAAACCTTTAATCATCAGGCAGAGGCTCATTCAAAGCCCCACTCTGGGCATCTACGCTCAAGGGACCAGAACGGACCGTCCGACCCTTGATGGCTGTCACCAAAACTCCCAAGAGGGACCGAATGGCAGTAGGTGAAATGTCCGCCACAACCGGCACTGGCTCGCCTGTGAACTCTACCCCGGTGATGAACTTTCTATCCATAGGCGTCATCATCACCTCGTAATCCAATAAATGGAGAGACTGGGTCTGGTGGAACCAGCGCTCAGACAAAGTCGTCAGATAACCCCAGGGGGAATGGCGGGGAAGGATAGAAAAGAATGCCTGAAGCCCCCAAGTGTCAACAATGGCCCTATAATTCGGATGCAGAGTATGGTACAAGGAATGGACATTGAACCAGTTCCTTTGAGGCTGTGTAAAGCGGGGATTCAGCAACAAAAAGCTAACCCATATCAAGCCTATACCTTGAAATGGCAAAAGAAAGAAAGAAAGAAAATCCAGAAGAAAAAACTTCAGTCACCTGGTTGGCGTGAAGGTATCTCGATGGATATCGCCTCAAATCTCCTAGAAGCTCCTGAAGTGGCACCACAATGCCAAGAAGCTTCACACGTGGAGCCTGACATGGGACAGGATCAACAAAAGGTACATCCTCATCGTCCATATTAATTGACGGATCAACCCGGATAGGACGAATCACTAACTCATCCAATCCGCGAGGCGGCCGGGTTGGCCGTGGCTGAGGAACGTCGGAGACTCTCCTTCGCCTAACTCCTGGAATGGCCCTACTGGCACTGCCAAGTCTATCTGGCTCCATAACCTAGACAAAGTCTCCAAATCGCCTCAGAAAGGGTGAGGTAAACCTTAAACTTGTGGCTTATTAATTTAAATCAGTATGTTATGCAATTCTAAGTCCTAAAACATGCATGAGTCAGCAAAAATCCCTAGTAGAGTAAAAATTGCATGTTTATTAAATACTCAGGCTTTTGAAAAAATTTCGCCTGAGTCTCCTTTGTAAAATAGACTGTCCGTATTCACACAAGCATGACTAGGTGGCCATTCAGTAGCACACCTACCCAAAAATAGAAACAGTTTATATTTATGAAAAAAAATCAAAAGTAAACTCCACATGGTAACCAAATTACCACGGACATTTTTAGTTAAAAATCCATGCACACTAGGCCGCAAAAAGGATGGGTAAACTGATCAAAAAGAGTGTCAATTGACTGTCTCAAAATTCAAATTTTCATATATCAAAACGTGCATCATAGTAAAATATGCATACTTATGAAGTCTAAAATTTTTTATCAAGTCATATAAGCATACATATTTGATACATTGTGTTTAAAAGCACACTATATGGTTTACAACATTTTAACTGTTAAAACTGGGAAAGAAAGGATGTAAACGTTACCTGAGATGTGTAGAGCGTCTGTGCGCTGACGAAATCTAAAAAAAGCTGCCCGAACTTCTTAGATCTGAGAAAGAAAATTGGATTTCCTTTAGAATTTAAAACTGAAAATGAATCTGATAAGCCTCTGCTGCCCCATCTTAAACTCGTAGAAGGGAGCGGCCCCACATGCGTCAGCCACACCTCTACCTGCGACTCCCTAAGGTGGGCCCCACCCCCTCCAGTTCGGTCTAGTTCGAGTGGAAACAGAGTTTATAGGTGCTGAAAAGTCCAATCCAGAAAAAAAACTGCTACGCAATTGAGCGAATTATCCTGAAATCATGTATATGAGTTGCGAATTCCTAACGAAAAGAAGAACTTCATGGAAGCGATTGGTTATCAATGAAGAGAACTGCCAAAAATCTACTTAAAAATTGCTAAAACCTGCCACTGTCAGAGCATCGGGAAGGTCTGACGGTATGAACGGCAGGTTCTGATTGTATTAAGGCAACCAGATTGATCTGAGGGTAGGATTTGTCAGAAAGAGTACCCCCACATCGAGATTTATCAGATTGCCAGACAATTTAGCCGTTGACGACAACCCTAACGATGCATCGGGAACGATTCGGTGATATCAGCCGGTGAAGGCTACTTCAGCGAAGGTTAGATTGCCTGACATTTCAGCCGTGGGTGACAACCCCAGTGAAGCATCGGGAATGATCCGGTGATATCTACCATTGAAGGCTACTTCAGCGAAGGTCAGATTGCCTGACATTTCAGCCGTTGGCGACAACCCCAGCGAAGAATCGGGAACGATCCGGTGATATCAGCCGTTGAAGGCTACTTCAGCGAAGGTCAGATTGCCTGACATTTCAGCCACTGGCGACAACCCCAGCAATGCATCCGGAATGATCCGGTGATATCAGTCATTGAAGGCTACTTCAGTGAAGGTCAGATTTCCTGACATTTCAACTGCTGGTGGCAACCCCAGCGAAGCATTGGGAACGATCTGGTGATATCAGCCATTGAAGGCTACTTCAGCGAAGGTTAGATTGCCTGACATTTCAACCGCTGGCGATAACCCCAGCGAAGCATCAGGAACGATCTGGTGATATCAGCCATTGGAGGCTACTTCAGCGAAGGTCATATTGCTTGACATTTCAGCCGTTGGCAACAACCCCAATGAAGCATCGGGAACGATCCGGTGATATCAGCCGTTGAAGGCTACTTCAGCAAAGGTCAAAGGTTCTGACAGTTTAACCGTTGGTGACAACTTCGGCGAAGTATCGGGAATGAGCCGATGGCAAAAATAGTCTATCAGTTTATCCCCACAGAAGACAGATGATGGAATCTGTTATATAAATCCCTAGAGGGAGCACAGAGAAAGATTCGGTGGTGATCAAGACTTTGCCATATGTCATTCGAGTAGACGTCAAAGGGAATTCACCAAAGGCTATCATGAATGACGTCATCCCCAGCAGAAAATGATGAAAATAGTCTGTGATAACCTACCAGCACTACCCTACTAGTAATAGCCTATCACCATAGGGACATGGTAAACCATTGGCCTCCGACTAATGCGACATTAAGGGCTAACACGGATAACGTTATCCCCAGCAAAAAATGACGTAAATAGTAAGTGATAGCCCCATCCCCTAGAAGGTATCTAACATTCATAACATATTATGCTATGCATTGCATTTCATTTGCATTTATCATATTTCCAGTTTCTAGCAATCTTTATCCTGTTTATTTCACTACGTTGCATAAACATGATAAAGAGGGGCATATGTAGACACTCAAAATTTTTCATTACTGTTGTAGACACTAACAATTTTGCATTCCTTTTACTAACCCTACAGTGGGGTAAAACCGTCTTTTCAACCCCGACCTCAATACTGGGATGTCAACTCAGCCCTGGTCTCAATACTGAGATGCCAACTCAGCCCCGGTCACAATACCGGGATGCTAACTCAGCCCCGTCTCAATATCGGGATGTCAACTCAGCCCCAGTCTCAATATCGCGATCTCAGCTCAGCCTCGATCTCAGTACCAGGATGCCAACTCAGCCCCGATCCCAATACCGTGATCTCAACTCTGCCCCGGTCTCAATACCGGGATCTCAACTCAGCCCGGGTCTCAATATTGGTATGTTAACTCATCACCGGTCTCAATATCGGGATGTCAACTTAGTCCCGGTCTCAATACCGGGATGCCAACTCAGCTCCGGTCTTAATATCGAGATGTTAACTCAGCCCCTGTCTCAATACCGGGATGTCAACTCAGCCCCGATCTCTATACCAGGATGTCAAATTATCCTTGATCTAAATACCAGTATGCCAACTCAGCCCCGATCTCAATACCGGGATGTCAACTCAGCCCCGATCTCAATACCGAGATGTCAACTCAGCCCCAGTCTCAATACTGGGATCTCAACTCAGCCTCGGTCTCAATACCAGGATGTCAACTCAACCCTGGTTACAATACCGAGATGTCAACTCAACCCCGTTGACAACCCCAGGATATCAAGTCAAACTCCGATCACAACCCGATAGGTACAGTAACCCCAGCGACAACACTAGGAGATATAGTTCAGGCGCGGTCATAATCCGGGAGGTCAGGTCAAGCCTTGGTCACAACCTGGTAGGCCAAATCAACTTCAGAGGCAACCCCGAAGCATCACATCATCCTAAAGACAACCCTGGGAAACCAAGTCAACCTTAGAGATAACCCTGAGGACAAACAAAATCGACTGGGATCAAAGCCTCGGAGATAACCTTGGGAAAATAGTTAAAGATCGTGCTAGTATAGTAAACAACCCCTAGAGGGGCAAAATGGTAATTTTCCCAAGTTATATCCAATCTAGTCAAAATCAAGTCGAATTGATGCCATAAAGGTCAGAAAGAACCATAACACTGATCCTGAGTAAAAACAGCACAAGACAGCTCAACAGACAAACTGCGAAGAAACGAAGACCTGGTTATGAACCCATCTTCTTGGACTCAAAAAATATTTAGTCCCATGTCATTGTGATGCGCTCGGTGAGGGCTTTTCGGAAAGGTATAGCACGCCTCAAACGGATGCTTCGATCAAAAGTTAGAAAATTTTGAATTTGACCTCGCATTGCTCGGAGTGCACGTACTTCGAGGCAATGGGACCCACCATGTGAGGGCATGCCATGTGGAGCCGCAGGTAGACCCACGGCTACTGTCGGTAGACCCGCGTCAATCAGGTCTTTAAATACAAGTGCACCCCCAAGCAAAAAAAAGAGGAAAAAAATAGAAAATACTCTGAAACTCTTCCCATTTCGTTTCCTAGCTCGACTTCTACTACTCCAAACCCAGATTTTATTACTCTAGCACGTAGGTATACTCATATACTACAACATACCAAAAATTAACGAGTGGAAACGCCCTTTTGAAGCCTATGAAGTGGCAAAAAGCCCATGTAGCAGTCCATTGTAAGTATTGTTATGATCAAAACTTGTTTTCTACTTCATTGCGCATTTATACACGTGCACATAAAGTTTTATCTTCTGATTTTTCCCGGAACTCAGTTCCGTGGCCGTTTTGGAGTACTTTTTAGTACATTTTAGTACATATATACCTTTTTTTTGCATTTGCAAAGCCCGGATCGACGATCCGCGACTTTTAACTGCTTATATATATACATATATATTAACTTTTTGGGACTGGGTCGCTTACTCGTGTCCTTTTTGGCTTTATTATGCATATATTTGACTATATATATACTAACTTTTCATTCTTTCAAGCCCGGATGGCAAATACGTGGTAGTTACTGTTTTTATATATATAACTATATATATATAAATTTTTCTGACTTCATTTGTCTGGGATTACTATTTTGTGACCTTTATTGCTTTAATATATATAAACTAACTGTATATATTAACATTTATATTTTAGTTTGGCCTGGATTGGAAATTCGTGGCCTTTATATATATCTATATATATTTTCATTATGTCGAGCCTGGATTAATTCGTGGCTCATTTACAGCTTTTATACATTATATATATATATATTTCAATTTTGTCAAGCCTGAAATACTCCGTTGCTCTTTACAGCTTTTATAAATATATATATATATATATATATATATATATATATATATATATTTCCATTCCAGTTCGGGCAAAGGATGTCAGATCTGTCGCCCTTTACCACTTTTATACATATATATATATATATATATTTCAATTATGTCGAGCCTGGAATACTCCGTGGCTCTTTACGGCTTTTATAAATATATAAATATATATATATATATATATATATATATATTTACATTTCTGTTCGGGCATAGGATGGCAGATTCGTCGCCCTTTACAGCTTTTATACATATATATATATATATATATATATATATTTCAATGTTGTAAAGCCTGGAATACTCCGTGGCTTTTTACAACTTTTATAAATATATATATATATATATATATATATATATATATTTCCATTTCTGTCCGGGCATAGGATGGCAGAATCGTCGCCCTTCACAGCTTTTATATGTATATACTTACATTCCAGTACGGGCTTGAGAGTGAAAATCCATCGCCCTTTACAACTTTCATATATATATATATAATTATATATATATATATATATATATATATTATTCATTGTGATTAAATTTCTGATTTAAATATTCATTTGATATGAATTGGCACTGATATTCATTTAGCGAACTAGATTTCTTTAAATCTAGCCCTTTCTACCCTTTAAACGGTTTAAAATAGGGCCAACCGGAACCGAGAAGCTAGAATGGCTAAGATTTATTTAAATTTAGCTTTCTTTCTAGCTTCGTTCATTCTTAAAGCAACCTCGCGACCCTCAGATTTCTATCTAGTGGGAACGAGAAGCTTTGGCTACGCGCATGCAAGGATTTGACTGATAAATCCTTTGTATTGCGACGTCTAGATGTAAATATATATTTTATGTGAATATCTGAGTTGTGCAGGTTTTTTTGGCTTCTCTTTGTGAGCCTAGGAATTGTGGGATTCGTGATCCAACTAATCAGAATTTGATTCTCACAATGGACAAACTCCACATTACAAATGTATCCTGCCAGTTTTTCTGTAAAAATGTACATCTGAAAGACCTTAAAACGGTTATCCGGGTTTAAGGTCTCGAACATAATAAAATAATGGTTTGTCGTGTCAGAGTCACTCTGATGGCTGTCATGCCCATGAGAAGACCGGCACTTGTATATATTATGTGGTCGGGGATGCTTCGCAGCCCGACAATCACCATTCAAATTGAGCTAAAAGGCTGAAAAGATAAAAATGGAAGTATCAGCACGCTTCAATTCCTATGCGAGCGTAAGGGTTTGAAAACCTGCTTTCAAAACATCATTTTAATATCTTGTCTAAAAAAGGACCTTTGTAAATCAAATCAAACCTTCGTTTATAGGTTCAACGGAGCACGTCCGTACTTTCAAATCAATCCAAACGCAGGCCCAATTGCTTCCAGCATCCACACACACATTGCAAATAAAACGGAAAATATTGAAAAGATGCGGTACCGTATTTTCACAGGAATTGGGGGGGTGCCTAACACCTTCCCCCCACTTAATCAAGCCCTTGAACTTAGAACTTCATTTTCAAAGATCAAGTTTTGACAGTGTCCAACAATTGGGCCTACTTTCAAACAAAACTCGGTTGAGTTGGTACAACCATTTCAAAATCTACTAACTGGCGACTCTGTAAACCATTCAAATCGTCGACATGATACATGTTAGCCTTTTCCTAAAAAACTTCACCCTTCATTGTCGACGTCGGGAAAATATCTTGTCGCGTTGGACCGAATATTTCTCTCTTCCTAAGTTTTTTGTTTTCTACCCTTATTTATCTTGTCTACTTTATGAAGGGTGAAGTTATATATATATATATATATATATATATATGTATGTATAAAAGATGTAAAGGGCGACGGATTTTAAATCCTATGCCCGGACTGGAATGAATATATATATATATATATATATATATATATATATATTTATAAAAGTTGTAAATAGCCACGGAGTAATCCAGGCTTGACAGAATTGAAATATATATATATATATATATATATAAGTTGTTAAAAGTCACGGGATGATCCAGGCTTGACTAAATATAAATATATATATATATATATATATATATATATATATATATATATAAAAGCTGTAAAAGAGCCACGAGATGATCCAGGCTTGACATAATGGAGATATATATATATATATATATATATATATATATATAAAAGTTGTAAAGGGCGACAGATTTGCAATCCTATGCCCGGACAGAAACGTAAATATATATATATATATATATATATATATTTATAAAAGCGGTAAAAAGGCCAAGAAATGATTCAGGCCAAACAAAAATATAAATGTTAGTATATACAGTTAGTATATATATTAAAGCAATAAAAAGGCCACGAAATCCAAATCCATGCCAAATGAAGTCAGAAAAATTTATATATATACAGTTATATATATAAAAGCAGTACTTACAACGGATTTGCCATCCGGGCTTGACAGAATTAAAAAGTTAGTATATATATAGTTAAATATATACATAATAAAGGCAAATAGGACACAAGTCAGTGACCTAGTCCCAAAAAGTTAATACATATATAGATATATATACATAAAAGCTAGTAAAGGCCGCAGATCGTCAATCCGGGCTGTGCAAAAGCTAAAAAGAGTATATATGTACTAAAATATATTAAAAAGTACGTAAAAACGACCACAGAACTGAGTTTCAGGCAAAACCAGGAGTTAAAACTTTACGTGCACGTGAATAAATACGTAATAAGTAGGAAACAAGTTCTGATCGTAAAAATACTTACAATGGACTGCTACACAACTTTTTGCCACTTCGTAGGCTTCAAAAGGGTGTTTCAACCGGTTAATTTTTGGTATGTGGTAGTATATGAGTATACCTACATGTTAGAGTAATAAAATCTGGGTTTGGAGTACTAGAAGTCGGGCTAGGAAACGAAATGGGCGGAGTTTCAGAGCGTTTTCTTTTTTTTTTTCTTCTTTTTTTGGCTTGGGGGTGAACTTGTATTTAAAGACCCGATGGAAGCAGGTCTACCCGCGAAAGTCGTGGGTCTATCTATGGCGCCATGTGGAATGCCCCACCTGGTGGGTCCTGTTGCCTCAAAGTACGTGCCCTCCGAGCAACACGAGGTTAGATTCAAAACTTTCTAACTTTTGATCGGAGCATCCGTTTGAGGCGTGCTATACCTTTTCAGAAAGCCCTCATCGAGAGCGTCACAATGATATGGGACAAAAACTTTTACGAGTCCAAGAAGACGGGTTCATAACCGGGTCTTCGTTTCTTTGCAATTTGTCCGTTGAGCTGTTTTGTGCTGTTTTCACTCAGGATCAGTGTTATAGGTTCTTTCTGACCTTGATGGCAGCAATTTGGCTTGATTTTGACCAGATTGGTTTCAAGTTAGGAAAATCACCATTTTGCCCCTATAAGGGTTGTTTCCTATACTGGCACGGTGTTCAACTATTTTCCTAGGGTTGTCTCCGAGGCTTTGATTCCAGTCGATTCTGTTTATCCTCAGGGTTGTCTCTGAGGTTGACTAGGTTTCCCAAGGTTGTCTCTGGGGATGATGTGATACCTCGGGTTTGTCTCCGAAGTTGATTTGGCCTCCCAGGTAGTGACCAACGCTTGACCTAACCTCCCGGGTTGTGACTGGGCCTGAACTAGATCTCCTAGTGTTGTCGCCAGGATTACTGTACCTCCCAGGTTCTGACCGAGGTCTGACTTGACATCCTGGGGTTGTCGTTGGGGTTGATTTAACATCCCGGTATTGAGACCGGGGCTGATTTGAGATCCCGGTATTCAGACTGTGACACCCCTAAATCCGGGTTCCTCTATTTCCTCGGATCCGGTGAATCGCGATACTACTATCGTCAAACTATTACATCTTTTATTCATAATTTAAAGAATATAACTTTGCTTTATTACAATTTAGACTATAAATTCTTTCCATATTCAAGATCTTGTGTAATGACCCCAAACTTTTATAAGTTACAATCTTGGTCATTTACCATTCCTTTCTTACATCATATTCAATATTATAAAAATGCGGAATAACTTAAACTTTTTCAATCTTCCTTGAATAAAATCTTTTATTGATTTTTATAACTTGAATCAGTTATAAACCTTGAATTAATTATATATGATTCACTATATTCGAATTACTGTATAAATTTCTACATCTCAATTCGAGATCCTCTATGTAACTCATAGTACAAATTTATAAACTTTACATGTATTAAACATCGTAAACTACTATTATGGATAACTCCTAGAACCTAAACATGGTTCAAGCAATAACTTCGACTACATAGTAATCTTCTTTGCGATACTATGGAACTCTATCATTCAAGAAGCACGTAACTCTACCGTGAATCCTTAACCTGCAAAAGTGGTTATTTGCAAGAGTGAGCTCGACAGCTCAGCAATTCTAACAGTTTTCATGCATCACATAGCATATAATATCATACTCAGTTCATGCATCTATAATCAATTTATATTTACTACGTATATTACTTCTCACATAACATGCATATCATCAAAGATCAAGTTTCAATCTCATACATATCTCATATATACAGTTCATATATAAGTTAACATCATCATAGCATAATATAATTCAACTGACAGTTATTGAATTCATATATCAAATAGGAACTGAAAGACTTGCCTGATTCGTAGTCTATCAACTACGACTTAACTGCTTAAAGCTATCTGCACTTCGTGTAATCCTACACAATTGTATAATCATGAATCCATAGCCATTAGGCTTATACATTCATATATTCTTAATGAAATTAATAATAACTTCTACATTATTTCATTTCACTTCTTCAATATACATTTAGGATAGCTATATTGCTAGTCCATTCCACTCTCATGCTTATTCTTTTGAAAAAATCTTATTTCATCTTTTACAGTCTTTAAGGAATATATATAGACATGCTCTAAAGTCTAGACAGTTAACAAACTGTTCTTGACCACTCTGCAGCACGGCGCGGCCGCATTGATAATAAGCTTGGGAGTGGCGCGGCCGCACTACTCCCTGTAATACCCGAGAATTTTTGAATATTATTAAATGAATATATTAATAGAAATGAATATTTATTTGAATATAAATATATATGTGTTGCGAGATAAGCTCATTCAAATGAATTCAAATTGAATATATAATAATTAAGGAAGAATGTGGAGTTTCTGTTAAACTCATTGAAATACATTGTGTGGTACGAGAATAGAAATAATAATGAGCTTAATTAAGCTTAAGTGATAAGCCTTGTGTGGCCTAATTAATTTCCTAATCTAGTTGGGTCATTGAATTAATAATGTATTAGACTTAGGATATATCCAAGCCCAACAACATTAATGCGATATGTTATAAGAATTAAGAGATGTGGCCCAATCAATTTATGTACTAGATTAAATAATAGAGTCCATGTGCTTTAGTGTGCTTAGCCCAATTAATTTAATATGGTGTGGTCCAATGTGTAATGTATGATGATAGGAATATGTATATATATACATGTAGATATATATATGTATGTAGTTGTATAATAGAGGTTGTAAAATGAAGTGTGACATTGGAATGTTAATAAAAATATATGATTAAAAGGAAATGAGCCACATGGGTGGACTTATGAGAATACATACTATATGTACATTATACAATATGGACTCAAACAATATTATATAAAGTGTAGTGTGACACTTTAGTGAAACTATGCAATATGGAAACTATATTTTAAGAGTAATAAAATTGTATGAGTTACAAACATGAACTTATGTGACCATGTGATAGGTATAATACTTTAATGAATACTATATGGTATATTAAAGTATGTAAATAATTAATAGCAATAATTATTCCACTAAGTTACATAATTGGAATAATGAGGTTGGTAATAATGTAGTATGTTACTATTCAATTAACTCATAATTTGACATTATTAAAATGTACATGGATTATATATCAATGTGTATACATGTTCCCCAATGTGCTACCTTGAAATATTGTTATGACATTTTAGGTCCATGTATACCCTAAGTATATATTTAACCTAAGGTGTACATATATATGTATTAAGCATAGTGTGTGGAATTGTTGCAAAAATGCTGAGTTTAGCTTGTCCCATACTGAGTGTCCAATTGCTCTCCCAATTCTCATTCACGTGTAACACCAAAAGGCTAGAAGCCTATCCCTCCTTCTCCCAAGATCATTCTAGCTCATCATTTTAGGGGGAGTGGGATTCATGATGGAGTATAACAACTACTCACCAACCATCTATTTCCCATTGATTTCTTCTTCCATCTCTTAGTTTGATTCATGGTGTAAAGCATTGGTATGGTTTTTCATTTTTCCCATAAATGGGAGCTTTCCCTTCTCATTTTGGTTGCTAAAAATCTAAAATTAGTTCAAGTGGAGTGAGAGTATTGTTGAGCAATCTGCAAATTGAAGCTAGAGTAGCATTTCAACTTCACCAGAGGTAATATTCCTTCATATGTTCTTAAATTCAAGTTTTGCAAAGTTCTTAGAAAAAGAGCTAAAATACTTTTTTAAGTTGGAAAATTTATGGTTGAATCTGTCAATTGATGCTAGATATTGTTAATATGGTTGAAAACGAAATCAACGGAAGTTAATCAAAGTAATTTGGTCAAGTAACGAATCCGTAGTGAAGAGAATCACTGAATGTATTAACCTTTGATAAATGGCAAAAATCTTGAAATTTATTCTTGAATTTGATTGTTTATATGTTTGAAGTTGTTAGAATCATGCTATGTATGTTGGGTAGCAAGTTTATGGAGTTTATACATAGTGGGTATGCTTAAAATTATCGTTTGTTGTGATTTTGGGATGTTGGTTCGTAGCAGGGGAAAGGGGTTTTCGAACTGCAACTGCTATGCCCGCCCCGACGGGCTTCATATAGCTCAATCACCCTCCCCGGCGGGGGGTGGTCAGAGAAAGTTTTAGCCATTGCCGCCCCGGCGGGCCTTTTTGTAGTACAATCACCCGCCCCTGCAGGCGGTGGTCATGGAATCAAATTTGTTCTGTTAATTTCTCAAACCTAGTAACCTAACCTAACTTAACTTAAGGAGCTTACATAACCCTTAAACATGTTTCAATGTGTATTGCAAGATGTGTTAGTAGGATTAGAGTTTGAGTTATAATCTTTTGAAAGAAAAGTTAAAGGACGAATACCATGTTTATACGCCTTTTTGAAATCTAACCTTCTTATCTTATATTCGCAACTTAGTTTGTTATAACATGAGATTTCTTAAGACAAATATGTACACTATTCAATGTTGCTTAAAACAAGTTTTCAAAGAGTAAAGTTATGTCGACTTGGAATACATGAATCAAATACATGCAAGCATGCGTAGTAAAGACTTGTTTAGCATTATTATATGGTTTAATGAGTACTATGGTTAGTCGTTGACATAACAAGTTTTCTTGGCTTTGTAAAATGAAGATTTATGAATAGAACTATTCATTGTTGAAGGTAAATAGAAAAGACCAAACCTAGTTTAAAAGTTCCTCAACATGTATGTATAAATGCCTTAAGCTATAATATATGGCTCAAGCAATGTTTTAAGTGTTCAAGCATATAGTGACTTTATGGAACTAAGTTTTGCCAAAGTGTTTCTAAGATTTTCGAAACAATGTGGATTATACATCTATGATTTTAAATATGTGTCGAATACATGGATAAACATATGTGTAATAAGAGTATGTTGATATATGTTTATAAACTTTTGAATTTTAAGTCCAAAAGGTATTTGCAAACTATAAAGCAATGATTAGAAACTACGTTATTTGACTTCATGGTGATTTATAAACTAAACTTTTGTGCTATAAGTACGCAAGATGTATAATAAAGTATGTAAAGAGTGTACAACTAAGTTAGACGTTTATGTATGCGTTTAAACTTACATATCATGTATGAGTATACGTAACTAATGAATATCCTATACGCATAACTATATTACGATAGGGATTCGAAAAGTGTTGATTTAGCTTTTCGTGGATAGACTACGTGTAAGGCAAGTTTCCTGACTTACACTCATTTATTGTGCAAGTATCATATCCTTGTGTTTACTTTATTCAAGGAACATTGTAAGCAAGTTCCTAACCTTACTCTTTATTGAGCATTCATTATGCTTGTGCTATTATTGTCGTACAAGTAAACTTTTGAGATTGCAAGTCATGTATTATAAACTATATACTTCATGTATAAGATAAAAGTCGATTCATATTCTTCGAGCTTTAAATCTTGAGATTGAACTTATAATTGTTGTGATCTATGCCATTTGATTCGGCTAGACTTATATTGTTGAAAGGCGACCCAAACCAATCGATTGGTACGGGTTCTTGTGTTTGACTGAGATGAACAACCTTCTTTGAAGGGAAATTATATTTGTCGGGAGACCGACGTGCGCACCTTAGTACGATTGAACGATATGCATACCGTAGGATACTTTAGGCTGATCACATGTTGTACTTGTTTTACTAGATTATCAGTATATTTCTGTTAATTCTAGTAGAAGTTTATTGTCCTTAGTGACTACTCAGTATTCAGTTATCTTGAAGTCTTAAATTGATTTAGTATCGAATCATATTGATATTATTCTGTCCTTAGTGACTGTTATTGAGAACTATTGATATTCTAGCTATCCTTGAACTACCATACCTTGCTATACCCTTTTTGAGATTCGAGAACTATATTACTCACCCTTGTTGTTATATTACTTGTTGGGCAAACTTGTTGCTCATTCTTGCTTTCCCTAAAATATTTTAGTTAAGGTAGAGCACTGCGGACCCTCGGGCACAGATAAGGGCAAGGGAAAGGCTACAGAGTAGCTTTAATTATGTAAAACTTTATGATTGTAATAGGAACTTATGCTATTATGTATTAGATAGGTTTACATATGCTTAAGATATGTTTAAGCTATATAATCGATGTTTAAGTTATGAGACCTTGGGACGTGAATAAATTATATTAATTAAATGTAATCTATTCGGTAGTAGTTGTGTATTATTCAGCTGTGCAATGCGATATTTAGTCGTAATATTTATTGTGGTGTTAGATATTAGAACATAACAAGGCGAATTCGAGTGACCCTGTGGCGGTCCAAATTTGGGGGCGTCACAGGTTGGTATCAGAGCTGTAGTTATAAACCTTAGGAGCAAGTGTCCTTAGATTATAACTTAGGAGAACTTAGAAGTTAGAAAAGGATAGAACTCCCATAGAGTTTTTCTCTAGAGAGAGACTTAGCGTGTTATAAAATGTAACTTCATTCTATACAATGAACTTATGTTTTATTTAACATTCTAATCGAGTTGTTGTTTGTTTGTCTTGTGTTTGTGATTGTAGGATGGCAGACAAAAGGGTACCTAGTAGAGTGGCCGAGGAGGAGCCTAGATATATACATGTAGTATACGAGGCACCTCTGAAGTTGTGCCAGTGCAGGTTGTTGCACCATCCGAGTCTGACAATAAGGATGAGATTGAGGTGGAGTTCGACCCAGAAGAGGAGCCTATGAAGGACGATCTTGTTGAGGACGAGCCTACCGAGGAAGAGCCCATGGAGGACTCCTACGAGCCTAACCTGGAGGAGCATATGTTGGGAGAGTACGAGGAGCATATTCTAGAGTTGGACTGTAGAGTCTAGGAGCTGGAGGCTGAGGCCCAGGAGAGAGAGTCTGAGTTCTAGAAGCTGAGGGATGAGGACTATCAGAGGAAGTTGGACATGCAGGAGTTAGAGGTCGAGATTACATACCGCAGGGAGGCAGGGATCCAGATGGGAACCTTATTCCACAGGTCGGTATCCAGAAATGTAGACTTGGCAGGAAAGTTAGAAGAGGTAGAACAGAGAGAGTTGAGTGAGAAGACTAAGAAGGAAGCACTCCGTACTCAGCTAGAGTTGGAGGTTATGAATAGGATACACTTCGAGGAAAAGTGGGAAGCAGCTAACGAGAGGGCTAACGACCTAGAGGATGAGGTCAGATGCAAGAAGAGGAAGATGAACAAGATGGGGTATGTGTTCTGTTCAGCTTTTGAGAGGGTGATTGATGGTGTATACCACTACCCAGCGAAGTAGGGACAGACCCAACATACTTTTAGCCGAGAGCTGGTAGCGTACATAGCACAGATAGAGTATAAGAGCGCTGTGGAGCATGGGATGATGGGATGAGACCCTTAGCTAGACTAGTAGTAGTTTGTAGTATTTATCTTATGTGATGTATATACTATGTTGTAATCCAAACTTTTTATGTAAAGTGTGGGATAGTGATGTAAACCCCGAGTAAGCATTTGTTAGAGGGGTAGTATGGTAGTATGTTAGTGTTCCCTGTCTTTTGTGATATTAGGGGATATATGTGATAACATTTATAGAAATATGCTAGGGGAAATCATGTAATGAAATGATTTGGCATATGAATATAAATGAAGCTTATTTTAGAAATGTGTTATAAAATTTTATGCCTTTAGTATTAAAAGAAATACTTAAGTAATATAACTGAGTAATAATAAAATGAAAAATTTGTGATGCAGATCATGGTGCCAAGAAGTAGATTGACTGCACCCGAAGAATCAGTTAACAACGAGAGGGAACAAGTAGATCCCATTCAGAAGCTAGTTGATCTGTTAGGAGAAGCTCTTAGGGGAAGGAACAACGAACCCGTTCGCCCTAACTCTCAAGCTGTTCTAGTAACAAACTTCAAAGACTTCAGAAGCGTAGGACCCCCAGAGTTCGAGGGAACTACTGACCCGATAATTGCACAAACATGGATCAAGGAGATCAAAAGGCTTTCACTATAGCTCGTGTGGGCGAAGACCAAAAAATGGTATTTGCTAGGTACATAATGAGAGGCGAAGCGAACTATTGGTGGGAGGCAAATCAGCAGAGAGCTAGAGAAGGGACAATAACTTGGGATAGGTTTAAGACTCTATTTTTCGAGAACTACTTCCCGAAAAGCATGAAGAACCGAATGGAGGTAAAATTTTTAGAACTAAAGCAAGGTGATATGACGGTGGCGCAATACCCAGCTAAGTTTAATGAACTAGCACGATTTGCAGAACACCAAGTTGGAGATGAATAAAGGAAGGCGAGACGATTCGAACAAGGGTTGAAGCCGTGGCTGTTCAATAAGGTATCAGTTCTTCAAATTGATTCCTTTGCTACATTGCTGGAGAAGGCGATCATTGCGGAAGGTGGCAGTGAGGCCTTAAGTTTGTATAACAACGAGAAGAAAGGAAAGAATATTAGAGGAGGGAACCGTACTGGAGGAAGCATAGTGGAGGAAGAAACTTGGGAAAAAGGAAGTGGTAGAATAACAATAACAACAACAACAACAATCAATCGGGAAATTTTTGTGGAGGATTTAAGAAGAGGGCTGAGGGATACGCAAAATGTGGGAAGAATCACCAGGGCCAGTGCTGAAAGGGATGTGGTACTTGCTACAACTACGGACAGGAAGGGCACATCTCGCCCAACTGCCCGAAACTGAAAAAAGATACAAGGATGCTTTGCATGTGGCTCGACGGAGCATCGGATTAAGGACTGCCCGAAGAAAGGAAGTGGCGGAGGTAGCAACCAATAAGGGGGAAACAAGTTAATGATCAGCGGACTGGTACAATCCAAATGCCCAACTGCCAGAACCTTTAACATGACCGTCCAGGACGCAGTAGCTACAAAGGACGTGGTGTCAGGTATAATCCCAATCAATGATATAAATGTATATGTATTAGTTGATTCGGGTGCCACCTGTTCTTTTGTATCTGAAGAATTTGCTAGTAAACTTAGTACACCCCGAGAACGTTTAGAGGATCCCTTGAACATAGAAGTTGCAAATAAGGAAGTAATCCCTATAGAATACGTTTATCGAAATTATCGCGCAAACATTAGAAAACATGAACTGAGCATAGACTTGATCCCTATTAGATTGGGAGAATTTAACGTAATACTGGGAATGGATTGGTTGTATAACCATGCTACGATAATTGACTGTCAGAACAAATGTATGAACCTTCAGACTCCGAGTAAGTCTAAGGTAGTGTTTTATGGTAGCTCATTGTTTAAGCAATCGTGTTGCGTTACGATGATACAATCCAAGAAATTGTTAAGGAAAGGATGTGTAGGTTATTTTGCTTACATTGTTGATACTCGAAAAAAGGGGATAGAAATTAAGGATATATCCGTAGTAAATGAATTTCAAGATGTGTTTCCGGACGATCTGCCTGGTCTTCCACCAGACAGATAAATCAAATTCGTAATAGACTTAGCACCCGGAACGGCACCAATTTTGAAAGCTCCATACCGTATGGCGCCAGTAGAAATAAAGGAATTGATGATACAACTACAAGATTTATTGGATAAGGGTTACATCTGACCGAGTGTGTCTCTTTGGGGAGCATCAGTGTTATTCGTTAAGAAAAAGGACTGATCGATGAGGCTCTATATCGATTATCGAGAATTGAACAGAGTAAAGATCAAGAACAGATATCCACTACCGAGAATAGACGACTTATTTGATCAACTGAAGGGAGCAAAGTGTTTCTCGAAGATCGACCTACAGACAGGATATCACAAACTGAAGGTACGGGATGAGGATGTGACACCCCCAAATCCGGTATCTTAATTTCCACAGGATTTGGTGTTCACTGTTCCAATATCATACAACTATCTACCCATAAATAATGAAATTCATTTATTAGATAAATAAATCATCATCTTACATCATCTGAAATAATAACACATCATAAATCCCAGGTTAAACTTAACCTTAAATCTCTGTTGCGGAAACGTAAATAAATAAGTCTTAAATCATCACACATAAGTCTTGAACTTTAACATTATTCATGACAACACAAGTCTTCATCACTTGTTAACTTTTCCTTTGCCCTTGCTACTAGAAGGTACATCACTTCGTTCATTATTAGCTGCAATGTTATTATGCAAGAGTGAGCACGAATGCCCGCAAGTATAAAAATATGACAGAATAATAACATACGAGTGAAAGAATTCTGAATAACAGAAAGCTCACATTTGAATCAAGAATATTAATCAAGAGTCAAATTACTTCTCAACTTTTGAATCAAGAATATTAATCGAGAGTCAAATTACTTCTGAGGGTCATTAAGACCTTGAACCGAGTCTTAGGTTGTCAAGTATATTAACCTTTCCAACCTTTAACAGTCATAAGACTATAGACTTTACTTCTCGTACTTACGGAGATCAGCCCTTCGTACTGATACTGTGCACACTATCTTAATGCTTTAAGCATCTTCATTAATTCCCTATATTAGGGTTGTTCATCTCAGTTTGACATCAGAATCCGCACCAAATAAAGTTGGTTTGGATAACTCAATAAATGATATTCAAATTGAATATTAACTTCTCAAGGTATACAATCGAATAAGTATTGTACACTTAAATGATATTTTTAAAAGAATCATGACATCTCATGTGAAATTCTAAACTTGGATATTCAAGAGTAAGAATTTGCTCAACAATAGTAATTAAGCATAGCATTTGCTTAATTTAAAGAGTTTAGTTTAGGAAACTTGCCCAACAATAATAATAAGTTAGGAATAGAAAACTTGCCTCGTGCGCAAGCTACAGTTATTACTCACTTCTTTAATTACTCTTACCTATCAATACATTCACAATATCAATTAATCACAAGTTCGATATGATTATTGATTTACAATAGTATTCTTCAAACTCATTATTAGGTTTTCAAATAATGGTTTACGTTGATTAATTAACTTGTTAATTCATCACGTAACTTAAGTTATTAACTTGTATTAATAACTCATTACATACATAACATGTCATCATGTTAATTAGATTTAAAATAATGTCTTAATGTTTATAACACATTATTTAACCTTTACAAATAATAATTTAAATCACGTAATTAATTTATTAATTAATCACATAACATAAATTATTAAACTCATATCAATATTTTATTATATTTATACAATATGTGTTCATGTTCATTAGACTCAAAACACATTTCACAAATTTCCAACACTTAGCAATTTTTTTCAAAATTTTCGGACAGGCGCGGCCGCGCGCTGTTTAGCCTTGCACCCGGCGCGGCCGCGTGGCTGCGGAAACTAGAATCTGAAGTTCGCGAACGAACACAGAATTTGGCCATTTTCTCCAATTTTACACCAATATAATGATTTGTAGTGTTACCAATGAAGTATAAACTTCATAGGAACATTATATAACACTTCTAACACATTCTTAACATTTTAACACATAAAATTATACGAATTAACATCATCAAATTCGCTGTTCTTCGTAACTTTTAAGAGTTTAATGAAAAACATAAAAGTCTCCTTAAGGATTCGTTACTACACCGAATCCATTCATTTCAATTCCATTTTCTTTGTTTTAACATATACAATCATATTCATATATCAATTTAAATATAAACATATGATTCAATCATTAATTTAACCCATATGGGTTATTCACCCATATTCAATACTCTGTAATTTCATCAAACTCATTTATTAACAAAGTTATTTGGTGTGATCAGTGTAAATCATAGATACATGATCCAACACATAATACTAACATATACGGTCACATATATAATACCCTCACACTTTAATTTTCCAAAAATAAGTACTGACAGAGAAATTTTACAACATCGTAGAAAACTCTATAACTTTTTGAAAAAACCAATTAAGGCCAAATTATATAAAATTGATTACTTTAAAACATGTTTATACGTTAGAAAACATGTTATAATCACATACCCATGCAGATAAAGCCATATCATAACCCAGTTGGGAAACCCAAATTTTCACAGACTTTAGAATACGTATATGAAAAACTTTGGAAAACTTAATTTTAAAAACTTTGAAAGAAGATTACCCTTTGTTAGTATGAAGATAAATCTAATACAATACTCAGGATTTCTCAAATCTCTTTCTCTCTTCTTCTTCTTCTCTCTGAAAATTTCTAAGTTTTTTTTTCTTTCTCTAACTTTGAACAAAATGAAAACAATTTCGTTTAACAGAATAATATACGTATATATAATATATCCGTTGTATCACAAACAGACTAACTCCCCTTAAGGCCTTGTTTGGATACACCCTTAATTCCTTTTTCATTTATTTTAATTAACTAGTTTAGTATATAGTTAATTGTAACACTTTTACTAACCAATCAATTTTATTTAAATCAATTAAATAAAATATAATAAATTTTATATTAAATCATATTGTCACATAATTAATATTTTTATTTATTAATTATGTCAATTCATTAATTCATTAATTAATTATTAAATTAACTAAAGTAACATATGCTTATTTAATTAATTCAATTAATCAAATAAACTCCATTAAATATATTCTTTGAACTATTAAATTACTACATATTAATTTAATTAATGTCACACATATAATTAAATTAATCTACCACAAATTCATGAATTAATTATTTAATTCCATAATTTAATCATTAAAAATATTTATTTATCTCCATAAATATTCAAATAACTTTACAAAATTCTCGTTCATCACATCTTTCCCCCTTTAAAAGGATTCTGTCCTCAGAATCGCGGTTCAATTAATAATTTCGTCCCATCACATTCTCATAACCAAAATATTTATTTATTTCAATAAATATTCAAAACAACTTTGCAAAATTCTCAATATTTATTTATTTCAATAAATATTCAAAACAACTTTGCAAAATTATCAATATTTATTTATTTCAATAAATATTCAAACAACTTTGCAAAACTCTCGTTTGTCACATCTTTCCCCCCTTAAAAGGATTCTGTCCCCAGAATCTCGTTCACCTATTCAAGAAAATAAGTGTGGATAATTCTTCATCATATTCTCTTCGAGTTCCCACGCAGCTTCTTCAGCGTTGTGGTTCCTCCAAATTACCTTAACAGAATGTATTACTTTGTTCCTGAGAACTTGTTCTTTCCTGTCAACAATCTGAACAGGAACTTCTTCGTAGGATAAATCTTTCTCAAATTATAGGGGTTCATATTCGATCACATGTTTGTAATCGGGTTTATAACGTCGTAATACCGACACGTGGAAGACATTGTGGACATGCTCCAGTGCCGGAGGTAAAGCTACCTCATAGGCTACTTCTCCAATTCTTCGGAGTACTTCAAAGGGTCCACTGAACCTCGGGCTCAATTTTCCCTTCTTACCAAATCTGATCTTTCCCTTCCAAGGAGAGACCTTCAAAAATACAAAACTACCCGATTCAAACTCTACATTCTTGCGGTGTGGATCGACGTATTTCTTCTACCTATCCTGAGCCGCTACTAATCTTGTCTGAATTACTTTAACTATTTATGTCGTTTGTTGGACTAACTCTGGTCCTAGCAATTGTCTTTCACCAACTTCATCCCTAGTATAGTGGAGTTCTGCACTTTCTACCGTACAACGCTTCGTAAGGCGGCATACCAATACTAGCGTGATAACTATTATTATAGTCAAATTCTATAAGCGGTAAATGATCATCCCAATTGCCTTTAAAATCCATGATACAGGCTCTCAACATATCCTCTAAGGTCTGGATTGTCCTTTCACTTTGTCCGTCAGTCTGAGGGTGATAAGCGGTGCTCATCCTCAACTGTGTTCCCATGTATTCTTGCAGCCGCTTCCATGAAATTTGATGTGAAGCGCGGATCACGGTCAGAAATAATTGACACTGGCACCCCGTGCCTTGAAACAATCTCTTTTACATATAACTTCGCCAATTGTTCTAGGTTAAATCTGATTTTGATCGGAAGAAAGTGTGCGGATTTCGTTAATCGGTCGACGATAACCCATACTGCGTCATAGCCTTTCTGGGTCGTCGGAAGGCCAACACAAAATCCATTGTAATATGTTCCCATTTCCATTCTGGGATTTCTAAAGGTTGTAACAAACCACTTGGTCTTTGGTGTTCTGCCTTGACCCTTTGGCAAGTCAGACACTTGGCAACACAATCGGCAACGTCCCTCTTCAAATTTGGCCACCAAAAGTGTTGTCGTAAATCCTGATACATCTTGGTACTTCCGGGGTGAATGGAATACCTCGAACTATGAGCCTCGCTCAGAATGTCCTCCTTGATTTCTGGTATTGGCGGTACCCAAACTCTTCTTTCAAATCTCAACAATCCTTCGCTATCCACTTTAAATCTAAGTTCAGTCCTTTCAGATATCTTTTTCTTTACTTCCTCACATTCCTTATCCAGGATTTGTGCTTCCTTAATCTTATCCAATAAAGTTGTACCAGCTTGCATCTGGAACAGTTTTTGGTCAGTCTCCATTGGACATCCTACTTCTAATTCCAGGTTTTCCATTGCTGAAATCAATTCTTCCTGTGCTATCAGCATCATAAACTTTTCCCTACCCTTTCTGCTTAAGGCGTCGGCTACAACATTCGCTTTGCCTGGGTGGTATAAGATATCACAATCATAATCCTTTATTAACTCTACCCACCTTCTTTGGCGCATATTCAAGTCTTTCTGTGTGAAAATATACTTCAGACTCTTATGGTCTGTATATATTTCACACTTCTCCCCATAGAGATAGTGTCTCCAAATCATTAAAGCAAATACCACCGCAGCTAATTCCAAATCGTGGGTTGGATATCCCTTCTCATAATCTTTCAACTGTCATGACGCATACGCAATGACTTTGCCGTTTTGCATAAGCACACAGCCTAGTCCTTTATGCGACGCATCACTATATACAACAAAATTTCCTGTGTCATCCGGAAGGGACAACACAGGTGCTGTACTTAACCTTCTATTAAGTTCTTGAAAACTTTCCTCACACTTCTCCGTCCAAACGAATTTCACAACTTTCCTAGTCAAATTCGTTAATGGAGTTGCGATCTTGGAAAAATCCTGAATGAATCTTCTGTAATAACCGGCTAATCCAAGAAAACTTCTTACTTCCGACGGTGTTTTCGGCTGATCCCAATTCATCACTGCTTCGACTTTGGAGGGATCCACCGAAATTCTGTCCTTATCAATCACGTGTCTGAGAAATTACACCCTTTCAATCCAGAATTCACACTTTGAGAATTTGGCATACAATTTCTCTCTTCTTAATACTTCTAACGTCAACTTCAAATGCTCAACATGTTCTTCATTGGTCTTAGAATAGAACAATATATCATCAATAAAAACCACTATGAATTTGTCCAGAAACGGCTTGAACACTCCATTCATTAGGCCCATAAATGCTGCAGGCGCATTTGTTAGACCAAATGACATAACCAAAAATTTGTAGTGACCATATCGTGTCCTAAACGCTGTCTTTAGGACATCTTCTGGCCTTACCTTCAACTGATGATAACCACTTCTCAGATCTATCTTTGAGAAATATCTCGCTCCGTTTAATTGATCAAACAGATCATCAATCCTTGGCAACGGATACCTATTCTTAATGGTAACCTTGTTCAATTCTCTATAGTCGATGCAGAGTCGCATCGTTCCATCCTTCTTCTTAACAAATAATACCGGCGCTCCCCACGGTGATACGCTCGGTTGAATATATTTCTTGTCCAACAGCTCTTGTAGCTGTACCATCAATTCCTTCATTTATATCGGAGCCATCCGGTATGGTGCTTTCGATATTGGAGCCGTTCCTGGCACCAAATCGATAACAAAATCTACTTTTCTGTCTGGTGGAAGTCCTGGCAGATCATCCGGGAAAACATCCACGAAGTCTCTTACGACTGGTATTTCTTCTAACTTTGGATTCTCTTTACGACTATCGACCATGTAGGCTAAATACCCCACACAGCCCTGTCTTAATAACTTCTTGGCCTGCATCATCGTCAGACAACTCGCTTGTCTAGGCGAGTTACTGCCATAAAACACAACCTTTGACGGATTCATAAGGTTAATACATTTCTTCTGGCAATCAATTACTGCTCTATAATTGAATAACCAATACATTCCCAGGATAACGTCAAATTCCCCAAGTTTAATCGGGATAAGATCTACATTCATAACGTTACCCTTAATATCCACTCTACAGTTCTTGTGTATATACTTCACATGAATTACTTCCTTGTTCGCAATCTCTATGTTCATAGGGATTTCTAATTCGTCTTTAAGCAATTCTAAATTCTTTGCAAAGTCATCGGATATAAATGAACAAGTAGCACCCGAATCAAATAAAACATAAGCATTGACTTTATTGATTGGAATGATACCTGACACCACATCACGAGACTACACAGCGTCTTGTACGGTCATGTTAAATGTCCTTGCAGTTGGTCGACTTGTCGAAGTCGGTCCGGTAATGGTAAGAGGATTTCCACTATTATTTCCCTTATGTCCACCTGACCCTGCCCCTCCAGATGCCTTCTTTGGACATTCTCTAGCCAAGTGATCCTTTGACCCACACGTGTAGCAGGCGCCCTTCTTAGGGTTAGGGCAGTTAGGTGCTATGTGGCCTTCCTGACCACAATTGTAGCAAACTCTTTTTCCTTTCATGCAGACTCCCAAATGAGTCTTCCCACAGGTTGGGCATGGTTCTAACTTTTTCTTTTGACTACCTTGCTGACTTACAGACGACAGGTTGTCATTCCATTTTCGTTTATGATTATTAGTTCCCCCTGTGTGACTGCCACTAGCCTTATTGTTTCCTTCACTATCATTCTTCTTCTTCTTTTGATCCTGATTGTACTTAGACACTACTTTGCTTCCACCTTCAGCGAGAATGGCCTTCTCCAGAACTCCAGCAAAAGTGTTCAATTGAAACATTGACACCTTGCTATACAACCAGGGTTTTAGTCCCTGTTCAAAATGCCTAGCCTTTCTTTTGTCGGTATGCACCTGATATTGGGCAAACCTAGACAATTCGTTAAACTTTGCCGCGTAGTCGGGCACAGACATATTCCCCTGCTTCAACTCCAGAAACTGCACCTCCATTTGATTCTGGGAGCTGGTCGGGAAATACATCTCGAAAAACATTTCTTTAAACCTTTCCCAGGTTATTACTCCTTCTCCTCCCCTGATCTTATTTGCCTGCCACCAGTAGCTGGCTTTTGATTTTAACATAAATGTCGCGTAGGCGGTCTTCTGGTCCTCCCTAAATCGAGCGACCTCAAAAATTTTCTCCATTTCCATAACCCAAGTCTGAGCTTCTATCGGGTTCGTGGAACCCTTAAAATTTGGCGGTCCCACTGCCTTAAAGTCTTTAAATGAGGTGTTCGGTGGAGCTTGATGCTGATTGTTCATCGCTCCAGCCAACAGATTTACCAACTGCTGAACGGGGTTCGCATTGGCATCATTGTTGTTATTGGTTGACCCTTCTTGGGCTTGTCGACGATTTTGTCTCCTTCTTGGCGGCATATTTTTGTTAAAAATATATGCTCATTAGATCTTTATTCGATCTCTTAAATATTTAAGACTTAACTCAAATATTTAACATAACCACTTTAACTCTTTTCTTTTCAAATAACCTTAGATATTTTATTTAAATCAAAAATTTTAAACATAGTACTATAGCATCTCTGCCATTTACTTCAACTATCCGAAGATAAAGAATCTTCAGGATTTAATTTCTCAAAATATTCCTTTATTTTTTAATCACATCGGAATTTACATTAACTACTCCAAAGAGTATCACATAATGTTAAGTACTTTAACATACTCACTTAACCCATATCATCTTGAACAACTTTATTATTCTATTAAAACCAAAAGCTTTTAATATAATACGATAGCATTTCTGCCATTTACATCAACTATCCTGAAATAAAGTTTCTACAGGATTTACATTATCACAATATTCCTTTGTTTATAATCACATCAAAATTTACATTATTTACGATTATTTAAACATTAACAATATCATATTGTCTTATCACAGCCTACTAAGGCGTCGGACAGCTTCACTACGTTCCTCTTCTATAATGCGGGACATAGTCCTGCAATCTAACATATACCCAGGCAGTCCCTCGAACTGAATTGGATATCTCATAACTCGGTCCTAGGCCTCATCCATTGCCCTCAGAAACGTGTAGCACGTCTTTGCAACCTTAACTCTCTTCGCACGCGCATCATCCTCTGCCAGATCTGCACGTCGTGCATTTCTCACCCAAGCTTCTTCCACTATGGCGAGTCGTTCAGATTTCTCTTTCAAATCATTCTTCAACCTTTCTATTTCCTCTGTCTTCTGCTCAGTTTGGACCTTCTCGTGAGCCAAGTCCCACTCCACATTCCGATGGCGGGTGTGAAGTGTCTCAACTTCCTCATTCTGCTGCTCAATCGTATCTCGTAACTCGACGTTGCGATCATACAATAAAGCATACATATCAGCACTGATAGAGTTCGGTGGGAACTCCTCAGGGTCTTCCTCCTCTTCTTCCTCCTCCTTGGCTACCTCAGCTGAAATCTCAACCTCCTCAGGGTCCTCCTCTGAGTCCGTCTCTGGCTCATGCTCCTGACCAAAATCTGGAATCACAGGAGATGGCTCTGGCTGTACTAACTGCTCCCAGACAGTATGTATGTCCCGGGGCTCCTCATCTCTAGTCTCTAGGGGTACAACATCCCTGGGCTGACTAGCTCCTCCAGTATCTGACATCCTGACAAAATAAGTTTTAAGTCATAGTTTTTTTTACGTGATACTAATCAATACTCTAACAAGTATGAACACATAAGCACATTGGACATAAGGTAATTTTATTATCTTTCTTTAGAACTCAATCAGAGTTGTCATTACTATCTTCACGAAGGCTACTATCCTATGGTTTCCCCCCCAAGGTTTATAACCTACGGCTTTGATACCAACTTGTGACACCCCCAAATTCGGTATCTTAATTTCCACAGGATTTGGTGTTCACTGTTCCAATATCATACAACTATGTACCTATAAATAATGAAATTCATTTATTAGATAAATAAATCATCATCTTACATCATCTGAAATAATAACACATCATAAATCCCAGGTTAAACTTAACCTTAAATCTCTGTTGCGGAAACGTAAATAAATAAGTCTTAAATTATCACACATAAGTCTTGAACTTTAACATTATTCATGAAAACACAAGTCTTCATCACTTGTTAACTTTTCCTTTGCCCTTGCTACTAGAAGGTACATCACTTCGTTCATTATTAGCTGCAATGTTATTATGCAAGAGTGAGCACGAATGCCCACAAGTATAAAAATATGACAGAATAATAACATGCGAGTGAAAGAATTCTGAATAACAAAAAGCTCAACATTTGAATCAAGAATATTAATCAAGAGTAAAATTACTTCCCAACTTTTGAATTAAGAATATTAATCGAGAGTCAAATTACTTCTGAGGGTCATTAAGACCTTGAACCGAGTCTTAGGTTGTCAAGTATATTAACCTTTCCAACCTTTAACAGTCATAAGACTATAGACTTTACTTCTCGTACTTAGGGAGATCAGCCCTTCGTACTGATACTGTGCACACTATCTTAACACTTTAAGCATCTTCATTAATTCCCTATATTAGGGTTGTTCATCTCAGTTTGACATCAGAATTCGCACCAAATAAAGTTGGTTTGGATAACTCAATAAATGATATTCAAATTGAATATTAACTTCTCAAGGTATACAATCGAATAAGTATTGTACACTTAAATGATATTTTTAAAAGAATCATGGCATCTCATGTGAAATTCTAAACTTGGATATTTAAGAGTAAGAATTTGCTCAACAATAGTAATTAAGCATAGCAATTGCTTAATTTAAAAATTTTAGTTTAGGAAACGTGCCTAACAATAATAATAAGTTAGGAATAGAAAACTTGCCTCGTGCGCAAGCTACAGTTATTACTCACTTCTTTAATTACTCTTACCTATCAATACATTCACAATATCAATTAATCACAAGTTCGATATGATTATTGATTTACAATAGTATTCTTCAAACTCATTATTAGGTTTTCAAATAATGGTTTACGTTGATTAATTAACTTGTTAATTAATCACGTAACTTAAGTTATTAACTTCTATTAATAACTCATTACATACATAACATGTCATCATGTTAATTAGATTTAAAATAATGTCTTAATGTTTATAACACATTATTTAACCTTTATAAATAATAATTTAAATCACGTAATTAATTTATTAATTAATCACATAACATAAATTATTAAACTCATATCAATATTTTATTATATTTATACAACATGTGTTCATGTTCATTAGACTCAAAACACATTTCACAAATTTCCAACACTTATCAATTTTTTTCAAAATTTTTGGACAGGCGCGGCCGCGCGGTTGCGGAAACTCAGAATCTGAAGTTCGCGAGCGAACACAGAATTTGGCCATTTTCTCCAATTTTACACCAATATAATGATTTGTAGTGTTACCCATGAAGTATAAACTTCATAAGAACATTATATAACACTTATAACACATTCTTAACATTTTAACACATAAAATTATACGAATTAACATCATCAAATTCGCTGTTCTTCATAACTTTCAAGAGTTTAATTAAAAACATAAAAATCTCCTTACGGATTCGTTACTACACCGAATTCATTCATTTCAATTCCATTTCTTTGTTTTAACATATACAATCATATTCATGTATCAATTTAAATATAAACATATGATTCAATCATTAATTTAACCCATATAGGTTATTCACCCATATTCAATACTCTGTAATTTCATCAAACCCATTTATTAACAAAGTTATTTGGTGTGATCAGTGTAAATCATGGATACATGATCCAACACATAATACTAACATATACGGTCACATATATAATACCCTCACACTTTAATTTCCCAAAAATAAGTACTGACAGAGAAATTTTACAACATCGTAGAAAACTCTGTAACTTTTCGAAAAAACCAATTAAGGCCAAATTATATAAAATTGATTACTTTAAAACATGTTTATACGTTAGAAAACATGTTATAATCACATACCCATGCAGATAAAGCCATATCATAACCCAGTTGGGAAACCCAAATTTTCACAGACTTTAGAATACGTATATGAAAAACTTTGGAAAACTTAATTTTAAAAACTTTGAAAGAAGATTACCCTTTGTTAGTATGAAGATAAATCTAATACAACACTCAGGATTCCTCAAATCTCTTTCACTCTTCTTCTTTTCTCTTTGAAAATTTCTAAGTTTTTTTTTCTTTCTCTGACTTTGAACAAAATGAAAACAATTCCGTTTAACAGAATAATATACGTATATATAATATATCCGTTGTATCACAAACGGACTAACTCCCCTTAAGGACTTGTTTGGCTACACCCTTAATTCCTTTTTCATTTATTTTAATTAACTAGTTTAGTATATAGTTAATTGTAACACTTTTATTAACCAATCAATTTTATTTAAATCAATTAAATATAATATAATAAATTTTACATTAAATCATATTGTCACATAATTAATATTTTTATTTATTAATTATGTCAATTCATTAATTTATTAATTAATTATTAAATTAACTAAAGTAACATATGCTTATTTAATTAATTCAATTAATCAAATAAACTCCATTAAATATATTCTTTGAACTATTAAATTACTACATATTAATTTAATTAATGTCACACATATAATTAAATTAATCTACCACAAATTTATAAATTAATTATTTTATTCAATAATTAAATCATTAAAAATATTTATTTATCTCCATAAATATTCAAATAACTTTACAAAATTCTCGTTCGTCACAGAGGATATACCAAAGACTGCGTTTCGAACCCGTTCTGGACATTACGAGTTTTTGGTGATGTCATTTAGATTGACTAATGCTTCGACAGCATTCATGGACTTGATGAATCGAGTTTTTAAGCCCTACTTGGACAAATTCGTAGTAATCTTTATCGACGACATCTTGATCTACTCGAAGACAGAGGAAGAACACGCCGAACACCTAAAAATTGTTTTAGAGGCACTAAGGAAAGAGAAGAAGTATGCGAAATTTTCTATGTGTGAATTTTGGATGGAGAAGGTTCAATTCTTAGGTTACGTGGTGGATAAGAATGGAATCTCAGTAGACCCTGCAAATGTTGAGGCAAGTGAGTAATTGGGAGCAGCCGAGAACACCAACAGAGGTGAGAAGTTTCTTAGGGTTAGCTGGGTACTATCGAAGATTCATCCAAGATTTTTCAAAATAGCAACTCCGTTGACTAATCTGACGAGGAAGACGGTTAAATTCGTATGGACGGACAAATGTGAATAGAGTTTTTAAGAGTTAAAGAAGAGATTAAGCGTAGCGCTTGTGTTATCACTACCAGATGATGCATGAAATTTTGTGGTGTATAGTGATGCATCGCATAAGGGACTTGGATGTGTGCTTATGTAGCATGGCAAGGTCATTGTGTATGCATCACGATAATTAAAGGACTACGAAAAACGATACCCTACTCACGACTTAGAGTTAGCGGCAGTAGTTTTTGAGTTGAAGATTTGGAGGCATTATTTGTACGGAGAGAAATGTGAGATATACACGGACCACAAGAGTCTGAAATATATCTTCACACAGAAGGAGTTGAATATGCGTTAGAGAAGGTGGTTAGGATTGATCAAGGATTATGATTGTGATATTCTTTATCACCCGGGTAAGGCAAACGTAGTTGCCGACGCTCTAAGCAGAAAAGGAAGGGAGAAGCTGTTTCATTTGACGACTCAGGAAGAATTGGTAAGAGAAATGGAAAGATTAGAGATAGAGGTAAGAGGACCGGAAGGGTCTGAAGAAAAAAATTTTGTAATGGAAGCTCATTCGACATTGCTGGATAGAGTAAAGGAAGCACACGAGAAAGATGAAGAGTGCGAGAAAATTAGAAAGAGGATCGCAGAAAATGAAGAAAAAAGATTTTGAATGGATAAAGACGGTATCTTAAGATTCAAAGGAAGAGTGTGGGTACCAGCGATAACCGAGTTGAGGGAAGAGATTTTACACGAGGCACACAATACAACACATTCTGTTCATCTGGGAGGCATGAAAATGTATCGGGATTTGAGGCAACATCTTTGGTGGCCCAATCTGAAATGGGAAGTCGCAGAGTGCATTAGTAGATGTTTGACTTGCCAACACGTCAAAGCAGAGCACCAGCGGTCGAGTGGTTTACTACAACCGGTGGAAATACCGAAGTGGAAATGGGAGCATATTACGATGGACTTCGTGGTAGGACTTCCAGTCACACAGAAGGTATATGATACCATTTGGGTTATCGTGGATCGACTAACAAAGACTACACATTTTCTACCAATCAAGATCAGCTATAGTTTGAATCATTTAGCGAGTCTTTACGTAAAGGAGATTATTTCACGATATGGAGTGCTGGTGTCAATTATCTCTGATTGAGAACCGCGCTTCACGTTAAATTTTTGGAAAATCTTGCAAGAGAGGATGGGAACATAGTTGAGGTTGAGTACCGCTTATCATCCTCAGACAGACGGACAGAGTGAGCGATCTATACAAACGCTGGAGGACATGCTTCGGACTTGCGTGATGGACTTCAAGGGAAATTGGGACGACCACCTACCCTTAGTTGAATTTACGTATAACAATAGTTACCATACGAGTATCGGCATGCCACCGTACGAATATCTTTACAGAAGAAAGTGCAGGACGCCATTATGTTGGGACGAAGTCAAAAAGCGACGAATACTCAGACCAGAGTTAGTACAACAAACCGCGGACGTGGTAACAGTGATAAGTATGCAGATTTGCATTGGCAGGACCGGGACTTTAAAATCGGCATTTTCGTATTCTTGAAGGTATCTCTTTGGAAGGGAAAAATCCATTTCAGCAAGAAGGGAAAATTAAGTCCAAGATTCATAGGACCGTTCGAGATACTGAAGCGAGTGGGCGAAGTGGCATACAAAGTTGCATTACCACCCGAGTTGGAGCACATCCACAACGTGTTCCACATCTCCGTGTTGCGACCGTACAAGGCCGACTACAAGCACGTGATTTCTTATGATCTCATTCAAGTGGAGAAGAACTTGGCATATGATAAAATTCATGTCAAGATATTAGATAAAAAGAGCAAACCTTAAGAAATAAAGTTATTTCATCTGTAAAGGTACTTTGGTGTAACCACGATGTCGAGGAGGCTACGTGGGAGTTAGAAGATAGGATGGTGAGGGATTATCCCCATCTATTTGTGTAACCTTGTAGCAATTCCGAGGATGGAATTTTTATAAGGGGGGAAGATGTAATACCCGAGAATTTTTGAATATTATTAAATGAATATATTAATGGAAATGAATATTTATTTGAATATAAATATATATGTGTTGCGAGATAAGCTCATTCAAATGAATTCAAATTGAATATATAATAATTAAGGAAGAATGTGGAGTTTCTGTTAAACTCGTTGAAATGCTTTGTGTGGTACGAGAATAGAAACAATAATGAGCTTAATTAAGCTTAAGTGATAAGCCTTGTGTGGCCTAATTAATTTCCTAATCTAGTTGGGTCATTGAATTAATAATATTGGACTTAGGATATATCCAAGCCCAACAACATTAATGTGATATGTTATAAGAATTAAGAGATGCGGCCCAATCAATTTATGTACTAGATTAAATAATAGAGTCCATGTGCTTTAGTTTGCTTAGCCCAATTGATTTAATATGGTGTGGTCCAATGTGTAATGTATGATGATAGGAATATGTATATATATACATGTAGATATATATGTATGTAGTTGTATAATAGAGGTTGTAAAATAAAGTGTGACATTAGAATGTGAATAAAACTATATGATAAAAAAAAATGAGCCACATGGGTGGACTTATGAGAATACATACTATATGTACATTATACAATATGGACTCAAACAATATTATATAAAGTGTAGTGTGACACTTTAGTGAAACTATGCAATATAGAAACTATATTGTAAGAGTAATAAAATTGTATGAGTTACATACATGAACTTCTATGACCATGTGATAGGTATAATACTTTAATAAATACTATATGGTATATTAAAGTCTGTGAATAATTAATAGCAATAATTATTTCAATAAGTTACATAATTGGAATAATGAGGTTGGTAATATTGTAGTATGTCGCTATTTAATTAACTCATAATTTGACATTATTAAAATGTACATGGATTATATATCAATGTGTATACATGTACCCCAATGTGCTACCTTAAAATATTGTTATGACATTTTAGGTCCATGTATACCCTAAGTATATATTTAACCTAAGGTGTACATATATGTATATTAAGCATAGTGTGTGGAATTGTTGCACAAATGCTAAGTTTAGCTTGTCCCATATTTAGTGTCCAATTGCTCTCCCAATTCTTATTCACGTGTAACACCAAAAGGCTAGACGCCTATCCCTCCTTCTTCTCTTCTCCCAAGATCATTCTAGCTCATCATTTTAGGGGGAGTGGGATTCATGATGGAGTATAACAACTACTCACCAACCATCTATTTCCCATTGATTTCTTCTTCCATCTCTTAGTTTGATTCATGGTGTAAAGCATTGGTATGGTTTTTCATTTTTCCCATAAATGGGAGCTTTCCCTTCTCATTTTGGTTGCTAAAAATCTAAAATTAGTTCAAGTGGAGTGAGAGTATTGTTGAGCAATCTGCAAATTGAAGCTAGAGTAGCATTTCAACTTCACCAGAGGTAATATTCCTTCATATGTTCTTAAATTTATATTTTACAAAGTTCTTAGAAAAAGGGCTAAAATACTTATTTGAGTTGGAAAATTTATGGTTGAATCTGTCAATTGATGCAAGATATTGTTAATATGGTTGAAAACGAAATCAACGGAAGTTAAACGAAGTAATTTGGTCAAGTAACGAATCCGTTGTGAAGAGAATCACTGAATGTATTAAACTTTGATAAATGGTAAAAATCTTGAAATTTATTCTTGAATTTGATTGTTTATGTGTTTGGAGTTGTTAGAATCATGCTATGTATGTTGGGTAGCAAGTTTATGGAGTTTATACATAGTGGGTATGCTTAAAATTGCTGTTTGTTGTGATTTTGAGATGTTGGTTCGTAGCAGGGGAAAGGGGTATTCGAACTGCAACTGCTATGCCCGCCCCGGCGGGCTTCCTATAGCTCAATCACCCACCCCGGCGGGGGGTGGTCAAAGAAATTTTTAGCCATTGCCGCCCTGGCGGGCCTTTTTGTAGTACAATTACCCGCCCCGGCGAGGGGTGGTCCGGGAACCAAATTTGTTCTGTTAATTTCTCAAACCTAGTAACCTAACCTAACTTAACTTAAGGAGCTTACATAACCCTTAAACATGTGTCAATGTGTATTGCAAGATATGTTAGTAGGATTAGAGTTTGAGTTATAATCTTTTGAAAGAAAAGTTAAAGGACGAATACCATGTTTATAAAGCCTTACGCATTTTTGAAATCTAACCTTCTTAGCATGTATTCGCAACTTAGTTTGTTATAACATGATATTTCTTAAGACAAATATGTACACTATTCAATGTTGCTTAAAACAAGTTTTCAAAGAATAAAGTTATGTCGACTTGGAATACATGAATCAAATACATACAAGCATGCGTAGTAAAGACTGTTTAGCATTATTATATGGTTTAATGAGTACTATGGTTAGTCGTTGACATAACAAGTTTTCTTGGCTTTGTAAATTGAAGATTTATGAATAGAACTATCCATTGTTAAAGGTAAATAGAAAAGACCAAACCTAGTTTAAAAGTTCCTCAACATGTATGTATAAATGCCTTAAGCTATAATATATGGCTCAAGCACTGTTTTAAGTGTTCAAGCATATAGTGACTTTGTGGAACTAAGTTTTGCCAAGGTGTTTCTAAGATTTTCGAAACAATGTGGATTATACATCTATGATTTTAAATATATGTCGAATACATGGATAAACATATGTGTAATAAGAGTATGTTGATATATGTTTATAAACTTTTGAATGTTAAGTCCAAAAGGTATTTGCAAACTATAAAGCAATGATTAGAAACTACGTTATTTGACTTCATGGTGATTTATAAACTAAACTTTTGTGCTATAAGTACGCAAGATGTATAATGAAGTATGTAATGAGTGTACAACTAAGTTAGACGTTTATGTATGCGTTTAAACTTACATATCATGTATGAGTATACATAACTAATGAATATCCTATACGCATAACTATATTACGATAGGGATTCGAAAAGTGTTGATTTAGCTTTTCCTGGATAGACTACTCATAAGGAAAGTTTCCTGACTTACACTCATTTATTGTGCAAGTATTCTATCCTTGTGTTTACTTTATTCAAGGAACGTTGTAAGCAAGTTCCTAACATTACTCTTTATTGAGCGTTCATTAAGCTTGTGCTATTATTGTCGTATAAGTAAACTTTTGAGATTGCAAGTCATATATTATAAACTATATACTTCATGTATAAGATAAAAGTCGATTCATATTCTTCGAGCTTTAAATCTTGAGATTGAACTTATAGTTGTTGTGATCTATGCCATTTGATTCGGCTAGACTTATATTATTGAAAGGCAACCCAAACCAATCGATTGGTGCGGGTTCTTGTGTTTGACTGAGATGAGCAACCTTCTTTGAAGGGAAATTATATTTGTCGGGAGACCGACGTGCGCACCTTAGTACGATTAAACGATATGCATACCGTAGGGTACTTTAGGCTTATCACCTGTTGTACTTGTTTTATTGGATTATCAGTATATTTCTGTTAATTCTAGTAGAAGTTCATAGTCCTTATTGACTACTCAGTATTCAGTTATCTTGAAGTCTTAAATTGATTTAGTATCGAATCATATTGATATTATTCTGTCCTTAGGACTGTTATTGAGAACTATTGATATTCTTGCTATCCTTGAACTATCATACCTTGCTATACCTTTTTTGAGATTCGAGAACTATATTACTCACCCTTGTTGTTATATTACTTGCTGGGCAAACTTGTTGCTCATTCTTACTTTCCCTAAAATATTTCAGTTAAGGCAGAGAGCAGTGCGGACCTCGGGCACAGATAAGGGCAAGGGAAAGGCTACATAGTAGCTTTAATTATGTAGAACTTTATTATTGTAATAAGAACTTATGCTATTATGTATTAGATAGGTTTACATATGCTTAAGGTATGTTTAAGCTATGTAATCGGTGTTTAAGTTATGAGACCTTGGGACGTGAATATATTATATTAATTAAATGTAATCTATTCGGTAATAGTTGTGTATTATTCCGCTGTGCAATGCGATATTTGGTCATAGTATTTATTATGGTGTTAGATATTAGAATGTGACAAACCGAATTCAAGTGACCCTGTGGTGGTCCAAATTTGGGGGCGTCACACTCCCTGTCAAAACCATAACTGATTTTTTTCAAAGTTCCAGTTTTCTTCTTAGCACCTTAATATACTTGAACACAATAAAGACAAATAAAGACAGCGTTTTGAACATATTTGGTTTCCCATACCTGTTAAGGTTGAGGTTAACTTCTAAAACTTTTGTTTTCTTTTGAATTCATTTGCTTAACTAGGATTAACATGTCCAATAGTCTATTGACCAAATTGAACACCATCCTAGGTATCTAAAACAAACTTTGAGATAAAACTCAAATCAAGTAAACAACTTTCTTTTCAAAACTCTTTAACTAAGACTAAATAGGTTTATTCAACAATGGACCCGCTATGTTAACCATTAATTCACATAACGATACTAAATAATCCTTAATACGCATGCATTTGTATATCAAACTCTTTTACACACAATTAGTATAGTCCTTTCTTAAAACATGCTTGAATAGCTTGCATACTTAACTAATTGGATACACATATCATTCATGCTTAAAGGCATAAAAAGTACTATCATACTTCTTTATAAGGTCATAATGCAATTAATACAATGCTCAACAAAATAGTTTCTAAAACTTTTAAACTTTCCTTTAAAACACATACTAAACCAAGCTTGACAACCTTTTATATGCAACATATATTGAAAACATATTCCTTTCCCATTTGCGCACATAACTAGGTTACATACACATGTTTCCAAAGTCGAAACTTAAAAGACACAAAGTTCGTCAAGTTTCATTTTCAAAACTTTAAGTTTTGTTTTAGAAAATCATGTTAAAGCATTCCATTATGAGTAAAGTAATCTTAGTTATATGACATGTCTATTATCATTCATATTTATGTTTTATCACTTAGAATAACATATTTTATAGCCGGGAGCACTACAATTGCGTATGTGCATGTCCGACGCCCTCTGATTGCTTCCGAATACGGAGCAGTCACAAAGATGGATATTTTTACCCCTCTTAACAACTTCAAGTCGGAAAACTTAATGAATGAAAGTTGTAGGTCTACTCGTTATCTTTCCGAATCATCCTGAACCGCCTTAATCAGAGTTCGTATGAAGAAGTTATGCCTAATTTATTACAGCAGGTTAAAATAGTTTTTTTTGTCTGACCCTGCTCTGGCGCAGCTGTGACCAAATGCCTTTGGGGGCAGCGCAGCTGCGCCACATGATGCAGAAGGTAATTCCAGACTTGGTTCTTCACAAATTTTTAGACCATTTCTCCTTCTGATCATCATAACGCGAGTTATACTCATCCAAATTAGTTCGTTTTTGATTCTATGGATTCGTAATTCATAGAACTACAACATACCAAAGAATCAACAATTAACATAAACATTAACTAACCTATATATTAATCCAAAACTCATGTTTATACTAAATTTTTATGTTTTGACAAGTTTAGCAAATTCCACCACTACGGATTCGTTTCTAAACCAAATTGATCCGGTTAACTTTTATCACAAGTATATATAACTCTACTATCACTTCTATTTCAACTTGAAATCAACTTATCAAGAATTCAAGAATTTACAAGAATTAAAATATTTCCAATTAAATATAGTGACATTACCTACTTTGAAGCTAAGAATGATAGTCCTTTGATCCTAACTTCATATCATTCACTCAATTTAGCAACTCATTCTCCAATATAACTTAACAGAAAAACCTCAGCAATTGAATTTGAGAATAGGGGAGCTTTATTTATAGGGAAATGATTATACAGACAAAGCCTTTGCCTTCCAATCCAAACCAACAGAAATGAGAGGAACACATTGGATAATTTGTTGGTTAGGTAGAGTTGTTGAAATCCATCATGCCACCCACTCCCCTTATGATCATTGCTATGAAGCTAAGGTTGATTTGTGCAAGCAATAGGCTTTGGCCTTGGTCATTCACGTGAGGGGAAAGAAAGACTCTTAAATTGGGACAAGTCTTTAAAGAACTCAGCACTTGCACACAAAACACTTAAGTTAAAAACATACACATTATATATACCTAGGTTATACTTTAGTTTTGGACAATACAAGTCCCACCTTAACAACTTAATGTTGCCATATGAATATAGGTTATATCATATATTCACAATTCTACATATATGTATACCCACATATATAATAACTTACTTATAATATACACCAATGCATACCATACACTTAGGTTATAATTAGGGTCACAATGTAATTTCAATAAGGAAATTTACAATGTAGTAAGTAGGGGTACACACACACACACACACACATATATATATATATATATATATATATATATATATATATATATCAATATATAATCCATGTATATTTTATCATACCGAATATAATTTAATCGGGTATTATCATATTACATTATCTCATCTCTATCATCTCAATTATATTAAATTATTGAAATAATAATCAATTAACAATTACTTACTCATTATAATATTCACGAGGTATTTATTAATGTTTACCCATACATATAGTCACATAACCTCATGTACACATCTAATGTCCTCAAACCCACATACTGTCACATAAGCATTAATTATGTAACTTACATTATTCATTATATGGTTCTTATATATTATAAGGCCACGTTGAAAAGTCACACTACACTTTCTTGTTAATAGAATGTAGGTACTATATATTATATGATTAATTATCTTACCTCTTGCACAGAACAATAAATTAATTCCGTTTAATCGTTCCTGTGACACCCCCAAATCCGGGTACTTCGTTTCCACATGATCTGGTGTTCACTTTCTAATATAACATACATCTACCTAATAAAACTTCAAAGCAGAATACAACCTTCATAAAACATAAATAAAATCTTTCTTAAACAAGGGTTACAACTTTCTCAAATAAATCACAGGGTTTAATCTAACCTTAACATAAACAATAAAGTGCGAAAATAAAAACATAAAATAAGAGTCTTATAACAATCATTCCAAATAATTAAACAAGTCTTCACTTGTTTAGCTTCTATTTACCTTTACTCGTTGACGGTGCAATGATTATTTAATATGCAAGAGTGAGCAAACAACAGCTCACTGGAATACATTAATAAGAAAGACAAACAAGAATATCTTTAAAAAGGTTTGAATACTTTACTTTCACAATTATAAAGAATTGAATAATAATTCTCTATCAACATTAACAATTCGAATATAGAATTCATCTGAGGGTCGTAAGACCTTTGAACTTTTGTCCTAGGTTATAAACATTTCTATTTAAAACCTTTAACAGTCACTAAGACTATGGACCTTAACTCATAATTAGGGGGATCAGCCCTTCGTACTATGTATTGTGCACAAACATTTTAACGCTTCTGCGTAGTAACCTCCCCTAATAAATAGGGTTGTTCAACTCAGTAATTGACTACACGTCAGCACCAAAGGAAGTTTGGTTTGGATAAGCTTACAAGGGTAATTTAGAATTTAACGTTCATCAACTAAGGATTAGTTGAATCGACTTCCAATAATTCATAAATAAAAGAATTATGAATTAACATATGCTTTAGAAGTAAACTTAAAGCATTTAAAATAATAAAGTGGATCTTACTTGAACAATAAGTCAAGATCACTTTAATTAAACAAATAATTGTCCAATACATGAATGAAAAGGACATTTCCAACAATGAATATATGAAATTAAAGAACTTGCATATCGAATTGACAAGTTTAGGGTTTAGAAGACTTGCCTTAAGCGCAAGCTACTTAACACAATCACGTACTTTAACACTTCCTATATACATTTAATCATAATAACCTAAATTAGTTAACACATAACAAATTCACATAATTGGTTAACCCTCATGGTTAACTCATTCTAATTAAATAAATAATAATCAACCATCATATAGTTAATTACATCACGTAACATACTCACATAATTAAATCAATTATGTATTTAACTAAATTATAATTAAACAATTATAATTTAAATACTTAATCTAATTATAATTACTTAAATTATAATTACCTCTTATTTTAATTAAATTATAAATAAATTATAATTTATAATCAATTAAACCACATCATGCATTATAATCACAATTTATAATTAATCACGCCATTATAAACTTATAATTTATAATTAAACATGCATTCATTAAATTATAATTACATAAATTATAATTTAAATTAACATTTAATTGATTAAAATAAATCAAGTAATAAAATTATAATTTATATTCAACCTTTACTCTAATTGTAACTATTCACATTATAATTACATATCACAATTAAATAATAATTCAATTAATACTTTAAGGTTTTCAAAATCTCTTTCTCTTCCAAATATGAAATTGTCAAATTCATATTGATAATATGGAACTGTAATTGGATACATAATCATTATCCTAGCAACAATGTAACTTAGGCATGAAGACAATCTGCTCAATTGTTTAAAATACACTGTCACTGCACAGAACCCGGCGCAGCTGCGCTGCTAAAGGCTTTGGCACCGGCGCAGCTGCGCAGGTGCTTAATCTGGGAAACTCAGCTGGCGCAGCTGCGCTGCTTCTGCCTGTGTTACCGGCGCAGCTGTGCCAGAACGCGGCAGAAACAGTGCAGTTAGGCACCCTGCTTCACCGTTCATCCCCATATGCCAACAATCGGCAATGCACAACAACACAAACAAAGTAATGCTTACATATGCACTAATACACATGTTATATATACTACAAATCACAAAATTTGTCTAAGTAATGAAAATCAAAGGTTTAAAGAACTCAATTTTTGACATTTTTATAAAACTCATATATTTTACAAAACCATTCACCGTAAATCAAATTCTGAAGCAATTCAACTTATAACACATGTATTATTTCTATGATTCAAGATAACATCACAAACAATTCCAAACAAGCATATTAATACATATGACTTTCATCAACTTACTCTAAAATTGGTCAAAACCATATAAACTCATATGAACAAAAGTTTTAAATTAAAACATATTTTAACAACAATTTGATTTTCTGAAAATCCTTGTTTATGGCATACCATTCAATCATATAAACACAATATACAAATAATTTCTACATATTTATACCAACATCACCATTACATGGAGAATAATTTTTTTTTCACAGAGAACTCAACATGAGGAAAACAACTGTATAAAGTTTTAAAAAAAAACATAAGGTAGTGACTATACCTCTTTTTGCTTAGATGATTGATGAAGAAGAAGATAACTTTTGTGTTCTAGCAATTCCTCTCCTTCCTTTCTTCTCTAAATTCTCTTTTCTCTCTTACCTGCTCTTTCTCTCCTTCTATTTTCTTTGTTCTTAGAAAACTTAGCGTATAATAAACTAACGTAGTTTTTTCCTAACGTAATATATACATATATAACTGATGTATCAATAATATACGTATTAATTATTACTTAATGCTATAATTTAAATTAGCAGTTACAAAATTCAAAAGCCACAAGGCTTTGTTTGGCGACAGATTAATTTAGAAACTAGTTTTACTAACTAAAGTTTTGTTTGGGTAAAATGGGTTTAAAACAATGCAAGGGCCCTGTTTGGCAAAAGCCTTTTAAACAAAAGTAAGGGCCTTGTTTGGTTAAAATAGATTTGAAAACTCTTTTTCTTTATTTTAATTAATCATTTAACACATACTTTAATGTCACACTTTTAATTAATTAAATATTTAACATTATTATTTAATCAATTAAAATCTAACATCAATTAATCACATAAAAATTGCCACATAATTCTAATTACTTGCTAATTATGATTCATGTAACACTTCATCACATAATTCATCTAACTTAATTATCTCAATTAAATTAGAACTATATTATAAAATTAATAAACATCAATCAGATTAAATATTAAACATTCATTTAATTAATATAGCACACTTAATTAAATCACTCCACAAAATCACATAATTTATTTAACTCAATAAATAAATCACATAGAACATTTATTTAACTTCAATAAATATTCAAAATTATTATATAAAATCTCAATCGTTACAGTTCCTTCATTAATTTATTTAATGAATTTCTCTTTCTACCACTTAGCCACACGAGGCATAGCTCATAAACTCAATATTAAGCTTATCATCACTTCCACCACACTTTAATATTATAAAGTTTGCGTGACACATGCACTTTAACTATTTTAAATAATTATACACTTATAATATGTATAACCTTTACGCTTAAAATAATTAATATTTGTTCTATTAATTATTCAAATTATAAAATTTATGATAAAATAATAACTTAAGTTATTTAATACATTAGAATAACTTAGATTTTTTTTTATTAATTAACTCTCTTGAAAATACATTAAAAATTATGTATTTTACCATAACATGACATAAAAATGTTTTTATCATGTTTTCTCCCACTATAGGCATTAATTATAATAAAATGATTTACTCATTTTTTCAAGATATTATTTTAATATAATATTCACGTCTCACTAAAGTAATTACATGTATGACACATGTACACGTATTATATATAAAAAATATATAATAAGTTTACTTTCTATTATGATAAATATTTCCATCAATGTATTACATATAGCAAATATATTTTAATATATTTACCATATTAATTAATCATACCTATTACCTTATACAAAGACATATAAGGTAATATTATTATTTAAAATAACATCCTCCATTTTATTAAAACAATTCAATATTAGAATTTATTTTAATATCCTTCGTTAGAAATATATAATAATTATTTCTCTTTCCTTTCTATAAATTGTCCACAAAATAATTTCTTTAATTTATACATTCAACCATATCTCAAATATTAATTAATTCTCTAATCAATATTTATTTAAAGATATATTGGTTTAACAACGTAGTTATATATTTTATTAACGTCGTTCATACATTCACATAATACCATGCCAAGTAATATATATAAAGGTATTTACTATAATCACATACTCGACACTTATATTAATTCACCCTTTACTTAAGTGAATTAATCCCCTTTTACTAAATCACCATAGTTGATTTAGGTTTTAATATTATATTATTTCATAATATAACTTTCACCTTAATTTAAACTATCCAATATTTATACTTATTAGTTAATTCTCTTAACTAACTAATTCATGCTTTTACTATCTCACTCTATCCATGGACAGCTTAAGCACTAATAATAACCTATATTATCATCATACTAGTCACTAGTATATATATACTCAAGAAGATGGTGATTATATATTAAAGATATTTAATGTCACCAACTTACTATGATAAAATAATTTTATAAATTATTTAATCTCGATAGATAAATCTTATCCATCTTCTTACTAATTCATCTCAACAATTTATAACAAATATATAATAATGATATATATTTATTAAACACGAAATCACTTATTACATAGCTCATATTACCCTATGTAACACAATACTACATACCTCGTATTACATATATATATTCTTATTCGAACCCATCTCATGCTTTAAGAATTTTATTTATTAAATTCTCATTAATGATAATTCTTGAAAATTCGGGTTCTCACAGAGACCGGGGCTGAGTTGGCATCCCGATATTGAGACCGGGGCTGAGTTGGCATCCCGGTATTAAAACTGGGGTTGCGTCGACATCCCGATATTGAGATCGGGGCTGAGTTGACATCCCGATATTGAAATCGAGGTTGAGTTGACATCCCGATATTGAGACCGGGGCTGAGCTGATATCCCGGTATTGAGACCGGGGCTAAGTTGACATCCTAGTATTGAGACCGGGGCTAAGTTGATATCTCAGTATTGAGACCAGGGCTGAGTTGGCATCCTGGTATTGAGACCGAGGCTGAGTTGACATCTTGGTATTGAGACCGGGGCTGAGTTGACATCTTGGTATTGAGACCGGGGCTGAGTTGGCATCCTAGTATTGGGACCGGGGCTGAGTTTGTGTCCCGATATTGAGACGGGGCTGAGTTGGCATCTAGGTATTGAGATCGGGGCTGAGTTGCCACCCCGATATTGAGACCGGGGCTGAGCTGAGATCCTAGTATTGAGACCGGGGCTGAGTTAAAATCCCGGTATTGAGATCGGGGCTGAGTTGACATCCTGGTATTGAGATCGGGGCTGAGTTGGTATCCCAGTATTTAGATCGGGGCTGAGTTGGCATCCAAGTATTAAGACCAGGGCTGAGTTGACATCTCGATATTGAGACCAGGGCTGAGTTGACATCCTGGTATTGAGACCGGAGCTGAGTTGACATCCCAGTATTGAGATCGTGGCTGATTTGACATCCCGGTATTGAGACCAGGGCTAAGTTGATATCCCAGCATTGAGACCGGGGCTGAGTTGACATCCCGATATTGAGACCAGGGTTGAAAAGGCGGTTTAACTCCCATGCAGGGTTAGTAACAGGAACACAAATTTTCGAGTGTTTACAACAGGAATGGAAAATTTCCAGTGTCTATATTCATAAAGCAGACAAGACAAATAAGGGTAGAAAAAAAAACTTAGGAAGAGAGAAAGATTCGGTCCAACGAGACAGGGTTTTTTCCCGGCGTCGACAGTGATGTGGTAACTAATTTGTGTTGCTATTGTTAATAACATGTGCGTAGGATAATTGTGGAACGAATTTATTAATTTTCTAGCTTTAGCACGAGACAAGTTATTCTATCCTTTCTTGTCTACGTTTAAGCAAGTTCTTAAATCTTATTTCCATAAAGAACAATGTTCTAATTTAATTTCCTTATTGAAAAGATTGTAACCTTGGTTTATTATTCAAGCAAGGTTTATTGTATCTTTTGAATGCTTTCAAGTTTAGTTCTAGAGCATGATTTTTAAGTATGATGTCTATTCGTTTGTGTCTCATAATTATTCCATAACTCTTTTGTTATCGAACTCTTAAGTTATCGTTAAGTTTTGATTCAACTACTCCTTAGTTGATGATTGTTGAACTCTAAATTACCCATTGAGCTAATCCAAACCAAACTTTCTTTGGTGCAGACTTGTTAATTAAAACTGAGATGAACAACCCTATTATAGGGGATTATTATGCGAAAACGTTAAGATGTTTGTGCACAATACATGGTATGAAGGGTTGGTCCCCCTAAGTACGAGATAGAAGGTCCATATAGTCTAACGACTGTTAAAGGTTTAAGTAGAAATACGTATAACCTGGGATATAGTTCAAGGTCTTGTCAGCCTCAGATGAATTTTAAATCATGTTTTCAATTCTTGATTATCGATGATAGAGAATGTTATTCAATTCGATTGAACTTATTCAATGACAATATTATGTTATCCTTATTGATTATTATTTTCAAGTGAGCTTTTGTTTTGCTCACTCTTGCATATATAACCATTACAGCCAAAGTTGAGAAAGTTGAATAGTCGTCAACCAGTAAGGGCAAGGGCAAGATGAACAAGTGATGAGGGCTTGTCCAGTTTATTATGCGGTTTATGTACAAGACTTAATTTATTATGTGATATTTAATTTTTGCACTTTATGATGATTGTTTTAAGGTTAGACACCTGGGAACGTTTGACGGTTATGTAATCATTTTCAAAGGAAGATTTTGATTAAAGGTTTTAATTTATTTTGCATTCCTTTATATATGGGAAGTTAGTTATATTTTATTTAGATAGTGAACACCAAATCTTGTAAAAATAAAGTACCCGGATTTGGAGGTGTCACATTTAAGATCTCGTGATAGTGAACTTGTGATTGTGGGTGCTCGGTTCATCAAGATGACTTTCATGCCCGATGATGATCAGACTAATTTTTAACGCTTTTTGCATGCACATCCCCAAAACGATTTCCAATAATACTACAAAGGGCTTTCATAAAGAAAAAAAAAGTGATTCGGGGTAGATCATCGTATGAACATAAAGATAATGAAAAGGAACTATCGAAGTCCTCAATTCCTAGTCGGGCGAAGGATTTGAAAACCTTATTTTCCAAAACATCATTTCAATTCATATATCTTGTTTAAAATAAACTTTTTGCCAAATCAAATTCTTCGTACCTAGGCGCAAAAAAGGTATAACACTACTTTCAAATAACCCAAAATAAAGACTTAGAATAAAATAAATAAACTTAAAATAAAGAACACACAAACACACTCACACTCACACACTTTATGTCTAGGCAATCAAGAAGATGTGGTAATCGTGTTTTTCACAGAAGTCGGGGGGGGGGGGGGGGGGGGGGGGGGGTGCCTAACACCTTCTCCTCGCTTAAGAAAGCCCCCAAACTCTATGAATCTCGGGTATCCAGACCAATCTTACAAAGCCATATATTGGACCACATTGCGAAAACCTTCAAAATCGGATGACTTTGTACATCTATTTACATTATACCAACTGGCGGCTCTGTCTCATTCGGTCTAATTATAAAACAATAAAATAAAACTTTTCAAAGTCGTCGACACTTATGTCAGTCCCGTTTTCCTAAAACCTCACCCTTCAATAAAATCCATAGACATAGCAAATCACAAAAGGGTAAAACAAACAACACAAACTTAGGAAAGACGAACACCTAATTTTTCTCGGCGTCGACAGGTAGTTAGATGTGAATGTTTTAGACAGTGAGCACCAAATTTTGTGGGAATGAAGTAACCAAATTTGGGGGTGTCATAAGTTGGTATCAAAGCTTTAGGTTATGAACCTTAGGTGGGGAAACTTTAGGAAATATCCTTGTAGGAGATCGAAAACACAGTGGTGATAAACTCTTATTAAGTATTAAGGAATGGATTAAGGAATTCATTAAAGATAAATAATAAAAGACTTTATGTGCTTATGTGATAACTTATGTGCTCGCGAGTACCGAGTAGTGTCATTTAGAAATTAAAACTTAAAATATTTTGTTGTCATGATGTCTAATGGTGGAGGATCCACTCAGACGAGGGAGGAGGAACCTCAAGTGCCTAGAGATGAGGAGCCCCGAGATATCCATGTTATCTGGGAGCAGTTGGTTCAGAGGGAGCTATCTTCGTTGATCACTATTGAAGGTCAGGAGCATGAGCCTGTGTTTTATCTTAAGGAGGACTCTGAGGAAATAGAGGTGGAGGGTGAGGAAAAGGATCTTGTGGAGTTTCCACCAAACTCCATTGCAGTTGAGATGTATGATGAACTATATGACCGTAACATAGAGTTACAAGATAGAGTTGGTGAGCTGGAGGAGAAGGCTGATATGCGTCAGACCACTATAGAGCAAAAGGATGAGACGATCCAGGATCTTAATGAACGTCTTGGGAATGTGGAGTGGACGTTAGTTTAATCGGAGAGTCAAAAAGAGGAGTTATTGGTTGAGGTTGAGAAGATAAAGGGTGATCTGAAAGAGGAGTCAGCTAAGCGCGTAAGAGCTAAAACCGCGTAGATGAAGGCTTGTCAGCGTGCAGATCGTGCTGAAGACTAGGTTCAGGCAAAGAAGGCCAGGATGAATGAGATGGATTATGCTTTTCATTCAGTTATTGATAGGACCCAGGATCGAGTCTTTTATTACTCAGCTCAGTTCGAATATTCACCATGGTATATGGTGGATCATAGAACAATGTTCCGTGTCATGGAAGAAGAGTGCAGAGAAGCAATGCGACGTCTTAGTAGGTTTTGATAGGAAGTTGTTGTCCGTGATAGTAGTGTGCATATAAGCCAATCATGTATGATGATAAAGCACATACTTTGTAAACAATCTTATTTATTTATTAATAAAATAATTCATTTATTAAAGGTATTTAATTATCTACATGATGCTATTTTTATAATATGTAAATAACCCATAGTTTTAAGCAATGCTTTTAGAATCATGATGTTGATCATGCTAATGAGATCTAAATTCTTAGAAAGCATAAAACTAAAATTGTTTCCAATCGTTGGATTACTAAAAAGGGGATTAGTAAATCCGGATAGATTGGTACATATGTTACTTGCTCATTGGATGAGGATGATTGATCTCATGATCATTTGTGTGGATACACTAAAGCAAGTATGTAGGTGCTTATTGGAGAATAAGTTCACTGAACGTGACTCGCTATGAAATACTTAATGGAGTTTTACTTGCCTGTCAATAAAAATTCCTAATGTGATAGTAGTACAAGTGATCCTTGGACTTGAGATCATCATAGTATCTTGTATATAATGAATTATACTTTGACTTATTCTATAAAAACCCTTAGGGTATATCAAAGGGTATACTTGGGTATAATGAGTTACATATGGAGATAATGAATGATCAATAAAGAATCTACCACTTCTAGTAAAAGAAGAGATATTTCCTATGTGATTCGTTAAATGACAATTCAGTAGTCCTTGGCCAAGGCAGAATAAAATTAGAAAGTAGTTTCTAATTTGCATTATTTAGAGTTGTGCATTTTCTAATCGAAATACATATAATTAAATAAAGTAAGACTTGATAGAAATTCTATGTCTTATATTTAATTGGGACATTGTATGGTGGAAGGATTGAATTTTACGGTAACTATTTACTCACAGATTCTTTTATGATTAATGTTAAAATCTATATTATCTGGAAAGTTGTTGATCGCTAGGGAGGATTATTCCTATTGTAGAATAAATATTATTTATTTAAATAGATTATTAGTTTAATTTATTTATTTAAATAAGATTAGAATTATTCTAATTGATTTTTTCACAACTGGTTTAATATGGAGAACCTAAAGGGTCACACCATAAAAGGAAGAATAATTATTTAAGAAGGTAATGACATAATTGTAAAAATGACTTAAGTGTAATTAATTTAATCTGTGGTGATAGAATAAATTAAATAGCATAATGTTTATTATTTAATATTTTGAAAATATCAAATATAAATTAATAAGAGGAGTCTTATTAATATTATTACAATTATTATTATTATTTTAATTTCTAAAGGAGTTTAGAAATTAATTTAAAATTAGTACTCTCATTTATTTCTAATAAGATTAAGAGGCAAATTAATTAAAGGAGTTTAATTAATTAATATAAATATGTTGGGAAGCCTAATTAATTAAAGGAGTTTAATTAATTAAATAAAATTCTATGTCTAATAGGATTAGAAGGGTTGACCAATATCTATATAAGATGAGTCTTATGTTAGATATCAGTTGATGCAATTCCAACTATTGAAGAATACTCTTTTTTTATAGAGGATAGAAAACTAGGGGTTAAACAACCACCCTCTTTCTTGAATAATTCCTATTTCTTGGTGGATCATCTCTAGAGGTCAAACACTTTAGTGGCTAACGTTGATCAAAGGAAGGAATCTTACCCGAAAATTCAAGGAGATCACGAAGAACAAGGAGTTGAACTCGTATCTGTGGAAGCTTCATTCTACAAGGGTATGATTCCATAACTTCTTATTTATCATTTTAAATTAATAATTTGCATAAAGGATGATCCGGGTAATGGTTTTGTAAAAATTTTTAAACTCTTCCGCTAATTTTTTGCACCATAATTTCGTACAAACCAAACAGTGACATCAGAGCAAAACTTTTATATAATTATTAATTGTTTTTGATTTCATATACATATGGGTATGTATTTAGAATAATTTATTGGGCATAATTAATTATATAAAATTATTATTTTTCTGAAAGAAGATAAAAAACGAAAAGCTTGTTTTTCTTCTTTTCTTCTCGCTGCTAAATCGTGGCCTTAATCCAAGGTAGCAATTTTCAAGGGAAAATAATTCAATTTCGTGAAAGGGTGACTCCAGGCATAATCACGAATTCCTTTTTTTTTAAAAGAGATTAACCCTGTTAACAAATTCTTTTAAGGATAGTACTGTATATATATTAACCATAAAGTAGTTTCAGGTTATATATATATATATATATATATATATATATATATATATATATATATATTAACATGTAGTATATATGTATATATAACTAAAACGATTTTACCAGGATGTGATCCTCAAAAGTGATTCACATTATATTATATTATATATATATATATATAAATATAATGTTACTATTAATATATAATATATATAAATGGTTATCATATATATACACACGTAACAATTATATATATATATATATATATAATTATATGTAATATTTTTAATAATTTTATAATTAAAATAAATAGTTTATTTTAATCTTGAAATTAGATTTCATGCAATTTAAAATTACCAATTAAATGATACTCATATATATATGGAATGTTTTAATTCATGAGATGAATATTTATTTATTAATGAATATGGTGATATGTATGATAATAAATGAGATTGATTATGAGACTATTGACCAATGTGATTGGACGTACCAATGTGATTGGACGTTATTTTAGCTGAATGCTTGAATGAATAAGTTTTATTAAATGGGGTCTGCGTACCTCTCTTCTCAAATTTTTTGATGTAAAATTTTATCTCCCTCCTATATACTTCCCCTTGACTGCTGATCAAGGTTTTCTATTTAATTTTAAATATAGTTTATGTAATAGGACTAGTTAGAATTATCTTGAAGAATTGGATATCAAGGAACAAGGAGAGCTTGAAGACCCGTTTGTAATGGAGCCTGGGTTTAAATGTAATTGTTATATTTAAATTTTATTTCTTGCACCTTTAGATTTGACTTTTTGGTTCATTTGATGGCTCAAGTGAACCGAACTAGAATAAAAGTCCATAATCAATTCGGGTAGAATATAGTATTCTATATGTGCATGCTAATTAATTAATTTATATATTATATTTTATGCTGACATGCTTCACATGTTTAATAAAATGACGCGTATTTTATATATATATGTGAATGCGCGCTAAACAAGATGAGACAAATAATAACAAAATCCCTCAAAGAAATTATATTAAGTCTAAAGCGTTTAGAATATTTTGAATATCGAATGTTGCCTTCTAACATGATAAATAAATAGAGTATTAAATATTTAATACGAGTTTGTTGTGCTATCCACAAAGTAAGTATTGCGTATTTAAGATATTAATTTAATCACATTTGATGCTTATCAAAAAAATTGAACAATATTGTTCTGTTGTGCTATACACAAGGATAATATTTTCTTATTTGAATTTATGGAAGTGCGAGGTTGGACTTAACTTAAATCATTTTAGTTCGGATGTGCATACACTTGACCATTATGATTTAAGAGGCAAAATAAAAAAGAATTACATGTTGATGTAATTAACAAAGAGTTGTCTACCTATTTATTTATTAATTGTTTGTTGTGCTATTCACAAGGCTATATACATTTGAAATAGGATCCTTATTCTCACTAGCAAATCTTTAATTAGATGTTGCCGAACTATATAAGTGAGGGTAATATAGTTTGAAGAAAATAGTGGGAGATACCTGTTGCTCGGTTTCGGTGTTAACAAAAAAGATACAAACGCGTGGAAGTATACACAGTCAACAAGTAATATATGATAAGTAAAGATCGTTCCCACGGTGAAAAGCAATTATGTTTAAACTATCATGCAACAACTTTGTAGCTATTTTCGGCTACTCAAACGAATATCAAAATGTGCATTACTGATTATAATGATTATAAACTAAAATTAACTAAATAATAGACGATTGATTTAATTTGGAGAAATATGGGATCCTAACTTCACTCATTGCATCATTCAGAACATACACCTCTTATTAAGCATAATTAATTACTTAGGATTGTTAGTCGAGAGCACGAATGTGAGAAATGGCTATCTTTCAATATACCAAGTCCATATCATATAAAATCCACAAAAGAGATAGAATTCATATGAACATCAATAAAACCTAAATCACTATGTCCATGTGACTTATAAGCAATATCGATTTACGTGCAAACTCTCAATTGACTACATATGGTAAGCCGGTATATATCTATCCGGATTACGAATCACAAAATTTATCACATGCAAATTTCATGAGCATATGCTAGCATAGCCAAATCTGAGTTTATACTTCCTCTTTCAATTCCATATAAACTATTAAGGTAGATGGTGATCAAGCATCTAAACATTAAATACAACCATACTAGGTAATCCATATATAATCAATCACACATCATGATAAGGCATAATAATCCGAACTAAACAATAAGATCCATTAGAATCCCATAATGGTGGTTAGTTCATCTCTGAACCTATAACCATTATAGGATTTGATCTAAACATTGAAAGCAAATAATGAAAGTAAAGAGAATAAGAGAGACGAAATTGCAAATCTGAATATTCTCCTTCCCCAATAAGTCTTCAAGTTGAGTTCAAAATCACAATCAAACCAAATGTAAAGCCTAAGAATGAAAATCTACTAAGAAACTAGAAGAGAGAAACCACAATGATGAAGAGAAATCCTCTAGGTCTCTAACCCTAGAAATAGAAATAAAAACTATCAAATGAACACTGAATAATTGTTTCTTACAAAAACACCCCCATATATGGAATACAACAAATGAATTAATGAAAACTCCATTATCTGTAAATTTTTGACTTGCGCGGCCACGCGGCCCCATATGCAATTTGGGGGAGCGGGCTCGTTGACCTCTAAACCGACTGCCTCCTAGAGCGGACGCGCTGAGTTTAACCTTCATTCTGGCGTGGCCACACTGGCTTGATTTGCTGCAATCTGTTACTGGTGCACTGCTGTTCCCTTACTGCTCCTTAGCTACTGCATTAGTCTTCTTATTTTTTCACTTTCCATTGATCATAGGTTATGTCCGCATACCATATGCCATCTTTCGCAAGCCAGCTTACCACATGCTCACCATCTTGCCAAATCCATGCTAATTCATACCAATTTCAAGCCATCCTTATGCCATTGGAGTTTCCTCAATGCAACCTATAAAACAAAGATAAAAATATAAAAAAACACTAAAATACTTGAGATTTAAGCCGTAATTCTAGCCAGTTGATAGCCAATAAGTAGGTATAAAACTTACTTATTAAATACAAGCATGTGCTAAGATGTATCAAAGCCCACAAGACTTAGCTAGCCAAGGTGTTTATTCTATTTTTTCCTTTTTCTCAATTTATTCTCTTTTCTTTTTTTTTTCTTTTTCTTTTTAGCATGCATACCCAATGTTTTCCCCCTAAACTTGCATTTCTGTGTCATTAAGGTCATTATTCATTTTTTTACACAATTCTATCATTAAAAATATTTTTTCCCCCTTAGAAGACAAGCATGTGCTAATCTAACTAACAAGTAAATAATAATAATATCGTGCTATCCGGTAACATCAAAGCAATAGGTATAGACTACATCATGTATAAAGATATAACTAAGCTTAAACTATCAACTGAGTTAAAAAAATCTATCACATTTCAATATCATCATCGGCCATACTGGAATTCAACAGACTAAAGTATGGGATTATGCTATGCAATGCAACTAAACACATACTAACTAAACAAAACAAAAGAAAAAATAAATTTTTTTATGCAAAATTTAGCTAACAAAATACTAAAATGCAGCTACTATGTAACCTAAACATGCAATAAACTATATGCAACTACATTAGTAACTACATCCATTACCCCCAAACTTAAAATCTTCATTGTCCTCAATGGAAGTAAAGGGTAAGGAAACTCCCCTATGTATCGGCATGGCCACCCTCCTCAGGTGGCAAATCTGGCGGCGGGTACGGCATGGCAGGACTGAAGACGGGCCACTCCACTAGAGATCCCTGCTGCGTAAAGGCTTCACCCAGGGCTCGGGTCAGTCCATCTGCAAAAGTGGTGAAGTTGCCTTGCAGAGCGTCCATCCTCCTCTCCAATTGCCTCATATGGCGATCCTGCGGCCCTGTACTGTCGGTGGAAGGACCGACAACTGCTCCTGGCTGCGATGGGGGAACTGGTGGAGGAGTTGGTAGGATGAATCCTTTGCCCCGCGGATGTGCCTTTCCACCAGCCCAATCTTCAAACTTCTTAATTGTGGCATGAGTTATGTCCCCGCTCGGCATCTGGACCTGTTCATCTTCCCACTCAAGGCCTGCCTCAGAACAGAGATGAGCCACCACTGATGCGTGTGGAATTCCCCCGGTGGTACTGCAACACATGAATCGCAATATATTCTGATGGAGCAAATGTTTGACATCAATTTTCTTCCCAGTAATAATCCCCCACAGAATAATGGCCCTCTCGACTGTAATTTCTTGCTGGTGAGTGGACGACATCAGATTAGAGCATAAGAACAGATTCCATGCCTTGGCATATTTATTCAGAGCTGAGGCAGGGAAATTGGTGGGCTCATCTTTTCCTTGTGTATACTTCCACTTCGTGCCTGGCACGCACAAATCAGTGAACAAAAGTCCAGGTCAGTTTCAAAACGATCCGCCTCGACCCAATTTACTTGGTCAGTCAGGATTGAAGGCACGCTTAACACCTCATGGATCGTCGATAGACGATAATCGACGTTTCTGCCCCGAACAAAAGAGAAACCACTCTGTGTCTCCTTGACGTTAGCATAGAATTCGCCAAAAATGGCCAACGAGACAGGCGACAATGTTGCACAAACTCCTTGCCAACCCATCTCTCTGATCATGGCAAGCATTTTGCCATCTTCCCTCGTCGATTTCAGTCCTCTCTCCTTTACAAATGACTTGGTCGCGATCCAATAATATTCAAGTTGTGCCTCAAGGCTGATGAACCAAGTCAAGTCCACAATGGCCTCACCCTGACTACTTTGAGCCGACGATCCGGGAGTGACAAAACGTGCTCGCTTTAGACCCATTGTAATCTGCAGAAAATTAACCTTGATGATGATTATTGAAGACCACCCCCAAACTTGTATCTATGCAAATTGATTAAATAAACCCTAGCTTTTGAATCCAAAGAATAACCCCACTTGCCTCTGAATCTTCTCTGGATCAAACCCTAGGTTGTGAACTAGAGCTTTAAGAAGGATATGATGTAGTATTTGGGATTTATGTGTGGAGAGATAGGATTTTGTATATGAAATAGAGAAGGAAGGGTTTGTATATTGTGTAGAGATTAGGCTAGGCTTGTGAGAGAGAGTTGGAATAGGATTAGGACTTTCGAAGGTTATGATCTAAGACGAGAAGTGTGCATGTGTTTTGAGAGAATCGGTAAATCAAATAGATATAGAGTTAGGGCTTGAAACGGATTTTTAAAACTTCAAACAGGCAGTTCGCTGGGGTCGGGCGCGGGCACGCTAGGATTAGCTTTAAGTAAGGCGCGGGCGCGCTGATCCCCATAAGGCTCTCTGGATTCTGTATTTTAGCGCGGTCGCCCTGTATTTTGCCTTAAGGCTGGCGCGGCCGCACTGCCCTGAGCCCAGCCAAAAATTTTTGTTTTCTACAACATGAAATGAAGATTAAGCAGCATTTTGAATAGCTTTCTTTTCCTGAAATATATGAATGCAAACAAATGAGATATAAAAGAATCGGAAACCCAAAATTGGACTATATATCTCTGCATCATGCTATATTGGAATCTGTCTATACTATATGCACATGTATTCATCGCAAAACTTTCAAAATTGTTATGATTTTCAGAAAACCAACATGCAATACTTTATGTATCATGAAAATCATATGTAAACTGATCCCATACTTGCAATTGAACCATGTAAGATGTATATACGTTTGAATCCTCAAAAATGCTATATAGTGTCTATGCAATATGCTCACAACTCCAAAAATATATTCAATATACTCCTAACTCCAACAATGTTCAAAAAAATTTCAAATTTTCACAATGCTTAGAATTAAACAGGGGGGAAATGGAGATATGTAGCAAGAATTATATATGAGGGAGAAGAGAGATGATGGGGTGCCTCCCATCCAACGCTTGTTTACAGTCCATTAGCTCGACTCTAGCTAAATTGGTCATGTGGTGAAAAGAATCAAGACGTCCTTCTATCAATTGACCGCGCCTCCATAATAGTGCTTCAACCTCTGTCCATTCACTTTAAAAGGCTTGTCTGGGTATTGGTTGAAAATCTCCACTGCACCATGTGGAAACACAATTTTCACTGTGAAAGGGCCCGACCATCGCGATTTGAGCTTTCCAAGAAAAAGTCTGAGGTGAGAGTTATACAACAACACCGCTTACCCCGGCTCGAATTTCCTTTCCATGATCTTTCGGTCGTGCCACCTTTTTACCTTTTCTTTATACAGCTTGGAGTTTTCATAGGCTTGCAGTCTGAATTCTTCTAACTCATTTAGTTGGAGAAGCCTCTTCTCCCCTGCAGCCTTCAAGTCAAAATTTAGCTTCTTTATGGCCCAGTAGGCCTTGTGTTTAAGTTTCATGGGAAGGTGACATGCCTTCCCATACACTAGCTGATATGGTGACATACGCAGTGGTGTGTTGTAGGCATTCCTATATGCCCACACTGCATCGTCAAGCTTGAGGAACCAATCCTTCCTCGTAGGATTTACAATTTTCTCTAATATCCGTTTCACCTCACGATTTGACACCTCGGCTTGGCCGTTTATTTTGGGATGGTATGCCGTAGCAACACGGTGATTCACCCCATACTTGGCCAATGGAGAAGTAAACTGATGGTTGCAGAAGTGGGTTCCTTCATCACTTATAATAGCCCGAGGAGTCCCAAAGCGTGTGAATATACTCTTCTGAAGAAAATGCAAGACCACTCTAGCATCATTAGTCGGTAAGGCTGCTACTTCTACCCACTTGGACACGTAATCCACTGCCAGCAAGATATATAGATTGCCACATGACGAAATAAAAGGACCCATGAAGTCTATCCCCCAGATGTCAAAGATCTCGACCTCGAGGATCATATTCAAAGGCATCTCATTCCGTTTGGATATATTGCACACTCGCTGACACCAGTCATATTTTTGGAGGAAGTTGTAGGCATCTTTAAACAATGTTGGCCAATAAAAGCCTGCCAGGAGTACCTTGGTAGCTGTCCTCTCGCCTCCATAGTGTTTACCATAAACTGATGAATGAAAATCATGAAGTATGTTGTCCATCTCACTTTCTGGAATGCACCATCTGATCATCCTATCAGCGCATTACTTAAACAAATACGGCTCATCCCAGCTATACTATCTAACATCATGTAGAAGCTTCTTCTTTTGGGCTCTAGTTAAGTCAGAAGGGATAATATTGCTCACTAGGAAGTTCACAAAGTCCGCAAACCAGGGCATTTCGCCTTGTACCACAAACAACTGTTTGTCTGGGAATGACTCATTAATAATCACTTTGTCATTTGTGTCCATTCCCGGGTTCTCCAATCTAGATAAGTGGTCAGCCACTTGGTTTTTGGTCTCCTTTCTGTCATTGATTTCTAAATTAAATTATTGTAGAAGAAGTATCCACCAAATGAGATGGGGTTTAGCATCTTTCTTTGAAATTAGGTATCAGATTGATGCATGATCAGTGTATACCACTACCCTTGTCCCAATCAAATAAGACCTGAATTTATCAAATGCGTACACCATCGCTAGAAGCTCCTTCTCTGTGGTGGTGTAGTTTAGTTGGGCATCTGTCAGGGTTTTGCTTGCATAGTAGATAACATAAAAAACCTTATCCCTGCGTTGTCCCAAGACAACCCCCACAGTGAAGTCACTTGCATCGCACATCAATTCAAATGGAAGAGACCAGTCAGGAGCTGTAATAATGGGTGTCAGAGTCAATTTCTTCTTCAAATATTCAAAGGCCACCAAGCATTCCTCGTCGAATCTGAATGGGACATCCTTCTCAAGTAAACTGCACAGAGGCTTAGTAATCTTTGAGAAGTCTTTTATGAAACGCTGATAGAAGCCTGCATGCCCAAGGAAACTACGAACCCCTTTTACAGACGTTGGTGGTGACAAACTTTCAATGTTCTCCATCTTCGCTCTGTCCACCTCTAATCCTTTCCCTGAGACTTTGTGACCCAAAATAATACCTTCTTGTACCATGAAATGGCACTTTTCCCAATTCAATACTAAGTTGGTCTCAACACACCTCTTTAAGACCAATACCAGATTCTCCAAGCAGATGTCGAAAGAGTCTCCAAAGATGGAGAAGTCGTCCATAAAGACTTCTACATTTTGTTCTACCATATCAGAAAATATTGCCATCATACATCTCTGGAAAGTGGCTGGAGCATTTCATAATCCTAAAGACATCCTCCTAAATGCAAAAGTACTGTATGGGCATGTGAAGGTAGTCTTTTCTTGGTCCTCAAAGGCTATAATAATCTGGTTATACCTTGAATAACCATTAAAGAGGCAATAACAGTCGTGTCCTGCTAACCTATCCAGCATCTAGTCAATGAACGGGAAAAGGAAATGGTCCTTCCTCGTAGCTTTGTTCAATCTGCGATAGTCCATGCAGACCCTCCACCCTGTGACTGTTCTGGTAGGTATAAGTTCATTCTTCTCATTTGACACGGCTGTCATGCCTCCCTTCTTCGGAACGCATTGCAACGGGCTTACCCAAGAGCTGTCTTAGATCGGATAAATGATTCTGGCATCTAACCACTTGAGGATCTCTTTTTTATGTCCTCTTTCATAATTGGATTCAATCTCCTCTGTTGCTCTACCGTAGGCTTACTGTCATCCTCAAAGAGTATCTTGTGCATGCAGTATGACGGGCTGATCCCCTTGATGTCAGCTATGGTCCACCCAATAGTTGATTTAAACTCTTGTAGAACCCACAACAACTTGCTTTCCTGACAGGATGATAGAGCAGAAGCAATAATAACCGGCAACGTGGAAGATTCCCCTAAATACGCATATCTCAAATAATCAGGAAGAGGTTTAAGGTCAAGGGTGGGAGGCATCTCAAGAGAGGGCTTTAGTCGCTCTGATGTCTCCTCGGTATGTCCGAGTGGTTCAATGGGAACCTTGAACCTTCTCATCTGAGGCACTATGTTCCGAAGTTGTATGTACTCCACCACATTTGTATCTTCTATGTCAGAGTCTCCCAATAGAGCACTCTCTAATGGATCCATGCTCATAACCTGCTCAGCCTCTTCATGCAATACCATGTCGACGATATTAACTCTGAAGCATTCTTCGTCATCTGTGGGGAACTTTATAGCTTTGAAGACATTAAATGTGACCTCTTGGTCCTGAACCCTCATAATTAGTTCTCCCTTTTGTACGTCTATGAGTGTTTGCCCAGTAGCTAGAAACGGTCTCCCAAAAATGATTGGTGTGTTTTTATCCTCTTCGAAATCCAGAATAATAAAGTCGGCAGGGAAGATAAACTTATCCACTTTCACCAACATATCTTCTACAATACCTCTTGGGTAGGTGATTGACTATCGGCCAGCTGCAATGATATGTTTGTCGGCTTAGGAGCCGGCAATCCCATTTGAGTGAATACCGATAGAGGCATCAAGTTTATACTTGCCCCCAAGTCGCATAAGCACTTGTTGAAGGATAACTTTTCAATGGAGCATGGTATCGTAAAACTTCTTGGATCTTTGAGCTTTGGAGGTAGTTTTCTTTGCTAGACTGTACTGCATTCCTCTGTCAAGGCAACTGTTTCATAATCCTCTATCTTCTTCTTCCTCGACAAGATTTCTTTCATAAACTTTGCATAGCTTGACATTTGTTCCAAATCTTCTGTGAATGGAATGTTAATATGTAATTTCTTAAACACCTCCAAGAACTTCGCGAACTGTTAGTCTAGTCTCTGTTTCTGAATCCTCTGAGGGTATGGTGCAGGAGGGTAGATCACTTGTGATGTAGCCTTGATTTTCTCAGTGGATACCTCCTTTTCTGACTCAACTGCATTGTCCCCATATTTCCCATCATTCAAAACTACATCAGCATTTTCTGCACATGGGCGCGCCCGCGCCAGCTTTTGTTCTTCCTGGGGCGCAGCCGCGCCAGCATCCAGATCAGCAGTTTTCTTCCCAGACCTTAGTGTAAAGGCTTGACACTGTCCTTTCCATCCCGTCTTCCTGGATTTGCTTCAGTATTGCTGGGTAGAGTTCCTTGCGGTCTGTTAATGAGTGCATTGGCAATCTGGCCTATCCGAGTCTCCATTATTTTGATAGACACCGCTTGGCTCTTAACCAACAACTTGAGTTCTTCTATATCAGTTTTCTACTCGGATTGTGGAGTAGGAGCTGGATTGTGTTGACGTTGCTATTGATGAAATTTTGGAGGATGTGACAGTCTAGGGGCATGTTGTTGTTGAGACAGTTATGGTTGAGATTTTTGCTATTGTTGAGGTTGGTATTGAGACTGTTGAGCCTTTTGGTTGTTACTCCAACTATAATTAGGATGATTCCTGTTGTTTAAATGGCAGGAGTTCAAAAATTAATTCTGAGGCTTTTGATAGTTGCTAACAAATTGAACCGACTCTGTAGTGATGGCACATTGTTCTGTCGGGTGTGATCCTGCACACAAGTCACAGACAAAAGCAACTTGTTGAACTCTATTTTCAGTAATAGAGTCAATTTTCTTCGATATTGCTGCCATTTGAGATGAGAGTGCTGTGACGGCGTCCACATTCAATACCCCGGCCACCTTTGGTTGCGGCATTCTAGATGTCAAATTCTGATATTCATTAGCCGAAATAGTCTCTATTAAATCATAAGCTGTCTCATAGCTCTTGGCCCATAAAGCTCCTCCTGATGCGGCATCAATGATCGGCCTTGACTGCCATCTCAAACCATTATAGAACGAGCTAATTACCATCTAGTCTGGCATTCTGTGATGTGAACATTTCCTTAGCATCTCCTTATATCGTTTCTAGGCCTCATACAAAGATTCCCCTTGTTGTTGTGCAAACTGAGACATAGCACTCCTAATATGAGCAGTCTTAGCCATGGGAAAGAATTTGGCGAGAAACTTTTGTGCTAAGTCCTCCCACGTAGTAATTGTGCTTGATGGTAGTGAATGCAACCAACTCTTCGCTTTATCCCTCAAGGTGAATGGAAATAGTCGAAGCTTCACCGCATCATCCGACACATTGTTGTACTTAAATTGTCGCAAATTTTGATAAAACTCAGGATATGCTCATTAGGATCTTCCGTAGCTACACCCCCAAACTGGACTATGTTCTGAACCATCTGAAGTGTCCCTGGTTTGATTTCAAAAGTGTTTGCAGCTATCGCTGGCCTGACTATACTAGATTGTAAATCATTGATTTTTGGCATTGAGTAATCCCTCAACGCTCTATGTTCGTCTCTCTGTTCCTCGGCTGCCATTTGTACCGGCTGGTCAGTGTCCTCTTGTGTGTTAGTAGTTCGTGTGTTCGCTCTCCAAGCTCTACTGTTGATGTTTTCTTGTAGAGGCACCAACGTAGAATTGGTAGATCGAGTGTGCATATACTAACCACAAATACCTGAAACACAAATAAAAATAAAATAGAAATGAGATAAGATGTGAATTGTTCAAGTTAGACAAATTTAACTTAAATTGATGTCAATAGTACTAAAAATAACAACTTGTCCCCGGCAGCGTTGCCAAAAACTTGTTGCTCCGTTTCGGTGTTAACAAAACAGATACAAACGCATGCAAGTATACACAGTCAACAAGTAATATATGATAAGTAAAGATCGTTCCCACGGAGAAAAGCAATTATGTTTAAACTATTATGCAACAACTTTATAGCTATTTTCGGATGCTCAAACGAGTATCAAAATGTTAATTACTGATTAGAATGATTATAAACTAAAATTAACTAAATAACAGGCGATTGATTTAATTTGGAGAAATATGGGATCCTAACTTCACTCATTGCATCATTCAGAACATACACCTCTTATTAAGCATAATTAATTACTTATGATTGCTAGTCGAGAGCACGAAGGTGAGAAATGGCTATCTTTCAATATACCAAGTCCATATCATATAAAATCCACAAAAGAGATAGAATTCATATAAACATTAATAAAACCTAAATCATTATATGTCTATGTGACTTACAAGCAATATCGATTTACGTGCAAGCTCTCAATTACCTACATATGGTAAGCTGGTATATGTCTATTCGGATTACGAATCAAAAAATTCATCACATGCAAATTTCATGAACATATGCTAGCATAGCCAAATCTGAGTTTATACTTCCTCTTTCAATTCCATATAAACTATTAAGGTAGATGGTGATCAAGCATCTAAACATTAAATACAACCATGCTAGGCAATCCATATATAATCAATCACACATAATGATAAGGCATAATAATCTGAACTAAACAATAAGATCCATTAGAATCCCATAATGGTGGTTAGTTCATCTCTGAACCTATAACCATTATAGGATTTGATCTAAACATTGAAAGCAAATAATGAAAGTAAAGAGAATAAGAGAGATGAAATTGCAAATCTGAATATTCTCCTTCCCCAATAAGTCTTCAAGTTGAGTTCAGAATCACAATCAAACCAAATGTAAACCCTTAGAATGGAAATCTACTGAGAAACTAGAAGAGAGAAACCACAATGATGAAGAGAAACCCTCTAGTTCTCTAACCCTATAAATAAAAATAAAAACTGTCAAATGAAAACTAAATAATCTTTTCTTGCAAAAACACCCCCATATATGGAATACAGCAAATGAATTAATGAAAAGTCCACTATCTGCAGATTTTTGACTGGCGCGGGCGCGCGACCCTATATGCAATTTCGGGCGCTGGCGCGCTGACCTTCAGACCTGCTGCCTCCTAGAGCAGGCGCGCTAAGTTTAACCTTCATTTTGGCTCGACTGCGCTGGCTTGAGTTGCTGCAATCTGTTACTGGTGCACTGCTATTCCCTTACTACTCCTTAGCTGCTGCATTAGTTTTTTTATTTTTTCACTTTCCATTAATCATAGGCTATGTCCGTATACCATATGCCATCTTCCACAAGCCAGCTTACCACATGCTCACCATCTTGCCCAGTCCATGCCAATTTCAAGCCATCCTTATGCCATTGGAGTTTCCTTAATGCAACCTATAAAACAAAGATAAAAACATAAAAAAACTAAAATACTTGAGATTTAAGCCGTAATTCTAGCCAATTGATAGCCAATAAGTAGGTATAAAACCTACTTATCAATACCAATTTAAAATAAGTCCTAATTTATTTTGGTATATAAAATTAATTAAATGAATGTTTGCTAACATGTTTTCTTTTCACATACAGAAATTTAAAAAATGTAAAATCACTAATTTCACTGCGTAGCATACTTGATGCTAACAAACTCACCGGACCGAATTACACGAACTGGTTAAGGAATCTGAGAATAGTTTTTACTGCTAAAAAGATTTCTTATGTCCTATATTCACTTGTATTGGAACTGTTTCAGAAATAGCCTATGAGGAAGAGATTGCCACCATTGCAAAGTGGCCAAATGATGCATCTTGGGCTCATTGCATCATGCTCGCATCCATGAATAACGAGCTTCAGTGTCAGCATGAAAATATGGATGCTCTTACTATGTTGCTTTACCTCAAGAAGTTGTATGGTGAACAAAGTAGGACTACTAGATATGAGATATCTAAGGAACTCTTCTGAACTCGAATGACTGAGGGCACTGCCGTTGAGACTCATGTCCAAAGGGTGATTAATCTGATTGAATGCATTGGACAGCTTGGGTTCGTCATGGATGGGGAGTTGAGTCAAGACTTGGTCTTGCAGTCACTCCTTGAGACCTTCTCGCAGTTCGTTGTTAATTTCCTCATGAATAAGATAGATGTCAGCTTGCCTGAATTACTTAACATGTTGAAAACTGCAGAAGGTCACTTCCCATCCAAGAAGAACCATGTCTTAATAATGGATGACTCTTCCAAGAGTTGGAAGAGGCCCAAGGTATATTCTGAAAAGAAGAAATCTAAGAAGGCTAAGGGCAAAGTGAACACAAAAGAACAAAAGAAACCTGATCCAGCTAGCAAAGGAATGTGCTTCCATTGCAACGAGTCGGGTCACTAGAAGAGGAACTGCAAGAAGTTTCTGGCAGAGAAGACGCTTGGAGAAGCTTCGACTTCCAATCAAGGTTTGTTAATGATTGAAATTAATTTTTTAGAAAGTCAAAATTCTACTTGGGTATTGGATACCAGCTGTGGTTCTCACATATATATTCTGTGCAAGGACTGGTCAGAAGTAGAAAGCTGAAAAAGGATGAGGTTGTCCTACGAGTGGAAAATGGAGCAAAGGTTGCTGTATTAGCTGTAAGAACTTATTGTTTAGCACTGCTTATGGACAAGTCCTTATATTTAAATAATTGTTATTTTGTTTCGAATATCATTAGAAACATTATTTCTATTTTCGTATTAGATATGGATGATTTGAAATTATAATAAAGAACAACAGTTGTTCTATTTATAAAAGCAATGTTTTATATGGTGTTAAAAATTTGCGAAATAGAATTTATATACTTGACTTGCATGAAAATATACTTCAAATAGAACAAACTAAGAAAAGGAAAAGAGATAATGTTAATTATACCTATATGTGGCACTGTAGACTCGGTCATATTAATGAAACAAGATTATCCAAGTTACATAAGGATGGGCTCTTAGAGCTATCCGATTATAAATCATATCCAACTTGTGAATCTTGTCTCATGGGTAAAATGACTAAATCTCCTTTTAGTGGAAAAGGAGAAAGAGTTACAGAGTTGTTAGCGTTGGTTCACACAGACGTTTGCGGACCTATGACAACGACTACACGGGGATGGTATTCTTATTTTATTACTTTCACTGATGATCACTTAAGATTTGGATATGTGTATTTAATGAAATACAAATCTGAATCATTTGAAAAGTTCAAAGAGTTCAGAAGTGAAGTAGAGAAACAAACTGGCAAAAGTATTAAGATTCTTCGATCAGATCGAGGTGGTGAATACTTAAGCGGTGAGTTTCTCGATTGTCTCAAAGAAAATGGTATAACCTCACAATGGACTCCACTAGGTACACCACAGTGAAATGGAGTATCTGAAAGGAGAAATCGAACATTGTTGGATATGGTTCGTTCCATGATGAGTTTTACCGATCTTCCAGTATCATTATGGGGTTATGCCCTAGAAGTGGCTGCATATCTACTAAATAAGGTCCCCTCGAAATTCATCCCCAAGACTCCATATGAGATGTGGACAGGGAGGAAACCCGGTCTTAAGCATGTTAAGATTTGGGGATATCCAGCTTATGTGAAAAAGGTTTCAAAATGATAAGCTTGGGACAAGATTTGATATGTGCATGTTTTTGGAATATCCTAAAGAAAGTTTGGGACACTATTTCTACAATCCTACTGAGCAAAAGGTGTTTGTTGCGAAATACACTGCCTTCTTCGAAAAAAGAGTTTATCCTTGAAGAGGCCAATGGGACGAAAAATAGATCTTAAAGAAATTCAAGAACCACAAAACACTACAGATCAATTGGATAAGCCTGTCCAAGTAGAACACCTACTGTACAACACCCTATTCGTAAATCTGGAAGAGTACCGAAGATACTTGAAAGGTATGGATTGGTCATAGAGGATGACGATGAGGTACACATCATGATAATGATGATCTATTGAATTAAGAACAGGATATGAGTAATTAAAGACTCAGAGAAATGGTACATGATCATAAAATCTAAAATAGATCTTTGAAGTAATGCACAAGACCATTTGGATTTTACTTGCGATTGCAGCTTATTATTACTAGATCTAGCAAAACAAACGTGGAGACTCCCTTCCTCAAATATAAATTATTAGAAAAGAATGTATGTACGATACAGCAAGATGGATTTGTTTCAATGGTTGAAGCAATTCATGTATATGAGCTACAACAATCCTTTTATGGATTGAAGCAAACTTCTCGTAGATGGAACATTCGTTTCGATGAAACAATCAAAGAGTTTTATTTTATCAAAAATGAGGATGAACCATGTGTGTACAAGAAGGTTAGTGGGAGCACTGTTTCATTCCTTGTATTATATGTTGATGATATATTACTGATAGGGAATGACATTCCTATGCTACAATCTATCAAAATAAAGTTGTCTAAACATTACTCCATGAATGATTTAGGTATAACATCCTACATTGGGGATATAAATCAGTATAGATAGATTTAAATGAATGTTCGGCTTAACCCAAGGAACGTATATTCATTAGATGCTAAAGGTATTTAGCATGGTAAACTCCAAAAGGTGTCTCATGATGATGAGCCATGGAATGTATCTCTCTAAAATTGTCCTCAATAAAAGAGAGACCACATAAGTTAATATCATGTATGCAATGAAATATACGAGGCTTGATGTTGATCAGTCATATTCTGGAGAAGATCACTATAAGACAATGATAAACATCTTAAATTACTTAACGGACACTAAGGATGTCATCATGACACATGATGGGTCTAAATTAAACTAGAGGACTAAACAGACTCAAGTTTTCAGACTGACCAAAATGACAACAAATCCACTTTAGGGTAAGTCGTTACCTTAAAAGGTAGTGCAGTGAATTGAAAAGGTTCCAAACAATAATAAGTTGATGGTTTAGTGACAAAGACAAAGTATATAACTGTAACTGAAGTTGCAAGTTGATGTTTCGGAGAAAAAGTTCATTACAGAACTAGGAATAGTTCTTAAGTCTCATCTTGAATCCAAACAAGTGTTGCGACACTTTGATTAAAGAAATTATTGAAAGAGGAGACGTCACCTTAGAGCGTGTAGACTCTCAAGATAACATTGCAGATCTATTTACTAAAGCTTAACATAACAACAGTTTGATCGTCACTTAGAGAAAATGGGTATGAGATACTATGGCGATTGGCTTTAGTGCAAGTGGGAGATTGATAGTAGTGTGCATACAAGCCAATTGTAACGATTGAGATTTTTATATTTAATTTTAAATATTTATTGAGTTAAATAAATATTTTATGTGATTTATTTATGGAGTTAAATAAATAAATTACGTTAATTATGAGAGTGATTTAATTAAGTGTTACATATTAATTCAATGAATGTTATTTAATTGATGTGTATATATTAATTTTATATTGTAGTTATAATTTAATTGAGAGAATTAAATTAGATGAATTGTGTGTTAAGTGTTACATGAATTATAATTAGCGAGTAATTATAATTATATGACAAATTATTTTATGTGGTTAATTGATTTTAATTGATTAAATAAGAATGTTCTATGTTTAATTAATTAAAATGTGACATTTAAAATATGTGTAAATAGATTATTTAAAATAAAAGGAAAACAATTTTTTTACAAATAATTTATACCAAACAAGGCCCTTGCTTTTGTTTTGAAGGACTGTTGCCAAACAGGGTCCTTACACTAGCTTAACCCTAAATTACCTAAACTATGTTTGGATTTATTAAAGCTAGTTTCTAATTTTCTTGTAGCCAAACAAGTCAAGATGGCTTTTGAATTTTGTAATTGTTAATTTAATTAGAGTTAGTACGTATATTATTATATGTCAGTTATATATTTTCTATATACTACCTAAGTTTAAAACTACGTTAGTTTTCCTAAGTCTAAACTAAGAATAACAAAGAAAGAAAAGAGAAGCAGAGAAGAAGAATACAGAGAAGAAGATGAGAAGTTTGAGTAATCAAGAGGAAAATCATCTTCTTCACTTTATTAAGCTTTAAGGTTTTTCTTTAATTCCTTATATTTGATGTATATATATATATATATATATATCATGTTCTTCATGTTCTTCGTGTTTAATCTCTGTAAAATATTAAGATTTCATAGAAGTTGTAATTATGAGTTTTGTGTATATATGATGTTCATATGTTTTCATAATTGCATGCCATGGAGAGTTTTCAAGAATACAATTGTTGAAAAAACAAGTTTTTATGTTCTTCATATTTTCATTCTCTATAAAAAGTAAATTTTCATGAAAGTGGTATAATCATGAATTGAATATATGTATTGTGTTCATGTTATACTAATAGTGATTGTATGCCATAATAATTTTCAGAAATCAAATTACTGTAGAAAGATATTTTAACAGAAAATTCATGTTGATATGAGTTTAAATGAGTTTTCGTTTTGTTGTCAATTTTGGTTTGAGAAATTAATGAATTGGAATATGCTAGCATGCTTATTAGGAAATTGGTTGATGTTATCTTCAATTACGTATATAATGCATGTATATAAAGTAGAATTGATGGAGAAATTTATTACAGTGGGTTATTTTGGAAAAGATATGAGTTTTCATAAATATGGCCAAATTTATTTTTTAAAACTCCTGATTCTCGTTGTTTAAATGATTTTATGTTTTGGAAGCATGTAAGATATATGTATTACAGCGTATATATGATTTACAGTGTCTATGTTACTGTATTTTTCCGTTTGTTGGCTTGCATGGGTTATTCGGTAAAGCAGAGGGTCGCAACTGTCTGCGTCTGGCCGTGTTGCTGCGCAGCTGCGCTGGCAGCAAGGCTAGGAGCAGCGTAGCTGCGCCGCTTTCCCTTCCCTGATTCATCCCTTGCGCAGCTGCACCGGTTTTAAGGCAGCTGGCTGCGCAGCTGCGCCATGTTCAGTGCAGAGGCAGTGATGCTAGTTTACTTGTGCAGAGTTATTTTGGAGCCTAATTTAATTGTTTTATGAATAATCATGTATTACTATAACATGTTAACATGAGTTTGACAATGTCGTATTTAAAAAGAAAAATATAGAAAATGAAGTTGTAAATCTTAAAATAATATTTGAATTGTTAAATTATAATTATTCTGTGAGTTACTTTTAAAATTGTAAATTGATTATTTATAATTAAAAGTAAGTGTTTAGTTTAAAGCATGATATTAGTTGATTTATTTTAATCAATTAGATGCTAAATTAAATTATAATTTATGTAATTATAATTATGGATTTAAAATTTATAAATTTGCATGATTAATTATGATTTGTGTAATGATAATGTATAATATAGTTTAATTAATTATTAATTATGAATTGGTGATAATTTAAGAGTTAATTATAATTGAGTAATTATAATTAGATTAAGTATTTAAATTATAATTATTTAATTATAATTTAGCTAAATACATAATTAATTTAATTATGTGAGTATGTGTGTGATGTAATTAACTACGTGATAGTTGATTATTATTATTTATTTTATTAGAGTGAGTTAACCATGAGGGTTAACCACTTATGTGAGTTAGTTATGTGTTAACTGATTTAGATTATCATAATTGAATGTGTATAGGAAGTGTTTAAGTGCGTAGTTGAGTTAAGTAGCTTGCGCGTAAGGCAAATCTTCTAACCCTAAACTTGTTAATTCTATACAATTTCCTGAGTTCATATATTCATTGTTGAGAATGTTCTTTCCATTTTTGTATTGGACAATGGTTTATTTAATTGAAATGATCTTAACTTATTGTTCAAGTAAGATCCATTTATTATTTTAAATGCTTTAAGTTGATTCTAAAGCATATGTTAGTGCATAGCGTTGAGATGTTTGTGCAAAAAATATGGTACGAAGGGTTGATCCCCCTAAGTACGGATTAAGGTCTATAATCTTATTGATTGTTAAAGGTTTAAATAGAAATGTTTATAACCTAGTACGAAAGTTCAAAAGGTCTTATGACCCTCAGATAAATTCTATTTTCGAATTGTAATTGCGATGAAAGAATTATTATTCAATTCTGTATTGTTGAAGCGAATCATATTATTCAGATTCTTTTAAAGATATCCTTTCATGTATATATTATTGTTAAACTCCAGTGAGCTGTTGTTTGCTCACTCTTGCATTAAATAACAATTTCTCTTAAGGTTGATAACGCTGATGCTCCGTCTATGAGTAAGGGCAAGGGAAAGCAAAGGAAGTGAAGACTTGTTTTTTATTTAATTGAGAAGGATAGTAATAAGACTTGAATGATATGTTTTTATTTTCGTACTTTATTATTTTCTTGTCAGGGTTTGAGTAACCCAAGATTATTTTAAAAAGGTTGTAACCCTTGTTGTAAGGGAGATTTATTTATTTTAATTAAAGTTGTAGTTTATTTTGCATTATTCATTGGGTAGATGTATGTTATATTAGAAAGTGAACACCAAATCATGTGGAAACGAAGTACCCAGATTTGGGGGTTTCATAGGTTGGTATCAATGCTGTAGGTTATGAAACCTTAGGTGGGGGGAAACCTTAGGTAGTAGCCTAATAGGTAAGATTGAAGATGTATGTTATATTAGAAAGTGAACACCAAATCATATGGAAACGAAGTACCCAGATTTGGGGGTGTCATAGGTTGGTATCAAAGCTGTAGGTTATGAAACCTTAGGTGGGGGGAAACCTTAGGTAGTAGCCTTATAGGTAAGATCAAAAAGATAGATGTGATAGGTAAAAGATAATAAACTACCTTATGTGCTATGTGTTTACGTTATAGTATTCGAAGAGTGACGACTCGATATCACGTAATAATGAACTTTAAAATTCTTTTGTCAGGATGTCGAACGTTGGAGAACCTAGTCAGGCTAGAGAGGATGTACCTCAGGTGCCTAGAGAGGGGGAGCCCAGTGACATACATGTTGTTTGGGAGCAGCTGGTTAGGAGAGAGCCATCTTCAGTGATCACTATAGCTGGTCGGGAGCGTGAGCTGACACCTATTCTAGAGGATGAGGACGAGGACGAGTCTGAAGAGGAGGAAGAGGAGGAAGAGAATCCCAAAGAGGAATTCCCACCTCACTCTACTAGTGTTGAGATGTATGAGGCAATCTACGATAGCAACGTGGAGCTTCATGGACGAGTAGGAGATCTCAAGGAGACTATCCAGCAGCGAGACGAGATGATTGAGGAAATGGCAAGTGACCTAGGGGATGCACAGTGGAACCTGATACATATGGAGGTTGATAGAGATGCTGCTCGATTTGAACTAGCAAAGCTGAAGCAAGACATCCAGGAGGAGTCGAGGAAGCGTGTCAGAGCTGAAGAGTCAAGCTTGAGGGCTAATCAACGAGCCGATTGAGCTGAAGGTGAAGCTGAAGCCAAGAGGGCCAAGCTGAGGGAAACGGAATATGCTTTTCATACAGCGATAGAGAGAGCTTAGGACCGTATTTTCTACTATCCAGCTCAATTCCAAGGTTTACCATGGTATGTGGTGGACCGAAGAATGGTATTTTGGGTATTGGAAGAGGAACGCAGAGAGGCTGTGCGGCGTATTAATATGCCTAGGCAGTAGTAGAGTTGGTTATGTATTGGTTTTTGTAATAAATAATGTAAATCCCATAATTTGAGATAAGAATGGGATGAGTTAAAAATGTAATCCTCTAACTTTTTCAGTTCAGGAAGGATGATAGAAATAGCTGAAGTGCTATCTGTTTGATGTTTTTAAACTACGAGTAATTAATAAAAGAAGTTTATTTGACGTGCTATGTGTTCCATATGAACTGAATTGTTTAAAATGTTAAGTATGAACTTGAATACTTAATAGTTGAATAGAGGGTCTAATAATAATATTTTCTTAACAAAATATGCCTCGTAGAAGAAGACCAACACGTCAAAACCCCGAGGGTTCAACGAACAACAATAATAACAATAATGATGGGACGAATCCCAACTCGGTTCAGCAATTGGTGAACCTATTACCGGAGCTCTTGCGAATCAGCCGCAAGTGTAGGGAACAATGTTCAAGGAATTCAAGGCAGTAGGACCGCCTGAGTTCAAAGGATCGACTAACCCTATCGAAGCTCAGACATGGGTTATGGAAATGGAGAAGGTATTTGACGTGTCTAGGGTAGGGGAAGACCAGAAGATAGCGTTCACGGCTTTTATGTTGAAGTCGGATGCTAGCTTTTGGCGGCAAGCTAACAAGACCCGTGAGGGAGAGGGATTCATCACGTGGGAACATTTCAAGGAAATGTTCTACGAGATGTACTTTCCAGTGAGTTCCAAGGACCAGATGGAGGTCCAATTCCTAGAACTTAAGCAAGGAGGGATGACGGTGTCCAAGTATGCCGCTAAGTTTAACGAGTTGGCCAGGTTCGCTACTTACCAGGTCAGCATAGATGCTAGGAAAGCGAGAAGGTTTGAGCAGGGACTGAAGACCTGGCTCTACAGCAAGGTTTCCATGTTCCAGCTGAATACCTTTGCAGCAGTGCTGGAGAAAGCCATACTTGCTGAGGGAGGAAGCGAAGCGGTGATGAAGTTCAACCAAGATAAGAAGAAAAAGAATAAAGTAGAAACCAAGACTGGGGGTAGCAGCGCTGTGAACCAGAAGAGGAAGTGGTCTGATAATACCTCTGCTGGGAGTCATCAAGGAAGCCAGCAAAAGAGGAAGTTTGAAGCATGTGCTATATGCGGTAAGAATCACACTGGCGTGTGCATGAAGGGGAAGCGGGTGCGCTTCAACTGTGGTCAGGAAGGCCACATTGCGCCTAATTGCCCAAACCCGAAGAAGGGAGCTTGCTTTACATGTGGATCCAAAGATCACATGGCTCGTAACTACCCGAAGAAGCTGACGACAGGGTCAACAGGGAGCGGAGGGAATGGAAGCGGCAGTACCGTGACTATCGCTGCACCATTGCAAGCTGTTCGACCCACTGCACGGACATTCAATATGACGGTGCAGGATGCTGTGCAATCAAAAGACGTGGTGTCGGGTATTATTTCGGTCAATAGTATACATGCATATGTATTATTTAATTTGGGTGCTACTTGCTCATTCATATTTGATGATTTTACTAAGACCCTAGACTTACTTATAGAGGAGTTAGTTTACCCTTTGAACATAGAGATTGCGAATAGGGAGGTTATTCCGGTTAAAAGCGTTTATAAGAGCTGTAGATTGGACATTAAGGGTCAGGAGCTTAAAGTAGATTTAATTCCAATAAAACTTGGGGAATTCGACGTCATACTGGGTATGGACTAGTTGTTCAATCATTGGGCGATAATTGACTGTCAGAAGAAGTCGATAAACCTTACGACTCCGTCGAAGTTAGTGTTCTATGGTAGCAAATCACCTAGACAAGCGAGTTGTCTGACGGTTATGCAAGGCAAGAAACTTCTAACGCAAGGCTGTGTGGGATATCTAGCCTACATAGTAGATGCGGGTAAGGAAAGTCCGAAGGTGGAGGAGATATCGGTAGTTAAAGAGTTTGTAGATGTTTTTCTGAGCGATTTGCCAGGACTTCCACCGAATAGGGAGACAGAGTTCGTGATCGATCTAGCGCTGGGAACTACTTCGATTTTGAAGGCTCGGTACCGAATGGCTCCAGTTGAGATGAAGGAACTGATGGTTCACCTACGAGAACTGTTAGACAAGAAGTATATCCAACCGAGCGTTTCACCATGGGGAGCGCCTGTTTTATTTGTTAAGAAGAAAGATGGATCGATGCGGCTTTGCATTGATTATAGGGAGTTGAATAAAGTTAACATCAAGAATAGGTTTCCTTTACGTAGGATCGATGACTTGTTTGACCAACTGAAGGGTACGAGGTACTTCTCGAAAATTAATTTGAGAAGCAGGTATCATCAGTTGAAGGTGAGGAAGGAGGATATACCGAAAATGACTTTTAGGACTCGATATGGTCATTACGAGTTCTTGGTGATGTCATTTGGTCTCACGAATGCCCCAGCTGCATTTATGGACCTAATGAAAAGGGTGTTTAAGCCATTTCTGGACAAGTTCGTGGTAGTGTTCATAGATGACATCCTGGTTTATTCCAAGACAGAGGAGGAGCATACTGAACACTTACGACTAACCTTAGAAGCACTGAGATGAGAGGAGCTTTACGCTAAATTCTCGAAATGCAAATTCTGGTTGGAACGTTTGCAATTTCTTGGCCACGTGATTGACAAGGATGGTATTTTGGTGGATCCATCGAAGGTTGAAGCTGTTATAAATTGGGAACAGCCGAAGACGCCGTCTGAAGTGAGGAGTTTCTTAGGATTGGCAGGTTATTATCGGAGATTTATTCAAGACTTTTCCAGGATCGCCACTCCGTTGATGAATTTGACTCGTAAAATAATTAAATTTGTTTGGACGAAAAAGTGTGAGGAAAGTTTTCAGGAGCTGAAGAAGAGGTTAAGTACTGCGCTTGTGTTATCCTTGCCGAATAGTACGAGGAATTTTGTGGTATATAGCGATGCCTCACATAAAGTATTAGGCTGTGTGTTGATGCAGAGCGGCAAAGTGATTGCCTATGCGTCACGTCAGCTGAAGGATTATGAGAAGGGGTATTCGACTAATAATTTAGAAATGGCGGCAGTAGTGTTTGCCCTAAAGATATGGAGACACTACTTATATGGAGAAAAGTGTGAGATATATACAGATCACAAGAGTCTGAAGTATATCTTTACCCAGATTTGGGGGTGTCACAGGTTGGAGCTGATCAAAGACTACGATTGCGAGATACTTTACCATTCGGGAAAGCTAACGTTGTCGGCGACGCTTTCAGCAGAAAAGGTCAGGAGAAGTTGAATATGTTAACTGACCAGGATCAGTTGATAGAACAAATGGCTAGATTGGAATTGTAAGTGAAGTTTCTGAAGAAATTGGATGAGAAGTTGTTTCAAGTAACTGTTGGTTCTACGCTGGTAAATAAAGTGAAAGAAGCACAACTTCACGATGAGGAATGTGAGAAGATTCAAAAAAGGATAACCGATGATGAAGAGTTCAAGTTCAAGATCGATGGTGAAGGTCTGCTACGGTTTGAAGGCAGAATTTGGGTACCGCCAGTACCAGAGGTCAAAGAAGAAATTCTGAGCGAAGCTCACAGTTCTAGATATTCTATTCACCCTGGGAGTACGAAGATGTACCAGGATCTTAGGCATCCTTTCTGGTGGCCGAATATGAAGAGGGATGTTGCTAAATACGTTGCTAAATGCTTAACATGTCAGAAAGTCAAAGCAGAACATCAGAGACCTAGCGGATTGCTACAACCGTTAGAAATTCCAGAGTGGAAGTGCGAGCACATCACGATGAATTTTGTGGTGGGTCTTCCAACGACTCAGAAAGGATTTGATGTGATATGGGTTATAGTGGATTGACTGATGAAGTCAGCCCATTTTCTGTCGATCACGGTTAGTACAACCTGGATAAGCTAGCGAAGCTATACGTGAAGGAAATTATTTCTAGACATGGTGTTCCGGTGTCAATTGTGTTCAATAGAGATCCGCGTTTCACGTCTAATTTCTAAAAGCGATTGCAAGAATATCTGGGAACGCAATTGCGAATGAGTACAGCGTATCATCCGCAGACTGATGGACATAGTGAAAGAACGATTCAGACGCTTGAGGATATGCTGAGAGCTTGTGTGATGGACTTCAAAGGAAGCTGGGAGGATCATCTACCATTGGTGGAGTTCGCCTACAACAATAGTCATCATGCGAGCATCGGCATGCCACCATACAAAGCGTTATATGGCACAAAATGCAGAACTCTTTTGTGCTGGGATGAGGTCGGTGAACGTCAATTGTTGGGACCAGAACTGGTACAACAAACCGCCGAAATTGTTAAGCTGATCAGAACAAGATTAGTTGCTGCTCAAGACAGACAGAAGAAGTATGCCGATTTACATCGACAGAATCGAGAATTCTTACCAGGAAGTTTCGTTTTCCTGAAGGTATCTCCCTAGAAGGGGAATATTAGATTTGGTAAGAAGGGAAAACTAAGTCCCAGATTTATTGGACCTTTTGAGGTACTACGAAAGGTGGGCGAGGTTGCTTACGAGATTGCATTACCTCCGGAGCTCGAGAATATCCATAACGTCTTTCATATTTTTGCTGTTAAGACCTTACAAGCATGATTATAAACATGTAATAGAATATGAACCTTTACAATTTGATAAGGACTTAACATATGAAGAAGTGTCTGTTAAAATAGTTGATAGAAAGGAACAAGTACTTAGGAATAAAGTGATACCTTCTGTTAAGGTAATCCGGAGGAACCACAGTGCTAAAGAAGCCACGTGGGAACTCGAAGATGCTATGATGAAGTCTTTTCCGCACTTATTTGTTTAAATTTTTGTGTGTAAACCCTTTATGTATTGATTATGGGGACAGAATCCTTTTAAGGAGGGAAGAATGTAATAGACGAGACGAGAATTTTTTTTTATGTGTGATTCTAGAGACAGAATCCTTTTAAGGAGGGAAGATTGTAACGATTGAGATTTTTATATTTAATTTTAAATATTTATTGAGTTAAATAAATATTTTATGTGATTTATTTATGGAGTTAAATAAATAAATTACGTGAATTATGAGAGTGATTTAATTAAGTGTTACATATTAATTTAATGAATGTTATTTAATTGATGTGTATATATTAATTTTATATTGTAGTTCTAATTTAATTGAGAGAATTAAATTAAATGAATTGTGTGTTAAGTGTTACATGAATTATAATTAGCGAGTAATTATAATTATATGATAAATTATTTTATGTGGTTAATTGATTTTAATTGATTAAATAAGAATGTTCTATGTTTAATTAATTAAAATGTGACATTTAAAATATGTGTAAATGGATTATTTAAAATAAAAAGAAAAAGAATTTTTAAAAAATGATTTATACCAAACAAGTCCCTTGCTTTTGTTTTAAAGGACTGTTGCCAAACAGGGCCCTTACACTAGCTTAATCCTAAATTACCTAAACTATGTTTGGATTTAATAAAGTTAGTTTCTAATTTTCTTGTAACCAAACAAGTCAAGATGACTTTTAAATTTTGTAACTGTTAATTTAATTAGAGTTAGTACGTATATTATTATATGTCAGTTATATATTTTCTATATACTACCTAAGTTTAAAACTACATTAGTTTTCCTAAGTCTAAACTAAGAAAAATATAGAAAGAAAAGAGAAGCAGAGAAGAAAAATACAGAGAAGAAGAAGAGAAGTTTGAGTAATCAAGAGGAAAATCATCTTTTTTCACTTTATTAAGCATTAAGGTATTTCTTTAATTCCTTATATTTGATATATATATATATATATATATATATATATATCATTTTCTTCATGTTCTTCGTGTTCAATCTCTATAAACTATTAAGATTACATGGAAGTTGTAATTATGAGTTATGTGTATATATGATGTTCATATATTTTCATAATTGCATGCCATGGAGAGTTTTCAAGAATACAATTATTGGAAAAACAAGTTATGTTCTTCATATTTTCATTCTTTGTAACAGTAAATTTTCATGAAAGTGGTATAATCATGAATTGAATATATGTATTGTGTTCATGTTATACTAATAGTGATTGTATGCCATAATAATTTTTAGAAATCAAAATTACTGTAGAAAGATGTTTTAATAGAAAATTCATGTTGATATGAGTTCATATGAGTTTTAGTTTTGTTGCCAATTTTGGTTTGAGAAATTGATGAATTGAAATACGCTAGCATGCTTATTAAGAAATTGGTTGATGTTATCTTCAATTACGTATATAATGCATGTATATAAAGTGGAATTGATGGAGAAATTTATTACAGTGTTGGAAAAGATATGAGTTTTCATGAAAATGGCCAAATAGAATTTTTAAAACTCTTGATTCTCGTTGTTTAAATGATTTTATATTTTGGAAGCATGTTAGATATATGTATTACATCGTAAATATGATTTACAATGTCTATATTACTGTATTTTTCCGTTTGTTGGCTTGTATGGGTTGTTCGATAAACTAGAGGGTCGCAACTGTCTGCGTCTAGCCGTGTTGCTACGCAGCTGCGCCAGCAGCAAGGCCAGGAGCAGCGTAGCTGCACCGATTGCCCTTCCCTGATTCATCCCCTGCGCAGCTGCGCCGGTTTTAAGGCAGCTGGCTGCGCAGCTGCGCCATGTTCAGTGCAGAGGCAGTGATGCTAGTTTACTTATGCAGAGTTATTTTGGAGCCTAATTTAATTGTTTTATGAATAATCATGTATTACTATAACATGTTAACATGAGTTTGACAATATCGTATTTAAAAAGAAAAATATAGAAAATGAAGTTGTAAATCTTTAAATAATATTTGAATTGTTAAATTATAATTGTTCTATGAGTTACTTTTAAAATTGTAAATTGATTATTTATAATTAAAAGTAAGTGTTTGGTTTAAAGCATGATATTAGTTGATTTATTTTAATCAATTAGATGTTAAATTAAATTATAATTTATGTAATTATAATTTAATGCATGTTTAATTATGCATTTAAAATTTATAAATTTGCATAATTAATTATGATTTGTGTAATGATAATGCATGATATAGTTTAATTAATTATTAATTATGAATTGGTGATAATTTAAGATGTAATTATAATTAGATTAAGTGTTTAAATTATAATTGTTTAATTATAATTTAGCTAGATACATAATTAATTTAATTATGTGAGTATGTGTGTGATGTAATTAACTACGTGATAGTTGATTATTATTATTTATTTTATTAGAGAGAGTTAACCATGAGGGTTAACCACTTATGTGAGTTAGTTATGTGTTAACTGATTTAGATTATTATAATTGAATATGTATAAGAAGTGTTTAAGTACGTAGTTGAGTTAAGTAGCTTGCGCGTAAGGCAAATCTTCTAACCCTAAACTTGTTAATTCTATACAATTTCTTGAGTTCATATATTCATTGTTGAGAATGTCCTTTCCATTTCTGTATTGGACAATTGTTTATTTAATTGAAATGATCTTAACTTATTGTTCAAGTCAGGTCTAGTTATTATTTTAAATGCTTTAAGTTGATTCTAAAGCATATGTTAGTTCATAATTCTGTTATTTACGAATTATTGAAAAACGATTCAACTAATCCTTAGTTGATGAACGTGAACTCAAAATTTCCTTTTAAGCTTATCAACTAATCCTTTAGCTGATAAATGAGAATTCTAAATTACCCTTGTAAGCTTATCCAAACTAAACTTTCTTTGGTGCTGACTTGAATTCAAATTACTGAGTTGAACAACCCTTTTATTAGGGGAAGTTACTACGCATAGCGTTAAGATATTTGTGCAAAATACATGGTACGAAAAGTTGATCCCCCTAAGTACGGATTACGGTCCATAGTCTTATTAACTGTTAAAGGTTTAAATAGAAATATTTATAACCTAGGACGAAAGTTCAAAGGTCTTATGACCCTCAGATAAATTCTATTTTTGAATTGTAATTGCGTTGAAAGAATTATTATTCAATTCTTTATTGTTGAAGCGAATCATATTATTCAGATTCTTTTAAAGATATCCTTTCATGTATATATTATTGTTAACCTCTAATGAGCTGTTGTTTGCTCACTCTTGCATTAAATAACAATTTCAATTAGGTGTTGAGATGAACATGACCAACTGGTGATACAAATGAATATCTTTGGTCCGTAGTGTAAAAGATGAATATTTGATTCAAGATGTATATTAATTGATGTTACATGGATAAAATATTGATGATGGACTTTTAAATCAAAGAAGATAGTAGACATCATTCTCTACTTAACTCTTCTAATGAATTGTTATTTTCGCTGCGAATATTGATCTAAAACTTGTTGTCCATAATATTTTATCTGATTTATTAAAGGCTAACGATAATTTGTTTTTCATTATCTTAGTCATAATATTCTTTACCGGGCTAGTTGAGCTCACCCTTTTCTTCTATTGTTCTCTTCAGGAAATGAGAATATCGCGGGTACTAGTCGGGGAATGGAGTGATGGTCCGAGTTAGGGCAATAGAAGTCCTCACTATTTTTTTGTAAAATAGTGTGATAATAAATGTAATGAGGACTTAGTTTGAATGTTTATATTTTCTACATGTCTGTATTGACACTCACAGTTTGTGTGGTCGTATTTTGCACAACCATTTGATATAAAAGATTGTATTTGGATTCTGTACAATATATTTGGCGACTCAGAATGGGTTGGGTTGATTGGACCTATTTTGGGGGTCTCACAGCCATGGTCGAGAGCTTGGGTCGACCCCCTATAATGAGTGAGTTTTGGGATAGAGCCCACACCTCTAAGGACTCTCGCATGTCTCCTGCAGCATTACCTATACGGGTAAGACTTAGTCTAAATTTGAAGCTATTATTAATATTAGATTGTTAATCCAATAAAATTAATTACTCGTGTATAGAAATAACATTTCAGGATCGATTTCAGTCGCTTCGGGACGCCCGTCTAGCTGAGTTGCAGGCTGCTAGGGGGGATCCTGAGTCGTTAGATTCCACCACTCCTCTGCCTGAGATTGAGTTATCTCTGGATGAGGAGCTGAGACTATGGGTTGCGTCTCAGAATCCCCCTACTTCGAGTACCGATAGGTATAGCGTGTTGGGCCTGCCGAGGATACCCGTGTATACCCTATATGGAGGTAATATATAATATATCTTAAGTTTTAAAATAAAATAAAATTTATATATACTACGTAATAAATTGCTTATTATCGCAGGCTCTAGCCAGCGCCAGCGTCCGAGAGCACCAGTTGGATCATCTCATACGGACGCAGGCTTAGACGATGAGCTCTTTCAGAGGGTAATAGCAGCGGTATTGGATAGGTTTCAGACGAATCTGGTTTTTCGATGTCAGCACTTTCCTAGCCATGCTCGCCTTCACCAGCTGGCTCAAGATATTGCAGTAGGGGCCACCGTAGAGAGTACGGGATTACCATCTGAGTAGTTTGCCACGTTAAGAGGCGAGGTGCTCCGGATGGTGGTTACTCTACTATTAGAGGCTTTTAGTGAGCAGCTCGAGAGCCGTCAGGTATTCTACATGCTATTTTATTTTCATTTAGCAGTCTTTTAATTCTCACATATATATAGACTAATGATTTATATTTTTAATCCTATCTACAGGGTGGCGATGGCGATTAGAGGGACGTTGACACTGATTTTCATACACCAGAGCATCAGCGTCGTCCACCCTCATTCGATGATCCTCCTCCTACTAGCTAGCTAGTTTTACGTGCTAGCTCATTTGTATAGATTGTATTCATTACATTGTAGAATATTTATACATTTTGTTTAAAATTGAGTTTACTTTGTACGAGTTTTGTAAATCAAACAGGTTTGTGCTCATTTTGTCGTTAGCGTATTATTTGTTGTAATGCTTGATGAGTTAGTTAATATTTTTACTTGTTAGCTTAATTGGCATTAGCGTATATTTGTAATCGTTATGTGATGGGACTGAATGTTATAGCGTTGGACGTTGTTGGAATTAGCTTACGTATATATTATTTATAGCAATGTGATGGGATATAAAAGGTTTTTATCGTTATTTTGAATAGGGAATATAGTACTGTATGTATTGTTGAGATGAAACAGGTTAAAAGGACACTATTGGGGTTTAAAACTCTGGAAACTGCAAATTCAAAAAAGAATTTTAAAAAAAACTATGAACCTTGACGGAATAGGCTAATTTCGACGGATACTCCGTCGACCTTATCTGCCTGCATTAGAATTAAATTTATGGGAACATATTAATATCAAGGAAATTTTTCTTCAAAAATATCCTAAGTCCGTCGAGATTTATTTATATCCGACAGATATGTTCGTTGATTATATTATGTCGACATTATTTATTCTCGACTAAATAGTGTATTTTCGACGGAGAGTCCGTCGACATTAGCTGCCTGCATTAAAATTAATTTCATGGAAAAATATTAATTTTGAGGGAATATTTCGTCGAAAATAGCCTACGTCCGTCGAGATTTGTTTATATTCGACAAATAATTCCGTCGATTATATTCCATCGACATTATGGATTCTCGACTGAATTCTCGACGAAGCTAATATCAAGCGGTATAATTACGACTGAATTGTCGACGGAATCTTATGTCGAAAATAGTCCTAAGATCGACGGAAAAGGCTTAAGGCCGACGGAATAGTCCGTCGAAAATAGGCTTTTTCCCTGTAGTGATATAACCAAATTATATATTAGGTATGAGAATGGAATAACCTAAGGGTTATAGTATGGGAGAATGATAGAATTAAAAATATATACTAACCCTAAGAGATTTATTTTATACATCTCAATTAATTAAGTTTATAACATAATTAAAGCAAGTTTAATTTGGTTATGAAATTAAATGTACATGAGTAAGGATATGAATTACAAATGTTAGAAATAGAAACCCTAATTAAATGATTAGGGTAAGATAAAATTAAAAGCATTGGACTATGTAAATTCCATGGCCTAAGAAATTGATTTAAAAGCCCAAAAGAATTTAATTAAAGCCCAATCTCTTAACCCAATTGAAGAGGGACTTGTTGGTCATTTAATAAAGGAAATATTGCAATAAAAAGAAAACAAAATTGGGGAGAAAACGGGCCACATGGCCGGGTATAATATAGAAGAAAAGGAGGGGGATGAATGTAATCAATTTATCGAACAACTCCTTACTAACTCCTTCTTATGTGTTATTGTTTTATTCCACCAACATCTTTCACCAAGTGTGTAAGCAACATCATAGTGATTGAGTAAGAGAGAGCAAGAGATATTGGGAAATGAATATAGATTTACACAATATATCTATGTATATTTTACTAATAAACAAATAAAATATATCTTCTCTTTCATTTCATTTCATTTCAATAAGTTGCTAACAAGAACAAAAGAAAGAGAGAGATTTCGGGTGGAAGAGGGAAGAAGAGAGAGGAGAGCTTCAAACCTATGCACCCAAAGTTCATTAATTACTTTGGCAGAGTAAGAAGAGTATGTTAGTTCCTAGGGGGCAAACAATAGATCTAGAAGGGGGGGGGGGGTTGACTAGATCCTTTTAAATTTAAAAGCTTTTTCCTTTACTTTTGTATTGCTAAGTAATTAGCAGATGACAAACATAAGAATTAGTTCATGCATAGAGGAATAAGTTAAAGATCTCCTTCAAAGATATCTTGATAAATATAGTTCTAATGTTAGTTTAGGTGTAAGTGGTTAAAGCAATTTTAATGCATAATGTAAATGACATAAAGTAAATGACACACGGGGTTTTAAGTTGTCCAGAGACTCATGCTCCTACTCCACTCTTCTGCTTCAACAAGCAGGGATTCCACTAAGAAAAGGGTAACTCTTGAATCACTAAGATTCCTTCAAGGCCAGCAGCCTTGGAACTCTAGTTCACTAAGAACTCTTCAAGCCCAGCGGACTTGGAACTGTAGACTAAACCCAGCATACTTAGAATCTCTTGTACCCTCTGGTACTCAGCAAGCCCAGCAGGCTTGACTCTGATTTAGTCATGATGACAAGGATCCCTCAGGCCCTGGTTGTTGGTTTGTTGTTGTTGGTGCTGAGCTGCTAAGATAACTTTAAGTTTGTTCATCTTTTAGTACATAGTAGCTTTGTGTGATCTTATGGCATTATGCATCGAGACTGGATCACCACTGATGGACTGCTAAGATGTACATAAAGCTCGACATCCTTGAGTACTTAACAGTCTATCACATCTCCTTGGTGCAGCTGATCTTTGTTGTTGATGCTTGACTTCATCTGATTTCAGCATAACACACTATCACTATTCAGTTAGGTTGTTCATGGTGAATCGTAGAGTGGCTCTGGAGATCTGCTATCTTGTCTGCCACTCTAGCTCATGTCTTCTTGGCCTTCTTGGCTCTCAGCTCAGATGCTATTGTGGTTGGCATTCTCCTTCGTGTTGAGTGAAGCCTTTAGCAGTTAAAGCTCTTCATCATATGTGCTTCACTCCTACTATAGTAGTCTCACTGCCACTTAGACATTTTCTCTGTTAAGCTTTGTAGAACTTTCGTCGAGTCAACAACTCTTCACCTTTGAAGCTTCAGCTGTTATATACTCCTCCTTTAGCTTCCCGTTGGAATATAGCCGTTGGAAGCTATTTGAAATGCTTCAAGGATTTTGAGTAATTTGATGCAGACTGCTGAGTTGATGTGACAACACCTTTTTGACTTTCCTGACACTGCAGTCTGCTGTTTCACCTAACACCTCTGAGATGTCACTTTCAAAAGTTAGGTTGGTAGTCAACTTTATTTCTCCTTTTTGTTTCCTCGATCCAGACCAAGGATGTTGACTACTGCATCAATACTCTCATTCAGCAACGTTCGATTGTCAGTCTTCATATTGAAACATTGCTGAGACTCAATAAACAGACGATCGAACTCCACAATTATGATGCAGACGTTCATGTGCTTGATCATAGTTGTATGTGGATGTTGCAAGTTGACTGGCTTTGACAACACTATAATTATGAGAGTGTTCTTTGGATAGACAATGTACAACCTCTCGCTCTTCACTCTTGCAGTGCTTCTATGATTCTGCTCTCCTTGACTTGCATCAGGAACTGATAACTTGGCTGACTGCTCTTGGCCCTTCTAGTTTACAAGACTCTTCTGATTAGTTATGCTCAGTTCTCTCGACTATCTGCTCTGTGATCTCCCGTCCACACTACATGGTGAGGTTGACTATTGACAATCCTTTTTGTCTATCTTATATAGGTTGACCAATATCTCTGTAGGTGCTTTATCAGTTTCTGCTGCTTATTTGGTAAACACCATGATCGTAGTCACCACTACGATCGTTGTCTTCTGTTGGTTTGACAGACACTGCAATCGTTGTCTCCTTTTTGTCAGTCACTTCATTCATTGTCTTCTAATGAATGCTTGTAGAAGACTTCTCCTAAATGGCTCTTCACTTCTCAATCTGCATTGCTGATAGAGTTGGTGCTTTGATCTTCTGATTGCTTGCAGGTCATTCAGAGAGTGCTATTTTGATCTTCTTAGGTAGACTGCTTTCTGAACTTTGACTACTCCTACCAGAGTGAGATATTTGTGTATACTTCAGGAATGCTCAACTGTTGAGAATCTTGTAGTCTCTATGATTCTACCTTGGCGTTGTGAGCATTTGACTGACTATGTTTTGGCCCTTGTTCTTCAGACTACGATCTGGCTCTAGCTTTTGAAGACTATGATCTGACTCTAGCTCAGCAGACACTACGACTCCGAGTGTAGTCTGCGACTCTTAGAGTAGATCATATAACAGACTAAGATTTCTGTCTTAACAACTGCAGTCTTGACAGATCTGCCCGACTACTATTTCTGCCTTGGTTATGATCTGCAGACTTCACGCCTTCGAGTGAAGCCTACGATTCTTGACTTGGCTCGGTAGGCGCTCGACAGGCGCTTGGCAGGTTGTCTCCACAATCTTGGAGTGGCTTTCTTAACAGACTATGATTTCGAGAGCGGCTATCTTTATAGACTATGGTTCTGCCTTGATAGACTACGATTATGCCTTAACTCTCTCTGCAGACTGTGATTACTGGTGCAGTGCTCCACGATCAGACAAGCCTATCTATTACATTTTATAAGATCAACCTAACAAGCTTGATCTTTCTATTCATAGTCCTTGTACATTATAATCTTTTGAAAGACTTCACAAACCTGTTCATTTATGTAGGATCAACCTAACACATTTGATATGTTCAGTCTAAGTCCTTGTGCATATTGTCTATCATCTATTAAGGACTTTACAGCTTTCTTCAATGCAGACATATTTGCATATTCATTCATTAAGTTCATAATTAAATCTTATATAAATAGGAATAACATTCTCATGTATATTCCTAACAATCTCCCCTTATTTGATTATGATAAAAACATTAAATGCATATGTATGAGATGAATGAATCTTAATCTACAGTGAGTTGTTGTATTACTAAAATAGATAATCAAGAATGTCATTAATGAAAATTTAACTTACAAATGATATGACACTCTATTCCCTGGATCCAGAACATACTATTACAATTAGAGATGTACATTCTCTTTTTCATTGTTTACGCCTTATATGTCTTCTGGATGTACTCTCTGTTTCAGCTACTCATCTTTTTATTCTTCTCGATTCTGCTCCCCCTCAGATGAATGCTTCATTGCTTCATCTTGCTTTGGCTCCCCCTCACATCTTGTCTTCATGGAGTCATCTTCTTTCGGCTCCCCCTCAGATGATGACTCTACTGCTGCCTCCTTCTTTTACTTCCCCTTCAGGTCCTTTGATTTGCTGCTTCTACTCATGCTCTTCTCCTCTGTCTTCATTCTTCTCTTAGATTACCTCCTTGAGTGCCTCTTTTTCTCCCTCTTTTTGTCATCAATCACTTGAGAGAGATGCTGGACATTAGACATAAGCTACTCCATCAGGTGAGATGTGTTGCCAACTTCAGTCTTGAGTTCTTGTTGGCTAGCTCTAGCTTTAGGGAAAGAGACTGGTTTAGAGTGTCTATTTTCTCAAAGAGAGACAAAATAGATTCTTCACTTTGCTTCTGAGCTTGCAGATCTGCTTCCCTCTGATCCCTTATGGACTTTAGATAGATTTGATCTCTCTGTTAAAGCTTGAAAGATATATCTGAGATTGTGACCTGAAGCGTGTTGTGAAACTCACTGTCTTCTCCTCCTGACTAGATCTTAGCTTCTTCAGCAATGAGTGAGAATTTCTTAACCAATTCTTCAGAGTTTTTCAGTAACTCTTGCTCTTGAAGAACTTGAGCATCTGGTTGGACATCCTCTTGCTGAGCAGCTGGTTGAACACCACGTTTCTCACTTTTAGAGAGGCTTTCAAAAGTGGTGAGAATCTCAAAGAGATTTGAATACCAGTTGTTTTTCGAGGAGGAAGGAATATCAGATAGCATTGCTGGAGTAAGGTTTGACTTCTCAGGCTGAGCTAGATCACTTGTAATGGTAGAGGGCAAAGGCTCTATGATCGTAGATTTTGATGTGATCCTTCCACCATCTAAGCTTTCTCGTAGATCATAGGGAATGTAGATGTTGCTGGCTTGTCAGTAGACCTTGAAGTGAGGCTGGTCTCTAATCAGCTTGGTAGGAAATGACTTAACTCTTGGAAAGTTTTGCGAAATCAGCTCCAGTTTGGGAAAGTGTGAGTAGCACCATCTGAAGTAGCTTTTATCTCCAGCAGTGTAGGCCTTCAACCATGGCATCAACGGGTAGAACCACCTTATCAAATGATTCTCAGAATCATATAGCACTGTTGTAAGGTCCAAGTCCATATCTTGAAGATTGTTGAGCAGATCGATTTGGACATCCTTATCACATTAATTCTTTCATTACCATGGTTTACCCATCTGCCTGGTATCACATATTGTGGTTCATCAAACACTTCACCACGATCCTTGTTTTAACATTTGCAGGAGAAGGAACATGATAGTCTGTTGACTCCTGTTCTTCAGAATTAGAGTCTGCTTCCTTTCCTTCTATCCTGATCTAGAGTCAGACTGGTGCAAGCTCACTTCAACTGACTTGTCCGTAGATTCCTGCATATGATCATCGTTCTCATCACCCTCTACTGAGATAGCCTTCATAGACTCACTTGTCATTTCTTGCCCTGCAGTCTTCAAAGTCTCCTTAGCCTCACCTTCATCTTCCCCTTCTAATTCAAATCCAGTTGCAATCTTTTCACTTTCATCACTGTTGGAACTGTCAGAATCATCCCACTTTTGCCTTTTGAATCTACTTCCATAGTCTCAGGCTCATCACCATCATCGTCACTGAGATCAATGATCTTTGTTGCAGATCCTTTATTCTTATTGATGCGTGGTTTGAGACGCAGTCTATTGCTCTTTCTTCTCCTTAAGGGTTCAACAATAGGAGATTTAAATTCTTGTTCTTCTTCGGATTCTGATTTCTCTTTACCAGCAGAAGGACTTCTTAGGGGTTCAGCCGTAGGAGGTCTAGTTGTTTCTTCTTCAATATCAGAAGGACTTCTTTGGGGGACCTCTGATGACTTTCTCACCACCTTGGCTCTCTTCTTGGATGGCTTTTCAGAAGTGGACTCTGGAACTTTGGAATAATCAGAGTGAGAGAGCTCATCCTCTATATTGCTCGCCTTTCTCTTCTTTGTATTTCACTTGCTGCTACTGCTGTATGTCTTCTACTTCTTGTTCTCCATGGGATTCTTCTTCCAGTTATCAAACAGCTTAGGAGACATCACCTTGTGAATATTTAGGGGTTCTCCCTCATCATCCTTAATCTTGTTCTTCAACTTCTTCTTCAAAATGATGCTCAAGAACCTCCCATGGAAAACCTTCATGAGAGGTTTACCTGTTGACTTCTTCTTTTCTGCCTTTTCTAGCCACTTGGACATTAAGTCAAACAAAATAGCTCCAAAGTTGATTCACTGCTTCAAGACAATAAAAGACATGATTCTCAGTTGCTGATCGCTCACTGTATCATGTGCAGTATCATTTCTCAGTATACACTTCCCTACAATCTATGCAAAAAACTCAAACTCTTAGGGAACTCCTTCTTCTTCATGTCCTTCAGACTAGGGTTCCTCTTATAGCGCATAACCCTTTTTCCTTCTTTAATGTCTACTTCTTCAAGACTCTTCAGACCCTGGTCTGGAAAACCTAGACATTGATTGATGTACGTAGTTCTTATCTTCATATTTAGTCCTTTGACCTTTGTGGATAGAAGCCCAGAGCCTGTCGTTGCATTTGAATAGAACTCTTTCACCAGGTCGGCATAGATAAGGGTGTTTGCTTCAAGGCATTCAAAAAACCCAGCCTTTTTCACGAGTTTAAGAATGTCTCTGAACTTCTTTTCTGATCCCTCGAATCTCTTAGTGCCGAGTTGAATACCTGTGACGACACGCCAATCTTCCATTTGAAGAGTTAGGAGTATCCGGGTGTTTGATTTTAGGAGTATTGTAGGAGGTATCTGAGAAAGATTTAAGGATGGCTAGATGTTTGAGAGTTTTAAGTTTTTGGAGAGTGTTTAGGGTTTCAGGTTCAGAGAGAGAAGATGGATTAGAGAAGCTTGCAGCTTTTTGGTAGACTCTTGTAAGTGTAACTGCCCCATATTTGAATTTTCCTTTTGTAACTATTCCCTCTTCTTTTCAAAGGGACATGTGCAAGAGTCTGATAGGTCACAACCTGTAACTTATCCTGACAAATCAGCTTTTCAGATTTGACTTCCCTTTTTTTGGCCGTTTACTACTTCAGTTCGTGGAGTAGCCTAATGATATAGTTTAGTACTCCACAATTTCTTTGTCTAATCGATGATCTCTTTGTCCACTCGACGATCGTCATCTGTAGCCATGCTTCGATAGACAATTCTTCATTAATTTCTAAGAGGGAGTTGCATGTTTCATCAGCAGCTTTTGTTTTTCTGAGGGATTACTATATACTTCTGCAGAGATCCTTGTAATGTCTTTAATTAGCACTTCTTCTGGGTTAAGGTTGCTCAGAAAGAGCTGGCCTTTTATTATAAAATATAGGGCTAGGTTTGCCTTTGAGGCGCTTATCAGAAGAAGAGCTCCTTAGACTTGGTGGCAATAATGTCATCTTAGTGGGCTTCTCTGCCATGAAATTCTCTTGCCAACATTGAATGTTCTTTGATGTTGGTATTTATCTAGGCTGCGATCATGGGATCAACATACTCTTACTTTACGATCAGGTGTTTGATTGTAGATACTCCATGATTGGGTCAGTTGGCTGATATGGTTATCAGTAGCACATTTTGGGACTTTACTACTGGGGATGAAGATTTATTAGGTTCATCAGCTATAGAGTTTTGGGACTCTATGACTGGGATGTGGCTGTTTGGAAAAGTTTCTATTTTAGGGACTTAGCAGAATTGGATTGGTTCTTCGTGGAGTGGTCAACAGACAAGTAAGAGAGGTTGACCTGTCTTCTGAGCTTATCTCAAGACTTATAGCAAAAATCTCACTTCTTCATTTACTCCTTAAACTCCACCACCTCCATATCTTTAGTTGCTCTTCCATAATCTTCATCACCTCCATGTGTTCAGTTGTTCTTCCCTTGTCATCAAGTATTGCTATCTTCATTGTTTGGAAGATCTAAAGGATTTGCTTCACTGTACTCCTTTGTCATTATCAGCGCTGCTAGACTTAGCATATCACTGCTCCCTCATACATAATACTTTCTTATCAGAGAAAGATGGGCTATTCTTCTGTTCATGCATAACTAAGATTTCCTTGCATATCTCCTTCTAGCTGGAATCTTCACGGTAGAATCAGTTCCATTTGATCATATAGTATTCTCTTCAGAACTAGTTACTCCACGATTTGTTGATTAGACACTACGAACGTAGTTTCTATCATTCAAACTTTAGCAACATCTTTACTCGTGGAGCTTTACTTCTATTATGCATACTCCACCACCATTGGTTGATGATCCCTTGATATGATCTTCCTTGATGTTCCTTTTGAGATGATATGTGTTGGGCAAAATTTGTATGCGCTACACGCAAGTGTACGTGGTCAACAAATAATACAATGATAAGATCAAGTATCGTACCCACAGAGACAATAATTCTAATTTAATCAAACAAGTACAAATTTTATATTATTTCAACTTTATTAAACTAATGATTAACTGATGATTTTTATAATAAACTACTACTTAGACCAAAAGTAACACTAATTCATGATTTTAACAAGTTTTGGAGAATTAAGCCTACAACTTCACCTATTACTTCACTTCAAATAATATACTTTCTTTCAGTTTATATCAATTACTCCAGATTATTAACCAAGAACACAAAAGCAGATATAACCATCTATTAATGCATTACATCCATACTCACTCAAATCCACAATTGATAGAATTAAGCAAGACACCTTAATTAACTAACTCACTATATCTCTATGTGATTTATAATTGAAAAAGGTTTATTAGCAAGTTCTTTTCAGATTACGTATGATGCATAGGTATCTCTATCCTATACATGAATTATGAATCCTAACTACGGTAGAAATCACAAACATACATTACTATGTCCAGTTCTAATCCCATATATCATCTCTCGAATTTATATGGGATAACAGATAATTGGTGATCAAGTAACTATATAAGTTATGCACAACACATAGTAAATAACCTGGAAATAATATTCATAAACTAAATTGAAAGCAATTCCATCCTCCATTACATAATATGATCCGTCATAGGCTTAAATAAGAATTTAGTTCATCATGAATGAATAAAAACCCATAATCCACAAAGTATTAAACATTCAGAATACAAGAAAAATATGAAAAGATAAAGTAGAATCTGAAAATTATGTTGTTACTCGTCTCCACGTTCGCCTTGGGCTTCGTCGTGTTCCTCTTCGCGAAAAATCTCCTTACGTCTCAAAGTCACGAATTAGGGCTTCAATATGTCTAAGTGTCCGTTCTATGTGCGTCTGCAACTATATATATTCTTTTACTCCTGAGCAGCCACTCCAGCCAACCTTCCATCAGAGTCCTATTCAAAATAAAAGAACCAAAGCCAATCTGCAGTAAATGCACCCTGGCGCAGATTTAACCCTTGGAGGCACGCCCCGGCGCACATGCGCCCCAGCTGATTTTAAAGCTAAGCAAGCGCGCCCCGGCGCAGATTGCAGAAATCAAGCCATTCCTTCTTTGTAAGCTTCCATCCCATTAGCTTCTCGTCCCGATCAGTTCCTGCACCAAAACTAATGCACATTCATGAAAAAGAACCTAAAACGTACTTGAAGTAGCGAAATCCTAGGTTTAAATGGCGTCAATTCGTAGGTATGAAACTTATTAAATTCTCCCAAACTTAAGATTTCACTTGTCCTCAAGTGAAAACAACAACAAAATGAAAATAACAAACACTGTAATCTATATGTATGTATATGCATAACCTACTTCCTACATGTCTACGAATATAGCAATAGATCAACATATTTTTCAACACAGGCCTCAAAGATAACATAAGATCTCAAACAATACTGAAGATTCAATGTATAGTTCATCAGTAATCTATCAGTCCATCCAACCCTGTCCTCACCCATGTTGTGCGTGTGTGCTCGTTAACCATTCTAATCACCAACAATTCAAAAACATCACATACAAACTTCTTAGAGGGAAAATTTCAGTTCTATATCTAATATTCTGTATTCATGACAAAACCAATCAAACATAGTAATTACTGAGTTCGGGGATTTCAGATGAGGCTCATTTTTCTTATTCTTCATTCACAAGTGCGATTTACGGTAAGACCCCAAATTTTATAAATAAAGATTTAATTTTCTTTATATATTGTTTAAACAGTAAGGTGTTGTCTTGATAAATGTGGTAACTTATGGGAGAAATGTGCAAATTTTTTAAAGTTAGCAAATGGTAATAAAATATTCATTGTTGTCGGGGAATATTCGTTTGGTCATAGAATATTCTTATTATCGGGGAATATTCGTATGACGGCGCAGCCATTTGTGGGCCCCATAACAAAATAACTGTCGGATGAAAAAAAACGACAAGAATGAGTTTTCTAAAAATAACGGCGTAGTTGTTCCTGTTAGAACTGTTGAAATACCCGGTGGTTAAAATACAGTAATACGCGGTGTTGCACAGTAGCACACGGTATTGCACAGTAATTCTAATTATTGATTCTTACGTAAGAAGTCACTACTTAATAATTGTTACAGTAATTACTGTTTAGTATTTTATATTATTGACACAATAATTGCTACATTGATAATTGCATAATTGCTACGTTGATATTTCATATTATTGATTCAATAATTGTCATTGCACAATATTTCAAATTATCAAATCAATAATTCATATTATTTGAATAATATTATTAGATAACATTATTGGCAATGTCTAAGGAAGTTCTGTCTAGGAAAGGGGTTGGTTAATTGCACGCTGTTGTTCGATTTATGCAACGACAATTGACGCGCAAGTATACGAGGTCAATAAGTAATATAAGATAAGTAGGGTGTCGTACCCACGAGGACGAAGTCTTAAATGAAAATCAAATACTAATGTAAGTTATATTGTGACGCCCCCAGAATAGGTCCATTCAACCCAACCCATTCTGAGTCGCCAAATACATGGTACAGAATTCAAATACAAACTTTATATCATACGGTCGTGCAAAATACGACCACACAACTGTGAGTGTCAATACAAATATGTAGAAAATATTAAGATTCAAACTAAGTCCTCATTACAATTATTATCACACTATTTATCAGAAATAGTGAGGACTACTACTGCTCTAACTCGGACCATCACTTTGTCCCCCGACTAGTCCCCGCAACATTCTCATTTCCTGAAGAGGACAACAGATGAAAAGGGTGAGCTCAACTAGCTCAGTAAAGAATATTATGACTAAGATAATGGAAAATAAATTATCGTTAGCCTTCAACAGTTCAGATAAAATATTATTGACAACATGTTTTAGATCAATATTCGCAGCGGAAATAACCGTTCATCATCAATATTTTATCCCTGTAACATCAATCAATATCCATCTCATCAAATATTCATCTTTGCACTACAGGCCAAAGATATTCATTTGTATCATCAGTGGTCATGTTCATCTCAACACCTGTCATCTTTGCACTACGGCCAAAGATATTCATCAGGTAATCATTCATCTTTGCTCTACAGGCCAAAGATATTCAGTTACATCACCTTTTAGGACTGAGGATGATGAAAAATATTTTAAAGAACGAATCCAGTGAGATAAAAGACAAAGATTAGGGATTCGTCATTTAGTTTATCCAAATTCAAGAATAATCCATAATAATACTTTGTGAAGCAAAATTCAAGAATAAAGCTCAAAACTTGGATACAATCAAAGATAGTAACCTTAACAGACAATTTGGACAAATAGAAGAAAAATAAATTTTCCCGTGAATAGTGCCGTATACGTGAATAGTGCCGTATACGTGAATAGTAATTCCGACGGAAAAAGTAAGAATTTCAACATAAAATCCATGACAATATTTTTGTATAATGATATTGAGAAGAATAACATCATTTACGAAAGAAATAACATCCCTTACCTCAAAAAGATAGTACCTCTGACTAGAATATCGGATATAATATTGAAGGAAACTTGCGCTGAATACTAATACTCAAAGTATAGAAATACTCACAAAAATACGCTCGATATTATAGAGAAAGAAAACTTATGATTCTGGTATGATTTTCAATTCTAACCTAAGCACCCTATTTATAGGGAAAGCTTAGGATGCCAAAGGAGACTAAAATAATAAAATATTATTATTTTTTCTAAAATCCTTCCGCCGCCGGCTGCTATGAAATCAGGATTTTTCAACCAAGAAACAAAAGTGGGGCCCACCATTTTATTAAAAAAATATTTATTTTCCGAAACTTCAATAATTCATAATAAATAGCCCCTTTGTCAGAAAAATACAAATTCTATGTCCTTTCCATAGGAAATTTAATTCTCTACAACTTTGTAGAAGGAAATTTTTCCAAATTCCAAACATAAATTATCCGAAATCCATAAACAGATGATTTTTCACACCAAAATACTGATAAAAAACACATCAGCACAAATTCCTTCTTTAATATCCCCAAAATAAATATTTCTTATCATATAAATCAATAATTAATTATTCACAAATAATATTATAGAACTACAATATTAACAACCAGGTCGTTCACAGGACAGAGGGGGCTTTCCGATAAGGACTTCTCCTTACTGGCGCGCAATTAAATAACCCCTCCTAGACAGAACTTCCTTAGACATTGTCAATAATGCTATCTAATAATATTATTCAAATAATATGAATTATTGAGTTGATAACGTGAAATACTGTGCAACGACAATTATTGAATCAATACTACAAAATATCAACTGTAGCCATTATTGAATTAATCATAAAAAATAGCAACGTAGCAATTATTGAGTCAATAAAATATCAATGCAGCAATTATTGAGTCAATAATATAAAATATCAACGTAGCAATTATTGAGTCAATAATATAAAATATTGAACAGTAAATACTGTAACAATAATTGAGTAGGTTCCTTCTCACGTAAGACTCAATAATTCGAAATACTGTGCAATACCGTGTGCTACTGCGCAACACCGCGTACTGTATTTTAACCACCTGGTATTTCAACAGTACTAACGGTAACAACTACGCCGTTATCTTGTAAAAAAGTTATTTCTGTCGCTTTCTATATCCGACAGTTATTCCGTTGTGGGGGCCCACAAATAGCTGCGCCGTCGTACGAATATTCCCCGACAACAAGAATATTCCACGACCAAACGAATATTCCCCGACAACAAGAATATTTTATAACCACTTGCTCATTTTAAAAATATTTGCACATTTCACCCATAACTTTCATATTTATCAAATCAACACCTTACTATTTCGAAATAATATATAAAGAAAATTAAATCTTTATTCATAAAAGTTGGGGTCTTACAACCTCCCCTCCTTATGAAATTTCGTCCTCGAAATTGACGTACGTACCTGGTATGTCGAAAAGGTGAGGATACCTCGCTTTCATTTCCGATTCCAACTCCCAGGTCATTTCCTCAATAGCCTGGTTTCTCCACAAAACTTTAACTTGAGGTATAATTTTCGAGCGTAGGACATGCTCCTTCCTATCCAAGATCTTGACAGGTACCTCCTCGTACGTTAAATCTTCAGCTATCTCGTCTGGTTCTAACTCAATAATGCGGTTTGGATCCTTCACATATTTACGTAACACGGATATGTGAAACACGTTATGAACACGAGACATGCTTGGAGGTAAAGCGAGTCTATAAGCCACATTTCCTATTCGGTCAAGATTCTCAAATGGACCAATGAATCGTGGGTTAAGCTTTCCTCTCTTCCCAAACCTTGTAACTCCTTTCCACGGAGCAATACGTAACAATACATGGTCCCCAACGTTAAATTCCACGTCCTTTCAATGAAGATCCGCATAACTCTTTTGTCGATCTTGTGCTGTTTGTATACGTTGTCGGATTATTTGGATCTTTTCCGTAGTCATACGTACTAACTCCGGTCCCAACAATGTTGTTTCACCCACCTCGTTCCAACATACTGGAGAGCGACACTTTCTCCCATACAATGCCTCGAATGGAGCTACGCCTATACTTGCCTGATAACTGTTGTTGTAGGAGAATTCCACCAATGGTAAGTACTTATCCCAACTCCCTTTGAAGTCTAGAACACAGAGTCTCAATAGATCTTCAAGAGTTTGAATAGTTCTTTCCGATTGTCCTGTCTGTTTGAGGATGATAAGCCGAACTGAATCGTAAATCCGTGCCCATAGCTTTCTGCAAACTGATCCAAAATCGTGAAGTAAATCTGGGATCACGATCCGAAACTATGGATACTGGCATGCCATGCAATCTCACAATCTCATTCACGTACATATGAGCAAGACGTTCAAGGGAATAAGTCTCTCGTATCGGCAAGAAATGAGCAGACTTGGTTAATCTATCAACAATAACCCAAATCGCATCTATACCTTGAGAAACCTTGGGAAGACCCGTAACGAAATCCATCGTAATGTGTTCCCACTTCCATTTCAGAATCTCCAGTGGTTGCAATGGACCCTTCGGCACTTGATGCTCCGCCTTTACACGTTGACAAGTTAAACATCTCGAGATGAACTCCGCGATCTCTCTCTTCATATTGCTCCACCAAAATGTATGTCGAAGATCACGATACATTTTAGTACTCCCAGGATGGATCGCAAACGGTGTGTTGTGTGCCTCCATCATGATTCTATACTTCAAGTCGAAATCGTTAGGAACACAAAGTCTGGAGTTGACTCGAAGTATTCCATCTTCATCGATTCTTGCTTCTGGAATGACACCTTCTTGCACCTTCTTCTTCATCTTCATCAGCTCCGCATCTGTAGCTTGAGCAGCTTTAACTTTATCAATCAAAGCTGGTTCTACGCGTATACTTGACATTATCGCACTCGTTCCCACATATGATCTTCTACTCAACGCGTCAGCTAGCACGTTCGCTTTTCCAGGATGGTATTGGATAGTATGATCGTAATCTTTCAATAGCTCAAGCCAACGTCGTTGCCGCATGTTGAGTTCCTTCTGAGTGAAGAAATATTTAAGGCTCTTATGATCCGTATAAATCTCCACTTTCTCTCCGTACAAGTAATGTCTCCAGATCTTCAACGCAAAAACGACTGCTACCAACTCTAGATCATGAGTAGGATAATTCCTCTCATATTCTTTGAGTTGTCACGAGGCATAGGCTATGACTTTCCCATGTTGCATGAGAACACATCCTAACCCTTTGCCAGAAGCATCGCTGTAAATAATAAATCCATCCGAACCAGATGGTATTGTCAGAACAGGTGCCGAAATAAGTCTCCTCTTGAGCTCTTGGAAGCTCTTCTCGCATTCCTCGCTCCAAACGAATTTTGTATCTTTCCGAGTCAACTGAGTTAATGGAGTAGCGATTCGAGAAAATCCCTCTACGAACCTCCGATAATAACTAGCTAAGCCCAGAAAGCTTCGTACTTCGGTCACCGACTTAGGTTGCTCCCAGCTTTGTATTGCTTCAATCTTCGCCGGGTCCATAGATACTCCACGTTTCGATACCACGTGCCCAAGGAATGCTACTTCCTCAAGCCAGAACTCGCATTTCTTCAGCTTGGCATATAGCTTGTTCTCACGAAGCTTTTGAAGTACCAACTTCAAATGGTGTTCATGATCTTCACGGCTTTTAGAATAGATGAGAATGTCATCAATAAAGACAACAACGAATTGATCTAAATACTCCTTAAATACACGGTTCATCATATCCATGAAAGCAGCAGGAGCATTAGTCAATCCAAAAGACATGACTAAGAACTCATAATGCCCGTACCGTGTTCTAAAAGCAGTCTTTGGAATATCCTCAGTTTTAATCTTCAACTGATGATATCCAGAACGAAGATCGATCTTTGAAAAGAATTGCGCTCCTTGCAACTGGTCGAACAGGTCATCAATACGAGGTAACGGATACCTATTCTTGATGGTGACATGGTTCAACTCCCGATAGTCAATGCAAAGTCGCATACTCCCGTCTTTCTTCTTTACGAATAAAACAGGAGCACCCCAAGGAGACGTACTAGGACGAATAAAACCGATGTCCAACAATTCTTGTAATTGAATCTTTAACTCCTGAAGTTCAATAGGAGCCATTCGATATGGGGTTTTAGAAATGGGCTTTGTACCGGGCTCAAGGTCAATAAAGAATTCAACTTCACGTTCTGGGGGTAGACCGGGAAGTTCTTCGGGAAATACATCAGGAAACTCATTAACAACGGAGAAATCATTCAAACCTGACGTATTCTGATTTAGATCAGTGACATGAGCTAAGAAATCTTGACATCCGTTTTTCAATAAACGAATAGCTTTATGACTTGAAATGATATTGACTGATTTTAGTGGTTTGGTGATTTGGATTCGCACAACAGGTTGATTAGGAATATGAAAACTAACAACCTTACGAAAACAATCAATTTTGGCATGGTAAGTGGTTAACCAGTCAATTCCTAAAATCACGTCAAATGCAAGTATTTTCAAAGATATAAGATCAACAGGTAAGGTAAGGGTACCAATCTGAATCAAGCAAGATTTATAAACTGTAGATGTAACAAAGGTTTCTCCTAACGAAGTTTCAACAGATAAGTCAAAGTCTAATTTATCAGAAGTCAAGTTCAAACGTTGAGCACAAGCAGGTGAAATAAAGGAATGGGTAGCACCGGTATCTAACAAGGTGTAAACTTCGCAAGAGTTTATGATCAGCTTACCCGTAATCACCTCGTGTGGATTCCTCGCTTTTTGGGCTGTCACGACAAACGCTCTTCCAGGAATCACCGACTTCGACTTGTCTGCAACCGCCTTTGGAATCACCACCCCCGCTGAATTTGGTTTCGCAACAGGACAATCTCGAGCTATATGTCCTTCTTTTCCATAGTTATAGCATCCTTTGAATTGTTGTGGGCAGTTTGGGCTGATATGTCCCTCTTTCCCGCATTTATAGCATACGACCGGTGGTCGTTCTCCTCCCCTCGAAACAGTTGATGCTGGTGCTGATGTTGACATCTTCGTGTTCTCATTGTTATACCTTCTCTTTTTGAAATCTCCTCCCGATTCGCTTCTTCTACTATCATGGCCACGATAACCACCGGAGTGGTTACCGCTTCTGTCATACTTTCCTCCTCGCTGGTTGTCATTGCTCCGATGACTGCTGCCACCAGTACGACCTTGGTTGTGGTCCCTCGGTTGAACATAATCATTATCTCGTTCTAACAACTGGGCCCTGTTCACTATATCTGAATATAGAGAAAATTTATGAGAAATGAGGTATTGACGTATTTCGGGTTTCAAACCTCTTTAAAACATCCGCGTCATACGTTCCTCATTCTCCACCAAATGAGGTGCAAACCTGGACAGCTCCGCGAACTTAGCCTCGTATTGGGATACCGTCATGTTATTTTGTTCCAGTCAGATAAACTCTACCTCCTTCATATGACGAATACTTTCAGGAAAGTACTTGTCATTGAACAGTTTTTGGAACGCTTCCCAAGACATCTGGAGTGCGGCAGGCTGGGTACGCTTCACGGATTCCCACCAGTAATCTGCCTCTCCACGGAACATAAACGTGGCGAATGGAACCTTCTGTTCCTCTGTACATCCCAAGACATCAAATATCTTGGTAATTTGTTTAATCCATGTCTCCGCCTTGATCGGATCTGGCTTTCCCAGAAACTCTGGTGGTCCCAATTCTTTGAACTGCTTGGCAGTGACAGCTCGCGTGTTGTTATTATCTCCACCTGTATGTTGCACACGAGTCTCCCTCGTCTGATTTTGCATAAACTGCAAAAAACTTCTAAACATCTCATCGTTTATCGTCTGACCAGCGTTATTTTCAGGATGAACATTGCCTTCTTGTTGCACGTTCTCCTGGTTAACGATTAAAGGTGTCTCCACGGTCTCATTCACTTCGTTGTTAACATTCTCAACTGCCATTCTCAAATACTGCCATAAAACAAGGGTTAATTAAACAAGTCAACATATCACATATTAACCCTATGCTCCGACTGACCAATTAAATACCACATAAGCTTAAGTAGGACACACCAGCGAAGGATTTACTCGTCTCTCCCCTCCTAGTTCTATTCCCCGATCTCCGTCAGAGATCATATCCCTAAGCTCTGATACCAACTGTGACGCCCCCAGAATAGGTCCATTCAACCCAACCCATTCTGAGTCGCCAAATACATGGTACAGAATTCAAATACAAACTTTATATCATACGGTCGTGCAAAATACGACCACACAACTGTGAGTGTCAATACAAATATGTAGAAAATATTAAGATTCAAACTAAGTCCTCATTACAATTATTATCACACTATTTATCAGAAATAGTGAGGACTACTACTGCTCTAACTCGGACCATCACTCTGTCCCCCGACTAGTCCCCGCAACATTCTCATTTCCTGAAGAGGACAACAAATGAAAAGGGTGAGCTCAACTAGCTCAGTAAAGAATATTATGACTAAGATAATGGAAAATAAATTATCGTTAGCCTTCAACAGTTCAGATAAAATATTATTGACAACATGTTTTAGATCAATATTCGCAGCGGAAATAACCGTTCATCATCAATATTTTATCCCTGTAACATCAATCAATATCCATCTCATCAAATATTCATCTTTGCACTACAGGCCAAAGATATTCATTTGTATCATCAGTGGTCATGTTCATCTCAACACCTGTCATCTTTGCACTACGGCCAAAGATATTCATCAGGTAATCATTCATCTTTGCTCTACAGGCCAAAGATATTCAGTTACATCACCTTTTAGGACTGAGGATGATGAAAAATATTTTAAAGAACGAATCCAGTGAGATAAAAGACAAGATTAGGGATTCGTCATTTAGTTTATCCAAATTCAAGAATAATCCATAATAATACTTTGTGAAGCAAAATTCAAGAATAAAGCCCAAAACTTGGATACAATCAAAGATAGTAACCTTAACAGACAATTTGGACAAATAGAAGAAAAATAAATTTTCCCGTGAATAGTGCCGTATACGTGAATAGTGCCGTATACGTGAATAGTAATCTCGACGGAAAAAGTAAGAATTTCAACATAAAATCCATGACAATATTTTTGTATAATGATATTGAGAAGAATAACATCATTTACGAAAGAAATAACATCCCTTACCTCAAAAAGATAGTACCTCTGACTAGAATATCGGATATAATATTGAAGGAAACTTGCGCTGAATACTAATACTCAAAGTATAGAAATACTCACAAAAATACGCTCGATATTATAGAGAAAGAAAACTTATGATTCTGGTATGATTTTCAATTCTAACCTAAGCACCCTATTTATAGGGAACGCTTAGGATGCCAAAGGAGACTAAAATAATAAAATATTATTATTTTTTCTAAAATCCTTCCGCCGCCGGCTGCTATGAAATCAGGATTTTTCAACCAAGAAACAAAAGTGGGGCCCACCATTTTATTAAAAAAATATTTATTTTCTGAAACTTCAATAATTCATAATAAATAGCCCCTTTGTCAGAAAAATACAAATTCTATGTCCTTTCCATAGGAAATTTAATTCTCTACAACTTTGTAGAAGGAAATTTTTCCAAATTCCAAACATAAATTATCCGAAATCCATAAACAGATGATTTTTCACACCAAAATACTGATAAAAAACACATCAGCACAAATTCCTTCTTTAATATCCCCAAAATAAATATTTCCTTATCATATAAATCAATAATTAATTATTCACAAATAATATTATAGAACTACAATATTAACAACCAGGTCGTTCACAGGACAGAGGGGGCTTTCCGATAAGGACTTCTCCTTACTGGCGCGCAATTAAATAACCCCTCCTAGACAGAACTTCCTTAGACATTGTCAATAATGCTATCTAATAATATTATTCAAATAATATGAATTATTGAGTTGATAACGTGAAATACTGTGCAACGACAATTATTGAATCAATACTACAAAATATCAACTATAGCCATTATTGAATTAATCATAAAAAATAGCAACGTAGCAATTATTGAGTCAAAAAAAATATCAATGCAGCAATTATTGAGTCAATAATGTAAAATATCAACGTAGCAATTATTGAGTCAATAATATAAAATATTGAACAGTAAATACTGTAACAATAATTGAGTAGGTTCCTTCTCACGTAAGACTCAATAATTCGAAATATTGTGCAATACCGTGTGCTACTGCGCAACACCGCGTACTGTATTTTAACCACCGGGTATTTCAACAGTACTAACGGTAACAACTACGCCGTTATTGTAATACCCGAGAATTTCCATATATTATTAAATAAATATATTAATGGAAATGAGAATTTATTTGAATATAAATGATTTTGTGTTATGAGATGAATTAATTCAATTATATATAATTGAATAATTATAATAATTGAGAAATTGGTGGAGTTTGTGATAAACTCGTTGATTGCCTTGTGTGGCACAGCGACGTAATATAAGAATGATTATATTAATTTAAGCGAACAATTAATCTATATTAATTGTTAATCGAAGAATATTAATTAACTGTTATAAAATACTAATGAGGATTGATTAATAATATGTGATTATTATTGCAAGAAACATAATAATAATGAGCAACGTGTTTATAAATATAATAAGATTTATATCAAAGTGATAGTTAATCATATAAAGGTTAATTAAATTGTTATGGAGGTTAACAATTATATTGATTGATGTAGGATATGTGTATATTATTAATTAATATTCAATTTATAAGATGAGAAATTATATGTGCAAGCATGCGAATTAAATGTATAGTAACTATATGTTATGATATGTGTAGGTGACAAATGATGTGTGGATATACATTAAAATAATGTATCATGGATCTATTATAAATAATTGTTGAGTAATACAATTTAATAATATATGATATAATGTAATGTGGTAGTATCCGATTGTATTATATCGGTAAGATAAAATGTACATAGATTATATGTATTCAAATTGCATTTATTACATTATGGGGAGAACATTGTAATTATAACCTAAGAGTACATATAATATATAACATAAGTGTAGCATATAGTCCATTTGTAAGAATGCTGAGATTTGCTTGGCTTGTCCCAATATAATAGTCACTCTCCTTTCCCTCATTCACGTGCACAGCCATTATGGCCTAAGCCTATTGCTTCTCCTTAAACTCAGTAAATTTCCATAGCCTTGTAGCAATGATGAGCAAGGGAGTGGTTTTAATGATGGATTCTAACAACTAAATACCTACCATTCTATAACCTTCATGCAATTTGACAATCCGTTAGTTTGATTTGGGAGTTAGAAGCTTGGACTGTGTATTCATTCTTCTATATAAAGGAACTCCCTGCACCTTCATTTCATTGCTGAAATATTTCTAAGAGAAGAGAGTATACTGTGATTGTCTATTTAGTTCAGAAGGAATTTCTATAGTAGCATCAGCAAGCTTACTCCATAACAGAGGTATAAATCCTCTTCGTGTCTTCATTTTCATTTTCTGTCAAAAGAACTCCATTGTTGTTCTCTTAGTTTTGTTGAAATTCTTGATTATGCCAAATTGGTTCATGATTGGTTTGTAGAACCCTTATATTGTTGTTATATGAACATACACACATGATGGAACCACTGAATAGTCTTTCATTTCCATTGTTCCTCTTCAATTTCTGTAAATACATGAAATTCGTAAATTAGTTAGAGTTCATGAAATTGGGAATTGATAATTGCTATTGACTGTTATATAAGCATATATGTATGTGTTAGTAAGTTAAACAAGTCTAATGTCTGGGTATGTTGAAATCGATGAAATGGGAGGTTTTGGGTCGGTTTTCGCTGCAGTCTGAACCGCAGAAAACTGCCTCGACACCGCAGCACCGCAGCCCGCGCCGCAGCACCACACGCGCCGCAGCCCGCGCCGCACGCAGCGCCACTCGCGCCGCAGCGCCAGTATTAAGCTACTGTTGCCGCGCCGCAGCGCCAGCCTCTGTGTTCAGTTTTCTGCATTCTGCAACAAAACTGTTATATACAAATTGTTTGATTTTTGTTTAAACAAGCATGGGAGCATGATTAATACATATATATAAACCTAATGAGGCAATATAAACATGTTTTAGTATATTAGCATGCATGGTTAACCAATTGACACATAGTTTGGAAACGAATTTAAAGTTTCATAAACGACGTTAACATATATGAAGCATGTATACATTCTGACTTTTCGAGCATGTTTATAGGGCCTTGAAATATATGAAAAGCATGTTAACTTACATATGTAGGTTTCATAAGGAAGCATGAACATGATAGACCTTATTAATGAACTATACTAACAAAGTATAAGCTTTGAACGTGAACGTTGGTATGTTATGACGAGAATTAGAATTTGACATTTATGGACACATGTGATAGTACTCTTAGACTCATTCATGTGTCATGCATGTATATATACCATGATTAGTTGCCGTGATTAAAGTTTAGCATGAACAAAGCATGTTTTCAAGATAATAACAATGCTAGCTACATATATGCAATACGAGTACTCATGAGCATGACTAATACAAGTTATATGAATATCTTATGTGTTTAAAAGCAATCATGTTAGACCATATGAGTTCGTGTCCTTGAATGGCTTTAAGTATTAACTTAAGAACCTATACCATGTACGATTGGATTTGGAAAAGTTATACAAGCATGAAAGTATCCTTTAAATATGAATACATGCTACGCGATATTATATGATGTTACTTGAACCCTGATTTTGACGGTTAACTTAAGGAGATGCCGTAACTTGCTAAAATGAAATATATTTAGTATTGATTGTGGTCTTATGTGATATTAATAATATGCAAGCATGTTTGCTAATTGTTGATATCTTATATAATATGAGAATGCGTTTAAACTCTAAAGAAGGAACGTTAAGGATAGAAATTATATTCTATATAACTGTGTAGCTAGGTAAAACTTAGCTTATGTGTTGATCGTATATTCAAAGAGAAAATGTGAAGTTAAATTATATGACTAATGAATATCATATATATACGTAACTGTATTACGATAGGAATTCGAAAGTGTTGATTGCTTTTCGTGGATAAACTACGCTAAAGGCAAGTTCTCTTACTTACACTCTTTTAAAGTGCAAGTATCCTAACCGACGCATTTACTTTATGCAAGGAAATCTATGATTGTGAAAGTTTCCTAACTTATACTCTTTTACTATGCAAGTATCCTATCTTGTGTATTGCGAACTAGTTTCCTATTTAATCGGTTGAATCGAATTAGCATACTTGAACTCTTATTTCATTAAAGCTATTATTCATGTTGAACTTAGTATTGTTCTTGAATATTGCGAAAGTGTCTATGTCATTTGATTCGGCTGGACTTATGTTATTGAAAAATCCCAAACTAATTGATTGGTGCGGGATCTTGTATTTGACTGAGAAGAACAACCTTCTTTGAAGGGAATATATAATTGTCGGAGAACCGACGTGCACACTTGAGTATGGTTGATTGTTATGCATAACAAGGGTACTTTAGGCTGATCACCTGTTGTACCTGTTTTTGTTGGATTTTCAGTTTATTACTGTCAATTCTAGTAGAAGTTCATAGTCCGTAGTGACTACTCAGTATTCAATTATTTGAAATCTTGAATTGACTTATTATTGAATCATATTGATATTATCCTGTCCTTAGCGACTGATATTGAGAACTGTTGATATTCTTGTTATTCTTGAACTATCAAATCTTGTTATACCCTTTCGAGAATTGAGAATCTTATTACTCACCCTTATTGTATATTACTTGCTGGGCAATTTGTGCTCATTCTTGCTTTCCCTAAAACATTTCAATTAAGGCAGAGCATGGTGAACCTTCGGGCGTTGATAAGGGCAAGGGCAAAGCTACCAACTAGCTTATGTCCGTTATGTTTTAAATATATTAATATTGTATGAAGATGATGTAGTAAGACTGGATTTGATTATGTTTAAGCTTAAGTTAGATTATGTAATAAGTCGTTAACTGATATTATTATGTAATCTATTAAGTACTGTAGGTTGCGAGACTTGGGGGAATAATTATAATAAATCATTGTAAATTATTCTAGAATAGATTTTTCGCTGTGATCGTATGATATTTAAGTATTATTATTGTGATGTATTACATGAGCACGTGATGAACCGAATTCGAGAGACCAAGTGGTGGTCCTGGAATTTGGGGGCGTCACAGTTATCTTGTAAAAAAGTTATTTCTGTCGCTTTCTATATCCGACAGTTATTCCGTTGTGGGGGCCCACAAATAGTTGCGCCGTCGTACGAATATTCCCCGACAACAAGAATATTCCACGACCAAACGAATATTCCCCGACAACAAGAATATTTTATAACCACTTGCTCATTTTAAAAATATTTGCACATTTCACCCATAATTTTCATATTTATCAAATCAACACCTTACTATTTCAAAATAATATATAAAGAAAATTAAATCTTTATTCATAAAAGTTGGGGTCTTACATATATACTATCTTATCTAAACAAATGATTGGAGGTGGTATTTTAAACTATGCGATTACAACTAAAGGAAGCGGGAGAAATTGAAGTAATAGGGAGACAAGCTAGGATTACAATTTCCCTAATGCGTCGCCTAATCTCCTAACTCTCCACAATACAAACAAAACAAGGAATGGTCAGCCGAGAATAGAACTATGCATATGCTTCTGTCGAAGGCCAAATGCACATCCCTAGCTAGATGAATCACAATATATCTATCGATGAAAATAACTAGGCTAGGGTCATTAAGCTCAGTCTCAAGGCTGCATAAGGCAAATAGAGATATGTCTATCCTATTAAGCAGTTTATGCACACCCTCCTTTAGGCAAGGGTATAACAAGTGTTATTGTATTTTAAAAGCCAGATATTAGTGTCCAATATTCAATATCCATTAATATCACTGCCAAAAACTCTGTCAAGCATTTAGTCAATAAGCAAGAAATACAACAACCCATTCCCAAAATGATTCATTAATATAAATAGGAGAGAAAGTTAATTAGGCTATACACTAGGTTACATTGCAATCCTAAAAAGGAATTAGTTCATAACCATGGTGCTAATACACATTTCTATCACATTCAACATTGCTAAGTAATACACAAATAACTGAGAGATTTAGAATAAGAAAACTCTTGTAGTAAGGTTTTTTGTCTCCAAGTCTTCTCTTCTCCGTGTAACTCCTGAGCTGTGTATGAAGCAATAACTATCCTCCCCTAAAACACAGCTTCTTTCTGGTCTAGAATCTCTACCAAAATATTCTCTGTTATCGCTCTCTATATCTTCGTTATTTTTAGGTCATTAAACGCTAACCACTGGCTAGGCACCGGAGGTGACGCTGTGGCGCGGAGCCCATAACTGCTTGGTGGCGCTGCGGCGCCACTCACGCTGCGGCTCGAGAATAAGAAGGACCGAGCCGCTGCAGCGCCAGATGACATCAGCATGAACCAGGAGTTGGCGCTGCGGCGCGGGCTTAAGACTAGGATCTGGCGCTGCGGCGCCAGAGTGTAGAAAAAGACAATTTTGATCCTGCAAGCTGAAAATGACCTAAACAGCCCTGCATCAACAGGAAGAGCATAACAACAACAGAATATATACAAAAGCTCAACAAATAAAACAAAAACAAGCAACGTCTTAAGCTTTAGAGAATCTGATATGCGATATAAATACCACACATCAAATAGCCCCAAACTTAAGCTTTTGCTTGCCCTCAAGCAAACTATCTAACATCCACACCTACAATACAGGAAGACGCGAAAGGGAACTACTACTATAGAATATTACCACGGCTTCAAAGCGTACTTATAGAGCCTCTCCGAGAAGAGGACAAACACTGACATGAAAGGGGGCTTAAAATCGAATTTTGCAAGCATGAGACTGTACTTGATCCATTCTATGTGAGCGAAAACCAACCATCCAAACTAAACATAGCTCAAAAAAAACTCGCACAGTCGAAAGCTAAAACCAATATGCACACTACGCAACTTAAACAATCAACAAGCATTAAGACTAAGATGCAAGCACAGGAAAAGATCAAAAGGCTCTAGCATGAAGACAGAAAAATCTGACTCGGATAGTCCTTAATTACCTTAGGCTAAACAGAGCTACCCATAAATGAGCTTTTGATCAGTGACTCCCAAGCCAGACGACTTTAGGGCACTAGGCGTGGAACACCCCTATGAATCTAATCACTCGAGCAGCAAAGGCCACGTAATCAACATAAGCCAAATTTGAAATTATGAAATCTGAAGATTATTTGACGAGTGCATTTTATGCTCCATCTCAACATCGGTCCTGCGTTTATGGGCGAGTGCGTTTTACGCTCCATCTCGACCCACCGCAAGACTTTCGATATTCAATCTCCATTTCAATTAATTCTATTTTTATTTATTTTATTCTACAACATGCCAGAGTCCAAGATCCAAAACTGTAAAAGCACCCAAGCCCTTTATTACCTTGCAGAAATGAAGGATTATAAGAATGAACATACTCTCAAAGCAATCAACGTGCGAAATAAAATCGAAAAATAATTAGCTAAAACAGTTGATCGGTGCTTGCTAAGGACGTATCAAAAACAGTCTCGACTTATCGATTCACAACCCCTAACACATACATGCTTGACACGACTCTAAGAGACAGCCACAACTACTAGACGCTTGTCATTAGCCACGATAAAAAAACAGCTAAAACACCCTCACCCAGCATATTTACAGTTACAGAACGGGGTGAAAGGGGGGATCAAAATAAATTAGGCATGAAGCAACAAAAAATAACACCCTGCCCAAAAAAAGAGAAGCCATAACACATGGCATCAAGTAAACCAATAATCTGCACATACCCCAAAATATAGCTTAAAACATAACAACCAAAATAAAGCACAAGCACTTAAATATTATAAACCAAAACATACGTTTATATACCTAATAAAACCAACGTACCGATGCATCATACATGCATCCCAAAATAAACCGAAAACATAAAACATCCACAAAAGATAGTCTAGGGCTATACCGCCCAAAAGAAACATGACAGCAGTTCATATATAAAAATACATAAAAAAGAAATCTCCCCCAAGCTTGAAATTTGCCAATGACCTCACTGGCCTTCACCCTCTGGAGCACCATCACCTCCGCCATCATCATCAGCCTCATCATCAGCCTGCGCTGGCTCCTCCTCGCGATCCTCTGCTCTGGCTGGAAATGGTGGAGGATAAGGCGCAAAAATTGGAGGCTCTGGAAATTGAAAGGGCATGGACTCTGCGTCGTCTCCTCCCTGAGCATAATAGATACTGGAGACTGTATTTGCGAACTTCGCATGATAGTGATTGAATTGGCTCTGCCATTGAGCCACTGTATCAACCTTGCAGTGGAGAAAATTAAGGCTGCTTAAAATCTCTACCAAGGCCCCAGGTGGCATAGCCTCAGAAGATGGGGGCTCAGGCTCTTGAGCGGAGGTACCAGCCTCTGATGAGGGAGGCGGCAGAGGCCCCGGTAAATATTCCTGACCCTTTGGGTGCGACGGAGGTCCCCCATCCCATACTCCATAACGGGCTATAACGTGATGATCAATGACAGCCATAGGCGGCTGAGTGATGTCGTCTTTCTCCCATACCACACCCGTCATTTTGCATAGGCGTGTGATCAAAGACGGGTGAGGGAGTCCGGAATTGACGTTGCTTCTAATGGCCTTTTTAATTGAATCCTGGATAAGAACCCCCACATCAACCTTCAGCCCCATAACAATTGCATACAGCAATACTGCCCTCTCTCTTGTTACATCACTCAGGTGGCGTGTTGGCATGATATTAGCACAAATAAAGGAGTACCACGCCTTACCATAACGACTTAAGGCTTGATGGGGGAAAGAAGTCTTTTCACCGTGGAATTCATTGATTTTCCACACAGTACCAGGCTTGCAGAGCTTGGTTATAATCTCATCTGTATTGTAACTCCGCATCCCAGACTCCAGATAATCCTTACCATCGTAGTTTGGAGTCCCATACACAGCATTAATGGTACGACTGTCAAATTTTATCAACTTACCCCGAACTGGTACCGAAGCAGGACCCTCAGCATTAGCATTTGCGTAGAATTCCTTTACCACCAAAATAACTGCTGATTCGGGCGGCTTGGTGAAGTGAATCCATTTCATGGTTACAATCATGGAATTCATATGGCCGTCCATCTTGTCATCTGGCCTTAGGCCTCTCTCAGGCACCAAACTCCTCTTTGAAAATTTTTGGACATATCGCTTCCAGGCTTCCTCACTTGGGAATTTTACAGCATCCCAAAGGAGAGGAGGGGTTCTGGACGACGGAGGAGGACCTATACTAGTGCGAGGACGCTTTGAACCCATAGCCAACAAACCCCAAAGACAACAAAAAGAAAATTAACAAATGAGAATCCACTGGTTGCTCTGAAGAAATCCTTACTATATATTGCTTATAAATAGGATGAATGAGAAGTAACTGCAGACGATTGATGGCCCCAAACGGTGAGAAACCAAAAGGGTGTCGCTTGAATTGCCGCACTCGTCGGAAGAAATGGGGTTGTGTGTGAGAGAAAAGAGGGGAGAAACAAAAACTGCTGCAAACTGAAACCCAAACGCCTTGCTTAAACTCAAAAACACGGCACTGGCGCTGCGGCGTGGTGCATGGCGTTGCGGCGCGAGATAGGTTCAACTTGGCTCTGCGGCGCCATTTTCGGTGCTGCGGCGCGACATTTTGGCGCTACGGCGCGAATAATTACAAAGCCCTCAACGCTGCAGCGCAACTCTCCAGTAGCTTCCAGCATATGCCGGTGCCGCGACGTGAGACTTTATGAAGGGACTGGTGCTGCGGCGTGATAGAGGATTTTGAAAAAAAAGGCATGGCACCGCGGCGCGACAATTAGGCTAGCACTTGGCGCTGCGGCGCGAGTACTTTGCTTTTTTTTCCCTGCATTCCTGCAGCAAACACCCAAAACCTGAATCAATGCAGAATTTAACTACTAGACATAGCAATCATACTAACCATTAAACTACATGCTAACATACTAATTTAACATCTACAATAATTCTAAGGAAAACCAATTGCACTAATGATAACTAAAGAAAATAACACTAAATAAAACCATAAGGAAATTTTTTGATACTGAGATGGGGTTGCCTCCCCATCAAGCGCTTAATTTAGAGTCGTCGGCTTGACTTTTGCCCCGCCTTACACCGGGTCTCCCAAGGTGATGGAGGTGTGTTGCCGGTCAACCTCGCCGCCCCAATAGTGTTTCAAACGTTATCCATTGACTTTGAAGGTTTTGTCTGAATGAGGGTCTTCGACCTCAATAGCCCCATAAGGATACACTTTAGCAATTGTGAACTGCCCCGACCATCGGGACTTCAACTTCCCCGGGAATAATTTCAGCCGGGAGTTAAAAAGAAGCACCTTCTGGCCTCGTTCGAAGTTCCTTTCGACAATTTTCTTGTCATGCCACCGCTTTGTCTTTTCCTTATACAACTTAGCGTTTTCATACGCGTGCAGACGAAACTCGTCTGATTCATTGAGTTGTAATAGTCTTCGTTCACCCGCTGCATCCATATCGAAATTGAGCTTTTGGATAGCCCAATATGCGTTGTGCTCTAGCTCCACAGGAAGATGACAAGCCTTGCCGTAAACAAGCCTATACGGAGACATTCCGATAGGCGTTTTATAAGCGGTGCGGTATGCCCACAAGGCATCATCAAGCTTCTTTGGCCAGTCCTTCCGATTAGGATTAACAATCTTCTCCAAGATACGCTTAACCTCTCGGTTAGAGATCTCTGCTTGGCCACTTGTCTGCGGATGAAAACCTGTGGCTATTTTATGGGTCACCCCATACTTGGCAAGAAGGGCTTCGAAATATTTGTTGCAAAAATGTGACCCTTCATCACTGATTATTGCCCGAGGAGTGCCGAAGCGAGTGAAAATATTTTTCCTTAAGAAATTAAGCACCACCTTAGCATCATTAGAAGGCAAGGCGACTGCTTCTACCCATTTGGAGACATAATCAACTGTGACCAGAATATAGAGATTGTTGTAGGACGACGGGAATGGCCCCATGAAGTCAATACCCCATACATCAAACAACTCTACTTCAAGGATATTCTGCAAAGGCAATTCGTGCCTTTTTGAAATGGTTCCTACCCTTTGGCATCTATCGCAATGCAACACATATAGGTGTGCATCTTTGAATAGGGTAGGCCAGTAAAACCCAGATTGGAGTACTTTAGCAGCAGTTCTTTGGCCCCCAAAATGTCCTCCATAATTAGAGGAATGACAATGATGGAGCACACCTTCGATTTCCTCCTCTGGCAAACATCTCCACAGAATCTGATCTGAACACTGTTTGAATAAAAAGGGCTCGTCCCAAAAGTATTGTTTTGCATCATTTAGGAATTTCTTCCTCTGTTGATAGCTCAAGATGGGAGGAAGCACTTGACAAGCGACAAAATTGGCAAAGTCCGCATACCACGGGGTTTTGCTTTGGACGGCAAACAGTTGTTCATCCGGGAAGAAATCATTGATGTCTTTGATTGCATATCCCGAATGAGGAGGGTTTTCCAACCTCGACAAGTGATCTGCTACCTGGTTTTCTGTCCCCTTTTTGTCGCGGATCTCCAGATCGAACTCTTGTAGAAGAAGGACCTACCTTATCAGCCTAGGCTTTGCATCTTTCTTCTCTATCAGATATTTGATGGCCGAATGGTCTGTGTACACGGTCACTTTTGTTCCAATGAGATAGGAACGGAATTTGTCAAAAGCATAAACCACTGCCAGCAGTTCCTTCTCGGTTGTGGTGTAATTTAACTGAGCATCAGTTAATGTTTTGCTGGCATAGTAGATCGTGTGGAACACTTTGTCCCTTCTCTGTCCCAACACTGCCCCAATTGCAAAATCGCTGGCGTCACACATGAGCTCAAATGGGAAAGTCCAATCAGGAGCTACCACGATAGGAGTCGAAACGAGTTTTTCCTTCAAAAGTTCAAATGCTCTAAGGTAGGCTTCATCAAACTGAAAAGGCATATCCTTTTCCAATAGTGAACATAGCGGTTTTGTTATCCTTGAGATGTCCTTGATAAACCACCTATAGAAACCTGCATGCCCAAGAAAACTCCTAACCCCTTTCACTGATGTAGGCGGCGGTAGACTATTGATGACATCAATTTTAGCCTTGTCTACTTCAATACCACCATCTGATACTCTGTGGCCCAGAATAATGCCCTCTTTTACCATGAAGTGGCACTTCTCCCAATTCAATACAAGATTAGTTTCAACGCATCTTTGAAGAACGGCAGTCAAATTCACCAGACAGTTATCAAATGAACTCCCGAATACAGAAAAATCGTCCATGAAAACCTCGAGGGTCTTTTCAACCATGTCAGAGAAGATGGACATCATGCAACGTTGGAATGTTGCAGGAGCGTTACACAACCCAAAGGACATTTTTCGAAAGGCAAAGGTCCCATACGGACATGTGAACGTTGTTTTCTCCTGATCTTCGGGAGCAATTGAAATTTGATTGTAGCCAGAATAACCATCTAGCAGACAATAGAAGGCATGCCCAGCAAGTCTATCGAGCATCTGATCAATAAATGGCAGCGGGAAGTGATCCTTACAGGTGGACTTATTCAACTTTCTGTAGTCCATACATACCCTCCATCCAGTCACCGTTCTGGTTGGAATCAACTCGTTATTCTCATTGGCTACTACTGTCATACCGCCCTTTTTTGGCACGCATTGAATAGTACTGACCCAAGGACTGTCCGAGATAGGGTAGATAATGCCCGCATCTAGCAGCTTAATGATTTCCTTCCGGACCACCTCTTTCATTATTGGGTTCAACCGCCTTTGATGTTCAATGGTCGGCTTGGATCCTTCCTCCAGTAGGATTTTGTGCATACAAAGGGATGGACTGATCCCTTTAATGTCTGAAATCGACCACCCCAGTGCCTTTTTATACTGTTTGAGCACTAGCAGTAGCTTCTCTTCCTGGCCTTCATCTAAAGATGCAGATATTATAACAGGTAAAGTGGATGAATTCCCCAAGTATGCATACCTCAGATGATTGGGCAGGGGATTTAACTCGAGGACAGGAGGTTCTACAACAGCTGGTTAGGCCTTCAAAGTAGATGCTTCTGGATCATTCAGCGACTCAAACTGTCTTTGGAACTGTGTAGATCGCTGGGGTGCATCCAGCCAGTTAGCACATTCAACATGGGTGGCCTCCTCCTTAGTACTGGTTCCTCTTAGTGTAGCTTCTAAAGGGTCTGTCATGCATGTTTCTGAGAATACTTCCCTGACTGCATCATCAAGCACTTTAATCTGGTAGCAGTCTTCAAGGGTGTTCGGATATTTCATTGCCCTAAACACATTGAAAGTTACTTCCTGATCCTGCACTCTCATAGTCAGCTCCCCTTTCTGCACATCTATAAGGGTTCTCCCCATTGCTAAGAATGGTCTACCCAGTATTATCGGGACCTCCCTGTCTTCCTCAAAGTCCAGGACAATAAAGTCCGCTGGGAAGATTAACTTGTCCACCTTAACAAGCACATCCTCTACTATCCCCTTCGGGTACGTGAGAGATCTATCCGCCAATTGCAAAGTAACACTTGTGGGTTTGGCTTCATTCAGTCCAAGATTTTTATATATTGACAGAGGCATCAAATTTATACTCGCCCCCAAATCACATAAGGCCTTGCCAATGAATTGGTCCCCGATAGTACATGGAATCGTGAAACTTCCAGGATCTTTCTATTTTGGCGGGAGCTTGTTCTGTAGAATAGCACTGCATTCCTCAGTCAGAGCCACTGTTTCATAATTTCCCATTTTCCTCTTCTTTGACAATATGTCTTTCATAAATTTAACATAGCTCGGCATTTGCTCCAACGCCTCTGCAAATGGGATGTTTATGTGAAGCTTCTTGAACACTTCTAAAAACTTAGAAAATTGCTTATCAAGCTATTGTTTCTGCATGCGCTGGGGGAATGGCAACTGTGGGATAGGAGGACTAGCTGTGTTCACTATAGGGGTTAGTGATGAAGGGTTTTCTTGAGCATTTACCTCACCCCCAGACTTATCATCACTCTGCTCCACAATAGGTTCCTCTATAGTCACTTCTTCTTGCACTACAGGCCTCTCTCCACCCTTTTCATTTATAGTTTTCCCACTCCGGAGTGTAACTGCTTTGCAGTGTTCCTTCCCATCCCGTTTTGGGTTGACATCAGGGTCACTCGGCAATGTGCCTTGCGGTCGACTATTCAGAGCAGAGGCCAACTGTCCCATTTGGACTTCAAGGTTCCGGATGGAAGCCTCTTGATTACTGCTCCTTGTCTCATTTTGGGCAATATATCGTGACAGGAGATCTTCCAAACTAGGTTTTCTTTCCTATTAAGGTGGTGGATGGTGGAACTGATTTTGAGAACTCTGTGGTTGTTGGTTGTACTGATTTTGAGCTTGAAAACCGGGAGGATTTGAGAAATTAGGCCTGGTGGTCGGAGGTTGTGGTTGATTGCTATTCGTGTTGCCCCAAGAAAAGTTTGGATGATTCCTCAAGCCCGGATGATAATGAGTAGGGAGACTTGCATTTTGCTGCCGCCCGTAGTTGGAAACAAATTGAACTGACTCGGGGCTTATGGCACACTGCTCAGTTGTGTGGCTCCCTTGACACAATTCAGACATCAATGAGACACTCTGGACATTCTGCACAGCTTGCACTCCCATGGTGTCAAGTCTTTTAGTTAGCGCTGCAACCTGAGCCGCTAATTGTGTGACTGGATCTACCTCATATATTCCTGCTACTCTTCTAGGGGCCTGCCTATCATTTGGCCATTGATAATTATTGGCCGCCATTGTTTCCACCAATTCATACCCCGCTGTGTGATGCTTAGACAGGAACGCTCCTCCAGAAGCGGCATCAATACTCGATCGAGTAGCTCCGGATAACCCATTATAGAATGTCTGGATGGGAAGCCATTCTGGCAGTCCATGGTGGGGGCATTTTCTCAGGAGATCCTTGAATCGCTCCCATGAGTCGTACAAAGACTCTGACTCAAACTGAATAAAAGAGGTAATTTCATGCCTGAGCCTGGCGGTTTTAGCGGGTGGGAAGAACTTTGCCACAAACTTTTGAGCCAAGTCATCCCATGTGGTTATGGAGCCTGACGGAAGTGAATGTAGCCAGCTCTTGGCCTTGTCCTTCAAAGTGAAGGGAAACAATCGGAGTCTAATGGCATTGTCAGAAACTCCATTGCACTTAAACGTATTGCAGATCTCCAAGAAGTTCATCAAGTGATCGTTGGGATCATCATTTGGTAATCCCCCAAACTGAATATTGGAGCACATTTGGATGGTGCCCGGCTTGATCTCAAAATTGTTTGCTTGGATTGCGGGCCTAAGAATGCTTGCTTGCAAATCTGCGATGTGAGGCATAGCATGCTCCCTTAAAGATTTCTGAAGTTCCTCAGCCATTGTAACAGGAGTATGTATGTCCCGAGCTTTTTCTCTCTGCAGGCGTCTGTACGTTCCACAACCTCGGGATTGAGAGGTATTATATTCCGACCCCTTCGAGGTGGCATACGCCATTGAGATCACCTGAAAAGAAAATTAAACAGATAAAGTTAGTTTAAATTAAGATCGTAATGACTTATCTTTAATATTGATAACAAATAATACTAGTCCCCGGCAACGGCGCCAAAAACTTGTTGTTCGATTTATGCAACGATAATTGACGCGCAAGTATACGCGGTCAACAAGTAATATAAGATAAGTAGGGTGTCGTACCCACGAGGACGAAGTCTTAAATGCAAATCAAATACTAATTTAAGTTATATACTATCTTATCTAAACAAATGATTGGAGGTGGTATTTTAAACTATGCGATTACAACTAAAGGAAGCGGGAGAAATTGAAGTAATAGGGAGACAAGCTAGGATTACAATTTCCCTAATGCGTCACCTAATCTCCTAACTCTCCACAATACAAACAAATCAAGGAATGGTCAGCCGAGAATAGAACTATGCATATGCTTCTGTCGAAGGCCAAATGCACATCCCTAGCTAGATGAATCACAATATATCTATCGATGAAAATAACTAGGCTAGGGTCATTAAGCTCAGTCTCAAGGCTACACAAGGCAAATAGAGATATGTCTATCCTATTAAGCAATTTATGCATACCCTCCTTTAGGCAAGGGCATAACAAGTGTTATTGTATTTTAAAAGCCAGATATTAATGTCCAATATTCAATATCCATTAATATCACTGCCAAAAACTCTGTCAAGCATTTAGTCAATAAGCAAGAAATACAACAACCCATTCCCAAAATGATTCGTTAATATAAATAGGAGAGAAAGTTAATTAGGCTAAACACTAGGTTACATTGCAATCCTAAAAAGGAATTAGTTCATAACCATGGTGCTAATACACATTTCTATCACATTCAACATTGCTAAGTAATACACAAATAACTGAGAGATTTAGAATAAGAAAACTCCTGTAGTAAGGTTTTCTGTCTCCAAGTCTTCTCTTCTCCGTGTAACTCCTGAGCTGTGTATGAAGCAATAACTATCCTCCCCTAAAACACAGCTTCTTTCTGGTCTAGAATCTCTACCAAAATATTCTCTGTTATCGCTCTCTATATCTTCGTTATTTTTAGGTCATTAAACGCTAACCACTGGCTAGGCACCGGAGGTGACGCTGCGGCGCGGAGCCCATAACTGCTTGGTGGCGCTGCGGCGCCACTCACGCTGCGGCTCGAGAATAAGAAGGACCGGGCCGCTGCAGCGCCAGATGACATCAGCATGAACCAGGAGTTGGCGCTGCGGCGCGGGCTTAAGACTAGGATCTGGCGCTGCGGCGCCAGAGTGTAGAAAAAGACAATTTTGCCCCTGCAAGCTGAAAATGACCTAAACAGCCCTGCATCAACAGGAAGAGCATAACAACAACAGAATATATACAAAAGCTCAACAAATAAAACAAAAACAAGCAACGTCTTAAGCTTTAGAGAATCTGATATGCGATATAAATACCACACATCACACGCCAGTAAGGAGAAATCCTTATTGGAAGGCCCCCTCTTTCTTGGAAATGACCTGGTTGTCAATATTGTAGTTCTGTAATATTATTTATGAATGATTAATTATTGATATATATGATAAGAAATATATTTACTCAATGTGGATTTAAACGGAGGAATTTTTAGCAAAAGTGACAATTATGAGAATGGATATTTTATCTGTTCTGATAAAATAATTCATTCAAATATATTATTATAATATTACATTATATGTGTATAATATAATAATATAATAGTGATGATATTTTTTTTACAATAAATTCATGATACATAAACATGTGGGTTGGAAGAATTATTGGTCATTTGTGGTGGCTGCTTGGTTTTGAAAGAATGGGGATGTGGAAAAATCATCCGTATGTAAATTTGGGTCATTTTTTCGTTCGGAATTTGGAAAAACTTTCTTCTACAAAGTTGTAGAGAATTAAATTTTATATGGAATGGACATAAGGTTCGTATTTTTTTGATAAAAATGCAATTTATTATAAATTATTGATGTTTCAGAATAAATGTTTTTATTAAAAATATAGGTGGGCCCCACTTTTGTCATGTGCGGAGAAGTGCTGAAATTTTAAGTTTGGGTGCGTACAAATTCAAAGGAGTAAAAGCCTCCAGTTGCAAGTTAAGTCAGCATTGGCGTTCTGGCATTTTTCTATAAATAAGGTGCTTAGTTAGAAATGAAAATCACACAAAATCAGAAAATTTTCTCTCTATAATATCGAGCGTATTTCTTGTGAGTATTTAGATACTTTGAGTGTTGAAAACACTACAAGTTTTCGTCCACAAAATATCCGATATTCTAGTCAAAATTACTCTCCTGTTAAGGTAAGGGATGTTATTTTCTTTCGTAAATAATGTTATTCTTTTCAATATCATTATACAAAAATATTGGCATGGATTTTATTATGAAATTTTTACTTTTTCCGTCGGGGATACTATTCACGTATACGACACTATTCACGAAAGAAATTAATTTTTTTCTATTTGTCCAAGTTGCGTGTTAAGGTTCCTATCTTTGATTGGATCCAAGTTTTGATCTTCATTCTTGAACTTTGCTCCACAATTGATTATTACGGAGTATTATTGAACTTGGATAAACTAAATTACGAATCCCTAATCTTTGTCCTTTATCTCACTGAATTCGTTATTTATATTATTTTTCATCATCCTCAGTCCTAAATGGTGATATAACTGAATATCTTTGGCCTGTAGAGCAAAGATGAATGATTACCTGATGAATATCTTTGGCCCGTAGTGCAAAGATGGATAGGTGTTGAGATGAACATGACCACTGGTGATTCAAATGAATATCTTTGGCCCGTAGTGCAAAGATGAATATTTGATTTGAGATATATATTGATTGATGTTACAGGGATAAAATATTGATGATGGACTTTTAAATCATAGAAGATAGTAGACTTCATTCTCTACGTAACTCTTCTAATGAATTGATATTTTCGCTGCAGTTGTTGATCTAAAACTTGTTGTCCATAATATTTTATCTGATTTGTTGAAGACTAACGATAATTTATTCTTCATTATCTTAGTCATAATATTCTTTACTGGGCTAGTTTAGCTCACCCTTTTCATCTATTGCCCTCTTCAGAGAATGAGAATATTGCGAGAACTAGTCGGGGATCAGTGTGATGGTCAAAGTAGAGTAGTAGTAGTCCTCACCATTTTTGTAAAATAGTGTGATAATAATTATAATAAAAGAGGACTGAATTTGAGTGTTTATATTTCGTATTTTATACGATTTATATTGAAACTCACAGTTTGTGTGGTCGTATTTTGCACGACCGTATATTATAAAAGATTTTATTTGGATTCTGTACCATGTATTTGGCGACTCAGAATGGGTTGAGTATTGAATCTATTTTGGGGGCGTCACAGTTAGTATCAGAGCTTAGGGTTATGATCTTTGACGGAGATCTGGGAATAGAACTAAGAGGGGAGAGACGAGTAAAACCTTCGCTAGTGTGTCCTACCTAAGCTTATTTGGTATTTAATTGGTATGTTGGAACATAGGGTTAATATGTGATATGTTAATTTGTTTAATTAACCCTTGTTTTATGGTAGTAATTAAGAATGGCAGCTGAAAATCTAAACAATGGAGTGAATGGGACCGTTGAGACACCTTTAATCACCAACCAGGAAAACGTGCAACAAGAAGGCTATATTCCTCCTGTAAATAACCCTACCAAAGAAACGATGGATGATTGGATGTTTAGGAACTTTTTGCAGTTCATGCAAAGCCAGACGAGGGAGACTCGTGTTCATAATATAGGTGGAAATAACAAGTCGCTGCGTATCACTGCTAAGCAGTTTAAAGAGTTGGGACCACCAGAGTTTCAGGGAAAGCTAGATCCAATCAAGGTAGAAAGTTGGATTAAGCAAATTACTAAAATATTTGATGTCTTGGGATGCACGGAGGAACAGAAGGTTCCATTCGCCTCGTTTATGTTCTGTGGAGAGGCAGATTACTGGTGGGACACTGTGAAGCGTACCCAGCCTGTCGCACTCAAGATGTCTTGGGAGGAATTCTAGAAACTGTTCAATGACAAGTATTTTCCAGAAAGTATTTATCATATGAAGGAGGTAGAATTTATCAGACTGGAACATAACAACATTACGGTGTCCCAGTACGAGGCTAAGTTAGCGGAGTTATCTCGGTTTGCACCTCATTTGATGGAGAATGAGGAACGTATGACGCGGATGTTTCTGAGAGGTTTGAAACCAAAAATTCGTCAATACCTCATTTCTCACAAATTTTCTCTATATTCGGATGTAGTGAATAGGGCCCAGTTATTAGAACGAGATAATGATTATGTTCAACCAAGGGACAACAACTAAGGTCGTACCGGTGGCAGCAGTCATCGGAACAATGACAACAAGCAGGGAGGAAAGTATCATGACAGAAGCGGTAACCACTCCGGTGGTAATTGTGGCCATGATAATAGAAGGAGTGAGTCAGGGGGATATTTCAAGAAGAGAAGGTACAACAATGAAAACGTGAAAACATCGACAGCAGCACTAACATCAACTATTTCTATGGGAGGAGAACGACCGCCGGTCATATGCTATAAATGCGGGCAAGAGGGACACATCAGTCCTAACTGCACACAGCTATCCAAGGTGTGCTATAACTGTGACACCCCCGAATCTGGGTCCTCTGACCCTGGTCCGGTCGCCACGATACAATACTAACATCCACCTCTAACAACATACGATAACTAAAAATGCGGAATATAATAGACGTACGTCGTTCATTCAAAAGGTGTTACTAGTCCCAAGATTCGATAACCTTAATACATCAATACAAACATACCCTAGAATAAACATTAGGGTTCATATTACATTAACAGTAATTAAACTAGACATAAAGATAAAGTCTACTCCTTGCAAACCATCCTAAATCTTTCCTTTACCCTTGTCCTTCCCTGAGGGCTCGGGCTTAACTGCAATATAAGTCATGATATAGCAAGAATGAGCAACAAGTTTGCTCAGCAAGTTTAGATACAATAATAAAGGATATATCATGATGAATGGAAAAATATCTGACAACGATTTCAACAAAATGAATATCTTAAAGATTCAACAATATGAATATTAAAACGATTCAATAATATGAATATTTGTAAGGTTCAACAACCTGCATGATTCAACACTATGAACATCTGAACAATTTAACAATATGAATATTAAAAGCAAAGATAATAATTGCCTTTAGAATGACTGATAGTCGAGTAGACTCTGAACTATAACTTTCCAATGGGTTCAATAGCTAATTGACCCTTTTTAGAATTACTGGCTTCTGGCTACAGAAACTTAGTACCTTGAGGAGATCAGCCTCGGGCACAACGTGAATATGCATAACACTTAAATCTGCTTACTCGTATCATATATGTTAGATACCTGGGCACACTCCTACATATGAGGGGTGTTCTGTTCCGTCTAAGAGTCCATACCATCAATTGGTTTGGATAGCTTCAAAGAAAACTTCATACACTAGTCTGACCGAGCAAAGGTTCAGACTCTTACTGGCATGTTTCAAGAAATTTAGGACCTTGAATAATGTACAAGTCCAAGACTGTACGAGCTCAAATGCACTAGGTGCGGACATCAATAATATCAATGTGGAATAATTGATAAGTAATTAAACCACTAAATAACATGCTTGGAAATAAAGTTCAAGCAATTAAGTAAACAACTTTCGATTCAACAATAACCTACTCAATACAAAATGAGAAGGATAGAGAACTTGCACAAAGTGAAGTTTAGAATTTGCACAATATAGGAATTTGTGTAAGTTCAGGGAACTTGCACAATACTCAACGTGTGAAGTTCGGGGAACTTGCACAATACTCAACATGTGAAGTTCGGGGAACTTGCACAATACTCAACGTGTGAAGTTCGGGGAACTTGCACAATACTAGATTTCCTTGCATAAAATAAATGCATAGGCTTAGACACTTACGACATCAAAGAGTGAAATTCGAGGAATTTCACCATAATAGATCCCTTGCATAAAGTAAATGCATAGGTTAGGACATTTGCTGACAACGTTCTTTGAGTAAAGTAAACACAAAGATAAGATACTTGTACAATATATGAGTTTGTAGAAGTTTAGAGAACTTGCATAATAAAGAAATGAAGTTCGGGAATTTGCAAAATAATCAAAGTGTGAAGTTCGGGGAACTTTCACGATACTCAAAATGTGAAGTTCGGGGAACTTGCACGATAATCAAAATGTGAAGTTCGGGGAACTTTCACAATACTCAAAATGTGAAGTTCGGAGAACTTTCACAATACTCAAAATGTGAAGTTCGGGGAACTTGCACTCAACATAACAATCAAATGAAACTAGGAAACTTGCACCGTAAAAGAGTGTAAGTTAAGAAACTTGCAATACAATAATAATCTGCTCAATATAATATGAGAAGGATAGGAATTTGCACAATAAAGGTGAAGTTTAGAATCTCGCTTACTCGAGTAATTGAATAAGGTAGTGCAAGGATTTAAAATACTTGCACAATAAAAGTAGGGTTCAAATACTAGCTTATAATATCCGTTGAATAAGGTAATACAAGGGTCTAGGATACTTGCTCAAATATAACTTGAGGAAGATAGGGAACTTGCACAAATAATAAGTGTAAGTCAGGGAACTTGCAAATAATACAATAACGGGTTCAAAAGAACTTGCACAATCAAAGAGTGAAGATCGGAAACTTGCCTGTTTGCTCAGCTACAAATAAATTCTAGCTTTAATTAAACTGCGTTGGAACGACCTAACATTAACAAGTCGGTCTCTTCCAATTAGTATGTATAAACTAATATAAGTCTACACTTAACAAACATCTAATCATTATATAATTCTATCACATAAGATCACGTTCAATATCAAACATACCATTTATAGCATCATAATATGTTAACTGTTAAAATCCGACTTAAGCAAATTGTTCGGGTCTGAAAGTGTCCCGGCGTAACCCTAGCATGCAACTATTGCCATTACACTAATACACATACTTATCAAGTTGAAAATTTTCATTCGAGACTAGCATGCTCATCCTAATCTAATTTAATAATCATATGTATTCATGCCGGTAAACCTTAAGTTAAACAAGTTCATACTTCACAGGTTTACTACTCCGGTCATACTATCTCAAAACAAGGCTACACAATACCTAATATGTATGCTTGGGTATACTACACAAATATACTTCAAATAACATAGTTCATATTTGAGACTCATTTTCTATGAATACGTGCATATGTGAAATCCATGCTTTAACAAAAGGATGCTCATGTCAATATGTCTATAGGCATAATGACATCCTAATAAACATGCTTATATGCTCACAACATGTCTCACATGGTATATAACTTTCAAATCTTAAGTTCTCCTTCAAAAGTATACTAAGTCCACAAAGATCGTTTAAGTATAATCAAAGTGTTTTGTAACTATGACTCACTTGCATTAGAAACACATACCAAAGCCACATGAATGCTCTCATATCACAAGACAAAATTATTGGTCAAGTTTACTTTTCAAAGTTCTTAAGTTTCTTATTTTAAAATATCTTAACTTACGATCAAGTATGCTAGTATGTTCTACCACATTAGACTTAGTGTTCATGTCCATTTGGACCATACTAACATGCTTGTCCAATTAGAACGCATACACAATATCTATATGTTAAAGTTCACCTTTGAAACTTAGATCTTTCGTTAGAAATGTTCAATAGTGGGGTTCACATGCTTATATTATATTATGAAACTCGTATACCTAGGTCAACGTGTCTCCCATACAATTCTAAGTCATGCTATCATGCTTGCAAGGTCAGAATACAATCATGGCAAGTATACATATCGAGTTTGTTTCCATATTTGAAGTTAGTTTATGAAACGCTAAGTTTATTCCAAACTATAATTACTTATGCAACTATTAGTGAAACATGCTTACATTGCCTCAATACATCCATATATATATATATATCACTCATACTAGTATGCTTAATCCAAACTAGTACCACAATTTAGCATGAACAGGTAGCAAAACAGAAAAATTTTCTGCAAACAGGCACTGGCGCAGCTGCGCAGGCTGGCGGCCAGGCCAGAAGCTGTGCAGTTTCGGCAGTGAGCTAGCCCAAATCAAAATTTTCCAACCAAAATCGTTCCAGACAAGTCCTAACATAATTCTAACATATATAAAAAACTTATATACCCCCTAACAATCATGTTCCAATCAACTTAACAATCAATCCATGATCAATTGAAATCAAAATCTAGAAATCTCAGAAACAGAACATGGAAACGAAATTGTACCTCTGTGAGAAATGGACTAGCTGCAATAATACTCTCCCTCAACTCAGTTGAACTCTCATAATACAAGCTTAATTCTAAACTTATAGAAAATCTCAGCAATGTAAATTATGAGGGAGGAGAGCTCTTATATAGGCAAATGTATATCCGGTTCTTGCTTTTGTTCACCAAATCAAAACAAAGGATAGCAAGATTATATAATGGTCAAGGATTGGTAGGTGAGTAGTTGGTGATTCCATTCATGAATCCCACTCCCCATCTCATGATTAGCTAGCTTGGTTGAGTTTGAGGAGAAAGAGATAGAGTAGCATAGCATGTGGGTGTTTACGTATGAAGAATGAAGAGAAGAGGGGCTCTCATATAACTCAGCCACTTGTATTCCATGTACCAATGTTACATACATATAGTATATATTTAAGCTACATGTATCCATTCCATATACATTTAAATGGGAGCTACAATGTTATTTCTAATGTACAAATAATGATATAATGCATCAAGTAAGGTATATACATATAATCCATGTACATTATTTTACTAACACCAAATATAATATAATTGTGTATTGCTCATTATTCAATACCATAACTGTTATTATAACTTACTGAAATCATTATCAATTAATAATGTTATTGATATAATATAAAGTAATATGGTATACATATTAATGTCTATCCATGTATGGTCACATGCTCTTATGTACATATTACACTTATCAATCTCACATAATACAATTAATGTTACTATATAGTCTATATATAATATACATAGCCATATCAAATGTCACCTTGTATAACATACCTTATAGATAACTATCATATAATAAAGGTTTAATATAACATATACTTGCATATAACAATTAATCAATTAACCAAGTAAATATTATATATTTATTAATCTCTTACTCATTAATTATTATTTATTCATAATAATAATTAATCATCACATTATCAATTAATTACTCAAATATAAATAATTAATCTCGATTAAATCTCTACACTATATTCAAGAAATTTGAATATATAATTTACTAACACTTTTATTAATATTCTGATATAAAAGTCTCAGGGTTAATCTACTAATTTAAATAACCACTAGTGATTCCCTTTAATAAAATTCTAGCATTTATTAGCATAGGTTAAATCACGTAAGCACATAACCACAAAAGGTTTAAATAAGTTTGAAAAATTAACTCTCAAAAATTTAAAATCACATGTAAAATTAATAAGGAGCCTAAAATTCCTGGTCGTTACAATAACTGTGGAAAGGAAGAACATATAGCTCAAGTGTGTCATGTAGCAAAACCAAGTCCAGCTGGGGTGGTGATTCCTAAGGCAGTTCCGTACAAGTCAAAGTCGGTAGTTCATGGAAGAGCTTTTGTCGTGACTTCCCAACAAGTAAAGAACCCGAATGAGCTTATTACGGGTAAGCTGATAATAAACTTTTGCGAAGTTTATACCTTTTTAGATACCGGTGCTACCCATTCTTTTATTTCACCTACTTGTTCTCAACGTTTGAACTTGACTTCTGAGAAATTAGACTTTAACTTATCTGTTGAAACTCCGTTGGGAGAAACCTTTGTTACATCCACAGTTTACAAATCTTTCTTGATTCAAATTGGTACCCTAACCCTAACTGTTGATCTTATATCTCTGAAAATACTTGCATTTGACGTGATTTTAGGAATTGACTGGTTAATCACTTATCATGCAAAATTGATTGTTTTCATAAGGTTGATAGTTTTCATATTCCTAATCAACCTGTTGTGCGAATCCAAACCTCCAAACCACTAAAATCAGTCAATGTTATTTCCTGTCATAAAGCTATTCGTTTATTGAAAAACGGATGTCAAGCTTTCTTAGCACATGTCACTGATCTAAACCAGACTACGTTAGGTTTGAATGATATTTCTGTTGTTAATGAGTTTCCTGATATATTTCCCGAAGAACTTCCCGGTCTACCCCCAGAACGTGAAGTTGAATTCTTTATTGACCTTGAACCCGGTACAAAACCCATTTCTAAAATCCCATAACGAATAGCTCCTATTGAACTTCAAGAGTTAAAGGTCCAGCTACAGGAGTTGTTAGACATCGATTTTATTTATCCTAGTACATCTCCTTGGGGTGCTCCTATTTTATTCGTAAAGAAGAAAGACGGGAGTATGCGACTTTGTATTGACTATCGGGAGTTGAACCATGTCACCATCAAGAATAGGTATCTATTACCTCGTATTGATGACCTGTTCGACCAGTTGCACAGTGCACAATTCTTTTCAAAGATCGAGATTCGTTCTGGATATCATCAGTTAAAAATTAAACTGAGAATGTTCCAAAGACTACTTTCAGAACTCGATACGGGCATTATGAATTCTTAGTCATGTCTTTTGGATTGACTAATGCTCCTGCTACTTTTATGGATATGATAAACCGTGTATTCAAAGAATATTTGGATCAGTTCGTTGTTGTCTTTATTGATGACATCCTCATTTATTCCAACAGCCATGAAGATCATGAGCACCACTTGAAGCCGGTACTTCAAAGGCTTCTTGAAAACAAGCTATAAGCCAAGTTGAAGAAATGTGAGTTCTGGCTTGAGGAGGTAGCATTCCTTGGGCACGTAGTATCAAAACGTGGAGTATCTGTGGACCCGGCAAATATTAAAGCAATACAAAGTTGGGAGCAACCAAAGTCGGTGACCGAAGTACGTAGCTTTCTGGGCTTAGCTGGTTATTATCGGAGATTCGTGGAAGAATTTTCTTAAATCGCTACTCCATTAACTCAGCTGACTCAAAAAGATATAAAATTCGTATGGAACGAGGAATGTGAGAAGAGCTTTCAAGAGCTCAAGAGGAGACTCATTTTGGCACCTGTTTTGACAATATCATCTGGTTCGGATGGATTTGTTATCTACAGTGATGCTTTGGGCAAAGGGTTAGGATGTGTTCTCATGCAACATGGGAAAGTTATAGCCTATGCCTCGCGACAACTCAAGAAATATGAGAGAAATTATCCTACTCATGATCTAGAGTTGGCAGTTATCATTTTCGCATTGAAGATCTAGAGACACTACCTGTATAGGGAGAAAGTGGATATTTATACGGATCATAAGAGCCTTAAATATTTCTTCTCCTAGAAGAAACTCAACATGCGGCAACGACGTTGGCTTGAGCTGTTGAAAGATTACGACCATACCATCCAATACCATTCTGGAAGAGCGAACGTGGTAGCAAACGCTTTAAGAAGAAGATCATATGCGGGAATGAGTGCGATGCTGTCAACACAAAAGCCAATTTTGTGTGACTTACAAAAAATGGAGATAGAGTTCAAGACTCCAGGGACCCATGTGATGATGTTAAGTATACGTGTAGAACCAGTTTTAATTGATAAAGTTAAAGTTGCTCAAGCTACAGACCCGGAGCTGATAAAGATGAAGAAGAAGGTGCAAGAAGGTGCTATTCCAAAAGCAAGAATCGATGAAAAAAGAATACTTCAAGTCAACTCCAGACTTTGTGTTCCTAATGATTCTGATTTGAATTATAAATCATAATGGAGGCACACAACACACCGTTTGTGATCCATCTTGGGAGTACCAAAATATATCATGATCTTCGAAATACATTTTGGTGGAGTAATATGAAGTGAGAGATCGTGGAGTTTATCTCAAGGTGTTTAACATGTCAACGTGTCAAGGCGGAGCATCAAGTGCCAAAGGGTCCATTGCAACCACTTGAGATTCCAAAATGGAAGTGGGAACACATTACCATGGATTTCGTTACGGGTCTTCCCAAGGTTTCTCAAGGTATAGATGCGATTTGGGTTATTGTTGATAGATTAACCAAGTCTGCTCATTTCTTGCCTATACGAGAGACTTATTCACTTGAACGTCTTGCTTGTATGTATGTAAATGAGATTGTAAGATTACATGGCATACCAGTATCCATAGTTTCGGATCGTGACCCCAGATTTACTTCACGAGTTTGGGTCAGTTTGCAGAAGGCTATGGGCACGGATTTACGATTCAGTTCTGCATATCATCCTCAAACGGACGGGCAATCAGAAAAGACTATCCAAACTCTTGAAGATCAATTGAGACTCTATGTTCTAGACTTCAAAGGGAGTTGGGATAAGTACTACCATTGATGGAATTCTCCTACAACAACAGTTATCAGGCAAGTATAGGCGTGGCTCCATTCGAAGCATTGTATGGATGAAAATGTCGTTCTCCAGTATGCTGGGATGAGGTGGGTGAAGCAACATTGTTGGGACCAGAGTTAGTACGTATGACTACGGAAAAGATTCAAATGATCCGGCAATGTTTCAAACCGCACAAGATCGACAAAAGAGTTATGCTGATTATCATTGAAAGGACGTAGAATTTAAAGTTGGGGACTATGTATTGTTACGTGTTGCTCCATGGAAAGGAGTTACGAGATTCAAGAAGAGAGGAAAGCTCATCCGATGATTCATTGGTCCATTTGAGATCCTTGACCGAGTAGGAAATGTGGCCTATAGACTCGCTTTACCGCCTAGCATGTCTCGTGTTCATAACATTTTTCGCATATCCATGCTACGTAAATATGTGAAAGACCTAAACCACATTATCGAATTAAAAGTAGACGAGATAACAGAAGATTTAACGTATGAGGAGATACTTGTCAAGATCTTGGATAAGAAGGAACATGTCTTACGCTCAAAGATTATACCTCAAGTTAAAGTTTAGTGGAGAAACCATGCTATTAAGGAAATGACCTAGGAGTTGGAATCGAAAATGAAAGCGAGGTATCCTCGCCTTTTTAACATACTAGGTATGTACGTCAATTTCGAGGATAAAATTTTATAAGGAGGGGAGGTTGTAAGACCCCAAATTTTATAAATAAAGATTTAATTTTCTTTATATATTATTTTAAACAGTAAGGTGTTGTCTTGATAAATATGGTAAGTTATGGGAGAAATGTGCAAATTTTTTCAAAGTTAGCAAGTGGAAAAAAAATATTCATTTTTGTCGGGGAATATTCGTTTGGTCGTGGAATATTCTTATTGTCAGAGAATATTCGTACGACGGCGCAACCATTTGTGGGCCCCACAATAGAATAACTGTCGGATGAAGAAAATGACAAGAATGAGTTTTCTAAAAATAACGGCGTAGTTATTACCGTTAGAATAATTGAAATACCCGGTGGTTAAAATACTGTAATACGCGGTGTTGCACAGTAGCACACGGTATTGCACAGTAATTCTAATTATTGATTCTTACATAAGAAGTCGTTACACAATAATTGTTATAGTAATTACTATTCAGTATTTTATATTATTGACTCAATAATTGCTACATTGATAATTGCATAATTGCTACGTTGATATTTCATATTATTGATTCAATAATTGTCATTGCACAGTATTTCAAATTATCAAATCAATAATTCATATTATTTGAATAATATTATTAGATAGCATTATTGGCAATGTCTAAGGAAGTTCTGTCTAGGAAAGGGGTTGGTTAATTTGCGCGCAAGTAAGGAGAAATCCTTATTGGAAAGCCTCCTCTTTCTTGGGAACGACCTAGTTGTCAATATTATAGTTCTGTAATATTATGTATGAATAATTAATATTTGATATATATGATAAGGAAATATTTACTCAATGTGAATTTAAATAGAGGAATTTTAACAAAAGTGACAATTATGAGAATGGATATTTTATCTGTTCTGATAAAATAAATCATTCAAATATATTATTATAATATTACATTATAAGTGTATAATGTGATAATATAATAATATAATAGTGATGATATTTTTTTACAACAAATTCACGATATATAAACATGTGGGTTGGAAGAATTATTGGTCATTTGTGGTGGTTGCTTGGTTTTCAAAGAGTGGGGGTGTGGAAAAATCATCCGTATGTAAATTTGGGTCATTTTTTCGTTCAAAATTTGGAAAAACTTTCTTCTACAAAGTTGTAGAGAATTAAATTTTATATGGAATGGACATAAGGTTCGTATTTTTCTGATAAAAGGGCTATTTATTATAAATTATTAAAGTTTCGGAATAAATATTTTTATTAAAAACATAGGTGGGCCCCACTTTTGTCTTGTGTGGAAAAATACTAAAATTTCAAGTTTGTGTGCCTACAAATTCAAAGGAGTAAAAGCCTCCGGTTGCAGGTTAAGTCAGCATTAGCGTTCTAGCAATTTTCCTATAAATAGGGTGTTTAGTTAGAAATGAAAATCACACTAGAATCAAAAAAATTTCTCTCTATACTATCGAGCGTATTTCTTGTGAGTATTTAGATACTTTGAGTGTTGATAACAGTTCAAGTTTCCGTCCACATAATATCCGATATTCCAGTCAAAACTATTCTCCTGTTAAGGTAAGAGATGTTATTTTCTTTCGTAAATGATGTTATTCTTTTCAATTTTATTATACCAAAATATTGGCATGGGTTTTTTTTTATGAAATTCTTATTTTTTTTCGTCGTTACAATTCACATATACGACACTATTCACGTATACGGCACTATTCACGAAAAAAATTAAATTTTCTTCTATTTGTCCAAGGTGCCTGTTAAGGTTCCTATCTTTGATTGGATCCAAGTTTTGATTTTCATTTTTGAATTTTGCTCCATAATTGATTATTACGGAGTATTATTGAACTTGGATAAACTAAATTACGAATCCCTAATCTTTGTCATTTATCTCACTAAATTCGTTATTTATATTATTTTTCATCATCCTCAGTCCTAAATGGTGATATAACTGAATATCTTTGGCCTGTAGAGCAAAGATGAATGATTACCTGATGAATATCTTTGGCCCGTAGTGCAAAGATGGATAGGTGTTGAGATGAACATGACCACTGGTGATTCAAATGAATATCTTTGGCCCGTAGTGCAAAGATGAATATTTGATTTGAGATATATATTGATTGATGTTACAGGGATAAAATATTGATGATGGACTTTTAAATCATAGAAGATAGTAGACTTCATTCTCTACCTAACTCTTCTAATGAATTGATATTTTCGCTGCAGTTGTTGATCTAAAACTTGTTGTCCATAATATTTTATCTGATTTGTTGAAGACTAACGATAATTTATTCTTCATTATCTTAGTCATAATATTCTTTACTGGGCTAGTTTAGCTCACCCTTTTCATCTATTGCCCTCTTCAGAGAATGAGAATATTGCGAGAACTAGTCGGGGATCAGTGTGATGGTCAAAGTAGAGTAGTAGTAGTCCTCACCATTTTTGTAAAATAGTGTGATAATAATTATAATAAAAGAGGACTGAATTTGAGTGTTTATATTTCGTATTTTATACGATTTATATTGAAACTCACAGTTTGTGTGGTCGTATTTTGCACGACCGTATATTATAAAAGATTTTATTTGGATTATGTACCATGTATTTGGCGACTCAAGATGTGACCCCTTAAATTGAGTTGATTAGATAGTTAAACTCTTACGTGCTAACCAGTTACACAAGTTTCAGACAAAATCAAATTTTCATCTTGATTAACATTATAACTCATCATTAATAATCACGTTTGTTCTAGTTAACATGCAACATCAATCCTATCATTGGCCGAGCTAAATACACATCAATCCATTGCTTAAACTCATGTAACCTATATGCCTAAATGCAACAATATATTTTTGAGATTTTTTTTTGTTTAATTTTGTTCATTTTTTATATATATATACCATATAACTCATGTAAACTTTGAAACTAAGAACAAAAGAAGGTACATATGCTCTACTCTAAAGTGCAATTCACTTAACATGCAAAATAAACTACCCTAATCATGCAACTAACTACTCATGCAACTAACTACTCATGCAACTAACTAAATGACTAATTCTACCCTAAACTTAAAGAATACAATGTTCTCACTGGATATAATAAAAAAGTTTGAGGACTTCCCTGAGCTATCAAGCGTCATGCTCGACCGGTGGATCCTCGGTAGGTGGGTCATCAACCGGGTCCTCAACAGGCTGTGGGGGAAGAAAAGTTGGTAGCGGCTGTGGAACTGGAAACTGGAAGTCTTCACTGGTAGTATTGAGTCGGGCAAAGGCAGCTGCCAGAGACACGTTGAATTCATTCTGCGTGGCAAACATGTGGTCTTGCATGGCTGCTAACCTTGGAACCTCTGATAGACATACTGCTGCATATTGCAGAACTGGAAGCTAAAATATGCCTTTGATCGGGCCTAGGTTGCAGTCCTAGCTTGGTTATCTTCTTGATCTTCTTCCTCAATAAAATATTCATCCTGTGCGTCCGCCTCTACATCATCCTCATCCTCGAAAAATGTAAATCCAAGGCCACGGAGGTGCGACTTCCCTCCTTTCCAGCATCCGTACCTCTGAATAAAATTTGGATCTAGGCACACTACAGGCTGCTGGATAGGCTTCGTGGAACTCCATTGTACCCTTGCCCGGGAACATAGTGCACATATTAACGATGGGTGAGGCAAGCCGCCATGGACTGATCCACAAAGATTGCGACGGATATTATGGTAAAAAGACAGCCCACGTTAATTGATCGATCTTTACAAATGGTGTATAGTATAATTGACCTTTCCTTCATAAAATCGCTCGTGTGTGTGCAAGGTAGCAATTTGGCACACAAGAACGCATGCCATAGCTTCCCATATAAACTTAGGTGGCCCGTCTGAAAATGAGATCCATTTGATGACCATGTGGCGTCGGGCCTACACAATTCGGTCAGAATTTGGTCATAGTGTGCTCCTCTTTACTTGAGTGCCGAATACGAACAAGTTATATATGGCAGATTATAATATTCGTTGATCTCTTGCACGATAAACAGAACCATTTTTCCCCTCACGAAGGCGAAGAACGGTGATTTATCGGGAGCATTGGTGTAAAATTTCTTGACAACCTCCACTATGGCGGCGTCTGGATATGCCACGAGTGCTTCCTATCTCATCTCGCAAATCTGATTAAACATAGTCCCATTGAACTCATCGGGAGCTAAACCACACTCTGTTACCAATGATTTATTTGAGGCGTACTCGAACCGATCCGCCGCCTCGGCATTCAAGAATTTTCATCTGTCGAATTGCCTCGAGGCAGTGGACGAACCTTCCCCACGTGCCCTTTTCTTTTGTGTGGAAGTCATTGTGCCATCGGTGTGCCTCTAACTTGCAATAGGATGATGAAGTTGTTGTTGAGGCCTTTTGTCGAACACTTGGTATGCACACTGTTAAAGCTTGATTATCTTACCCCCAACTTAAATTGTTATGCCCAATTTGTAAATTCTTTAAAGCCTAGTGTAGAAACCTAAAAAATCTCTAACGATTAGCCCAAAATCAACGTTACCTGTAAGTGAGTGTGATGAGTTCGGAGGATAGCCTTGTGGTAGTGAAGAATCTCCTTTTTCCTTTGGAATTTGGTTGAAGTAGGAACCCTAGAGGGTGACTGAGGAGTTGATTTGCTGATGAACTTTTGAAGGTGAACTTGAGAATGAGTCAGTTTTAGATTGGGGATGTATTTGGTCGATATTGTGTATGCCTCTTTAGTTTCGGATGTGAGAAGATGGTAGAGTTTTGTTTGAATTGGGATTGTAATTATCGAATTCTGATTTTTTAAAACTGGGAAAAGGGACACTAGCCGGGGCGCATATTTTTGTGCTTGAAAGTGCGTCGGGGAGCATTCGACCATAGAGGTCCGCGCTGGGGTGAAATTTTCCTTTACAAATATGCGCTAGGGCGCAGTTTGGCTGAGAGGTACATGTCAGGGCGTATTATTTGTTCCTTGAATCTACACCGGGGCGCAGATGGTATTTTCCTGCTGAACATTTTTCCTTGCTTGTCTGCAGTTCCCGTAGTCACCCCATTCCATTGAGTTGGTTCCAATTTGTTGTCATGCTCATTTCTGGTCCCCTCCTACAATCCAAAACATACACATCCTTAGTATCGATGTTAACTCGACAATTAAATACAATTTTTACTCTATAATTCATTCTAATCTATTGCTACTTTACTTAATCAAAACAAATAACTATCAAAAATTGAAATAAACTAATGATTGGGTTACCTCCCATCAAGCGCTTGATTTAGAGTCATTCAGCTTGACTACTCCTAGTTTTAAACTGGATCGGTGAGGTCAATTGAGGTTGCTTGGCGATCGAGATCACCACCCCAGTAGTGCTTTAAGCGTTGGCCGTTGACTTTGAATGTTTCGGACGAGTCTCGGCTGTATACTTCAACGGCTTCATGTGGAAACAATGTCTTGATTGTAAAAGGGCCCGACCACCTGGATTTTAATTTTCTGGGGAAGAGTTTCAACCGAGGGTTGAATAGCAATACTGACTGGCCCGGTTCAAACTTTTTCTCCACTATCTTCTGATCGTGCCATTTCTTGACCTTTTCTTTTTACAACATTTGAATTCTCATATGCTTGCAGGCGGAATTCATCTAACTCATTGATTTGCAAAAGTCTTTTCTCCCATGCCGCTGCTAGATCAAAGTTGAGTTTCTTGATTGCCCAATAAACTTTATGCTCGAGTTCCACTGGAAGGTGAAATATTTTTCTATAAACTAACTGATAGGGAGACATGCCTTTCGGGTTCTTATAACCGGTCCGATATGCCCAAAGAGCGTCGTTTAGTTTTAACGACCAATCTTTTCTATTCGGGTTGACAACTTTTTCCACGATTCGCTTTACCTCCAGGTTAGAAACTTCGTCTTGGCCACTTGTCTGAGGATGGTAGGCTGTGGCGATTCTGTGTTTGACTACATAATTAGTCAAGAGAGCGGTGAAGTACTTATTATAGAAATGGCTCCCTTCATCACTGATAATTGCCCTTGGGGTTCCAAATCGGGTGAATATATTCTTTTATAGGAATTTTAGTACCACCTTCGCATCATTCGTTGGTAGCGCAACTGCCTCAACCCATTTCGATACATAGTCAACTGCCAATAGGATGTACAAATTACTGAACGAAGACGAAAATGGTCCCATGAAGTTGATTCCCCATACATCAAAAACCTCGACTTCCAAAACCATATTGAGACACATCTCATTCCGCTTAGAAATATTCCCCACTCGTTGACATCTATCCCAGTTTTTAAAGCACTAATGTGCGTCTTTGAATAAGGTGGGACAATAGAAGCCTGCCTGATGGACTTTTGCAGTTATTCTTTTGCTCCCGTAGTGTCCCCCCCTATAATGAGGCGTGATATGCCTGTAATATGCTCTCTACTTCACTTCCTGGCACACCGCCGAATCATTCTATCAGCACACTGTCAAAACAAATACGGTTCATCCCACACATACCACTTCACATCGTGTAAGAATTTCTTCTTTTGTTGGCGTGTCAAATCTGGTGGGAGAATTTTACTCACCAAGTATTTCGCAAAATACACGTACCATAGGAACTCACCGTGGATCAGAAATAACTATTCATCTGGAAAAGACTCGTTGATCACTACCTTATCTATCTCGTCCTGATTCGGGTTTTCCAGTCGTGAAAGATGATCAGCCACCTGATTTTCTGTCCCCTTCCGATCTTTAAACTCTAAATCAAACTCTTAGAGGAGTAAAATTCAGCGAATCAGTTTCGGTTTGGCGTCTTTCTTTGCAACTAGATATCGGATGGCCGAGTGATCTGTGTACACCACACCTTAGTCCTTACCAAATACGAGCAAAACTTATCAAACGAGTACACAACCGCAAGTAATTCCTTTTCGGTGGTTGTGTAGTTCAACTGTGTATCGGTCAGTGTTTTGCTCGCATAATAGATGGCATGAAAGACTTTCTCCCGGCGTTGTCCAAGCATAGCTCCGACTGCATAGTCACTGGCATCACACATTTGTTCGAACAAAATTTTCCAATCCGGTGCTATGATCACGGGGGCTGTGGTTAGCTTCTTCTTTAATTGCTCAAATGCCGCTAGACAGTCTTTATCAAATTTGAACGGTGCATCCTTTTCCAAGAGACTGTATAGTGGCTTTGTGATTTTGGAGAAGTCTTCGAGGAATAGACGGTAGAATCAAGCATGCCCGAGAAAACTCCGAATACTCTTTACTGAAGTAGGCGATGGCAGATTTTTAATTATCTCTAATTTAGCCCAATCAACTTCGAAACCTTTTCTAGACACTTTATACCCAAGTATTATCCCCTTTTGGACCATAATATGGCATTTTTCCCAATTGAGCACCAGATTTGTCTCAACACATCTTTTTCAGCACTAGGACTAGATTTTCGAGGCACCTGTTAAAAGATTCCCCGAATACTGAAAAGTCATCTATAAACACTTCCGCACTGTGCTCCACCATGTCTGAAAAGATTGCCATCATGCAACATTGAAAGGTCACCGGTGCGTTACACAGTCCGAATGACATCCTTCTAAAGGCAAAGGTGACATATATGCATGTGAACGTCATTTTCTCTTGATCCTACGAAGCGATCACGATCTGGTTGTATCCTGAATACCCATCAAGCAAACAGTAGTACTTATGTCCAGCTAGTCTGTCCAACATCTGATTAATAAATGGCAAGGGAAAATGGTCTTTTCTGGTTGCCTTATTCAACTTTTTGTAGTCCATGCAAACCCTCCATCCAATCACTGTCCTTGTCGGTATCAGTTCGTTGTTCTCATTTTTTACTATTGTCATGCCACCTTTCTTCGGGACACATTGAACTGGGCACACCCATGCATTGTCTGAGATTGGGTAGATAATTCCAGCATCCAGCCATTTCAATATTTCCTTCTTCACTGCCTCTTTCATGATTAGGTTAAGCCTCCTTTGTTGTTCCACTGTTGGCTTGCCATCTTCCTCCATCAGAATCTTGTGCAATAAGAATGAAGTGCTGATTCCTTTGATGTCGACGATAGTCCATCCAATAGCAAACTTGTATTACCTCAGACCTCTTAACCTTACTTTCCTGTAATTTGTTAAGCGCAGATGCAATAATAACAGGTAAAGTAGATGAATTTCCCAAATAAGCATACCTGAGGTGATTGGGTAAGGGTTTGAGTTTTAGTGCCAGTGGTTCCTCTAGAGATGGCTTCATCCTTGCTGATGAAGTTCCTGCTGCTTCCAATGGCTCAAATGGTAATTTGAACCTGTTCACTCTAGGATGTGCCTCTACCAACTGCAAATATTCCACTAATTCTAGTTCATCTCCATCACAGTCTCCCATCAGTGTAGATTCTAAAGGGTCGGTACTCAATATCCAATGTTGTTCAACTCCCACCACTTTATTGATTAAATCCATCCGAAAACACTCCTCATCCTCTTTGGGGAAGTTCATGGCCTTAAACACGTTGAAGGTTACCTCTTGATCTTGAACTCTCATAGTTAACTCTTCTTTCTGAACATTCAATAAGAGTCCTACCGGTTGCCAAAAATGGTCGCCCAAGGATTATTGGAATATCCTTATCCTCTTCATAGTCTAATATGATGAAATCTGTTGGGAAGATGAACTTGTCTACTTTTACCAAAACATCCTCAACAATTCCCCGTGGATATGTTACCGATCTATTCGCCAGCTGTAGGGAGATGTTTGTGGGTCTGGGTGCCAGTAAACCTAACTTAGTATAGACTGAAAGTGGCATGAGGTTTATACTTGCACCTAGGTCACACAGACATTTGTCGAAGGCAAAACTCCCTATTTTGCACAGTTTTGAAGTCCTTTAACTTTTTCTTCTTCGACAAGATATCTTTCATGAACTTAGCATAACTAGGCATCTGCTCTAATGCCTCTGCGAAGGGGATGTTGATGTGTAGCTTTTTGAACACCTTCAAAAATTTAGTGAATTGCTTATCTAGTTTTTGTTTTCGGATCCGTTGTTGGAAAGGTGGTGGTGGATAAATTATCGGTGTAACAACCTGTTCCTTTACTGTAGAATTTTCTTCTTCTTTGTTCCCTTCCACTGTCTCTTCCACACTAATTTTAATTTTCTTCTCAGTTGTCGGCTTTTCTGAATCTTGCTCGGCTAGCTGTTTTCCACTCCGAAGTGTAACGACTTGACATTTTTCATGACCTCCCCTTGGATTCTTTTCTGTGTCACTCGACAAGGTTCCTTGGGGTCTACTGTTCAATGCACTAGCAATCTGTCCCACCTGAATTTCCAAATTCTTAATTGCAGCCGCCTGAGTTTTCATTGCCGCTTTATTTTTCGCTATGTATTTGGCCATTAGCTCCTCAAAATCTGTCTTTTTATCTTGAGGTGGAACTGATTGTTGATGTTGATTCTGAAAACCAGGGGGTATGATGGTCATGGAACCTGCTGTTGATTCTGATTTTGGTTCTGATTGTTGCCCCCTGATTATATGCATTCTGATAAGTGTTGGGTTGCCTGTTATAGCTACCCATAAATTGTACTGAAGCTGGGTTGATTACACACTGTTCTGTTGGATGCTCAACTGCACAAAGCTCACATATAGATGCTACCTATCATATGTTTCTCGTAGACATGGCATCCATCTTCTTTGATAATGCTGCTATTTGTGCCGATAGAGCTGTTATAGTTTCCATTTCCAAAATACCTGCCACTTTGGGTTGAGTTATTCTCTCACTCAGCCAATGATAGTTGTTTGTAGCCATTGTTTCTATTAAGTCCCATGCCTCCTCAAATTTCTTTGCCATAAAATCTCAACCTGAGGCTGCTTCGATGCTGGTCCGTATATGACTTCCTAAACCGTTGTAGAATGTGTTTATATGCATCCAATGCGGTAGTCCATGATGTGGGCATTTTCTTAAAAGATCCTTGTACCTTTCCCATGCTTCATACAGTGACTCCCCTTGTAGCTGTACAAATAAAGATATCTCTGTTCTCAGTTAATGTGTCTTTGAAGGCGGGAAAAACTTAGCCAGAAATTTTTGCGCCAAATCGTTCCATGTGGTGATTGACCCCGGTGGTAGAGAATGGAGCCAACCCTTTGCCTTGTCTCTGAGTGTGAACGGAAATAATCTCAATTTGATCGCATCGTCTGACATCCCGTTGCACTTGAAGGTGCCGCAGATTTCTATGAAACTAACGATGTGCTCGTTCGGGTCATCATTCGAAAGACCCCTAAATTGGCAATTATTTTGCACCATCTGTATCGTTCCAGGCTTAATCTCAAAGTTATTAGCATTAATCGCCGACCTGGTGATACTTGACTGAATTTATAAAATATGCGGTGTAGCATAATCCCGCAGTGCTTTCTCTTCTGGTTCAGCCATATTGTCTTTGGGTTTTTCAAGTTCTTCTCGAGTCTTTTCAATCCACATAGTTAACTTCTGAAACCGTTTGTCGATGTCGTCTTTGAGAGGCAACAATTCTGCCCTCTTCGAACGAGTTTGCATGCACTACTCGAGATTACCTGAAATAACCAATAAATGACAAAAATATAAGAATAAAAATATAGATAAATGTTTAACTAAAACTGATTTAATTAAACTGATATTGTAAGTATTAAACGCATTTACTGTCCCCATCAACGGTGCCAAAAACTTATTGGGCAAAATCTATACGCGCTACACACAAGTGTACGCGGTCAACAAGTAATACAATGATAAGATCAAGTATCGTACCCACAGAGACAATAATTCCAATTTAATCAAACAAGTATCAATTTTATATTATTTCAGCTTTATTAAAATAATGATTAACTAATGATTTTTATAATAAACTACTACTTAGACCAAAAGTAACACTAATTCGGGATTTTAACAAGTTTTGGAGAATTAAGCCTACAACTTCACCTATTACTTCACTTCAGATAATATACTTTCCTTCAGTTTATATCAATTACTCCAGATTATTAACCAAGAACACAAAAGCAGATATAACCATCTGTCACTGCATTACATCCATACTCACTCAAATCCACAATTGATAGAATTAAGCAAGACACCTAATTAACTAACTCACTATATCTCTATGTAAATTATAATTGAAAAAGGTTTATTAGCAAGTTCTCTTCAGATTACGTATGATGCATAGGTATCTCTATCCTATACATGAATTATGAATCCTAACTACGGTAGAAATCACAAACATACGTTACTATGGCCAGTTCTAATCCCATATATCATCTCTCGAATTTATACGGGATAACAAATAATTGGTGATCAAGCAACTATATAAGTTATGCACAACACAAAGTAAATAACCTAGAAATAATATTCATAAACTAAATTGAAAGCAATTCCATCCTCCGTTACATAATACGATCCATCATAGGCTTTAATAAGAATTTAGTTCATCATGAATGAATAAAAACCCATAATCCACAAAGTATTAAACATTCTGAATACAAGATAAATATGAAGAGAGAAAGTAGAATCTGAAATTTTGTTGTTACTCGTCTCCACGTTCGCCTTGCGTTCGTCGTGTTTCGCTTTGCGTCAAATCTCCTCATGTCTTAAAGTCACTAATTAAGGCTTTAATCTGTCTAAGTGTCTATTCTATGTGCCTCTGCAACCATATATATTCTTTTACTTCTGAGCAGCCACTCCAGCCAACCATCCATCAGTGTCCTATTCGAAATAGGAGAACCAAAGCCAATCTGCCGTAAACGTGCCCCGGCGCACATGCGCCTCGGCGGATTTTAAAGCTAAGCAAGTTCACCCCGGCGCAGATTGCAGAAATCAAGCCATTCCTTCTTTGTAAGCTTCCATCCCATCCGCTTCTTGTCCCGATCAGTTTTTGCACCAAAACCAATGCACATGCATGAAAAAGAACCTAAAACGTACTTGAAGTCGCGATATCCTAGGTTTAAATGGTGTCGATTTGTAGGCATGAAACCTATATATCAATATGCTTTGCATTAATAAGCATGGAAGGTCTCTTACATCTTGACATGAATAGCCAGCTTCCTTTTGATGATCAACTAAGGATTTTTAGAATTTATTTAAGCTCATGAGATCTTCATCCTTTGGGACGCAGCAAATATTCAGGTGCAAGCTTTGGCATTGGATGACCTTGAATGAGATCACTGCTAAGGGATCTTGATCTTGCAGCTGGTAGAGTCTTGTGACTGAAGTCATGTGCTTCAGTTTTCCTTAGTGGGGTTCGATAGACCAAGTACCTGCAGGTTAAGCGAATTTCTATTTTGGTACCCATGGTTGCTTGGGTATTGCTCAATTGTTTTCTTAAAACCCCAGTTCCTCATATTCTTGAATTTACATCATATAAGCATCAGCAATCATATTCATACATATATCAATTTTTGATATGACAGTTATAATGCATGATTGTGAGTGTGTGTATGATTAAACATTCTTGATATGATAATCTTTTTCTTTGGTTGTTACACCCTTTGCTTTGCCATGTTCACAGATTTGGAATGTTCATAGAGTGAGGATCAACTCTATTAATTATTTGCATCTGGTTGGTTCATGGAGTTGATTAGCTTCTAAGAACCTTCAAAATACACCTGTAGTGTTGATTACTGTAAGACCCCAACTTCTATGAATAAAGATTTAATTTCCTCTATATATTATTTTAAATAATAAGGTGTTGATTTGATGAATGTGGTAAGTTATGGGGTGATATGTGCAAATTTTACAAAATAAGCAAGTGGTTATAAAATATTCATTATGTCGGGGAATATTCGTTTGGTCAGGGAATATTCTTTTTGTCGGAGAATATTCGTACGACAGCGCAAACATTGGTGGGCCCCATAACGAAAAACTGTCGGATGAAGAAAACGACGAGAATAAGTTTTCTAAAAATAACGGCGAAACTGTTACCGTTAAACTGTTGAAATGCGCGGTGGTTAAAAGAATAGTAATACGTGTTGTTGCACAGTAGCACACGGTATTGCACAGTAAATTCTAATTATTGATTCTTACGTAAGAAGTCACTTACTCAATAATTGTTACAGTAATTACTGTTCAATATTTATATTATTGATTCAATAATTGTTACCTTGATATTTTATATTATTGATTCAATAATTGCTACATTGATATTTTATATTATTGATTCAATAATTGTCACAGTAACCACTGCACAGTATTTCATATTATTAAATCAATAATTGTCACTCTTATTATTGAAATAATATTATTAGATAACATTATTGACAATGTCTATAAAGTTCTATCGAGGAATGGGGTTAGGTTATATAATTGGGTGCCAATAAGAAGAAATTCTTATCGAAAAGCCCCCGCTTTCCTAGGAATGATCTGGTTGTTAATATTGTGATTCTGTAATATTATTTGGGAATAATAATTGATTATTGATAAATATGAAAAGTAAATATTTATTCAATTTTGATATAAATGAAGGAATTTTTAAGCATGAGACATTTGTTGAAAGTTGGCATTTTATCTTCTTCGATAAAATATTCATTCAAATATATTATTATAATAGTATAATTTTATAATTTAAATAGTAATATTATTATAATATATGATTTGCACGTATGTGAATTTGTTAAAGGTGAGTGGAGGTGTGAAGGTTTGCTTTGCATTCCTTTATTTTCCAAGTTGGCAGATGGAGAAATTCTCCTGCAATTAGCTTGTTTTCTAATTTTTGTGGGCCCTCAAGCATGGAAAATAAAGAATTAAGCAGAGAGAAAATGTGAGTTAGGCATTGAATGAATTGCTTGCAAAGCCATATTTTCAAAGTGTGGCCCCAACCATAAGAAAATGGGAGGAATTAGGCAGAGAAGAAAGGAAATGTTAGGTAGAATGCTTTGTTTTTTCTCCCTCTGTTGCACTATAAATAGAGGGGTAACCCTCCTTTCCAAACACACCTTCAATATCAGAAATTCTTATTCTGTAGTATTGTGAGTATTTCTTGTGATTATTTAGATAATTTTAGTGTTGATAACAGTGAAAGTTTTTATCGTCATAATATCCGATATTCCACTCAGATCGAGTAATATACTGAGGTAAAGGATATTATTTTTCTCGTAAATGATGTTATGTCATTTCGATATTCATAAAGAATATTATTTTCTTTCATATTTCATATTATGGAATAGATAATATTTCATTTCATATTCCTAAACTTAAACTTATCACGTTAAGTATTGCTTTTATAATTTCTGAAATGATCAGAAATTTCTTCAGTTTCACGTTTCATCTAGTATCATTTCACCGGAATATTGGTATAAACTTTCTTATGAAATTTTTACCTTTTCATGTCGGGATTACTATTCACATGTACGACAATATTCATGTATACGGCACTATTTACAGAAAAATTAAATTTTTTTTTATTTGTCCAAGTTGTCTGTTATGGTTACTATCTTTGATTGTATCCATGTTTTGAACTTCATTCTTGAATTTTGCTCCACAATTGATTATTATGGAGTATTCTTGGACTTGGATAAACTAAATTACGAATTCCTAATTTTTGTCCTTTATCTCACTGAATTCGTTATTTATATTATTTTTCATCATCCTCAGTCCTAAATGGTGATATAAATGAATATCTTTGGCATGTAGAGCAAAGATGAATGATTACCTTGAATATCTTTGGCCCGTAGTGCAAAGATGGACAGGTGTTGAGATGAACATGACCATTGGATATACAAATGAATAACTTTGGCCCGTAATACAAAGATGAATATTTGATTTGAGATATATATTGATTGATGTTACAGGGATAAAATATTAATGATGAAATTTTTAAATCATAGAAGATAGAAGACATCATTCTCTACGTGACCCTTCTAATGAATTGTTATTTTCGATGTAGTTGTTGATCTAAAACTTGTTGTCTATAATATTTTATCTGATTTGTTGAAGACTAACGATAATTTATTCTTCATTATCTTAGTCACAATATTTTTTACTGGATTAGTTGAGCTCACCCTTTTCGTCTATTGTTGTGATGCCCCCAAATTCAGACCGTCACTGATCTCGAATTCGGTTCATCACGTACTAATTCTAATAACAACTAAAATCTCAAATAATGGAATAACAGAATAATTTACACTGATATAACATAAATATTCTCGTCCCAAGTCTCGAAACTATTGCTAATACACTTCATAACTTAAACCAAACATATCTTAATACATAACATTAAATAAGTCTTAATACAACATAACGGAAACATCCTAATATTGAAAAGCACAGCTACTCCATAGCCTTGCCTTCGCACTTGTCCTGTCTTGGGGTTCCACCTTGCCCTGCCCTAACTGAAATGTTTATGGGAAGCAAGAGTGGGCAACAAATTTGCTCAGCAAGTAATATGCCAATAAATGTGAATATGAATATATACAGTTCTAAATCTCAAGGGTAAAATGGTAATTAATTTCTTAGGGTTTCAAATAAGAATGTTGTGAACAAAATAAATAGCAATGACTTCCAAATCTATTTGTGAAGTTGAATAAGGACTACTACGGGTCGAGAAGTTATTAAAGGATTCAAAAGTTTCAACAATTTCAAGTGAATGAATAGATATCACTAAGTGTCGCTGTGGACCAAGGATTTATAAAAGAATCCAAAGAATTCAAAGTTTCAAGTAAATAAATACTGGATACTGAGTGGTCGCTAAGAACCACGAACTTCTACTAGAATCACCAAAAATATTTCTGGTAACACAACCAAGTACAATTAGGGGATCAGCCTATCGTACCTGGAGTTATGCATAACCTGTCACACCACTGTCGGTACCCTAACTATATATTTCCCCTTTTTACAAGGGTTGTTCAACTCAGTCAATTTATAAGAGTCCGCACCAAGGCAAATTGTGTGGATTGCTTTCTAATTCATGATATTGGTCTAGCCGAATTAAATGGCACAGACAATTTCAACAATGTATATAAGAACAATTTATGAGTTTAATACTTGCAACAATAATTCGAAGAATATAATCATGATTTAAATCAAACTATGAAATATAAGTTTATAAGGCAAGAATTATTCTAGCACGTATTTACTCGTACGACCAAAGTTAGTACAAGCTCGAATATGTTTTCAATGAACAGTATGAATCAAATACTTGCTCAATAAAAGAGTAGTCAGATACTTGCAATTAATATACAAGAACGGTTTCAAGGAAACTTGTACAATGAAAGAGTATAAGTTAGGGAACTTGCTTACGACGGTTCTCGAATAAGTAACCACAAGGATAGTATACCTGCAATACAATAAAAGTAGGGTTCAGATACTTGTACTATAAATGAGTGTAAGTCAGGAAACTTGCCTTATGCGTAGTTTATCCTCGTTAAATAAATTGACACTTTCGAATCCCTATCGTAATATAGTTACGTATATATATATATATATATATATATATATATATGATATCCACTAGTCATACAGTTTAACGTTATACTTTATCTCATATATACCATCCACATATAAGTTAAATCTTTAACCTTACTATACAGTCATATATAGTATCATATTTAATTCACACGTCTTGACTAATATACCTTTATCCTCAACGTTCCTCTTTTTGAGTTTAAACACATTCTCATATCATATAAGATCGCAACAATTAGCAAACATGCTCTCATATTATTAATATCACATACGACCATTATTAATACTAAATGTATTATTTTTAGCAAGTTATGGCATTCTCATAAGTAAACCGTCAAAATCGGATTCAAGTAACATCATATAATATCACGTAGCATGTATACATGTTTAAAGGATACTTTTATGTGTATACAACCTTTCCTTGTTTCAATCATACATGCAATAGATTTTAAGTTTACACTTTCAATAATTTAAAGCCATTCAAGGTCATGGAATTCACAAGGCCTATCATGCTCGCTCTTTAAACACATAAGGTATTCATATACTTTGCATTAGGCATACTTATGAGTATTCACATTTCATACATGTAACTATCACAGTTATTAGTTGAAAACATGCTTCGTTTACGCTAAATTTTAATCATGACATCTAGCACGGTATGTATACATGCATGACGTTCATGAAGTCAATAGTATTATCCAACACGTTCATAAACTTCAGAATTTAAACTTCAAGTTAACATGTCAAGGTGTACGTTTAAAACTTGTATTCTTATTAGTAAAGCTCACTAATAAGGCCTAACATGCTCATGCTATCTAGATTCATATGTTAACATGTTTGACACGCATTTCAAGGTCATATAACATGCTTGAAAAATCAGAACCTAGAATCCTAATATAACATGTTAGAGTCCATGTTCAACGCTTGAGTTTTCGTTGGAAAGGTTCACTATTGAGGTTCATATGCTCAAGTTACATTATGAAGCTTAGATACGCAAGTTAAGATTCATATCATGTGTTTCTAAGTCATACAAATATGTTTCAAAAGTCAGAATGTCAATATAAAGCTAACATGTCAAAGTTCCTCTTTTCATAACTTTCAGTTTTCTTCGAAATACTCAACTAAAACGACTAGCATGGATTACTATAACCTAGTACCCTTATTCCATATGTTATTGTGAGTTATATGCATATCCTAACAGTACAACTATGCTCACTATATCAGAAGATATAATAGAAATCATTAACAAATTCTGCAGTGGCGCGCGGCCGCGCCCAAATTGTACTAGGCAGACGCGCTGCCGCGCGGCTCCCGTTCCAGTCCAGAGAGCAGCTAGCCTCGGCAAACATTATCCCAAATCACAAAATTACTTCACGAAAACTTTTCTAAGCAGCCACATTATGGTTTAAACATGTTTATAAGTCTATATAACAACTAAGAACTTGTCCTAATTCAATCTAGCATGAATTGTAATCAAAATCAAGAATTGGAAACTTTGACAGTAAACAAAATGATGAAACAAGAACGAAGGATTTATACCTCTGTAATGCAAAGCAGCTTACTGAAATTGAAATCTCTCCCTTTGTGATTATCTTGCTATTAAACTCACAACACTCTCAATTCAATACTTAGACAAAATCTAGGCAAATGAATTTAGAAGGAGAAGGGGCTATATATATAGGAAAACCAATTTCCAGACAAAGCCTTCCTCCCTATAATCAAACTAATAGAAATATGAATTGTATGAAGGTTAAGGAGGAGTAGGTAATTAGTTGGTGAAGGCAATCATGAAAGCCACTCTCCCATTGATGATTATAGCTAGAATGCTGATTTTGAGAGAAGAGGCAATAGGCTAGCCATTGAGTTATACACGTGAAGAGAGATGAGTCTCTTATTTTGGGACTAGCCAATAGAGCTCAGCAACTTGGCAACATACAATACTGCATAGTTAGTTTTATAATACATATTCATATAACATGCTTATGTTATAAATCCAATTAGAATTACAATGTGGTTTTAATGAGGAAATAATATTACATGTAGTAAGTTTAATATACACATGATATAATCCATGTACATTTTATAATTTCGAATATAATTTAGTTGGGTATTACCTTTGCACATTACTATATTATTTCAATTATTTATATTTATTGAAATAATTATTATTTCAATTCCTCATCAATATTAAAATAGGTAATCCATTTATTTGTTTCCCCTCATATTATTAAATACACACTTAGTTCAATTTGATAATCCATAAGTACACCATTAATGTATCCATATATACATGTTGTCACATAACATTATTACAACTCTTATTATTTCCAATTATATTAATCTATTGAAATATTCATCACATAACATTTGTTTATTTATAATATTATACGAAATACATCTTTTAATGTAGCCACATACCACATGTTGTAACTTATATAATTTATTTAATCATAACATATGGTTTCAATATGTACAATCACATTGCATCATATAATATAGTTTAATAATTCTTAATATGTGGTTTCTATATATAGCATAGTCACATGAATGTCGTACTACACTATATAATATAGTTGTATCCCATATATTTTATATATTTAATTTCGCATACATGCACATAACAATTAATATAATCTCATTATATTAATGACTTACTTATTTGTTTTATAATGATAATTAATTAATTAATAAAATATTAATCAATTCCTTCCTCATAGATTAATGAAGTTATTAATCTCCATATTAACTAACATTCATATGATTAATAAATATAAATCTTATTATATTCATAAACAAATTGCTTATTATCATTCTATTATTCGCGATAATAATAATTAACACATTATCAATTAATCATTATTAATATTCTATTTTCTAATAATAGAAAGTAAATAACAATTAATATCGATTAATTGTTCACGTAGTAATTTCTTCATTACTTATCCTTATCGATTATTATTATACGATAAATAATCACATTCCTCAACAATATAAATCCTATTATATTTATAAACCATTTTCTTAGTATCCAACCATTACTTGCAAAAATATTAAATCAATAGATTATTATTATATTTCTCATAATAACAACTAACAATTAATATAGATTAATTGTTCACTTAATAATTCATTTACTCTTTAACCGATTATTATTCATAATAACAGTTAATGACATTATTGTACGATTAACTATCACATGTATTGCACTCAATAAATAATCAATCAAATATACCTTTTATCATATTCATCAATTACTTACTCGTAAATGTTCTGTTATTTATAATAACATATTGTTAATAATTACTCATTAGTAGGCTATTTACTAATCACAATGATTAATTAACAATGTAATATTAATTAATCCTTCACTTATCGATTTCCCTCTTGAATTAATTAAACCATCATCTTTCCCATTCTCATGCCACATAAGGCATTCTACGAGTCGCAATTCTCCATATTTTCTCAATTATTATAAATTCAATTTAATATAATCGAATTACTTTTCTCATAACTCGTACACATTTATGTTCCAATAAGTATTCATTTTCTTATTATATTAATAATAATAAAAAATTATTCATGAAATTCAAGGTTCTTACAATTGTCCTCTTCAGGAAATGGGAATGTCGCAGGGACTAGTCGGGGGACAGAGTGATGGTCCGAGTTAAAAGCAGTTGTAGTCCTCACTATTTTTGTAAGATAGTGTGATAATAATTGTAATGAGAATTTAGTTTGAGTGTTTATATTTTCTACATATTTGTATTGACACTCACAGTTGTGTGGTCATATTTTGCACGACCGTATGATATAAAAGAATGTATTTGGATTCTGTACAATGTATTTTGCGACTCAGAATGGGTTGAGTATTGAACTTATTTTGGGGGCGTCACAGTTGGTATCAGAGCTTAGGGATATGATCTTTGGCGGAGATCTAGGAATAGAACTAAGAGGGGACAAACGAATAAATCCTTCGCTAGTGTGTCCTACCTAAGCTTATCTGGTATTTAATTGGTCGGTCGGAACATATGGTTAATATGTGATATGTTAATTTGTTTATTTAACCCTTGTTTTTTTGGCAGTATTTGAGAATGGCAGCTGAAAATCTAAGCAATTGAGTGAATGAAACCGTTAAGACACCTCTAATCACCAACCAGGAGAACGTGCAACAGGAAGGCAATAATTCTCTTGTAAACAACGCCACCAATCAAACAATGAACGATGGGATGTTTAGAAGCTTTTTGCAGTTCATGCGAAACTAAACAAGGGAGACTCGTGTTCATAATACAGGTGGAAATAATAACAACTCGCGGCTTGTCACTGCCTAGCAATTCAAAGAGTTGGGACCACCAGAGTTTCAGGTAAAGTCAAATCCAATCAAGGCAGAGACGTGGGTTAAGCAAATTACCAAGATATTTGATGTCTTGGGATGCACGGAGGAATAGAAGGTTCCATTCGCCACCTTTATGTTCCGTGGAGAGGCAGATTACTGGTGGGAATCGGTGAAGCGTACCCAGCCTGCCGCACTCAAGATATCTTGGGAAGAGTTCCAGAAACTGTTTAATGGCAAGTACTTTCCAGAAAGTATTCGTCATATGAAGGAGGTAGAGTTTATCAAACTGGAATAGAACAACATGACTGGGTCCCAGTACGAGGCTAAGTTCGCGGAGTTATCCCGGTTCGCATCTCATTTGGTGGATAATGAGGAATGTATGACGCGGATGTTTCTGAGAGGTTTCAAATCTAAAATTTGTCAGTAGCTCATTTCTCACAAACTTTGTTTGTATTCAAATCTGGTGAACAAGGCCCAATTATTAGAACGGGATAATGATTATGTTCAACCAAGGGACAACAACCAAGGTCGTACCGGTGGCAGCAGTCACCGGATCAATGACAACCAGCGGGGAGAAAAGTATCATAACAAAAGCGGTAACCACTCCGGTGGTAATCGTGGCCGTGATAATAGAAGAAGTGAGTCGGGGGGAGATTTCAAGAAGAGAAGGTAAAACAATGAGAACGTGAAGACGTCGACAACAGCACCGGCATCAACTATTTCTAGGGGAGGAGAACTGACCACCGATCGTATGCTATAAGTGCAGGCAAGAGGGACACATCAGCTCTAACTGCACACAGCAATCCAAGGTGTGCTATAACTGTGGAAAGGAAGGTCACATTGCTCGAGTGTGTCTTGTAGCGAAACCAAGTCCAGCAGGGATGGTGACTCCAAAGGCTATCCCGGACAAGTCAAAGTCAGTGGTTCCTAGAATAGCTTTTGTCGTGACTGCCCAACAAGCAAGGAACCCGAATGAGATTATCACGGGTAAGCTAATCGTAAACTCTTGTGAAGTCTATACCTTATTAGATACCGGTGCTACCCATTCTTTTATTTCACCTACTTGTGCTCAACGTTTGAACTTGACTTCTAGGAAATTAGACTTTGTCTTATCTATTGAAACTCCGTTAAGACAAACCTTCGTTACATCCACAGTTTACAAATCTTGCTTGATTCAAATTTCTAATCTCACCCTACCTTTTGATCTTATATCTTTGAAAATACTTGTATTTGATGTGATTTTAGGAATTGACTGGTTAACCACTTATCATGCCAAAATTGATTATTTTTGTAAGGTTGTTAGTTTTCATATTCCTAAACAACTTGTTGTGCTAATTCAAACAACCAAACCCCTAAAATCAATCAATGTCATTTCAAGTCATAAAGTTATTCATTTATTGAAAAACGGATGTCAAGCTTTCTTAGCCCATGTCACTGATTTAAATCAGAATACGTCATATTTGAATGATATTTCTGTTGTCAATAAGTTTCCTGATGTATTTCTGGAAGAACTTCCTGGCCTACCCCTAGACCGTGAAGTTGAATTCTTTATTGACCTTGAACCCGGTACAAAACCCATTTTTAAAACCCCATATCGAATGGCTCCTATTGAACTTCAGGAGTTAAGGGCTAACTACAAGAGTTGTTAGACATTGGTTTTATTCGTCCTACTACATCTCCTTGGGGTGCTCCTATTTTATTCGTAAATAAGAAAGACGGGAGTATGCGACTTGTATTGACTATCCGGAGTTGAACCATGTCACTATCAAGGATAGGTATCCGCTACCTCGTATTGATGACCTATTCAACCAGTTGCAAGGTGCACAATTCTTTTCAAAGATCGATCTTCGTTCTGGATATCATCAGTTAAAGATTAAAATTGAGGATATTCCGAAGACTACCTTCACAACTCGGTATGGGCATTATGAATTCTTAGTCATGTCTTTTGGATTAACTAATGCTCCTGCTTCTTTCATGGATATGATGAACCGTTTATTCAAAGAATATTTGGATCAGTTCGTGGTTGTATTTATTGATGACATCCTCATCTATTCCAAAAGATGTGAAGATCATGAGCACCACTTGAAGCTGGTACTTCAAAGACTTCGTGATAACAAGCTTTATGCCAAGTTGAAGAAATGTGAGTTTTAACTTGAGGAAGTAAAATTCCTTGGGCACGTGGTATCAAAATATGGAGTGTTTGTTGATCCGGCGAAGATTGAAGAAATACAAAGTTGGGAGCAACCTAAGTCGGTGACTGAAATACGTAGCTTTCTGGGCTTAGTTGGTTATTATTGGAGATTCGTGGAAGGATTTTCTCGAATCGTTACTCATTTCACTCAGCTGACTCGAAAAGATACAAAATTTGTATGGAACGAGGAATGCGAGAAGAGCTTCCAAGAGCTCAAGAGGAGACTCATTTCAACAACAGTTCTGTCAATACCATTTGGTTCAGATGGATTTGTCATCTACAGCGATGCTTCGGGAAAAAGGTTAGGATGTGTTCTCATACAACATGGAAAAGTCATAGCCTATGCCTCACGACAACTCAAAGAATATGAGAGGAATTATCTTAATCAAGATCTAGAGTTGGCAGATGTCGTTTTTGCGTTGAAGATCTGGAGACACTACCTGTATGGAGAGAAAGTGGAGATTTGTACAGATCATAAGAGCCTTAAATATTTCTTCACTCAAAAGGAACTCAACATGCGACAACGACGTTGGCTTGAGCTGTTGAAAAATTACGACCATACCATCCAATACCATCCTGGAAAAGCAAACGTGGTAGCTGACGCGTTGAGTAGAAGATCATATGCAGGAACGAGTGCAATGTTGTCAACACAAAGGCCCATTTTGTGTGACTTATAAAGGATGGAGATAGAGTTTAAGACTCCGGGGACCCACGTGATGATGTCAAGTATACGCGTAGAACTAGCTTTAATTGATAAAGTTAAAGCTGCTCAAGCTACAGAACCGGAGCTGATGAAGATGAAGAAGAAGGTACAAGAAGGTGCTATTCAAGAAGCAAGAATCGATGAAGAAGGAATACTTCAAGTCAACTCCAGACTTTATGTTCCTAATGATTCTGATTTGAAGTATAAAGTCATGATGGAGGCACACAATACACCATTTGCAATCCACCCTGGGAATACCAAAATGTATCGTGATCTTCGACATACATTTTGGTGGAGCAATATGAAGAGAGAGAGATCGCGAAGTTTATCTCGAGGTGTTTAACGTGTCAACATGTCAAGGCGGAGCATCAAGTGCCAAAGGGTCCATTGCAACCACTTGAGATTCCAAAATGGAAGTGGGAACACATTACCATGGATTTCGTTACGAGTCTTCCCAAGGTTTCTCAAGGCATAGATGCGATTTGGGTTATTATCGATAGAGTAACCAAGTCTGCTCATTTCTTGCCTATACGAGAGACTTATTCACTGGAACGTCTGGCTCATAGGTACGCAAGTGAGATTGTGAGATTTCATGGCATGCCAGTATCCATAGTTTCAGATCGTGACCCAAGATTCACTTCACGATTTTAGATAAGTTTGCAGAAAGCTATGGGCACCGATTTACGATTCAGTTCTGCATATCATCCTCAAACGTACGGGCAATCAGAAAGGACTATTCAAACTCTTGAAGATATATTGAGACTCTGTATTCTAGACTTCAAAGGGAGTTGGGATAAGTACTTACCATTGGTGGAATTCTCCTACAATAACAGTTATCAGGCAAGTATAGACATGGCTCCATTTGAGGCGTTGTATGGACGAAAGTGTCGTTCTCCAGTATGCTGGGACGAAGTGAGTGAAGCAACATTGTTGGGACCGGAGTTAGTACGTATGACTACGAAAAAGATTCAAATGATCCGGCAACGTATACAAACGGCATAAGATCGACAAAAGAGTTATGTAGACCTTCATCGAAGAGACGTGGATTTTAATGTTGGGGATCATGTATTATTATGTGTTGCTCTATGGAAGGGAGTTACGAGATTCGGGAAGAGAGGATAGCTCAATCCTCAATTTATTGGTCCATTTTAAATCATTGACCGAGTAGGAAATGTGGCCTATAGACTCTCCTTACCACCAAGTATGTCTTGTGTTCATAACGTCTTTCACATATCCGTGCTACGTAAATATGTGAAAGACCCAAACCACATTATTGAGTTAGAACCAGACGAGATAGCCGAAGATTTAATGTACGAGGAGGTACCTGTCAAGATCTTGGATATGAAGGAACATGTCCTACGCTCAAAGGTTATACCACAAGTCAAAGTTTTGTGGAAAAACCATGCTATTGAGGAAATGACCTGGGAGTTAGAATCAGAAATGAAAGCAAGGTATCCTCAACTTTTTGAATTACCAAGTACGTACATAAATTTTGAGGACGAAATTTCATAAGGAGGGGAGGTTGTAAGACCCCAACTTTTATGAATAAAGATTTAATTTCCTCTATATATTATTTTAAATAGTAAGGTGTTGATTTGATGAATATGGTAAGTTATGGGCTGATATGAGCAAATTTTACAAAATAAGCAAGTGGTTATAAAATATTCATTGTGTGGGGGAATATTCGTTTGGTCGGAGAATATTCTTTTTGTCGGGAAATATTCGTACGACGGCGCAAACATTGGTGGGCCCCATAATCGAAAACTGTCGGATGAAGAAAACGATAAGAATAAGTGTTCTAAAAATAACGGCAAAACTATTACTGTTAAACTGTTGAAATACTCGGTGGTTAAAAGAACAGTAATACGCGTTGTTGCATAGTAGCACACGGTATTGCACAGTAAATTCTAATTATTGATTCTTACGTAAGAAGTCACTTACTCAATAATTGTTACAGTAATTACTGTTCAATATTTTATATTATTATTTCAATATATGCTACATTGATATTTTATATTATTGATTCAATAATTGCTACATTGATATTTTATATTATTGATTCAATAATTGTTACAGTAACCACTGTATAGTGTTTCAGATTATTAAATTAATAATTGTCACTCTTATTATTGAAATAATATTATTAGATAACATTATTTATAATGTCTAAAAAGTTCTGTCGAGGAAAGGGGTCAGGTTATATAATTGCGCGCCAATAAGGAGAAATTTTTATCGGAAAGCCCCCTCTTTCCTTGGAATTATCTAGTTGTTAATATTGTGATCCTATAATATTATTTGTGAATAATAATTGATTGTTGATAAATATGAAAAGTAAATATTTATTCAATTTTGATAAAAATGAAGGAATTTTTAAGCATGAGACATTTGTTGAAAGTTGGCATTTTATCTTCTCCGATAAAATATTCATTCAAATATATTATTATAATATTACATTATAATAGTATAATATAATATAATAGTATAATTTTATAATTTAAATTGTAATATTATTATAATATATAATTTGAACGTATGTGAATTTGTTAAAGGTGAGTGGAGGTGTGAAGGTTTGCTTTGCATTCCTTTATTTTCCAAGTTGGCGGATGGAGAAATTCTCCTGCAATTAGCTTGTTTTCTAATTTTTGTGGGCCTTCAAGCATGGAAATAAGGAATTAGGCAAAGAGAAAATGTGGGTTAGGCATTGAATGAATTGCCTGCAAAGCCATGTTTTCAAAGTGTGGCGCCAACCATAAAAAAATGGGAGGAATTAGGCAGAGAAGAAAGGAAATGTTAGGCAGAATGCTTTATTTTTTCTCCCTCCGTTGCACTATAAATAGAGGGGTAACCCTCCTTCCTAAAAACACCTTCAATATCAGAAATTCTTATTCTATAGTGTTGTAAGTATTTCTTGTGAGTATTTTGATACTTTGAGTGTTGATAACAGTAAAAGTTTTTATCGTTATAATATCCGATATTCTAGTCAGATCGAGAAATATACTGAGGTAAAGGATATTATTTTTCTCCTAAATGATATTATTTTCTTTTGATATTCATGAAGAATATTATTTTCTTTCATATTTCATATTATGGAAGAGATAATATTTCATCTCATATTCCTAAACTTAAACTTACTACGTTAAGTATTGCTTCTATAATTCCTAAAATGATCAGAAATTCCTAGAGTTTTGCGTTTCATCTAGTATCATTTCACCGAAATATTGGTATAAACTTTCTTATGAAATTTTTACCTTTTTATGTCGGAGTTACTATTCACGTGTACGGCACTATTCACAAAAAAATTAAATTTTCTTTTATTTGTCCAAGTTGTCTGTTATGGTTACTATCTTTGATTTTATCCATGTTTTGAACTCCATTCTTGAATTTTTCTCCACAATTGATTATTATGGAGGATTCTTGGACTTGGATAAACTAAATTATGAATCCCTAATCTTTGTCCTTTATCTCATTGGATTCGTTATTTATATTATTTTTCATCATCCTCAGTCCTAAATGGTGATATAACTGAATATCTTTGGCCTATAGAGCAAAGATGAATGATTACCTGATGAATATCTTTGGCCCGTAGTGCAAAGATGGACAGGTGTTCAGATGAACATGACCATTGGATATACAAATGAGTATCTTTGGCCCGTAGTGCAAAGATGAATATTTGATTTGAGATATATTGATTGATGTTACAGGGAAAAAATATTGATGATCGAGTTTTTAAATCATAGAAGATAGTAGACATCATTCTCTATGTGACTCTTCTAATGAATTGTTACTTCCGTTGCAGTTGTTGATCTAAAACTTGTTGTCCATAATATTTTATCTGATTTGTTGAAGACTAACGATAATTTATTCTTCATTATCTAAGTCATAATATTCTTTACTGGGCTAGTTGAGCTCACCTTTTCGTCTATTGTCCTCTTCAAAAAATAGGAATGTCGCAGGGACTAGTCGGGGGACAGAGTGATGGTTCGAGTTAAAAGCAGTAGTAGTCCTCACTATTTTTGTAAAATAGTGTGATAATAATTGTAATGAGGACTTACTTTGAGTGTTTATATTTTCTACATGTTTGTATTGACACTCACAGTTGTGTGATCGTATTTTGCACGACCGTATGATATAAAAGATTGTATTTGGATTCTGTACCATGTATTTGGCTACTCAGAATGGGTTGAGTATTGAACCTATTTTGGGGACGTCACAATTACACTCTACATTTTATCAAAAACACAAAACATTGGCTTGTATGAATTTATAAACATACCAACCCATCAACAAAGATCGAGCAACTTAAACTTCTTAGTTTGTAATGAACTTAAGGCTTCTATCAGATTTCTTTCACAAATTTATTTTCAACCCAAAACATGGGTGGAGAGAAAGTTTGTTAGCAATACGTTTCCAACCTCAAATGTACTTTCTCTCTCTCTTTTTAGAAAGAAAATGACCTTTTTATAGAATACTGTTATGGCACATAAGGTGATGCAATATGATGCACGTGTATATATGAGGAAACATACCTCGACACTGTCAGTTTCTTGACAATTACGTGTCCTGCTTATAGGCACAATGATATTAGGCATTGATGTGCATATCTTTGCATCTAGTACTGACAGCTTGTTGCTCCATATGGCCTTAGATCAATCAAGCAAAGTCTTGGAGGTATGATCAGAGAAAAGTCTTGGCAACTTGAATTCTTTGACGCCCTCGAACCTCAAGGTTCAGATTCATGGAATTAGCCAAATACATATTTGAAGAATTCTCTTTTCTTCTCTAGATAAGCATCTCATTGCTTGTATAGGCATTTCATCTTTCAGAACAGTGGACGTCAGTCTCTTAACTCTGGATACTTTATTGACTTCCCATCAGGGGCTACAGACTGCTGATTAACTATGGGCAGAGATTGGCCTGATTTGTAGCACCCCCAAATCTGAGTCCCCAGAACCTCGGACATGGTACATTACGATACATCACTTCTATAACTACTGTGAAAGATATAAACATAAATTGTTTATACAATAAACTTTTACACATAATTCCCAAGGTCTGTTAACCTTAACTGATTACCTGCATTCAATATCCTATACGACATACAATGTCATTTGCGTTCAATACTATTACAAGTTTAACCTGCATCCAAATCCAATTCTAGAATTTGTCTTTGTCTTTGCATGTATCCAAAGTTTCTAAAATGGTTATCATGATATAGCAAGGGTGAGCAACAATTTTGCCCAGCAAGTTTAAGTTTAAAAGAAGATATATCATGATTGAAAAGAAATAATAAGCTGATAAACTTTCAATAATACAAGAATTGTGAAAGAACAGTGAATAAATCTCCATAACTGAATGACTGAACCAATAATGTTGAATAGCCAACAATGAACATGAATAAATTTAACTGAACAATATGGTAATGAAGGTGATCATCCTTTCATACCTGATGAACATATACTACATGCACAATGTGCGAACAATAAATCATAGATGTGATATAATCAGCAATGATTAATCACGAACATGCTTTACAATAACAACTCGAATTTGAGTTAGAGAATTTGCTCAATAAAAGAGTATAAGAACTTGCATGTATCGTCGATTACTGCTATGCAATCTAATTTAATCGCTTTATTGAAAAGTCCTATCAGTTATAAGATTGATCTTTCAATTAGTATAACATATTTATCTCATAATACTAGTACTTTAAAAGTAAACTATCTAACACTTAACCACATAGTCAAATATTAGATATCCTTGACACCATACTTATTTACAAGTCTAAACCTAACACAGATCAAGTCTAAAATAGTATTCAATATAGTACACTGAGTGGTTTCCCACAAACAACCAACAAATTAGTTTCCGTCTCGTCTACACTGTTTTCACAGTGAGTTAGATCGGTTACTAATTCGTATATACCTTCCCCATATGAAGGAATCGTTTAGCCCAGCTACTATACATCAACCATTAAAGGGTACGATTGCACTACCTTAGACTTAACACTTACTCATTCATTTATAAGTTCTTATTATAACTCGATAAAATATTTATAAATTCAGAAGACTTAATAAATAATTTCAGTAAACTAAAACCAAACTGTCTTCCCTTCCTAACCTTTTCAGTTCCCTTTCAGCAAACTGAAACAAAACTGACTTCTCTTCCTGACATTTCAGTTTCCATTTCAGTATCCTGAATTGTTCATTTCAGGAAGTTGAATTATCCTTTTTACGAAAATACCAAAACAACATATTATTTTTCTATCCTTTGGCCAAACATATATACATATAATCCATACACAAAAACAATTTTTCTGGAATTTTTCAATTCCCTTAAGTATTTTTCAAAAATCCATTTCTAGTTAAGACCTTAAGAAATTAACTACATCATGCTTAACTCCAGAAATTTCCAACGCTTGGCGAGATCTTACACATGTTATCGTCGACATCCAGTTTAAATTTCGCGGCCATCAGGAGTTATATAACTCCGGTTATAGTGATTTTTGTCGGAAAATTACAAATATTGAAATGGTCATAACTTGCTCAATTTTAGTCGGAATGAGCTCATTTTTGGACAAAAGCTACTTTCTAACATATATGTTAGTGTCCTAAAAGATTGGAATTTATTTCAATAAATAAGTGGACGAAACTTCCCTTGGAAAAAAGTGGCAGCAGATTTTCGGCCTTTTTCAGTTTTGGCGTACTTTGCTAAAAATAGTCCACATGAAAATTTATAAGGAATTTTCCAGTGATTCTACTTGAAAACGTTAGAAGACTTGTATATCTAACTCCAAAAATTGGCCACACTCAAAAATTCAAAATACAAATAGAGGTATGGTCGTTTGAATTTTAAGTTGCGTTTTCCAAGAATCTGATTTTTTCATCTTTGATGATTTCTAAGAAAACTTCCATATCTCACATAATAACCAACATAACCCATCATTAAAACATCATAACACATACTAATATCTCATATACCCATGGATCTACTATGATCCATGATCTAATACCTCAAATAATCACCAAACACAAGATAAACACAATCAAGGCTAAGAAAAATTAAGTTTTCTACATTTTGAAAAACCTAGTTTCCATTTTATACTTTAAATCTAACTTTTGATCCTGAAAATGGATAGATCCACACATAACACACTGTAGATCATATCGATCTAGAGTTTTGAAGTTCAAGAAGATAAATCCAAGTTTTGATTGAACATAAATAAAAATAACATAAACAAAAGGTATTTATACCTTTGATCTCCATGCTCTCCTACTTCTATGGTTGATTATGGGGCTTGAAAGTATAAAATTTTCTCTTCCTCCTTCCTCAAAGTAGCCGCCTCTCTCCTCTCTCTTATCTCTCTCTAGTTATTAGGAGATGAAATAATAAGACATGGAAACTTGTTTATTAAATATCAGAGGGCTATTTATATTAGGAAAGATATATGCATATATCATATGTATACATATATAAAATCTTCTGACATATCTTGGCATATCACACCAAATCTCTCCATATCTATCCATATCTTTCCATATTTATCAAATATCTTTCTAAATCTATTCAATATCTTATCCATAAGATTTAATTATCATGCTCCATTTCTTCCTAGCTTGGGCCGAAATGGGCCTCCTTTGGCCCAAATTTTTTTTTTCTTAATCCCTCATTTAACTTACTAAAGTCCATTAAGTCCCTTCTCCCATTGGGCTAAGCTTGGGCTTTGATTTAATTTCTTTTGGGCTTGGATCTTTCCTTAATTTACTTACTAGATAAAATGAAATTGGGCTTCCACCCATCATTAAATTGTGTCATTATAATACTTGTCCCATACACGATATATTGGGCTAGTTTAATAATTTAATTGCTATTAAATCGATTTATCTACAAGTCCCATGATTAAATAAATAATTGGGCTTATTTAAATTACTTACCCCCCTTAGTCCATTAGATCTATTATCACTATAACTAATGCTCAACATTTTTGATATATACATATTCTTAATTATCTTAATATACAAAATAAATGTATACACATTATATAATGTATATTTATTTAGTCATACACATAATTCACATAAGTCATAACATACTCCTAAGTGTATTAACTTAATAGTCCTAATTGACTTAATAAGTTATAAACACTCACATAATTATGCAAAATAATCTAATAAGTTGATACATATTTCATAAATCTCTTAGATTAGGTTACTAGTATATAATTAAAATATTAGGACAATTAAATAAAAATAACACTTTAGGTTATTTAATTCTAATAGCTAATTTATATATTAGGTCACCACACTTTATAGGTATCGTAGTACCTTATCCTTAATATTCCTTCATGTACATTTTATTTCTAGGGTTTAGAAATTTTATAACTCATATTTTCTCAATTCTCTTTTAATTAGTAAACCATATAGGTTCTTCTTTAAAAATTTTAAATTATTCCTCAAATTTTCATTTAGGTTTTATCCATTAACCTTTATTTTAATCATTTAAGATCTTATAAATTTTTGGGTTGTCACATGATTGCAATAGCATTTAAGGACAGGGAAAAATCTGGACAGTTTTATATCAATATGCACATTTACCTGTACGTATAATTTTTGAACGCGTGAGCTCATCTTCATTCAAAAGTGATTTACTACTAAAACTAAGTTTAGAACTTTGTTTGTGCCTAGGACCAAACTCAAAGCGTTAGCTTTTTGGATATAGCATAAGAACCTGCTCTAATACCAATTGTTAGTTTCCAAGGGACACACAATAGATCTAGAAGGGGAGGTTGAATAGATCCTTTTTAAATTTAAAAGCTTTTTCCTTTTCTTTTGTATTGCTAAGTAATTAGAAGATGACAAACATAAGAATCAGTTCATGCATAGCAGAATAAATTAAAGATCCCCTTCAAAGATATCTTGATAAACATAGTTCTAATGTTAGTTTAGTTGTAAGTGGTTAAAGCAGTTATAGTAGTTATAGTGCATAATGTAAATGACATAAAGTAAATGACACAAGGAGTTTTAAGTGGTTCAGAGACTCAAGCTCCTACTCCACTCTTCTGCTTCAACAAGGAGGGATTCCACTATGAAAAGGGTAACTCTTGAATCACTAAGATTCCTTCAAGGCCAGTAGCCTTGAAACTCTAGTTCACTAAGAACTCTTTAAGCCCTACGAACTTGGAACTGTAGACTAAGCCCAGCAGACTTAGAATCTCTTGTACATTTTAGTACTCAGCAAGCCCGGCAGACTTTACTCTGATTTAGTCACGAAGAAAAGTACCCCTCAAGCCCTGGTTGTTGGTTTGTTGTTGGTGGTGCTAAGATGCTAAGATGAGTTTAAGTTTGTTCATCTTCTGGTACTTAACAACTTTGTGTGATCTTTTGGCATTCTGCATTGAGACTGGATCACCATTGATGGACTGCTAAGATGTACATGAAGCTTGACATCCTTGAGTACTTAATAGTCTATCACATCTCCTTGGTGCAGCTGATCTTTGTTGTTGATGCTTGACTTCATCTGATTTCAGTATAGCACACTATCACCATTGAGGATCTGCTAAGTCTTTGCACTTCAGGTAGACTTATTCTGGTACTTAGCATCCTTTGAACACTAGGTTGTCTTGTGTGCAGATTCTACTCTGCATTTACTTCTCTTCAGTTAGGTTGTTCATGGTGAATCGTAGAGTGGATCTGGAGATCTGGTTTCTAGTCTGCCACTCTAGCTCATGTCTTCTTGGCCTTCTCAACTCTCAGCTCAGATGCCATTGTGGTTGGCATTCTCTATCGTGTTAGTGAAGCCTTTAGCAGTTAAAGCTCTTCATCATATGTGCTTCACTCCTGCTATGGTAGTCCCACTGCCACTGAGATATTTTCTCTATTAAGCTCTGTAGAACTCTCGTCGAGTCAACAACTCTTCACCTTTGAAGCTTCAGCTTTTTTATACTCCTTCTTCAGCTTCCCATTGGAATATAGTCGTTGCAAGCAATTTGAAATGCTTCAAGGATTCTAAGTTATTTGATGCAGACTGCTGAGTTGACGTGACAGCACCTTTTTGACTTTCCTAACACTGCAGTCCGCTGTTTCACCTAACACCTCTGAGATGTCACTTTTAGAAGTTAGGTTGGTAGTCAACTTTATTTCTCCTTTTTGTTTCCTCGATCCAAACCAAGGATGTTGACTACTGCATCGATACTCTCATTCAGTAACGTTCGATTGCCAGTCTTCATATTGAGACATTGCTGAGACACAATAATCAGACGACCGAACTCCATAATTCTGATGCAGACGTTCATGTGCTTGATCGTATCTTGTCTGTGGATGTTGCAAGTTGACTGGCTTTGACAACACTACGATTCTGAGAGTGTTCTTTGGATAGACAATGTAGAATATCTCGCTCTTCACTCTTGCAGTGCTACTATAATTCTGCTCGCCTTGACTTGTATCGAGAACTGATAACTTGGCTGACTGCTCTTGGCCCTTATGGTTCACAAGACTCTTCTGATTAGTCATGCTCAACTCTCTCAACTATCTGCTCTATGATCTCTCATTCACACTACATTGTGAGGCTGAATATTGACAATCCCTTTCGTCTGTCTTATATAGGTTGGCCAATATCTCTGTAGGTGCTTTATCAGTTTCTACTGCTCGTTTGGTAAACACCATGATCGTAGTCACCCCTACAATCGTTGTCTTCTGTTGGTTTGATAGACACTGCAATCGTTGTCTCCTTTTTGTCAGTCACTTCATTCATTGTCTTCTAATAAATGCTTGTAGAAGACTTCTCCTAAATGGCTCTTTCACTTCTCAATCAGCATTGCTGATAGAGTTGGTGCTTTGATCTTCTGATTGCTTGTAGGCCATTCAGAGAGTGCTATTTGATCTTCTTAGGTAGACTTCTTTCTGAACTTTGACTACTCCTACCAGAGTGAGATATTTGTGTATACTTCAGGAATGCTCAACTGTTGAGAATCTTGTAGTCTCTATGATTCTACCTTGGCGTTGTGAGCATTTGATTGACTATGTTTTAGCCCTTGTTCTTCAGACTACGATCTGGCTCTAGCTTTTACAGACTATGATCTGACTCTGGCTCAGCAGACACTACGACTCCGAGTGTAGTCTGCGACTCTAAGAGTAGATCATATAACAGACTAAGATTTCTGTCTTAACAACTGCAGTCTTGACAGATCTGCCCGACTACTATTTCTGCCTTGGTTATGATCTGCAGACTTCATGCCTTCGAGTGAAGCCTACGATTCTTGACTTGGCTCGGTAGGCGCTTGGCAGGTTGTCTCCACGATATTGGAGTGGCTTTCTTAACAGACTGCGATTTCGAGAGCGGCTATCTTTATAGACTATGGTTCTGCCTTGATAGACTACGATTCTGCCTTAACTATCTCCGTAGACTACGATTTCTGGTGCAGTGCTCCACGATCAGACAAGCCTATCTATTACATTTTATAAGATCAACCTAACAAGCTTAATCTTTCTATTCATAGTCCTTTTACATTGTAATCTTTTGAGGACTTCACAAACTTTTTCATTTATGTAGGATCAACCTAACACATATGATCTATTCAGTCTAAGTCCTTGTACATATTGTTTATCATCTATTAAGGACTTTACAGCTTTCTTCAATGTACACATATTTGCATATTCATTCATTAAGTTCATAATCAAATCTTATATAAATAAGAATAACATTCTCATGTATATTCCTAAAAGAGTAGTAAACAAATCAAGGTTTAAACCCTAATTTTAAAGCTTTTGATCCATTTTTTTGTAGTTAAATAGAATATGGAGTTTGTGTTTTCTAACTTAAAAACTCTAGACCTACATGATTTAGTGTTTCATGTTTGGATCTTACTTATTTGGGTGTTAGAAAGTTGATTAAAAGGAAAGAAATTAAAACTACGTTTAAGAAATTGAGAAAATCCTAGATTTTTCTCCCTTTGATTAATAAACATTTTAAATATACATCTTGTTTTTGCAATCCGTCAACGAAGGGTGCTATATATATAAGTTAACTAGTAAACCTAAGTGGTAGCACTAAAAAAAAATGTGTTTACAAGTCGTGGTGACTATTTTAGTCAAAACAGTTCGGGTAGTGAACAAAAAGGGAATAAATCCCGCTGACCAGTCACTTCCAGGGACTTGTTCGTCAACTTTTTGTACTTTAAAACTTCTGAAAAAATTTGGACTGATAATATGAGAAGTTATGTGAGTCCTATAAAAAGTTGAGAATTTTTTGCCATATAGAATGAGCGTTATGGATTTTACGACCAATGACTACTTTTAAAAATACACCAAAATAACTCTCTGTGGTTAGCTCCAAAATTTATGAAATGTTTAATGGAAGTATATATACATAACAAGAACATACCCTATAAATTTTAGAATTTTTTGATATAATTTTGATTTATGATAAATGTAGCCAGATTTATTTATTTTGGACTATTTAAATATAGTAAATGAATTTTAAAAATTCTAGGAAAAATATATTTTCATGACGAAAATATATTCAGTTGATTCCTAGAAAATAAATAATTTTGGAGATGTTTTGCTAATTTTTATATAAATGATGATATTATGGATAAATAAATTTAATTAATTATGTGATGTTAAAAACATGGAAAATAATATTTTATGACTTGAGAACCCTAAATATAGTTTATACAGATTTTTGATAGGGTTTTGGTCATTTGTGATAAGATATTATGTTTATGGTAATTTGGAATGATTAAATGAATTATTAATAAAGGGTAAACATTTATTAATTTTCTAAATAATTAAAATATTATTAAATGAATAATAATATTAGATTAAAATATTATTAATATAATTAATAATATTAGACTAAAATATTATTAAAAGATTAATAACATTAGCTTGAAATATTATTAAATAATTAATAATATTAAAAAGGAAGATTAAAAATGAATTATATAGAGAAGTAAAGCTATTTTAAATTTAGTGTGTTGAATTGGACATTCAATATGCTATATTAGGTATGTAGTATGTTAAATAGGGGAATCTGGGTTGCTGGATTGGAATCCAATTTGAATCTAGTCTACTGGATTGAATTTAGTTTGCTGAATTAGAATCTAGTTTGTTGGATTGCCATCTGCTTTGCTAGATTTGGTATTCGGGTTGCTGAATTAGGTATTCAACCTACTGGATTATAAAGAAGAATTTATAAAATGAAAGAATAAGTGATAAAGTGATTAAAAGATTATCAAAGGATGATAAGATACTAAGACTTTAATTTAATTTCTAATACTTAACTATGTAATTAAATGTTAGACAGTTTAATATAGAGTAATGATATTATAAGTGAGTATATGCTATGACTAATTGAAAGATCAATTATAGGTCTTTCCTTCAAGAAGTTAAACTAAAATGCGTAGCAGTAGACCGCGATCGAGGTAAGTTCTCTAACTCAAACTCGAGTTATTAATTTCAGAGCATATCAGTGTATAACTATTGTTGATTATTCACATCTATACTGGTTATTGATATTCGCACTTTGTGCAATTGAATTCCTGTGCCATTATTATTGAACTATGAATTAGTTAAAATTCCTTCATTCATGAACTATTTATGATATGGATCTATGCTAGTTGTATCAGCTAGATCAAGCATGTTTAAATTTGTTAAATCAAATATATTTTGAAAGCTGTTCCTAACCAATTGATGTTGTAAGGATTCTTGGCTGAGAAAAAGAACAATTTGATTTAAGCATTATTGGAAAACAATTGTTGCTCGTATAATGACTGTTTATGCATATTTCACCATGTTTGAAAGGTTGATCCCCTTAATTACCAAAACTTATTAAAAGGACCAGTTTAAATACTGACAACCTTCGCATATGTTCATGGTTATTTTGACCACTCAGTATCTGTTATTTAATTATTCAAATATTCAGTTATAAAGATTTATTTCATGTTCTTTCGCAATCAGATTCTATTGTTTAACATTGAAAGAAAAATTCTTTTCTAATCACGATATATCTCCTTTGTATTTAAACTTGCTAAGCAAAATATTTGCTTACCCTTGATATATCATGACATTTATTTCAGCTAAGCCAGAGACGTCCAAGAAGGACAACAACAAATGAAATGTCCAAGAATAGTTAATATGAATGTCTATGTATTATATTATATTACATTATGTACATGGGTATTGTAAACCTTTTGTGTTACTAAGTGTAACTTAAGTAAGGTATGTTTAACTTAACGTTAGTAGGCCTTGGGACATGGTTGTAAGACTTTATTATGATGAACAATGTATGTTTATTATTCCGCAATAGTTTATAGAATGCTTATGATAATGATGTATCGTGAGCACCGAACTCGAGGTTAGAGAACCCGTATTTGGGGGTGTCACAGGTTGGTATCAAAGCTGTAGGTTATAAACATTAAGATGTGAAACCTAGGTTATAACCTTAGAGGAAAACTCTTATAAAGTATGTTAGGAGATGGATTGTAGAGATCCATCTAGTATAGATAATACATGATAAAATATCATTTCATTTAATCAATGAATATATTTTACTATGATACTGATGTTGTGCTTGTTTGTTTATAGGATGTTTGAAGAGAGATAGGACAACCATACTGTGATGCAGGAGCCAAGGAATCCTTTTAAGGAGCACATTAAGAGTGGGGACTATGATGAGGATATGATGGTGGTAGATTTGTTTGAGGAGAATATAGCATTGGGAAATAGAGTCACATAACTGGAGCAAGAAAACTCGACTCATCAATTTAATGAGACGCAGTACAAAGAGTTAGCATGTCAGGCTCAGGCAAAGCTAGCAGAGGTAAAGGTGCAGTTGCAAGGATAGGTGACATCGGCTTAGAAAATGGTTGCTGTGAATGCAGAGCTGAGAGAAAGATTGGAGCAAGAGGAGGTGAAGCTAGGACTATTGAGATTTGAGCATTAGGCGATGCAATTTGAGTTTGATCTGGAGATCGCTGAGAAGATTCGGGTTGAGTATGCCTGGATCCGAGCAGCGAGGAGGGTTGATCAGCTAGAGGCAGCTTTGGAGGACAAGGAGGTCAGACCAGAGTCTCTGGGGCAGGCTTTGGATGCAGCATATGCGAGTCCCAGGGTGGTGATAGGAGGCCGCACTATGAGATCGGCGAGTTGAGCCGTTTCGTGCGTCGCCGTGTGGATGGAGGTGCACTGCAAGAGTAGTAGCATGCCCATATTGAGATGGCTCAGCCTGATAGCCAGTGTTGTGTTGGTTTTGTTATGATGTATATAGATGCACTAGTACCCTTTTGTTTAGTAGGGTTATGCTATGTATGATGTAAACATCAAGCAATGTGAGGTAGCATGTAAATATGATTTATCCCCATCTTATGTGTATAAGGGAGTATATTTTTTGGTAGATCCCATCTCTGGATGTTTAGAATGGGATAGTAGCATTTATAAAAATATGCCAGGCATGTAAATGTACGTCACTAAGATTTAGTATATGAATATAAATGCAATATTATAATTATATGTGTGTGATTAAGTAGATAATATATGAGAAATTAAGATAGTAAGCTGTCTACCTGATAATTGTTAATCCAGTAAAGCCGAAATGTAAATCCAGCAAGCTGAATTGAATTCCATCAAGCTTAATTGAAATCCATCAAGCTGAATAGTAATCAAGTAAGGCCAAATTGTTAATCCAGCAAGCTGAATTGAAATCCAGCAAGCTAAATAGTAATCTAGTAAGGCTGAATTATTAATCTAGCAAGCTAAATTGAAATCCAGAAAGCTGAATTGTGAATGCAGCAAGCCGAATTTCTAATATAAACTTATGATTACCTGAGTTTAAGTTACGTAACACGTTTTAAATATTAACACTAACAAGATATGATACATAATGAAACTCAAGGTAATATTGTAAGGTTTTGTTTAACTAGATAATTCCACCAAGACAACACAACCGTAACCAAAGGGAGGAACGATCTGTGAATAATAAAAGAGATCAAGCTGACCGAATGCAGAACTTTGCAAATATGATAGCTCAAGCTATGCAGACTCATGCACCAGCAGTAAGAAATCAAACAGATTATATATTGGCGAACTTTAAAGATTTTAAAGCTGTAGGACCACTAGAATTCAGCCGAACCACAGACCCTATAGAATCTCAGACATGGGTGAAGGAAATTGAAAAGGCTTTTGTCATCGCTAGGGTAGCAGAGGAGGAAAAAATAGCTTTTTCTACCTATTTGATGAAAGGTGAGGCTAATTACTGGTGGGAATCGAACCAAGCTAGAGCCGAGACAGCAGTAGTAACCTGGACAAGGTTTAAGGAGTTGTTCTTTGAGAATTATTTCTCGCCGAGCATGCAAGCCATGATGGAGGTGAAGTTTCTAGAGTTGAAGCAATAGAACATGACAGTTACCGAATATGCTGCCAAGTTCAGTGAGTTAGCCAGATTTGCTCCACATAAGGTGGATACAGAGACAAGAAAGGCACGTAGGTTTGAGAATGGTTTGAAACTGTGGATATACAACAAAGTTGTAGTGCTACAAATTGGTACGTTTTCAGCGCTGTTGGAAAAAGCTATCATTGTAGAAGGTGGTAGTGAAGCGGTGTCTAAGTATAATCGGGAAAAGAATAATAAGAAGATTGAAGGTGGAAATCAGGGTGCCAGCAGTGGTGGCAGTAATAGTAAAAAACTTAACTGGAACACTGGCAACGACTCAGGAACTCAACAAGGGAGTACACCACAAAATGAACCAGCATGTGAAAAGTGTGGAAAGAATCACTCGGGAGAGTGTATGAAAGGGAAACATGTCTATTATAATTGCGGTCATGAGGACATATTTCACCAAATTATCCTAAGCCAAGGAAGGGAGGTTGCTTTTCATGTGGAGGAACTGGACATCGGATTTAAGGATTGTTCGTTGAAGAAGAATACTGATGGAGAAAGTGGAAACAGGAGCATAGCACAAAGTTAACAATTGGAGGGCTAATGCAGCAAAGCAAGCTGATAGCCCAAACATTCAACATGACTGTGCAAGATACAGTTGCATCCAAGGAGGTGGTGTCAGGTATTATTCCGATCAATAATATAAATGCATATATATTATTTGATTCATGAGGTACCTGCTTAGTTTTGTCTGATGAATTTACTAGAAGATTAAATTTACCTTGTGAAAAGTTATAGAACCCAATGAATATAAAAGTTGCAAGCAAAGAAGTTATCCCTGTAGAGTTTGTCCATAGAAATTACTATGTGAAAATAAAGGGACATAAGTTAAACGTGAATTTGATTTTGATACGCTTAAGAGAGTTTGATGTTATCCTAGGTATGGATTGGTTATTTAACCATGAGGCAGTTATAGATTGTCAGAAAAAGAGCATACGCCTTAAGACACTAAATAAGTCTAAGGTTATATTTTATGGTAGCAAGTCTCCTGGACAGACGAGTTGTCTGACGATGATGCAGGCCAAGAAGATATTACGAAAAGGATGTGAAGGTTATTTGGCTCATGTAGTTGATACACGGGTGGTAAATTCGGACATGGGGCAGATACTTAAAGTTAATGAGTTTAGGGATGTCTTTCTAGAAGAATTTTTGGGATACTTTCGCCATACCGTGAAATAGAATTTGTGATTGAATTAGTACCGGAGACAACGTCGATATTGAAAGCACCATACAGGATGGCTCCGGTAGAAATGAAAGAGTTAATGATCCAGCTACAAGAGTTGTTGGACAAGACATACATCCAACCTAGTGTATCTCCGTGGGGAGCACCGATGTTATTTGTAAAGAAGAAGGATGGTTCGATAAGGTTGTGTATGGATTATAGAGAGTTGAATAAGGTGACAATCAAGAACAAGTATCTGTTACCGAGAATAGACGATCGGTTTGATCAACTAAAAGGAGCGAAATATTATTTGAAGATTGATTTAAGGACTGGTTACCATTAATTAAAGGTGAGGACGGAGGATGTACCAAAGACAGCATTTAGAACTCATTACGACCATTATGAGTTCTTAGTAATGTCGTTTGGACTGACGAATGCGCGAGCTGCATTTATGGACTTGATGAACAAAGTATTTAAATCGTATTTGGACAAGTTCGTGGTTGTGTTCATTGATGACATTCTGGTGTATTCGAAGACTGAAGAGGAGCATGTCGAACATCTACGAATTGTATTGGAAAAATTAAGAAATGAGAAGCTATATGCAAATTTTTCAAAGTGTGAATTCTGGTTGAAGAGAGTTCAATTTTTGGGACATGTCGTCGATAACGAGGGAATTTTTGTTGATCCAGCGAAAGTAGAAGTGGTGAAAAATTGGGGACAACCGAAGACACTGACTGAGGTCAAAAGTTTCTTAGGATTGGTAGGATATTACTAGAGGTTTATTCAGGATTTCTCGAAGATAGCGACACCATTGACTAATCTGACGAGGAAGACTGTTAAATATGTGTGGACAGAAAAGTGTGAACAAATTTTTCAGGAGCTGAAAAAGAGACTGAGTGAAGCACCTGTGTTATCTTTACCAGATAGTACGGGGGGTTTTACAGTGTATAGTGATGCGTCACACAAGGGACTAGGATGCGTTTTAATGCAGAATGGTAAAGTCATTGCGTACGCGTTACGACAACTAAAAGATTATGAAAGATACCCTACATATGACCTGGAATTAGTTGCGGTAGTGTTTGCCCTTAACTTTTGGAGACATTATCTCTACGGAGAAAAGTGTGAGATATACACGGATCACAAAAGTTTGAACTATATCTTTACATAAAAGGTGTGACAACCCGAAAATTTATAAGATTTTGAAAGATTAAAATAAAGGTTAAAAGAATAAAACCTAGATGAGAATTTGAGAATTTAATTAAAAATTTCAAGTAGAACCTATATGTTTTACTAATTAAAGGAGAATGGAGAAATATGGGTTACAAAAATTTTAAAACCCTAGAAATGAATTTATATGTACTTGAAAGAGTATTAAGGGTAAGGTATTACGATACCTATAAAGTTTGGTGACCTAATATATAAAATAGGTATTTGAATTAAATAACCTCAAGGGATATCTTTATTTAATTGTCTTAGTATTTTAATTATATACTAATGACCTAATCTAAGAAGATTTATGAAATATATCTCAACCTATTAGATTATCTTGTATGATTATGCGAGTGTTTATAAATTATTAAGCCAATTAGGGCTATTAAGTTAATACACTAGTTGAATATGTTTTGACGTATGTGGATTATGTATATGATTAAATAAATATACATTATATAATATGTATACATTTATTTTGTATATAAAGAGAATTAAGAATTAAGTTATGTAACCTAATACATATATTAGGTATGACAATTAAATAACCTAAGTGATTATAATATGAGAGAATGCTAGTATTTAAAAATATATACTAACCATAAGAGATTTATTTTATACATCTAAATTAATTAATTTTATAACATAAGAAAAGGAAGTCTAATTGGGTTATGAAATTAAAGATACCAGAGTAAGGATTTAAGTTACAAAAGAGGGGAATGGAAACCCTAACTAAATGATTAGGGTAAGATAAAAATTAAAAGTATTGAACTATGTGGAATTCATGGCCCAAGGGGTTAATTTCAAGCCCAAACAATTAGTTAGAAAGCCCAAAAAGAATTAAAATAGCAAACCCAAATGGTAAATTTTTTTTAAGAAAAATGTGTGAAATGACTAAATTACCCATAAAATTATTTGTGAAATAACCAAAATACCCTCCAATCCATGTGAACTTAAATCAACCAATCAGAGAAGAGATGATGCAAGCATGACATCATCCTTAAGGAAACACAGATGATGCAAGCATGACATCAGTATTAAAGAAACACAAAAGATGATGTCATCATGATGTCACCGAGGGACTAAGGTTCAATTAATGAGGTACTAAAGTGTAATTAACCTAGGTACCAAACTGTAATAAGTCGGGGCAAACTGTAAAAAGTCGAGCCCCTAACGTGCAATTATCGAAACTATGTTTTCCTATAAATATGAGTCATTTCTCTTCATTTTTTTCTAAACCAAAAATAGAGTTAGAAAGAGAGAGAAGAGAATTTCGGTTGAGAGAGAGAGAGAGGAAAGTTTTTTTGGTGAGTTTCAAGATTTCAAAGGATTAGTTAAAGCTTGTAAATTTCAAGAGGTATTTACTCCAGTGGTTATTATTTTTTATATTTAGTAAAAATATACTTTTATACGCAGTTATAATGCCCAAATTATTTTAAGTATATAGTACAGAAGTCCTATTTACAAGCAATTATAATGTCCGATTTATTTCTCTTATAAAATAGAAAATATACTTTTATAAGCAGTTACTATATCTGATTTTCTTTAAGTATTTAGTAAGAATATTTATTTTATAAGAAGTTATAATGCTCGATTTATTTCAAACATAGTTAACGAATATTCATTTTACAAGCAATTATAATGCTCAATTTATTTTACATATAGTTGATGAATATTCATTTTATAAACAGTTATAATACCGAAATTATTTCAGGTATAGTACAAGGAGTCTTATTTATAATCGGTTATAATACCCGAAATAAAATTTGAAAGATTTAATCGTTAAACCCTTAATTAGTTATATAAACTTATAATTGTATAGGTGGACTGAGAGACGAAAAATTAGCGTAAACGGTAGTGGCGAATCAGGAAAGTTTTCCCTAACTCAAACTCGAGTTATTATTTTTCAAGCATGCTAGTGGATATTTATTGTTGATTATTCCACATCTATGATTATTATTGAATATTCGCATTTATTGCAAGTTTTTCCGCACTATGTGCAAACTTTCTATTTTTATGCAAATTTTCTAACTTCATTTAATTCTGTATTAAATGCAAGTCTTCTATTTTGATTATACGAACTTGTTATACACTTTTTTTGTGTTATCTATTGTTGAGAGGTTATTACTTATTGTTCAAGCATACCTAATTGAAATGAGCTGTTATTTGCATAAATTGGATTTGATTTGATATAAGAGCATAAACTATGATGAAACCAATAATATTTGGTACAGATATATATACTGATACTATTTAGAACGACAGTTATAGTACTGATCGGTGGTTATAGGCAGTTATAGCACTGACCTTTTTGGGATATGCATATTATGTTCGATTGAACAAATCAATCTCGGGATTCTAAGTCTTTATGACTGATAAAAGCCAGAATGATGCTAATGACTCCTAAGTCTATACGACCTCTGGAATTGATTATTATGTCCGATTGAATAGATCAATCTCGGGATTCTAAGTCTTTATGACGGATAGAGGCCAGAATGATGTGGGACATAATTTTATTTGAAAAATATGGGGTTTGATAGACAAACCTCAGTATATATATGTGGAAAACAAATCTTGAACTATATGTTCATTCAATTCAGATTCAGTGTGAATAAAAAAATATAACTTGTTTAAAATTTGCTGAGCCTTTTGTAGCTCATCCTTGCAAAATATTATTTTCCTTTGAAGTGTCGAATGATAATCCAGGATGTTCCTGTACTCACTCCTGTGGATAGAAGAACTCTACTAGTTTTAAGTTTTACTGTGTTAGACTTGGTTATATCTTTACAGATTTTGATGTAATAATAATGTAAAATTGGGATCTATGTAATCGAATTTTAAAATATGTAATATATTATTAGCTTTTGTCAATAACTTAGCTTTTACATTCTTTAAAAAGTTAGAAAGAAGTACAGTATCTATATGAACTATACATCTGGATGAGGGTATTGAATGATCTTGGGAGTTCTGTAAGAATTGAGGTTGTGCCCCTCAGTTCCAGGAACAATCTTATCATTAATACTGTGAATGTCAGATAGATAGGAATTATTGATATGAAAGAAATATCCATAAGATTATAAATCTATACATCCAAGTGAGGCTATCAATATACAGTAATTGTTCTGATGAAAACTACTATATGTTATAGGATATTGTGAATTTTGGATTGATAGAAGTTATTATCTTATGGAATATTTACGTGAGCACCAAATCTGCTATAGGGATTGTAGAGAATTTGGGGGCGTCACAAAAGAAATTGATCAAGGATTACGATTGTGATAATCTATATCATCTAGGGAAAGCCAACATAGTAACAGATGCTTTAAGCAGGAAGAGCAGAGAAAAACTATTTGTAATGACAGAACAAGAAGAATTAGTAAGAGAAATGGAGAAAAATGAGTTGGAGGTGAAAAATTCGAAGAATTCAAATAGAGTAATCGAAGTGGAAGCAAGTCCGACCTTACTGGATAAGGTGAAAGAGGCACAAGAAAAATGATGAAGAGTGTGGTAACATCAAGAAGCGGTTAGTTGAAGGACAAGAATTGAAGTATAAGATTGATGGCACTAGATTGCTAAGATCTGAAGAACGTATTTGTGTACCTGCAGTACCGGAGTTAAGGGAAGAGATTTTGCAAGAGGCGCACAATACGAGATACTCGATACACCCAGGAAGCACGAAGATGTATCAAGATATGCATCAATAATTTTTGGTGGCTTAACATAAAGAGAGATGTTGCAGAATGTGTCAGAAGATGTTTAACTTGTCAGAGAGTCAGGGCAGAGCATCAATGACCAAGTGGACTATTATAGCCGTTAGAGATTCCGGAATGGAAGTGGAAGCACGTCACAATGGATTTTGTGGTATGATTTCCAGCAGCGCAGAAAGGTTACGACGCCGTATGGGTGATAGTTGATCGTCTTACAAAGTCAGCACACTTTTTGCCGATCAGAATTAGGTATAATTTGGATCACTTAGACAAATTATATATTAAGGAAATAATTTCAAGACATGGAGTGCCAGTATCAATTGAATCTGATAGTGATCCGCGTTTCAGGTTAAATTTTTGAAGAAGTCTTCAATAAAGAATGGGGACACAGCTACGGTTAAGTACCGCGTATCATCCACAGATCGATGGGCAAAGCGAGAGAATGATTCAAACACTAGAAGACATGCTCAGAGCCTGTGTGATGGACTTCAAGGGAAGCTGGGAAGATAATCTTCCATTGGTAGAGTTTACATATAACAATAGTTATCATGCAAGCATCGGAATGCCATCATACAAAGCCCTGTATGGGAGGAAATGCAAATTGCCCTTATATTGGGATGAGGTAGGTGAGCGAAGATCGTTGGGCCAGAATTGGTGCAGCAGACCGTAGAGATCATCAAAGTAATAAGAGCTCGACTGGTAGCAACTCAAGATCAACAAAAGAAGTATGCAAATCTTCATCTCAAGAAAAGAGACTTTGAAGTGGGAAGCTATGCGTTTTTAAAAGTATCTCCCTGGAAAGGGAAGATAAGATTTGGAAAGAAAGGTAAACTGAGTCCGAGGTTTATTGGACCGTTAGAGATACTGAAGAAGATAGGCGAAGTGGCGTACGAGGTATCTCTATCTCCTGAACTGGAACATATTCATAATGTGTTTCATGTATCTGTATTGCGTCCATATAAACCAGATTACAAGCATGTGATATCGTATGAGCCGATTCAAGTCGAGAAGGACTTATCATATGAGGAAATTCCTATAGAAATATTAGATAGGAAAGAGCTGAAATTAAGGAATAAGGTTATACATTCTGTCAAAGTGCTTTGGATGAACCACAACGCTGAGGATGCTACGTGAGAGCTCGAGGAAAAGATGAGGAAGAATTATCCGAATCTTTTTGAGTAATTTTAGGTGAAATTTGGGGGATGAAATTCTTATATGGAGGGGAGAATGTAATAACCAAGAAGTTCAAGTCACTTTTTAAATAGATATTTTAATTAAATATTAATGATATTGAAAACTTTGTGATACGTATTGAATGATTAGGTAGTTAAATAAATATATGTACTGTAACTAGGTATATGTGTTTATTTATTTTATATGAGTAAATTAAAAAAAATATTACATAACCTAATTATACATTACGTATTAGAATAGAATAACCTAACGGTTATGATATGGGAGAATGATAGTTTTAAAAATATATACTAACCCTAAAAAATTTATTTTATACATCTCTATTAATTAATTTTATAACCTAATTAAAGCAAGTTTAATTGGGTTATGAAATTAAATGTACATGGGTAAAGATATGAATTACAAATGTGGGAAATAGAAATCCTAATTAATTGATTAGGGTAAGATAAAATTAAAAGCATTGGACTATGTAAATTCTATGGCCCAAGAAATTAATTTAAAAGCCCAAAAGAATTTAATTAAAGCCCAATCTCTTAACCCAATTGAAGAGGGACTTGTTAGTCATTTAATAAAGAAAATATTGCAATAAAAAGAAAAAAAATTGGGGAGAAAAGGGGCCACATGGCCAGGTATGATAGGGAAGAAAATGAGGGGGAAGAATGTAATCATTTTATCTAACAACTCCTTACTAACTCCTTCTTATGTGTCATTATTTTATTCCACCAACATCTTTCACCAAGTGTGTAAGAAACATCATAGTGATTGAGTATGAGAGAGAAAGAGATATTGGGGAAGGAATATAGATTGACACAATATATCTATGTATATTTCACTAATAAACAAATAAAATATATCTGCTCTTTCATTTCATTTCAATAAGTTGCTAACAAGAACAAAAGAAAGAGAGAGACAAGAGAGATAAGATTTCGGGTGGAAGAGGGAAGAAGAGAGAGGAGAGCTTCAAGCTTATGCACCCAAAGTTCATCAATTACTTTGGTAGAGTAAGAAGAGTAGCAAACAAATCAAGGTATAAACCCTAATTTTAAAGATTTTGATCCATTTCTTTTGGTAGTTAAATGGAATATGGAGTTTGTGTTTTCTAAAAACTCTAGATCTTCATGATTTATAGTGTTTCATGTATGGATCTTACTTATTTGGGTATTAGAAAGTTGATCAAAAGGAAAGAAATTAAAACTATGCTTAAGAAATTAAGAAAACCCTATCTTTTTCTGTCTTTGACCAACTACCATTTTAAATTTACACCTTGCGATCCGTCAAAGAGGGGTGATAGATATATAAGTTAACTAGTAAACCCAAGTGGTAGCACTCAAAAACAATGTGTCTACAAGTTGTGGTGACTATTTTAGTCAAAACAGTCCGGGTAGTGAACAAAAATGGACCAGTCACTTCCAGGGATTATTTCGTCAACTTTTTGTACTTTAAAAATTCTGGACAAATTTGGAGTGATAATATGATAAGTTATGTGAGTCTTGTAAAATTTTGAGAGTTTTGGCCAAGTAGAATGAGAGTTATGAATTTTACGATCAAGGACTACGTTTAAAAATACACCCAAATAACTCTATGTGGTTAACTCTAAAAATTATGAATTTTTTACTGAAAGTATATATATATAACAAGAACATACCCTATAACTTTCAGAATTTTTTGGATAAAATTTCGATTTATGATAAATGTAGCAAGATTTGGCTATTTTTGACTATTTAAATATAGTAAATGGATTTTAAAAATTTCAGAAAAAATATATTTTCATGAGGGAAATATATTCAGTTGATTCCCAGAAAATAAATAATTTTGGACATGTTTTGCTATTTTTCATATAAATGATGATATTATGGATAAATAAATTTAACTAATTATGTGATGTTAAAAATATGAAAAATAAGATTTTATGATTTGAGAACCCTAAATATAGTTCATACAGATTTTTGATAGGGGTTTGGGTCATTTGTGATAAGATATTATGTTTATGGTATTTTGGAATGATTAAATGAATTATTAATAAAGGGTAAACAATTAAATAAATTGTTTATTGATTTTATAAATGATTAAAATATTATTAAATGACTAATAATATTATATTAAAATATTATTAATATAATTAATAATATTAGACTAAAATATTATTAAAAGAATAATAACATTAGCTTAAAATATTATTAAATAATTAAAAATATTAAAAAGGAAGATTATAAATGAATTATATAGAGAAGTAAAGTTATTTTAAATATAGTGTGTTAAATTGGACATTCAATATGATGTATTAGGTACGTAGTATGTTCAACAAGGGATTCGGGTTGCTGGATTAGAATCTAGTTTGAATCTAGTATGCTAGATTGAAATCCAGTTTGAATCCAGTCTGCTAGATTGAATCCAGTTTTAATTTAGTTTGCTGAATTAAAATCCAGTTTGCTGGATTGGAATCCAGTTTTCTTGATTTCCATCTGCTTTGCTGGATTTGGTATTCAAGTTGCTGAATTAGGTATTCAACCTACCAGATTATAAAGAAGAACTAATAAAATGAAAGAATAAGCGTTGAAGTGTTTAAAAGATTATCAAATGATGATAAGAATACTAAGACTTTAATTCAATGTCTAATACTTAACTATGTGATAAAATGTTAGACAATTTAATATAGAATAATAATATTATAAGTGAGTATATTCTATGACTAATTGAAAGATCAATTATAGGTCTTTTCTCAAAGAAGTTAAACTAAATTGCATAGCAGTAGACCGCGATTGAGGCAAGTTCTCTAACTCAAATTTGAGTTATTATTTTCAGAGCATGTCAGTGAATAACTATTGTTGATTATTCACATCTATACTGGTTATTGATATTTGCACTTTGTGCAATTGAATTCTTGTTCTATTATTATTGAACTGTGAATTAGTTAAAGTTTCGTCATTCATGAACTATTTATGATATGGATCTATGCTAGTTGTATAAGCTAGATTAAACATGTTTGAATTTGTTAAATCAAATATATTTTGAAAGCTGTTCCTAACCAATTGATGTGGTAAGGATTCTTGACTAAGAAAAAGAACAATTTGATTTAAGCAATATTGGAAAACAATTGTTGCTCGTATATTGACTGTTTATGCATATTCCACCGTGTATGAAAAGCTGATCCTCTTGATTACCAAAACTTATTGAAAGGACCAGTTTAAATACTGACAACCTTCGCATATGTTCATGGTTATTTTGACCACTCAACATCTGTTATTCAATTATTCAAATATTTTGTTATCAAGATTTATTTCATGTTCTTTCGCAATCAGATTCTATTATTGAACATTGAAAGCAAAATTCTTTTCTAATCACGATATATCTCCTTTGTATTTAAACTTGCTAAGCAAACTATTTGCTTACCCTTGCTATATCATGACGTTTATTTCAACTAAGCCAGAGACGTCAAAGAAGGACAAAGGAAAAGGAAAAGTCCAAGAATAGTTAATATGAATGTCTATGTATTATATTATATTACATTATATAAATGGGTATTGTAAACCTTTTGTGTTACTAAGTGTAACTTGAGTAAGGTATGTTTAAGTTAAGGTTAGTAGGCCTGGGGATATGGTTGTAAGACTTTATTATGATGAACAATGTATGTTTATTATTCCGCAATAGTTTATAGAATGCTTATGATGATGATGTATCGTGAGCACCGAACTCGAGGTTAGAAAACACGTATTTGGGGCGTCACAGGTTGGTATCAAAGCTGTAGGTTATAAACATTAAGATGTGAAACATAGGTTATAACCTTAGAATAAAACTCTTATAGAGTATGTTATGAGATGATTGTAGAGATTCATCTAGTATAGATTGTACATGATAAAATATCATTTCATTTAATCAATGAATATATTTTATTGTGATACTGATGTTGTGCTTGTTTGTTTATAGGATGTCTGAAGAGAGACAGGACAACCATACTATGGAGCAGGAGCCAAGGAATCCTGTTGAGGAGCACATTGAGAGTGAGGACTATGATGAGGATATGATGGTGGTAGATATGTTTAAGGAGAATATAGCATTGGGAAACAGAGTCACACAATTGGAGCAAGAAAACTCGACTCATCAATTTAATTAGACGCAGTACAAAGAGTTAGCATATCAGGCTCAGGCAGAGCTAGCAGAGGTAAAGGTGCAGTTGCAAGGACAGGTGACATCGGCTCAGCAAATGGTTGCTGTGAATGCAAAGCTGAGAGAAATATTGGAGCAAGAGGATGTGAAGCTAGGACTGCTGAGAGTTGAGCATCAGGCGATGCAATTTGAGTTCGATCTGGAGATCGTTGACAAGATTTGGGTTGAGGATGCCTGGATTCAAAGCAGTGAGGAGTGTTGATCAGCTAGAGTCAGCTTTAGAGGATAAAGAGGTCAGTCTAGAGTCTCTGGGACGGGCTTTAGACGCAGCATATACGATTCCCAGTGTTGGTGATAGGAGGCCGCACTATGAGATCGGTGAGTTGAGCCGTTCCGTACGTCGCCGTGTGGATGGAGGTGCATTGCAGAAGTAGGAGCATGTCCATATTGAGATGGCTCAGCCTGATTGCCAGTGATGTGTTGGTTTGGTTGTGATGTATATAGATGCACTAGTACCCTTTTGTATAGTAGGGTTATGCTATGTATGATGTAAACATCAAGCAGTGTGAGGTAGCTTGTAAATATGATGTATCCCCATCTTATATGTATAGGGGAGTATATCTTTTTGTAGATCCCATCTCTGGATGTTTAGAATGGGATAGTAGCATTTATAGAAATATGACAGGCATGTAAGTGTACGTCGCTAAGATTTGGTATATGTATATAAATGCAATATTATGATTATATGTGTGTGATTAAGTAAATAATATATGAGAATTTAAGATAGTAAGATGTCTACCTGATAATTGTTAATTCAGTAAAGCCAAAATGTAAATCCAGTAAGCTGAATAGTAATCTAGTAAGGCCAAATTGTTAATCCAGCAAGCTGAATAGAACCGGAGGTGGCACTGCGGTGCCAAGATATATCCTTGAACAGGCACTGCAGCGCTTAGTCAAGAGCACTGGTCAAAAAGTAGGCGTTGCGGCGCCAGTTTTATGAATGAATTGGGGCACTGCAGCGTGGCAGGTGGCTGAGCTGGCTTCGAAGGGGTGCTGCGGTGCCAGAATAATACTAGGAACTAGCGCTGCAGCGCCAGGGATAGAAAATGACCTTTTTTCCCCTAAAAGCTGGAAATGTTTTAATAATCCCTGTAAAACATATTTTAAACAAGATAATAACAAAATACACTAAAAGCAATATAAAATAACATGAACATACAACTTCTTAAGAATTAAAGAATCCGATTTGCTAGTATAAATTCCACTCATCACATAACCCCAGAAGGAAATTAGAATATCGATAAAACTTATCATGGAACGAACCATGTCCAATAATGTTCGATTTCTCCTTTCAGATACACCATTCAATTGTGGTGTTCCTGATGGAGTGCATTGTGAGATTATATAATTTTCTTTGAGATAATTGAGAAACTCACCACTTAAGTATTCACCACCTCGATCCTATCGAAGAATTTTAATATTCTTATCAGTTTATTTCTCTACTTCACTTCTGAATTCTTTGAACTATTCAAACGATTCAGATTTTTTATTTCATTAAATACACATATCCAAATCTTGAATGATCATTAGTCAATGAAATAAAATAAGAATACCCTCCTCGTGCAGTCGTTGTTATAGGTCCACAAACGTCTGTGTGTACCAACGTTAACAACTCTTTAACTCTTTCTCCTTTTCCACTAAAAAGAGATTTAGTCATCTTACCCATGAGACAAGATTCACAAGTTAGATATAATTCATAATCAGATAGCTCTAAAATTTCATCTTTATGAAACTTGGATAATTTTGTTTCATTAATATGACCGAGTCTACAGCGCCACATAAAGGTATAATTAATATCATCTCTTTTCCTTTTTCTTAGTTTGTTTAATTTGAAGTATATTTTCATGCAAGTCAAGTATATAAAGTCCATTCAGCAATTTTCCATCACCATATAAAATATTCTTATTATAAATAGAACAACTATTGTTCTTTATTATAATATCAAAGTCGTCCATATCCAATACGAAAATTGAAATAATGTTTCTAATAAGTGATGGAACAAAATAACAATTGTTTAAGCTAATGGATTTGCCAGTAGGCAGTGCTAAACAATAAGTCCCTACAGCTAATATAGTAACCTTTGCTCCATTTTCCACTCATAGGACAACTTCATCCTTGTTCATCTTTCTACTTCTAACCAATCCCTGCATAGTATTACATATGTGAGAACCACAACCGGTATCCAATACCCAAGTAGAAGTTTGACTTTCAGAAAAATTAATTTCAATCATGAACAAACCTTGTTTGGAATTTGAAGCTTCTCTAAGCTTCTTCTCTGCCAGAAACTTCTCGCAGTTCCTCTTCCAGTGACCCAAGTTAGTTGCAATGGAAGAACATTCTTTTGCTAGCAGGATTAGGTTTCTTTTGATCATTCACTTTCGGCTTGCCCTTAGCCTTCTTATTTTTCTTCTTTTTAAAAGACACCTTGGGCTTCTTCCTTTTCATGGAAGAATCATCCACCAGTAAGACTTAATTCTTCTTGGATGGGAAGTGTCCTTCAGTAGTTTTCAACATGTTAAGTAATTCAGGCAAGCTGACATCCAACTTATTCATATGGAAATTCACAACAAATTATGAGAAGGTGTCTGGGAGTGACTACAAGATCAAATCTTGACTTAACTCCTCATCCATGATGAACCCAAGTTGTCCAAGACGTTCAATCAAATAGATTATCTTTAGGACACTAGTCTCAACAGTAGTGCCCTCGATCATGCGAGATCGGAAGAGCTTCTTAAATATCTCATATCCAGCACTCCTACTTTGTTCACCATACAACTCTTGGAGGTGCAGCAATATAGCCGGAGCATCCATAGTTTCATGCTGACACTGAAGCTCGTTACTCATGGATGTGAGCATGATGCATTGAGCTACAGATGCATCATCTTGCCACTTCTTAAAAGTAGCAATCTCTTCCTCAGAGGCTGTTTCTGCAACTTTTGCAGGGACGTGCAAATTTAGGACATAAGAAAGTTTTTCAGCAGTGAGAACAATTATCAGATTTTTTAACCAGCCCGTGTAATTCGGTCCGGTCAGTTGTTAGCATCAAGTATGATACGCAGTGATAGTGAGTGTGACATTTTTAAACTTTGCATGTGAAAAAAATATAACATTTTAGCATACATTCATTTAATTAATTACCAAAATAAATTAGGTCTTGTTTTAATTTGGCATCTCCCACTATTTTCTTCAAACTATATTACCCTCATAATATATAGTTCTGCAAATCTATTCGAAGATTTCTTAGTGAGAATAAGGATCCCCTTTCAAATGTGTATAACCTTGTGGTGACACAACAAACGATATATAAATAAATAGGTAGACAACTATTGTCAATTACATCATCATGTAACTCCTTTTATGCCTCTTAGACTATTTTGATCAAGTGGTGACACATCCGAATCAAAATTATCTAAGTTAAGTCCAACATAGCACTTTCATATATTAAAATAGAAAAATATCATCCTTGTAGTGACACAACAAAATAGTATTGTTCAATTTATTTATAAGCATCAAATGTGATAAATCAATATCTTTAATATTTAATACTTGCCTTGTGGTTACACAACAAACTTATAGTAAATATTTAATACTCTATTAATTTATCATGCTAGAAGGTGATGTTCGATATTCCAAATATCTTTGAACGCTTAAGACTTAATATAATTTCTTTGAAGGGTTTGTTATTATTTGTCTCATCTTGTTTAGTGCGTATGCACATATATATAGATACTCAAAATTTTGTTTCCATGTTACTAACACTGTAGAACGGCAAAAGGGCCATCAAATCAACCCCGGTCTCAATATCGGGCCATCAAATCAACTCCGGTCTCAATACCAGGCCATCAAATCAACCCCGATCTCAATACCGGGGCGTTAAATCAACCTCGATCTTAATACCGGGCCATTAAATCAACCCCGGTCTCAATACCGGGACATTAAATCAACTCCGATCTCAATACCGGGCAATCAATTCAACCCTGGTCTCAATATCGGGTCGTCAAATCAAACCCGGTCTCAATATCGGGTCGTCAAATCAACCCCGGTCTCAGTACAGGGCCGTCCAATCAACCCCGATCTCAATACCGGGCCATTAAATCAACCCCGGTCTCAATACCGGGCCATCAAATCAACCCTGGTCTCAATACCGGGCTGTCAAACCAACCCCGATCTCAATACCTGGCCGTCAAATCAACCCCGGTCTCAACTCGGGAGGTACTGATCAGCCCCGGTTTTAACCCGGGAGGTACAGGTCAGCCCCCGTCTCAACCCGGGAGGTGGAGATTAGCCCTGGTCTCAACCCGGGAGGTACAGGTCAGCCCCGGTCTCAACCCGGGAGGTACAGATCAGTCCCGGACTCAACCCAAAAGTTACAGGTTAGCCTTAGTCTAAATCCGGGAGGTACAACTCAGCTCCTTTCTCAACCCAGGAGGTACAGATCAGCCCCGGTCTCAACCTGGGAGGTAGAGATTAGCCCCGATCTCAACCTAGGAGGTACAGATCAACCCCGATCTCAACCCGGGAGGTATAGGTTAACTCCGGTCTCAACCCGGGAGGTACAGGTCAGCCCCGGTCTCAACTCAGGAGGTACAGATCTGCCCTGATCTCAACCCGAGAGGTACAAGTTAGCCCGGTCTCAACCTAGGAGGTACAAATCAGCCCCGGTCTCAACCGGGGAAGTACATGTCATCCCTGATCTCAACCCGGGAAGTCAGGTCAACTTCCAAAACAATCCTAAAGTATCACAACATCTCCAGAGGAAAACCTGGAGCGACCAAGTTAGCCTTAGAGATAACACTGAGGACAAACAGACTCGAATGAGATCCAAATCTTGGAAACAACCCTAGAAAGTCAGCCGAAAGCCATTCCGACACTAAAGGTAACCCTGAGAGGGGAAAAACGATCATTTTACCAATTCTATGCCGATTCGGTAAAACTCACGCCGAATTGATGCCACCAAGGTAAGAACGAACCATAACGATGATCACGAGTGCAAATAGCGCAAGACAGCTCAACGGATAAACTACGGGGAATTGAAGACCTGGTTATGAACCCGTCTTTTTTGACCTGAAAAATGTTTTATCCTATGTCATTGTGACACTCTCGGCGAGGGCTTTCGGGAACGGTATCGCACGCCTCAAATGGACGCTTCGATCAAATGTTAGAAAGTTTCGCCTTCAACCTCACGTTACTCGGAGTGCATGTACTTCGAGATGATGAAACCCACTGCGGGGCCCACGCCACATGGAGCCGCACCTCTACCTTTGGCAGAAGCAGGTAGAGTGGAGGCTTCTTGGTCTATATATAGAGGTGCACCCCCCTCTAGTTCAAGAATTCAGAAACGCTCCGAACCCCTTCCCGTTTGGTTTTCTGGCTATTTTCTTGTCTTCCAAACCCAAATTTTTTCACTCTAACAAGTATATATAACCACATACTACTACATATCAGAAAATAATCGATAGATTTGGATGTTTAAAGCCTATAATTTAGCAAAAAGCCCGTGTAGCAGTCCATTGTGAGTATTTTTACGATCAGAAAGTTACTACTATTTCTTTGCACTTTTATACACTTGCATATCAAGTTTCGTTTTCTAAATATGCCAGGAACTCAGTTTCGTGGCCGTTTTTGTCAACTTTTGGTATATTTTTGTACATAAACGCATTTTCTGGCATTTCTACAACTCGGATTAACGATCCGTCGCTTCTAGCAGCTTTTATATATACCTATGCATATATAAGCAACATTCACCACACTGGGTTATCTTCCCAGTCTTGGTTGACTAATTTTCTGTCTATATATATATATATTTACATTTTAGTTTGGCCTGGATCATTTTATGGCCTTTTTACTATTTTTGAACCATTCACCATACTGGGTTATCTTCCCAGTCCTGGTTGACTATGTTTCTGTATATATTTATATTTCAGTCCAGGCACAGGCGTAAAAACCCATCGTCCTTTTTACTATTATATATATATATTTCAATTCTGTCCAGCCTGGACCATTCCGTGGCTTTTATACAGCTTTTATAAATATCTATATATTTTAATTCCAGTCTGGGCACCGGTGTGAAAACCCATCACCCTTTTCCAGCTTTTGTATATATATATTATATATATATATATTTCTTTACTCATTTTTATTAAATTGTTGCTTTAAATATTCATTTTATATGAATTGGCACTGACATTTCTTCGGGCGAACTAGATTTATTTAAATCTCGCCAATTATAGCTTTCAAACGGTTCAAAATAGGTCCAGACGTAACCGGAAAGCTAGAATGGCTGAGATTTATTTAAATCTAGCATTTTTTCTAGTTTCGGTTATAAAAGCTACCTCGCGACCCTTAGATCACTATCTAGTGGGAACGAGATGCTTAGGCCATGTGCGAGCCAGGATTTACTGATGAATCCTTGATTCTAGCTTTATTTGGATATATTTCTGTGTAAAATTGAGCTGTGCAGTTTTATTGGCTACTCATATGTGAGCCTAGGAATCGTGAAGTTAATGATCAAACTGATCAGAATCTGATTCCCACGATTGATAAACTGCACTTTACAAATGTACCCTGCCAAATTTTCTATAAAAATGTACATACAAAAGACATTAAAACGGTTATCCGGAGTTAAGGTCTCAACATAGTGAAAATATGATTTATCATTTTAGAGTCCCTCTGATGGCTATTATGCCCATGAGGAGACCGACACTCGTATATATTTTGTGGTCGAGGATGCTTCGCAGCCCAACAATCACCATTTAAATTGAGCCTTAAGGCTGAAAAGATAAAACTGAAGTATCGATATGCTTCAATTCCTATGTTAGCGTAAGGGTTTGAAAACCTTCTTTCAAAACATCATTTAATAATCTTTTCGAAAAAAGAAGTTTTTGCAAATCAAATCAAACTCTCTTGCAAATCAAATCAAATGACTTTTTGCAAATCAAATCAAACCCTTCGTATATAGATTCAACGATGCATAGACATGCTTTCAAATCAAACATAGGCCCAAATGTCTTCCGGCATTCACACACATTGCAGATTTAAAAGAAAAATATTGAAAAGATGCGGTACCATGTTTTCACGAGAGTTGTGGGGTGCCTAACACCTTCCCCAGACTTAACTAAGCCCCCGAACTCAAACTTTGTTTTCAAAGATCAAGTTTCGACAGTGTCCAGCAATTGGGCCTTTTTCAAACAAAACTCGGATAAGTTGGTACAACCATTTCAAAACTACTAACTGGCGCCTCTGTAAAACGTTCAATCGTCGACATGATACATGTTGGTCTTTTCCTAAAAAATCCTTCAAAAATTTTTTTTGCAATAAAATGAGTAAGGGTAGACATAACTTAGGAAGAGAGAAAGATCCGGGTTGTGACCCAACTCGCAGATTTTTTCCCGACGTCGATAGGTGGTGACTCTGCTGGGGACAGTAGAGGGCTTAGGCCGCATTCAAATCTTTTCAAAAATTTCCCTTTTAAAAACTACGTATATGTGAATGCTGCTTCTTTACATTGAATGAATGCGTGAATGCTGCGTCTTTACATTGAATGAATGTGAATGAATGCTTTCCTTCTTTTTAGTGCTTCACACCCATATTAGTGCTTCACACCAATGTTATTATATACATAACGGTGAGATGCGATGGATGTGAATGTATGTTCTGTGATTCCTCCTTCGGGAGACAAAACCTTCCAGTGATAAGTAATGACTCTTGGGACGGATAAGTCTCTGGGGGCTCATGAAAATGCACCACCCAGATTCGCTCCAGTTGAAAGATCGGATTAATTTCCCCTCTAGTAGATTGCGATGATCTGGGGACCTTCATGCCAAAAAGCCGCGAGAGTAGACTAAGATAGGTCAGTCTCTGATTAACCAAATCCGATGGGAAGCTTCTTCATGCCTTCCTCTTTCAATTCAATGTCAAGTTTTCAATTTCAATGTAAAGAAGCACAATGTAAATATCATAATAAAAATATACATTCCTTGTCATATACATCCTGTCATGTTATCCTGTCATCAAAATAACTAACCTCTGTTTTGCAAGATAAGATTAGAAAACCACAAAAAATACATCATGGCATACATCCTATCCCTACCTACATCAAGAAATTGACACGCCTACATTTTGTTGTAGGTGAAAAATTGGTCCGGTCACTAGATCTAAGTCAAAAAAAGCACTAAGTCCACCCACGACATGACTTCAAGTACTCAGCCAGAATCCACCCCTGTCTCTAGGGAAGAGTTTGAAGGACTGGAGAATCAGATAGCCGAATTGGCCAGTTTCCTGAGAGAGCAAAGCAAGGATTTTAAAGGGAAGTAAGCCCAAGCTAACATAGAACCTGGAACACCTGGTGGTAGTGGTGGCAGTCAAGAGACTGAAAAGGCAGAGACTCAAATTCCTAGATCACAAAACCAGGACACAACCAACAAAACTCCTGAAATCATTATCCTCAACAAAGAACAGGAAGCTGATGACATTCTGAAGAAACTACAGCCGATGGAAGAAACCATCCGGTCTATCAAAGGTACTGGGCCATTTGGCAGTGTCAATTATTCAAACCTTTGTATCTTCTATGTGGCTCGTTATCTTGAAAATGTAGAACTCCTGATTTTGAGAAATACAATGGATTGGAAGACCCCTATACCCACCTGAAAGTATTCATTGGAGAACTCCGATCCTATGCAGAGGACGAGAAACTTTGAATGCAGTTGTTCCAGAAAAGTTTAACTGGTGAGGCCAGAGCCTGGTATGCCTGTCTAGACAACTCTAAGATTCACAGTTGGGAAGAATTGGCACATGCTTTCCTCAGTCAATATAGCTTCCAATCTCAGCTGGCTCCAGACAGATACCAAATAACCAAATTCAAGAAACAAAACACTGAATCATTCAGATAATATGCCCAACGCTAGAGGCGGGTTGCAACACAAGTCACCCTATCCATGACTAAATCTGAGATAGTTATGACCTTCATCGACATCCAAGAAGCTCCATATTATGAGAGGGTCCTAGCAGGCATAGGAAAACCATTCTCTGAAATAATCAAACACGGTAAGATGGCGAAAATGGGGCTCAAGTCCGGGAAGATAAAGGATCTAACCACCCTCAAAGCTGTTGCTGAACATATCCAGTCCAAAAATTATGGGAGTAATCCCCATAGGGTACATAAGAAGAAAGACGAAGAAGTGTCCTTAGTATTGCAAGGACGGAATCAAAGAGGCGAGTCAAACAGTATGTCCATTCAAAGGAAGAACTATACACCTTTCCAAGCTCCAGCACAGCCTTCAAACCCTCCATTTCAAAAAAAAATATGGAGATCAGGCGTCAAAGAACTTTCACCCCTCTAGAGGATTCACTCAAAAATGTCCTAAAACTGTTGACAGCACAGAAGAAGTTGTCCAACTCCTTCCACCAACCAACACTGGTGGACGAAATTTTGAACCAAGTAAGAAGTGTGCTTACCATTTCGGCTCCCAGGGTCATGACACTCAAGACTGTTGGTCTCTCAAGCACAAAATCCAAGAATTGATTGACAATGGAGAGATTGAGGTGACCAAACCAGAACAACCACACATACAAGACAATCCCCTCCCTCAGCACAAAGAAGAGAGTGTTAACATGATTAGTTCAAAAAATGGAGGAGGATCCAAATACCACCGATATGTCAGAGAATCAACTCAATCCAGCAACAACAGCCCAGATAATTGGGAAGTCTCAGAAAGGCGATTCCTGATAAAGCAAAATATAAGGATATCAAGGAAAAAATTGAACAGTTAGCAAAACTGATCATATACCAACATCAGATCACCAGACAGATGATGAACCAGGACAACCAGTCTGATGCCGATCGTCCTCCCACTCCGGAGGATCAGTCCCATCTCCAGGAAGGATCACTGCCGGTCTCATGAGCTACCTTGGGCTGACAAGATGGTCAAAGATGAGAATTGCAGAGATGGTAAGAAATTCTTATTTCAAAGGAATTTCACTAACCTAAGCCAACCAATGGAGGAAATCCTTCATATGTTAATCAACGAGGGAATGGTTGCAGATTTACTACCTCAATTGAACCAGCGATCCAGAAAATTCAAGCCTGACCAAATCTGTTAGTACAACTCCAATGCACCCGACCATGACACTGAAGATTGCTGGGCACTTCGTAACCTGATTCAAAACATGATTGAAAGTGGTGAATTGATAAGAGGGAGTTGGGATTATGGCCTCCCAGATGAAGACACTCTCGTTATTCCCATCGCATGGAATCAGGATACAGTGGCTGTTGTTTCCTGTGACAAGGAGCCATCCCTCACAACCTTAGTACTGCCGGGGAAAGGGGTCCAAGAAACACAAAACCCTATGAAGCTGGCCTCACCCGAGCCTTTAATCTTGCCATTCAAACCTCAATATCCAATTATTAGTTTGAAGAGGGTCCTATGGAACTACAGGAATGACGAAGGTTCCATCTCAAACAACATTGCCATAGTACCAAAGGATAATCAATTATACCTGCCTCAGCGGGTGATCAAAGCAGTCATCAAAGCAAAAGAAAAGTGACCGATGAGAAAATCGAAGAGTTCCTCAATAAAATGGGACATAATGAAATCAAAATAGTTCAAAGCTTGAAGGATGCACCCAAGAAAATGTCTATCCTAGATTTGGTCTTATCATCTTGGATCATCGTAACATTCTAGTAAAGGTACTGGAAGAAGCCCATCTGCCAAAGACAGTGGATGCCTAGAAATTCTGTCACGTGGTAGAACATATTTTCAACAGTAATGTGATATCTTTCACTGACGATGATATCCCTGCAGAAGGGACGGTCCATCGTAAGTCCCTACATATAGTTGTAATGTCTTCCGGGTATGTGATCGGAGGTGTGCTCATAGATGGAGGATCATCCCTCAACATCTGTCCCTACGATACCTTGGAGAAAATGAAGATTAACCCGAACCAGATCAAAACCAGTTATGTGGTCATCCGGGCTTTCGATGGATCTTGTCGACAAGCTGTAGGGAGAAATAGAGCTTCTTCTGGAGATTGGTCCGCACACTTTTTATGTGTATTTTTAGGTGTTCAACATTGCCACTGGATACAACTTGTTACTGGGCAGGCCATAGATCCATATGGCAGGGGTAGTGCCATCTACCCTCCATCAACAACTCAAATACATTATAAATGGCAACCGAATCACGGTCAATGACAAACAAGAATACCCTGTCTGCCTACATGGCGACATGTCGATGATTAGCCTTGATGCAGGGATTGAACCTGCAATTTTTTAAGCCCTAGAAGTGAGTGATACTCAGTATCTACCTATCGGAGCACCAGTCTTGAAGCCTAAAGTCTCCCTTAAAGTGATGACAGTGGGCCAGGAGATGGTATCTTTGGGTTTCCCACCTGGAGAAGGGTTAAGGAAGAGTCAGCAATGTATCAAGAGTCCAGTACAAATCTTGAGCCAGTCAGGGAGAGCCGGATTAGGTTATTCATCTGGGTCAAGCCGCCGAAATCCACATAAGCACCCTAAGGCTCATGCTTCCACTATACTGCTACCAAATTTCACTGATGATGGTTTTATAAAGCCAATGAGGAAGATCCCTGCTGTTGTATCAGCCATGCTATTTCCTCCAATCATACCAGCCGAGGAAAGGAAATCCCTAAAGCCTGAAGGTGATAGCAAAAAGGGAAAAGAAAAGATATTGTACGAAGGACGAGACCCATTTGCTAACATGCTGATTATCATATACTACGAGGGTATGAATGATGAGATCCCAGACAGCGACTACAAGGATCAGATTCAAATTCCTCGCATCAAGAAGGGAAAAGGGGGCAGTTTAAAGAAAAAACTTGGCCCTATTGTAAAGGATGTCTCAGTCATTATCCTAGATGAGGCAGACGAGCACAATTCCTCGATTCTCCCTGTTCATGAGGATCTAACCCTGGATAACTGGAGCAGCGTCCTGTGTTTCAGTCAAAAAGGGTAAAGGGGCAGAGAGTCTGTTTGCCCTGTAACATGCTTTCATTTACTACTTACTTTTGATTGCACAGCTATAGCAGTAACTTTGGTCATGCTTTGCCAAATGCTTTGTATATTTAAGCAATTACGTATATTAAAGTCAAAGCATTTTTATTTTCAGGACTCCAAAGTTGTATTTGTTTGTCACTGCTAATGAGATGCCAACCTGTCACAGTGACTACAACTTTGATGTAGAACTGAACTTTAACTTGATGGATATTGATCAAGATGAGGAAGATGACTATGAGGTGCTCGAGGAGATCAAAGAATGGGTCAAAAACAAACCCAAACCAAACCTCGACCAAACAACCACTATCAACATAGGAACCTCCAAAAACATCAAAGAAGTTCAGATAGGCTTAGACCTTACACCAGATCAAAAAGTCAACCTGATCGAACTCCTAACACAGTTTTAGGATGTGTTTGCATAGTCACATGAAGATATAATTGGCCTGTCTACTGACATTGTCATCCATCGAATGCCCATCAATGATGGGTTCAAGGTAGTCAAACAAAAGCTCAAGCGATTGAAACCTAAATGGAGTCTGCATGTTAAAAAAGAAGTTGTTAAACAATTCAAAGACGGAATCATCATGGTATCAACCTACCAAGAGTGGCTATCAAACATAGTCCCCGTGCCTAAGCCAGGAGGGAAAGTACGAGTATGCGTAGATTACTAGGACTTGAACAAAGCCCACCTCAAAGACAATTTCCCAGTACCTTTCATCCACATCCTGATCAATAATACGGCACAATACGACATGTATTCCTTCGTAGATTGCTTTGCTAGTTACCATCAGATCATAGTTGATGAAAAGGATCGGGAGAAAATAGCTTTCATCACTCCCTGGGGAACCTTCTGCTATAGACGACTATCCTTCGATCTCATCAATGCCGGAGCCACATATCAGCAAGCCATGATGGCCCTATTTCATGACACGATGCATAAGGAGATAGAGGTCTATGTGAACGACATCATCATCAAAACCCAAAGGGAGGATGATCACATTGACCATCTCAGGAAGCTATTTAACAGGTTACGTAAGTACAACCTCAAGCTAAATCCCACCAAATGTGCTTTTGGTGTCAAATCAGGCAAGCTGTTGGGATTCTTGGTGAGTAATTGAGGCATCGAGCTAGACCCTGCCAAGATCAAAGCCATCACGGAGATGCGCGTACCTCCAACAGAGAAGGAGATACGCGGGTTTTTGGGGAGAATCAACTTCATAAGCCGATTTATTTCCCAGTTCACAGCAACCCGTGAACCCATATTCATGCTACTAAAAAATAATTCCTCCACCAAATGGAACCGGGATTGTCAACGAGCCTTCCTTGCCATCAAGAAACAGCTGGTCGAAGCACCTATTTTGGTACCTCTGAGGGATGGAGTTCCCTTGTTCATGTACCTGTCCGTTAATGCCAATGCAATGGGCTGCATGCTAGGACAGAAGGATGATAGTAGCAAAGAGAGAGCCATCTACTACATCAGTAAAAGATTCAGCAGTAGTGAACAGAAGTACACCCTGATCGAGAAGACATGTTGTGCGTTAGCATGGGCCACCATGAGGTTGCAACACTATTTGCATTGGTACACGACCTACCTCATATCCAGCATGGATCCCTGAAGTACGTATTCAACAAGCCAATGTTGAATTATCGCCTGTCCAAATGGCAGTTGATCCTATAACAGTTCGACATTGTCTACATGACTCAGAAGTCAATCAAGGGTCAAGGCATTACTGATCAATTAGCTGAAGCACCTGTAGGAGGGTTTGAGCCCCTGGAGACCTATTTCCTAGATGATGGGATCGTGATGATTCAACAACTCCAGCAAAAGAATACAGTCCAACCATGGAAAATATATTTTGATGAAGCAGTAAACATGGAAGGTGCTGGAGCTGGGGCAGTCCTTATCTCTGGTACAGGAGAACAATATCCTGTGGCTACTAAACTTCAATTTGGCAACACCAACAACACATCCGAGTATAAAGGCTGTATAATGGGGTTGAAAATAGCCCAATCCATGGGCATCAAACATTTACTGGTCTTTGGAGACTCTGAGTTGGTCATCAGACAAACCACTAGGGCATATCACACCAAAGAACTGCATTTGTTGCCCTATCATCGGCAGGTCGTCAAAATATCCCTGAGTTTGAAGTCATAAACTTCAGCCATATTCCTCGGGGTAGGAATGACTTCGATGATGCATTGGTGACATTAGCTTCATTGATCCGCATATCCGATAGGAATGAGATTCCCTGCATCAAATTCATAAATCAAAAGGCCCCGATATACGGGAATTACATTGGAGAAGTATCAAATGAAATAGCACCTATCAATTATCCTTGGTATCAAGACATCAAGGAATATATCCGAGATGGATCTACACCCGTTGGGGCAAGCCAATCCGAACGAAAGAGAATTCACAAGATAGCTATGAAGTTTTATCTGAGCGGAGATGCACTCTATAAAAGAGATGCTGGAATAGGCCTATTAAGATGACTTGATAAAGAGCAAGCCCAGAGACTTATGGATTAAATCAACGATGGAGTTTGTGGTCCACACATGAGCGGTCATCTGCTGGCCAAGAAGATACTAAAAACATGACTTTATTGGATCTCGCTCAAAGCTGATTGTGATGATCACGTCAAGAGATGCTTTCAATGCCAAGTACATGGAAATGTCGTACATGCTCCTCCAAATGAGCTACACAACATAAGTTCACCATGGCCTTTCTCCATATGAGGAATGTATGTGATCGGTTCCGTGCAACTCAAAGCCAACAATGGTCATCGATTCATCTTCACCATGTTCGATTACTTTACCAAATGGGTTGAAGCTGCCTCCTTACCCAAAGTCACCAAAGAAGTCATCATCAGCTTCATCAAAAATAATGTCGTCTGTCAATATGGACAACCAGAGGTGATCGTATCAGACAATGCCAAAAACCTGAATAATCAAATGATGAAAGAACTTTGTAGTAAGTTCCACATGAAACATCTCAATTCCGTCATCTATCGGTCCAAGATAAATGGCGCTGTCGAAGGGGCCAACAAGAACATCAAGAAGATCATGTAGAAAATGTCCGCCAATCACAAAGAATGGTCTGACTTGCTGCCTAGCATACAGGACGTCAATGCATACCTCTACTAGGGCTACCACTATTCATTAGTCTATGGTATGGAAGCAGTCCTCCCCATAGAAGTAGAGATGGAGTCCTTGCGAGTGTTAATCGACGCTCAGATGGACGAAGATCGGTGGCTGCAAAATCGGTATCACCAACTATCCCTAATAGATGAAAAAAGAGCTACATCCATTTTTCACGGACAGTTATATCAGCAAAGGATTGCTCGATCCTACAACAAGAAGGTTCGAATAGGATAATTCAAAGAAAATGACTTGGTGCTGAAGAAAGTTTTGGCCAATCAAGAGGAAGCTAAAGGAAAGTTCGCCCCTAATTGGGAGGGGCCTTTCATTGTCAATGAGATGTTGACAGGATGAGCTGTCAGACTACAGGAGATAGACGGGTTCGAGTTTCCCCAACTCATCAAATCAGACACCATAAAAAGGTACTAAGTCTAAAACGTATGCATACCCTCATCCGGGTCCTACAAATCAAATCAAGTTCGATTGTCACTAGAAGCCGAAACTACGAATGACCTGATCTCCCTCCACCCAGGAGTACGTAGGCAGCAATTTCTAGTGCTGTAAAACCAAACAAAAAATTCAAAAACTCATTAAACTAAACTCAAAAACCCAAGATAAATACTTTTCAATCTTCTCTCAAAAAAAAAATTGAACTACGAATGACATGATCTCCCTCAGCCCGGGAGTACGTAGGCAGCCATTTACGGTGCGGTTTGACCTTCAGGAAAAAACAAAAATAAAATAAAAACCAGTCCCAAGACACCAAAACTATATAAAATCTAAGTCCTATCAAGCTACCCTGATCAACAGGCCCATCTGAGATACTCTTTGACATCTCAACTGTCAGTCCATCAAGGAGAAGCTCAAGATACATCAACAACAACGAGTTATGAAAGAAGTGGTAATCACTCAGCAGTGACAATACATATCCAAACAGGGAAGGGAATCAAAAATAAATTTCTCTGATATATAACACTGTTTGATATATATATAGTTTCATGTACATAACAAAAATGGCTGATCTAGTATGTGCAAGAAAAACAAAGCTAGTCTATGAACCTATGGATAAATGGGCCAACAGTGCCAATATGGCATCTCTCTCTAAAGATGGAAGAGCAGCTGCAAGTGCAATACCCTCAGCTTCCATACGAGTTAAAACCTCCACAGTCATCTGTAGTGTGGCACTGTGATCATTAATGTATGCACTCATCTCGACAACCAGACCATGAGTATAAGATCGGAGAGCAGTACTATCGGCAATGTGGAAATCCCAAGAAGCTATGGCCTCGTCCCTCTCCACAAAAGCAGCATCTCTAGCAATTAAAGTCTCCTCGATCTAGACAAAAGTTGCGTCTCTAGCAGATCGGATCTCCTCTCGCTCAATTAATCCTGCATCCTGAGCGGCTCGAGCCACATCTCTCTCCGCCAAGGCTATATCTCTGCCAGACAAGGTGGTCAACATCAGCACTCTAGCCTGATCCCACTAAAAGGTCACCCGGGCTAGTGAGTCTGCCAAAGTGGGATTTGTCCCGAATGGAACAATAGACGGATCACTAACTAGTGTTGCTCTCAAACCCATGAATAACTTATCCTCAGTAGGAGACTCAGGATCCACCATAGGCTCCTCCTCGTCTGAGTCCACTATCGGAGCTGACTAAATGAATGCAGCTGATGCGATATCTGCCTCCAACCACACTAGTACTCCGAAGAAAGATCTGAATGGCTACTGGAGAAATTAACCCTCTCCCTGTGAGTCCAACACTCATACACTCGGATCAAATTAGCAGATGACATAGACGAAGCAGACATCCTCTTATCAGCAGCCCCTTCAAACGGATGCAGGCTCCAAAACTGATCAAACTGGCCCATAACAGCCAGAGGATGATAAGTAGTCACTTCTCTCAATCCCGCTATGGGTAGATAATCCATGCCAGATCCGTGGGTGATGAAGCTATAAGGAGAGAGTAGTCCTGCGCACGACAAAATTGAGAATGGATGCGTAATATCAGACAAAAATGCTGACCATGTCTCTAAATCGGTACACTCCGCCGGCTAAAAGAAGTAGGACATAGCTATATCATGGGAAAAATAATACGCCTAATGCCTGAAAAATCTAATCGGTCGAATATGGGACATGAGCCATATATACAACAAGACCAAACTGCCTCCGAAAAACCCCTCCGGGTGGGTAATGCAGTGGGTGGCTGACCTCAGCGTCTCGACCAATATCATCGGAATAATGGTGCTACCCTGCCTAAGGGCCCGAACCACAACTATCAATCCCGCATCAAAATGGTCCAAGCGTAGCAGCATATAGACGTAGGCTACAATGCACATCAGTAAAATGTCTATCCTGGCAAACGCCACGCCTCTGCCGATACTGTTGCTCCGTTTTGGTGTTAACAAAACAGAAACAAACGTGTGCAAATATACACAGTCAACAAGTAATATATGATAAGTAAAGATCGTTCCCACGTATAAAAGCAATTATACTTAAACTATCATGCAATAACTTTATAGCTATTTTCGGCTGCTCAAACGAGTAAACAAGATGTGAATTAATAACTAGAATGGCTATAAACTAAAATTAACTAATTACCAAACGATTGACTCAAATTGGGAAAATATAGGATCCTAATGTCACTTATTGCATCATCCAAACTACACAACTCTTGCTTAGCTTAATTAATTACTTAGGATTGCTAGTCGAGAGCACGAAGGTGAGAAATGGCTATGTTTCAATAAACCAAGTCCATATCACATAAAATCCACAAAAGAGATAGAATTCATATGAACATCAATATTACCTAAATCACTATATGTCTATGTGACTTACAGGAAATATCAATTTAAGTGCAAGCTCTCACTTGACTACATATGGTAAGCCGGTATATGTCTATCAGGATTACGAATCACAAAATCTATCACATGCAAATTTCATGAACATATTCTAGCATGGCCAAATCTGAGTTTATACTTCCTCTTTCAATTCCATATAAACTATTAAGGTAGATGGTGATCAAGCATCTAAACACTAAACACAACCATGCTAGGCAATCCATACATAATCAATCACACATCACAAGAGGCATATAGATATGAATTAAAAAATAAGCTTCATTAGAATCCCATAATGGTGGTTAGTTCATCTCTAAACCAATAACCATTATGGGATTTGATCTAAACATTGAAATCAAATACTGAAAGAGAAGAGAATAGAGAGATAAGGATAGTGCAAATCTGATATTCCTCCTTCCAAAATAAGCCTTCAAGCTTAGTTCAGAATCATAATAAAATCCAAAATAAAACCCTAATAATGGAAATCTACTAAGAACTAGAAGAGAGAAACCACAAGAGTGAATAGTAGCTCCATCTCTAGCTCTTCTAAACCCTAGAATAGAAATTAAAACTGTTAAAACTTAGTCTTGTAATTTGCAAATACACCCTTTTCAGGAAAATACGCTATAGAAAATTTTAAGTGAAAAGTCAATCTGGGAATTCTTTGATAGGCTCGGTCGCGCCACCCAGCAAGCCATTTGGGGCGCGAGCGCTCTAATGTCCAGAACAATTTCCTCCTGGCTCGGGCACGCCACTTTTGCCCTTCATGCCTGTGCAACCGCGCTATGCTGATTTGCTGCATTCCTTTGCTAGTGCATTACTGGTTTAATTGTGCTCCTTTGCTTGCTACCTTAGTCTTCTTTCTTCTTTCATTTGCCATTGCTTAGATGCCATTTCCACATGCAGGCTATTCTCTATCTTCAGTTCACCACATGTTCACCATCTTGCCAAGTCCATGCCCTTTCCATGCCATTGCTTGCCAATTGAGTTTCCTTAATGCAACCTATAAAACAAAGATAAAAAGCATCAAAAGACACTAAAGCACTTGAGATTAAGCCATAATTCTAGTACGTTGATAACTGGGAGCTGTCGTTTACACTCCTAAATTAACCTCACTTTCACTTCTCGAATTTAAATAATTAGCACAGTAGTAAGCAAGGATCGATCCCACAGAGAGTGATTTATTTTATATTTATCCTATGATTTCTAATAAAAAGGGGGTCTTGAATTGATTAAACTAAATTATCAAAAATAAAGTAATAAGAATTAACAATGAATAAAAAGTTTCAGTTCTTCAGTTCAGTATCACCTTTTCACAATTATGGAGTAATCAAGTGTAATATTATTTATCCTTCAATAAAATTAATAGCCCTAGGTAACAACAAGCTCTGCTACCCGAAACTCCCCTTATATTGTCACTCAATGAAACAAGCTCTTCACAAGATTCTAACCATTATATAACCTAGAACAAGCTCTCTAGATTTAATATAACAGCAGCATTAAGAACTAAGGAATTAGACTATTCCAAGCAACAAACACATAAGCTCGGATTGTTTAACTTGTCTTCTGATAATCATAGCAATACTCAAAAGCTTGTCCACAATCAGGTATTACTAATTGCTACTTGTGATTAGAAATAATATCAATTACACGTAATACTATTCCTTGATCTAGCATATGACACCAATTTATTAATTTAATCCTGCAGAATCACGTTAGTAAATTGAATAGCATACAAGAAGTTAAAGTAGATTATCAGAATAAATCTCATGCAAGAAGGAATAAATAAAATAAACTTGATCAAACCGTTAATTATGAATAAGGTTCAACATCCCTTCTGAACTGAATTGAAAGAATTATCTCATAACTACAAATAAACCTAGATCTAATATGAAAGAAAAATAAGAAGATGAAAAATACAAGAGAATATGGATCCCTTTTTATAACCTTAAAAACCCTATATAATATTAGAATTTCAGCCCTAATCTAGTCCAACTTCCGTCCAAATCCGTGTCACAAAAGGAAAAACCTGCTAATTTTTCGCCTCCCCGCCCCAGCGGGGGACTCCTCTATTAGATGCCCGCCCCAACGGGGTAGCACACTGCCTAGTATTGCATGCTCGTAGATATTCTCCTTTTGTCGTGATATTGGGCTCCAAACTTTTTTTATTCAATCACTAGCAATCGTGGGCCCCTCTATTTAATAGCATGTCCAACGTTAGCTGCTCCAATCTTTGCAAACCGTGAGCTGCTTGAATCAATTTCGTGGCCCCCATCTAGCATGTGTTGGCTTCAATTAGTAAGCTGTTTGGAATTAGTGTGTTGCTTCCGTTTCTTTTTCTAATTTGGAATGTATAAAATCCATAAGCTGCTAGGAATGTTTGCAATGCTTCATGCACGTGACCCCTTCGGCTAATATGATAATGATTTACATGGATCCCACATGAATGAGCTGCTCTAATTCTCTTTGCTTATTTCGTGAGCCCATTAAATTCCTTGCAAGCTGGTGACGCATGGCCCATGCAGTATTCTTTTCAAGCTAGGAATGTGATGATGCTAGGACTTGTAAGCACCTCCAATTTAATTCCCAAACCGTAGCCCACTAGGATTAGTAGGAGATAGATTTATGAGGTGCTTGGATTTTGTAAAGCATGAAACCGTGGCCCACACTTGATTCCTTAGTGAGCTGCTTGTGGAATGAATAAGCCACTGTGTTAAATATATGTTGTGCTCTTCTTGCAAGCCCAACGTGGCCCACTTGAATTGGCAAGCTTCATGATGTTCTCCTTTGATTGCTTATATAATGTGCCCACGTGCTTACCAATTATCGCATTGGGTCAGCCCATATTTGGATGCAATTTCCCAATTGGGTTTTAAAAAAATCCACGAACTTATTCCTTTTTCATCACTTCAACCCTTTAGCTCTAATTCCACCTGAAATCAATAAATATCTTAATAAGTCCATATATACTATAAAACATGTAATAAACTAAATATAAAGGAATAATAATCATCGAATATTATGTACTTATCAAATTCCCCCACACTTAGCCTTTACACGTCCTCGTGTAAATCAAAATTTTGATTTCCAAAAATAATTCTATTCAACCATTATATCAAAAGATTTTAAGATCAAATCATGATTATCAATACTAAACCCACAAAAGCATGATCAATGTTCATCAATTAACTCAAGATAACCGCCTTGCCACTTCACCAATGAATTTCATTAAATCAAATTGTAACCACATAAGTCCTCGTCTATGATCCACACACTTACTCAACTTAGTTATCATGGAGCAAAAAACCGTGCACACCACTCAAAAACCCGAGACATATTTTTTTCTGCTTTATTTTTTATTAGAACCTTTTCAGTTTCCTATTTATTTCCGGTGAATGCATTTTATGCTCTGTTTCACCTTCCTCAATTTTTCTTTTATAAGTGAGTGCATTTTATGCTCTATCTCACTTAGTCGCACGTGTTTATGAGAGAGTGCGTTTTACGCTCCATCTTATCCCACCACATGACTTCTCTTGTGTTTCTTTTTCAACAAATTTCACTGGTTTCCAATTTTTCTTATTATTTTTTTTTTCACATGGTCCTGTAAAAAACTTAAGCAGTTCAATAGTTCTAGAGCATGAGATTAGTGCACATAGACAACTCCACAGATAACTTAGCCAACTAAGCATATATCACATGTTCAAGTGCTCATAAGATACAAATTCAATTCAAATCAATTACTATGGATAATGACTTAGTTTTTCTCAATCATTAATCAATTAAGCATCAAACAGATTTTGAATTTTTAGCATTGATTTTCAATTTTTTTTTAACTTTAACCTTTGAACACATAGGCAAATAGAATTATGGAAGTCAAATTTTTTTTTAAAAATTTCACGGGTAATTTTCAAGTTTCCTATCAAAACATGGTGATCGATATCAAATAAAATCCCTAAATAAAATAAAAACCTAAATCCTTCCCCCCACACTCAAACCTTACATTGTCCCCAATGTAAGAAAATCATGCAAAGAAGAAAGAACTACAACTAACAAATTAAAAAGAAAAGGGATAGAAAGATCTAATCTGAATTCTTGGGTTGCCTCCCAAGCAGCGCCTTTTTTTATTGTCATTGGCTTGACATCTTCCCTCTCGTCTATGTAATTGGACTTGTGAACTTTAAGTGGACTGGTAGCAGTTTCATCCTTAATTGAGGAACATTGTGTAGTTCATGATCCTGCTCCTTTCCAGCCACCAAATCCTCCTCGTATAATTGTATTCGATCAACTGATTCCTGCACTGAATAATTCACAACATCAATAGCAAAAATAGATTTAACATTACCAAGATACCTTTTCGCCTTATCTACGTTGAACTGAAACTTTGCACTGTCCACTTTCATGGTAAAGGTACGATGGTGTGTATCATTCATTGTTCCTGTTAATTTTATTGATGGAGTTGAATCCACGTCTTTCTTGTCGAGATCTGCAGAATTTATCAAATTATTCTCCTCTTCCTCTTGTTCCTTCTCTTCATCAAATTCTATATTATAGTCCGTTCCTGAAGTAAGCATTGCATCCTCCTGCTCCTCTTCGTCAAATCCCATTGTACTGAAGTTCTCAACAAACGGAGGAGGTAACTCCCCGAAGTCTTGAGATTCTAACCTTCCTACTGCGGTTGCAAGCTGACCAACTTGATCCCTCAGATCTTGAACAGAAGTTCTTGTCTCCTGCTGGAACTGCTGTGTCTGACTCATGAACTGTAGTGTTTGGCTCATGAATGCCTTGAACATATCCTCCATAGATTTTCCAGAATTGACAGGTACTTCGTAGCTCAAGTTGTGATGATCTCTACATCCGAAATTGTGAGTTTCTGCCCAAGGATCACATTGATGCGGTTTTTGTCCGGTTAATGTCCCCACAGCATTAACTTGATGAACTATTACATCCTCTTGCACTATGGGACAATCATTTGTTGTATGTCCTGATTTTGAGCAAATTCCACATACTCTTGCAACCGGTACGTTTCCTGTTGTTAATTGTTGCACCACAGCAGTTAAGTTAGAAATCTGGTGTACCAATTCACTCGTGCTTACCTCACTTACCCGTTGTGGAGCATGATCATTCCTTGTTCCGTATTGTTGTGAGTTGGCTGCCATGGTTGCAATTAAGTTCTTTGCAGTGGTTGGAGTTTTGTCTACCAGTGCTCCTCCACTTGCTGCATCAATCATGCTTCTATCCATTGGTAGCAACCCCTCATAGAAGTATTGTATCAAGTAATGATCATCAATTCCGTGAGGTGGACAGCTGGAACACAACTTCTTGAACCTTTCCCAATACTCGTAGAGAGTTTCTCCATTGAACTGCCTGATTCCACATATCTCCTTCCTTGTATCAGCAACTCTTGATGCAGGAAAATACCTCTCCAAGAATAGCCTTTGCATATCAGTCCATGATCGTATCGATCCTGAAGGAAGATAGTATAACCAGTCTTTCGCCAAATCTGCTAAAGAGAATGGAAAAAGCCTAAGCTTGATCTGCTCATCTGTCACTCCTTGTGATTCCATTGTGGAACACACCACATGGAACTCCTTTAGATGCGTATATGGATTTTCACCTGTAAGACCACGAAAAATAGGTAAAAAATGAATTAGTCCGTAGTTAAGTTCAAAAGTAACATCTAAGGTAGGATATTCAATACACAAGGATGGTTGATCAAAGTCTGGAGTAGCCAGTTCTTTTAAAGTTCGGTTGTTGTTCGGCACCGCCATCTTTTCTTTTTTAAGTGTTGGAACAAGTGTTTCTTTTGTATCTGCAGTTTTCTCTATCTCTTGATCAAAATTTAAGTTAATAGAGTGAGTGGATTGAGTCATAAAACAAAATTAAAAAAGAAAATAAAAATAAATGAAAACAAAGAATAAACAAAAACAAATAACACTCCCCGGCAACGGCGCCAAAATTTGGAAGCTGTCGTTTACACTCCTAAATTAACCTCACTTTCACTTCTCGAATTTAAATAATTAGCACAGTAGTAAGCAAGGATCGATCCCACAGAGAGTGATTTATTTTATATTTATCCTATGATTTCTAATAAAAAGGGGGTCTTGAATTGATTAAACTAAATTATCAAAAATAAAGTAATAAGAATTAACAATGAATAAAAAGTTTCAGTTCTTCAGTTCAGTATCACCTTTTCACAATTATGGAGTAATCAAGTGTAATATTATTTATCCTTCAATAAAATTAATAGCCCTAGGTAACAACAAGCTCTGCTACCCGAAACTCCCCTTATATTGTCACTCAATGAAACAAGCTCTTCACAAGATTCTAACCATTATATAACCTAGAACAAGCTCTCTAGATTTAATATAACAGCAGCATTAAGAACTAAGGAATTAGACTATTCCAAGCAACAAACACATAAGCTCGGATTGTTTAACTTGTCTTCTGATAATCATAGCAATACTCAAAAGCTTGTCCACAATCAGGTATTACTAATTGCTACTTGTGATTAGAAATAATATCAATTACACGTAATACTATTCCTTGATCTAGCATATGACACCAATTTATTAATTTAATCCTGCAGAATCACGTTAGTAAATTGAATAGCATACAAGAAGTTAAAGTAGATTATCAGAATAAATCTCATGCAAGAAGGAATAAATAAAATAAACTTGAATAAGGTTCAACATCCCTTCTGAACTGAATTGAAAGAATTATCTCATAACTACAAATAAACCTAGATCTAATATGAAAGAAAAATAAGAAGATGAAAAATACAAGAGAATATGGATCCCTTTTTATAACCTTAAAAACCCTATATAATATTAGAATTTCAGCCCTAATCTAGTCCAACTTCCGTCCAAATCCGTGTCACAAAAGGAAAAACCTGCTAATTTTTCGCCTCCCCGCCCCAGCGGGGGACTCCTCTATTAGATGCCCGCCCCAACGGGGTAGCACACTGCCTAGTATTGCATGCTCGTAGATATTCTCCTTTTGTCGTGATATTGGGCTCCAAACTTTTTTTATTCAATCACTAGCAATCGTGGGCCCCTCTATTTAATAGCATGTCCAACGTTAGCTGCTCCAATCTTTGCAAACCGTGAGCTGCTTGAATCAATTTCGTGGCCCCCATCTAGCATGTGTTGGCTTCAATTAGTAAGCTGTTTGGAATTAGTGTGTTGCTTCCGTTTCTTTTTCTAATTTGGAATGTATAAAATCCATAAGCTGCTAGGAATGTTTGCAATGCTTCATGCACGTGACCCCTTCGGCTAATATGATAATGATTTACATGGATCCCACATGAATGAGCTGCTCTAATTCTCTTTGCTTATTTCGTGAGCCCATTAAATTCCTTGCAAGCTGGTGACGCATGGCCCATGCAGTATTCTTTTCAAGCTAGGAATGTGATGATGCTAGGACTTGTAAGCACCTCCAATTTAATTCCCAAACCGTAGCCCACTAGGATTAGTAGGAGATAGATTTATGAGGTGCTTGGATTTTGTAAAGCATGAAACCGTGGCCCACACTTGATTCCTTAGTGAGCTGCTTGTGGAATGAATAAGCCACTGTGTTAAATATATGTTGTGCTCTTCTTGCAAGCCCAACGTGGCCCACTTGAATTGGCAAGCTTCATGATGTTCTCCTTTGATTGCTTATATAATGTGCCCACGTGCTTACCAATTATCGCATTGGGTCAGCCCATATTTGGATGCAATTTCCCAATTGGGTTTAAAAAAAATCCACGAACTTATTCCTTTTTCATCACTTCAACCCTTTAGCTCTAATTCCACCTGAAATCAATAAATATCTTAATAAGTCCATATATACTATAAAACATGTAATAAACTAAATATAAAGGAATAATAATCATCGAATATTATGTACTTATCAATAACCAATAAGTAGGTATAAAACCTACTTATCAAATACCCCCAAACTTGAACTATTGATTGCCCTTAAGCAACAAACACAAATGTAAACTACATTCTATGCAACTATACTAATATGAAAATGAATCCCAAAATTTTAGCCATATTATGAATTCCAATAAAATGTGCCTCAGAGAAATAACAAGATCTATGAACAAAGTATCAATCCCAAGCTTAAGTCATAAAGACATACAATCCGAAAATCACAACCTGTGGCTAAGATGTAGTGTGTACGCTATAACCATAAATAAACTTGATAAAGGTGAAGATTCCACATGCTATACTTCTAAGGAAGAAAACTAAGGTTTTAAGTTAAGAACTTTGCACATGTATGAAACAACAACCACTCCAACACATCAATACAAGCTAAAGTTCAATAAAGGGTTTATTATGCTTTTATTTACTCACGAGGGCGATATTCGCACTTTCCCGTGGTTACACCCGACTGTGCAATGCCAAGCCCTCTTAGGCTTTTCAATGATACCCATTTAACGAGCTTTCGACTAACGACTCTCAAACCATAAGGCTTTAGGGCATTGGGTGTAGAGACAATCCCCTAGGGCGTACTTGCTCGAGTATCAAAGGCCATAAGACTTAGCTAACCAAGCTGTTTATTCTATTTTTTTCTTTTTCTCAATTTTTTTTTCTCTTTATTTTTTCTTAATTTAGCATGCATACCCAAATGTTTTCCCCCAAACTTTCATTGCTGTGTCATTATGGCCATTATTCATTTTGTACACAATTCTATCATTAAAAACAAATTTTTCCCCTCAGAAGACAAGCATGTGCTAATCTAACCAAAAAGTAAATAATTACAATGTCGTGCTATCCGGTAACATCAAAGCAATAGGCATAGACTACTTCATGTATGAAATTATGACTAAGCTTAAGTTATCAACTGAGTTCAAAAATCTATAACATTTCAATATCATCATCGGCCAGACTGGAATTTAACAGACTAAAAACATGGGATTATGCTAGGCAATGCAACTAAACACATACTACATAAACAAAACTAAAATTTTTATGCAAAATTAACTAACAAAATACTAAAATGCAACTACTATGCAACCTAAACATGTAATTAAAACTATATGCAACTAATTACTAACTACACCCCAATACCCCCAAACTTAAAAATTTTTATTATCCTCAATGGAGATAAAGGGGTAAGGAAACTCCCCTATGTATCAGCATGGCCACCCGACTCGGGTGTAGAATCTGGTGACGGATATAGCATGGCAGAACCGAATATGGGCCACTCCACAAGCGTCCCTTGCTGAGCAAATGCGTTAGCCAGTGCCTAAGATAGGCCAGCTGCATATGCTGTGAAGTTGGCATGCAGCGTGTCCATCCTTTCCTCTAATCGCCTCATCCGGCAATCCTAATTCACTGTACTGGCTGGAGGAGGAGCGGTTGCCTCTGCTGGCTGTGGTGGAGGAACTGGCGGACGAGTACGCAATATAAATCCTTTGCCCCGTGGATGTGCTGTGCCACTAGCCCAATCTTTAAATTTCTTGATGGTGGCGTGAGTGATGTCCTGGCTCGGCATCTAGACCTGTTCGTCCTCCCATTTAACTACAGCTTGGGCACACAGATGTGTCACTACTAAAGCGTACAGAATACTACCAGTGGTACTGCCTCACATATAGCGCATCATGTTCTGATGGAGTAGATGTCCAGCATCGAATACTTCCCAGTAATGATTCCCCACAGAATAATGGCCCTCTCGGCCGGAATGTCATGCTGGTGAGTGGAAGGCAACAGCATGGTGCATATGAACAGATTCCATGCCTTTGCATATCAGTTCAGTGCTGAGCTGGGGAAATTGGAAGGTGTATCGATGCTTGACTTATAATTCAACTTCGTGCCTGGCACGTATAAATCTGTGATCACCCTGTCCAAGTCAGTCTCAAATCGTTCATCTTTGACCCAATTTACTCAGCCAGTTGGGGGATTAGGCAAACGAAACACCTCACGGATCGCCGGTGGGAGGTAATTAACTTGTATGCCCCTAACAAATGAAATTCTGCTTTGTGTCTCCTTGGCGTTTGCATAAAACTCTCGAATTATGGCCATCAGAGCAGGCGCAGGAGTTGCCACAACCCCAAACCATAACCATTTTCTGATTATATCTAGCATTTGGCCATCTTCCTTGGCCGGCTTCAGCCTCCGTTCCTTTACAAACGTCTTTGCCGCAATTCTGTAATATTCAGTTTGTGCCGTAAGGCTGATAAACTTGGTCAAATCCACAGTGTCCTCGTCCTGGCCACTGTTAGAAGATGATTCTGGAGTGGCGGATCGAGCTCTCTTTAGACCCATTATAATCGCAAAAATCCTCACTAGAAAACCCTAACTGATGAATATGGAAGAAAAACCCCCAAACTTGTGCCTTGGAAATCTCTGTGCAAACCCTAATTTTGCTGCAAATAATTCCCCCAATTCTTAGCCTCTGAAACTTTGTAACTCCAAACCTTATTTGTGAATAGAATGATGAGATGGTAGTGGCTAGGTGCTATAAGGAGGAGAGAATACGAGTTATGAGAAGGATATGGGCTTGGATTAGAATAAGAGAAATGAGATTCGGATGAAAGGGAGTTTGTATATTAGAGGGAGTTGGAGTTTCCATATGAGAGGTTTGGGTAGAATAGGAGACTAGGTTTATTTATGTTCTGATAAAAGAAGTCGATCCACTTAGTATATGATATAAGGGCTTGGCTGAATCTTTTTTAAAAATTTTAAACTGGCGATTCTGGGGTCAGGAACGGGCACGCAGAGCTTAGCCTTGAGGCTGGTGAGGGCTCTCGGGTCATGGCTGCTCTCTGGATTCTTTGCAGAATGGCACGGGCGCACCAAGAATTGCCTTGAGGTTGGCGCGGCCGCGCTGCCCTGAGCCCAGCAATGAATTTTTTTCTGCAACAGTGAAGAACAAGTAGAAAACTGACATGCATTTTATTTCCTGCACAAATAGCATTGAAAAATGAGATATAAATGATTCCGTACTCAAAATTGGAACCATGCAAGATATATGTATGTATCCTCAAAAATGCTATATAAGTGAATCATATATATGTGAATCCTCAAAAATGCTATATGTGTGTATATGTAATATGCTCATACTCAAAATTGTTTAGAATTTTCATGATTCTTAGAATTAAACAGGGGGAGAAATAGAGATATGTAACAAGAATTATATGAGAGAGAGAAGAGAGATGATGGGGTGCCTCCCATCGAGCGCTTGTTTATAGTCAATTAGCTCGACTCTGTTTGAACTGGTCATGTAGTGGAAAGGATCGAGGAGACTTTTTGTCGATCGACTTCGCCCCCATAGTAGTGTTTCAACCTCTGTCCATTCACTTTAAACGATTTGTTAGGGTATTGATCCAAAATCTCGACTGCACCATGTGGAAACACGGTTTTCACCGTTAAAGGACCCAACCATCTCTACTTCAGTTTGCCAGGGAAAAGTCTAAGGCGTGAGTTGAATAACAACACAGCTTGACCCGGCTCAAACTTTCTCTCCATAATTTTACGGTCGTGCCACCTTTTCACTTTTTCCTTGTACAGCTATAACTTTTCGTAAGCCTGCAGTCTGAATTCATCTAGCTCATTTAGTTGGAGAAGGCGCTTCTCCGCTGCAGCTTTCAAGTCAAAGTTTAGCTTTTTTATGGCCCAGTAGGCCTTGTGCTCAAGTTACATGGGAAGGTGGCAAACTTTCCTATATACTAGCTAATACGGTGACATACCCAATGGTGTCTTGCACGCAATCCTGTATGCCCAAACTGCATTATCAAGCTTAAGGGGCCAATCTTTTCTTGTAGGATTGACAATTTTCTCTAAGATCCTTTTCACCTCACGATTGGACACCTCAGCTTGGCCGTTCATTTGGGGATGATAAGCCGTTGCGACACGGTGATTCATCCTATACTTAAACAATAGTGCAGTAAACTGTCGATTGCAGAAATGGGTGCCTTCATCACTTATGATGGTCCGAGGAGTCCTGAATCTTGTGAATATACTCTTTTGAAGAAATTGCAAGACCATCCTAGCATCATTTGTTGGTAAGGTTGCTACTTCCACCCACTTGGACACATAGTCCACTGCTAGTAGGATATACAAATTTTTGCACGATGAAACAAAGGGCCCCATGAAGTCTATCCCCCAGACGTCAAATATCTCAACCTCTAGGATCATATTCAAAGGCATCTCATTCCGTTTGGATATATTACCAACTCACTGACATAGGTCACATTTTTGTACGAAGTTGTAAGCATCTTTAAACAAAGTCGGCCAATAAAAGCCTGCCTGATGTACTTTTATAGCTGTCCTCTCGCCCCCGTAGTGTCCACCATAGACTGAATGGCAATCCTAAAGTATGATGTCCGTCTCACTTTCTAGGATGCACCTTCTGATCATTCTATCTACGCACTGCTTAAACAGATAAGGCTCATCCCAAATATACCATTTAACATCATGTAAAAACTTATTCTTCTGGGGTCTAGTCAGATCAAAATGGATAATGTTGCTCACTAAAAAGTTTGAAAAATCACCAAACCATGGCATTTTTCCTTGCACCACAAACAACTGTTCGTCCGGGAAGGACCCATTAATCATCACTTTATCATTCGTGTCCTTTCCCGGATTCTCCAATCGGGATAAGTGGTCAGCTACTTGGTTTTCGATCCCCTTTCTATCTTTGATTTCCAAATCAAACTCTTGTAGAAGAAGTATCCATCGAATGAGACAGGGCTTAACATCTTTCTAACTAATCAGGTATCGGATTGCAGCATGATTGATGTATACGACTACTCTTGTGCCAATCAGATAAGACCGAAATTTATCAAATGCATATACCACAGCTAGAAGCTCCTTCTCTGTGGTAGTGTAATTCAGTTGGGCATCCGTCAGGGTCTTACTGGCATAATAAATGACATAAAAAACTTTGTCCCTGCATTGCCCCAAGACAACTCCCACAGCGAAATCACTCGCATCACACATCAGTTCAAACAGAAGAGACCAGTCAGGAGCTGTGATAATGGGTGCCGTAGTCAATCTTTTCTTCAAGTGCTCGAAAGCGACTAAACATTCCTTGTCAAATCTAAACGGGACATCTTTCTCAAGCGAACTTCATAGGCTTTGTGATCTTTGAGAAGTCCTTTATGAATCGCCAATAGAACCCCGCGTGCCCAAGGAAACTACGGACCCCTTTCACTGACGTCGTTGGAGGTAAGCTCTCAATAATCTCCAGCTTCGCTCTACCCACCTCCAATCCTTTCCCTGAAACTTTATGCCCTAGGATAATGCCTTCATGTACCATAAAATGGCACTTTTCCCAATTCAGCACTAAATTGGTCTCAACACAGCTCTTTAATACCATAACCAGATTCTCCAAGCATATGTCAAAAGAGTCTCTAAAGACTGAAATGGCACTTTATGCCCTAGGATAATGCCTTCATGTACCATAAAATGGCACTTTTCCCAATTCAGCACTAAATTGGTCTCAACACAGCTCTTTAATACCATAACCAGATTCTCCAAGCATATGTCAAAAGAGTCTCTAAAGACTGAAAGTCATCCATGAAAACTTCTACATTTTGCTCGACCATATCGGAGAATATTGCCATCATACATCTTTGGAATGTGGCTGGAGCGTTGCATTTTTTGAAAGACATCCTCCTGAATGAAAAAGTATCGTACGGGCACGTGAAGGTAGTCTTCTCCTAGTCTTCTGGAGCTATAATAATTTGGTTATACCCCGAATAACCATCCAAGAGGCAGTAGTAGTCATGTCCCGCTAACCTATCCAACATTTGGTCAATGAACGGGAGAGGGAAATGGTCCTTTCTTGTAGCTTTATTCAATCTGCGATAGTCCATGCAGACCCTCCACCCTGTGACTATCCTGGTAGGTATAAGTTCATTATTCTCATTAGACACTACTATCATGCCTCCCTTCTTCAAAACGCATTGCACCGGGCTCACCCATGAGCTGTCAGAGATTGGATGAATGATTTCGGCATCTAACCACTTTAGGATCTCCTTTTTGACGACCTCTTTTATAATAGAATTCAATCTCCTCTATTGCTCTACCGTCGGCTTACTGTCATCCTCCAGGAGAATCTTGTGCATGCAGTATGAGGGGTTGATCCCCTTGATGTCAGCTATGGTCCAACTAATAGCCAATTTAAATTCTCGTAGCACTCGTAGCTACTTACTTTCCTAGCCAGATAAAAAGGCAGAAACAATAATAACTGGCAACGTGGAAGATTCCCATAGGAATGCATATCTCAGATGATCAGGAAGAGGTTTAAGGTCAAGGGTGGGAGGCATCTCAAGAGAAGGCTTGAGTCTCTTCGATGTCTCCCCAGTATGTCCAAGTGGTTCAATGGGAATCTTGAATTTTCTCATCTGTGGCATTATGTTCAAAATTTGTACATACTCCATAACATCTACATCATCCATGTCAGAGTCTCCCAGTAGAGCACTCTCTAATGAATCTAAGTTCCTAACTTGATCGGCCTTTTCATGCAGTACTTTGTCGACAACATCAACCAAGAAACACTCTTCTTCGTCAGTGGGGAATTTCATAGCTTTGAAGACATTAAATGTGACCTCTTAGTCCTGAACCCTTATTGTCAGTTCTCCCTTCTGTACGTCTATGAGTGTTCGCCCGGTTGCTAGAAAAGGTCTCCCAAGAATGATTTGTATGTCTTTGTCCTCCTCGTAGTCTAGAATGATAAAGTCGGCAGGGAAGATAAACTTGTCCACTTTAACCAAGACATCTTCTACGATACCCCTCGGGTATGTAATGGTCCTATCGGCAAGCTGCAATGATATGTTTGTCGGCTTAGGAGTCGGCAATCCCAACTGTGTGAATACCGATAGAGGCATCAAATTTAGACGAGCTCCCATATCACATAAGCACTTATTGAAAGATAATTTTCCAATGAAGCAAGATATCATAAAGTTGCCCGGATCTTTGAGCTTTGGAGGTAGTTTTCGTTGCAATACTGCACTGCATTCCTCTGTCAAGGCAACTGTTTCATCGTCCTCTAGCTTCTTCTTCCTTAATAGTATGCCTTTCATAAACTTCGCATAGCTTGGCATTTGTTCCAAAGCTTCTACGAAAGGAATGTTGATCTACAGTTTCTTAAACACCTCCAAGAACTTCGCGAATTGTTTGTCTAATTTCTGTTTCTGAAGCCTCTGAGGGTATGGTGCAGGAAGGTAGACCACTTGTGGTGTAGCATTGGTTTTCTCCACTTTATCATGCTTCTCTGACTCCACTACATACTCCCCATCCTTTCCATCATTCAAAGTTGCATCGTGAGGGGCAGCCACGCCAGTCTCCAAACCTGCAGTTTGCTTCCCAGACCTTAATGTGATTGCTTGATATTGTTCCTTTCCATCCTTTTTTCCTGGATTTGCTTCAGTATTTCTTGGTAGAGTCCCTTGCGATCTGTTGGTCAACATATTGACCATCTGGCCCATTTTATTCTCTAATATTTTGAGCGCCACCGCTTAGCTCTTTAACATCAACATGAGCTCTTCCATTTCAGTTTTCTTCTCTGGTTGTGGAGCAGGAGCTGGATAATGTTGATGTTGGTGTTGATGAAATCCGGGAGGATGTGACGGTCTTGCGGTATACTGTGGTTGAGACTGTTGTGGTTGAGACTGTTTTGGTTGGTATTGTTGATATTGTTGAGGTTGGTGTTGTTGAGCACTTTGATTATTACTCCAGCTAAAGTTTGGATTGTTTTTGTTACTTGGATGGTATGAATTCTGAAATTGATTTTGTGGCTTTTGGTAGTTGCTAACAAATTGAACTGACTCTGTAGTGATAGCACATTGTTCTGTCGGGTGTGATCCCGCACATAACTCACAGACGAATACAACTTTTTATACTTTGTTTTCAGCAATAGAATTAATTTTCTTAGCTATCGACGCCATTTGAGCTGATAGTGCCGTGATGGCATCCACTTCCAATACCCCGGCAACTCTTGGTTGAGGCAATCTAGATGTCGAATTCTGGAAGTCATTAGCCGCCATGGTCTCAATCAATGCATAAGCTTCCTCAAAGCTCTTAGCCCACAAAGCTCCACCTGCTGCGGCATCAATGATCAGCCTAAATTGCCATCCCAAGCCATTATAGAAAGTATTGATCACCATCCATTCTGGAATCCCGTGGTGAGGACATTTCCTTAGCATCTCCTTATACCTTTCCCAAGCCTCATACAACGATTCTCCTTGTTGTTGCTCAAACTGAGATAGAGCACTCCTCATCTTCGTTATTTTGGCCATAGGAAAGAACTTGGCTAAAAATTTTGAGCTAGGTCCTCACATGTAGTAATTGATCCTGATGGTAACGAATGAAGCCAGCTCCTCGATTTGTCCCTCAAAGTAAATGGAAAGAGTCGAAGCTTCACCGCGTCATCTGACACATTATTGTACTTGAATGTGTCGCAAATTTCAATGAAACTCAGAAGGTGTAACGACCATGAATTTTTAACTCCTTATTAATTAAAGATGTGATTTAATTTTAACGAGTTAGTTTTGTGAGCTTATTTAAACCTTATATCGTTATTTGAATTTTTGAAACGATTAAAGGAAGTCACTAATGAGAAAATTAAATTGGTGGACTAACCCTAAGGCTTTAATATCAGAGAATTGATAAGATTATTAATAATTAAATATTCCACTTATTTGAATATAGTGGCATGAATTGAACATAGTGATTAATTTCAATATTGAGTAATTAATCTATAATGTGTTGTTTAATTATTATTATGAATAAATAATAATTAATGAGTAAGAGATTAATAAATATAATAATATTATATTTACTTGATTAATTGTTTTATACAAGCATGTGATATGTTAAACCTTTAATATAAGGTATTTATCTATATTGTATATAATACAATGTGACTTTTGATATGGCTATGTATATTATATATAGACTATATAGTAAGATTTATTTGTATTAGTAGAGTTACACAATAATATTGTTTATGTGACATGAAGTGTGTGAGTAAACATTCATTTATACCTCATCAACATATAGTAATATCAATAAATAATTGATCTCAGTAAGTTATTGTAATGATAACAGTTATAATAATGAGTAATAATAATACCTAATTGCTTTACATTCGGTATTAAGGAAAATGTACATGGATTATATGTTGTGTACCTATTCATTATTAATTGCTGTTTGAAATAACATGGCAACACCCATTTAAATATATATGGAATGGATACAAGTAGTTTAAGTATATACTATGTGTATATATATATATATATATATATATATATATATCATATAACCTAAGTGTATTATATTATATAGCCTAAGTATAGGCATATATTATACACACATTGCAAGATTGCTAAGTAAGTGATTGCCCCATAATAAGAGCCTATTTCCTCTTATTTCATCCCACGTGAACAAGTAAGAAGCTAGCTACTCTATCTCTTTCTCTCAAATTCAACAAACATAACCATAATCATGAGATGGGGAGTGGGATTAATGAGTGGAATCACCAACCCTCACCAACTCTTTCTTATCTATTGAACATACTTGCAATCCTATGGTTTAATTTGAGGTGGAATGGAAATGTCTGGATATCCATTTTGCTATAAGTAAAGCTCCCCTTCTTCTCATTTCATTTGCTGAGGATTTCAATTGAGTTAGGAAGGAGTATTAGAGTAACATTGTGAGTATCATAGTAGCATTATAGAATCTGTTTAGCAGCAAAGCCATATAGCAAAGGTATAACTTCATTTTTGTTTCTGTAAAATTTATAAGTCTTGATTATTGAATTGATCATGGGTTGATTAATTAATGGATTAGAATATGTTGGTTAAGTGTTATACAAGATGTTAAACATGTTAGAATTGCAATGTGTTATGTTAGAATCAATTTTAGTATGAAAATTTCTGAGTTGGGCTATGTTCTGCTGTTGCTGGGCAGCTACTGTCACTGGCCAACAGCCTGCGCAGCTGCGCCAGTTATGTACTGGCCAACAGCGCAGCTACGCCGGGCCCTAGACAGAGTTTTAAGTTTCCTACTATAAACTGTTATGTGCTATCATGAAGTACCTTGTTAAAGAAAGTATGTGAACATGATTACACTATAAATATTAGTACAATGACATGGTATAAGTATGTATTCCTTGATGCTACACATATATGTCATGGCCATGTTTTACGAAAGAAAAACATATGTTTTAAAAGGAAACTTGTAGTTTTAAAAGTGAACCTTGTCACAAACATAACACGTGTGTTTTCTAATTTTGTAAACACAATAGTATGGTTTATATTGACCTAAAATGCATGTTTAAAGTGTTAGTCATACACTAGCATACTTGGTTTAATGATTCATGAGGTTTTCGAAATGAGAAACTTAAAACTTTTGAAAACAAACTTGACCAAGACTTGAGTCTTTAAGATTCTGACCATTTGAGAACGTATATGTGGTTTATATATGAGTTCTAAGACATACGAGTTATGAGCACAAGGCACTTAACATGTATTATGATACCTTGTTGACTTAGTGTGACTTTCAATGAGAAAACATAGACTGTGAATGCTAACGACATCGATCACCAGTGTGGATTACGTATTGATCATGCAAGCATGTGTATTAGCGTTCATCGTGCCTATAGAAATGTCGACATGAGGGTCATGTTTGTTAAACATAGTTTTCACCTATGCACATGTACTCAAGAAATGAAATTCTAAGGCATGAACTAATGTGGGTTATGGTATACACGAGTAGTATACACATAAGCATGACTACTTAAACGTTGTTTATGCCTCATTATGTGTTAATATGACTTTAATAGTTGACCCTTGTAGCATGAACTTGTTTTGCTTAAAGTATGTGAATTACCGGCATGAAGACATATGATTTTGAATTGAATAGGGTGAGCATGCTAGGATTTAAACTTGAAAGTATATTCTTAAAGCATGATTACTTGAAATGCTAAATGTTCAAACCTATGTTGATATATAGAAACTAGATATTCTATCACTATTAAATAAAGGACATAGTTAATTGTTTATAGACCCAGTCAAAGTGATTGACTTACGTGAATTACATAATAAATTTATATGATGATTAGATTCTTGTAAGTGTAGACTCGTATTAGTTTACACATACTAATTGAGAGACTTATTAATGTTAGGTCATTTCAACGCAGTTTAATTAAAGCTAGAACTTATTCATAGCTGAACGAACAGGCAATTATTCTAAATTCTTGCACTACCTTATTTAATGAATCGTGTAAGCGAGTTTCTTAACTTCACTTGATTTGAATGCAAGTTCTCTTACACTCTTTATTGTGCAAGTTCTTATCCTTCTCATATTGTATTGAGCAGGTTATTATCGTATTGACGGTTAATTATTTAAAGCTTGAACTTTATTTTCAAGCATGCTATTAGGTGGTTTAATTACTTTACAATTATTCCACATCGATATTATTGTTATTCGCACTTGGTGAACTTGAGTTCGTACAGTCTTGGACTTGTACAACATTTAAAGTTCTATAATTCTTGAACTGTGTCAGATAGAGTCTGAACCCTTGTTCGGTAAGACAGGTATATGAAGTTTTATAAAAGTTATCCAAACCAATTGATGGTAAGGATTCTTAGACTAAAAGAACACCCTTATAGTATAAGGGAGTAGAAGGTATCTAATATAAGATATAAATAGTAGAGTTGAATGTTATGCATAAACATGGCGTACGCGAGGCTGATCCCTTCAAGTACTATTCTGTAGCCAGTAACCAAAGGGTCAATCAGCTATTGATTCCGTTGGAGTATTACAGTTCAAAAGTCTACTTGACTATCAGTTATTCTAAAAGCAATTATTATTCTTGCTTCCGATATTCATATTATTGAATTCATCATCAGATATATTCCTTTCATCATGATATATCCTTTATTGTTGTATTTAAACTTGCTGAGCAAACTTGTTACTCATTCTTGCTATATCATGACTTATATTGCAGTTAAGCCCGAGACTTCAGGGAAGGACAAGGGTAAAGGGAAGATGTAGGATTAGTTTGCAAGGAGCAGACTTTACTTTATATTTAATTAAATTACCGTAATGTAATATGAACCCTAATGACTATTCTAAGGTATGTTTGTATATTTGTATTAAGGTTATCGAATCTTGGGACTAGTAATACCTTTTGAATGAATGACGTACGTTTATTATATTCCGCACTTTAGTATCGTATGTTGTTTAGAGGTGGATGTTTAGTATTGTTTTATGACGACCGGACCGGGGTCAGAGGACCCGGATTCAGAGGTGACACAGGTTGGTATCAAAGCCGTAGGTTATAAACATTAGGAATACGAAACCTAAGTTATAACCTTAGTAGAAAACTTAATTAGAGTATGTAAGTGATGGGTTGAGGATATCCATCGAGTCTTATTGTGATACTGAAGTTGTTTATTTAAATCAGCTATGATTTATAGACATCCTAAACTTCTTAATGCTAACATAAAGAGCATATCACATAAAGTCTAATGTTTTCTTCCTTTCCTCAAGATCTAGAGGGAAGAAGGATCCATTAATAATGACGGAGGGGAAAATGTCGACCCTATGCAGAACTTCGTTAACTTGTTAACTGAGGCAATGAAGAACAGACCCCAGCCAGCAGCAGGGCAGCCAGGACATCACATGGCGAGCTTTAAGGACTTTAAATTGGTAGGACCACCGGAGTTCTGGGGAACCTTAGACCCAATCGAAGCCCGAACCTGGATAGAAGAGATGGAGAAAGTGTTTGAGGTCGCACAAGTGGCCAAAGCACAGAAGACGAGTTTTGCCACTTTCATGATGAAGGGCGACGCTAACTATTGGTGGAAGGCCAATAAAGGACGGGCAGGCGAAGGAGTTATTCCTTGGGATAAATTTAAGGAACTATTTCTTGAGAATTACTTCTCAGAGAATACACAACAGGATATGGAAGTTAAGTTTCTAGAGTTGAAATAAGGTAGTATGTCTGTCGCAGAGTACGCTGCAAGATTTAATGAGTTGGCCCGATTCGCTTCACATCAGGTTGACACGGAAGCCAGGAAAGCAAGGAGGTTCGAATTAGGAATGAAAACCATGGGTGTAGAAAGCAGTTGCGATATTGAAGATTAAAACTTACTTTGATCTATTAGAAAGGGCTATCATTATCGAAGGAGGCAATGAAGCCATTGCTCGATTCAAACAAGAAAAGAAGACAGATCAGGAGGGACAAAAAGGGGAAAGCAGTTGAGGCAGCAACCCCAACAAGCATAAATGGATGGAGAGCCAATCATGTGGAGGTAACAAGTCCGAGGGAGAGGCCAAGAAAAGTGTAAAGTGCAACAACTGTGGGAGGAATTAGTCGGGGGAGTGCATGAAGGGAAAGAGTGTTTGTTACCGTTGTGGACAACCGGGGCACATGGCTCCTCAGTGTCCGAATAAGCAGAAAGGAGGGTGTTTCTCGTGTGGAGCCCCAAACCACCAAATCAAGGACTGCCCAAAGAAAAAGGGTGATGCAGCTAGCGGCAACTGTAACAACAATAACGGACTGAGCATCGGAGGGCCAGCCAGTCAAGCCAATAGACTAACGGCACGCACGTTCAACATGACCGTTCAGGATGCAGTGGAGTCTAAGGATGTGGTGTCAGGTATCATCCTGATCAATGATATTGATGCTTATGTGTTATTTGATTCAGGTGCTACCTGCTCTTTTGTTTCCAAAGAATTTGCTAAACGGTTAGACTTACCCCGTGAAAGATTAGAACACCCTATGAATGTAGAAGTAGCAAACAAGGAAATTATTCCCGTAGAATACATTCATAGGAACTGTTATACCGAATTGCGAGGATTTAAGCTCAACGTGGATTTGATACCGATTCATTTGGGGGAGTTTAATGTAATCCTTGGAATGGATTGGTTATCGAATTATGGAGCAGTTATCGACTGTAAGAAGAAGTACGTACACCTTAAGACTCCGAACAAGTCGAAGGTGGTATTTTATGGTAGTAAATCGCCGAGACAATCTCATTGTCTGATGATGATGTAAACACAGAGATTGCTTAGGAAGGGTTGTGTAGGTTATTTAGCTCAGGTGGTTGATACTCGACGAGTCGAGGGTGAACTGGGTCAAATACCTATTGTAAGGGAATTCATCGATGTCTTCCCAGACGAGATTTCGGGATTGCCACCGGATAGAGAGATTGAGTTTGTTATTGATTTGGCACCAGGGACTAGCACCGGTATACGAAGCGCCGTATCTTATGGCACCGGTAGAGATGAAAGAACTGATGGCTCAATTACAAGAGTTGTTGGATAAGGGATACATTCAACCGAGCGTATCACTGTGGGGAGCGCCAGTCTTATTCGTGAAGAAGAAAGATGGATCACTCAGACTTTGTATCGACTACCCAGAGTTGAACAAGGTCACCATTAAGAACAAGTACCCATTGCCTAGGATCGACGATTTGTTTGATCAGTTGAAGGGGGCAAAGTACTTTTCAAAGATTGACTTGAGAATCGATTATCACCAACTGATAGTGAGGGCGGAGGACATTCCAAAGACAGCATTCAGAACTCGGTATGGACACTTTGAGTTTCTGGTAATGTCATTCGGATTGACGAACGCGCCTGCAGCATTTATGGACTTGATGAACAGAGTGTTCAAATAGTATTTGGATAATTTTGTTGTCGTATTCATCGATGACATTCTGGTGTATCCAGAGACAGAGGAAGAACACGCCGAGCATCTTTGAATAGTTTTGGAGACATTAAGGAGAGAGAAGTTGTATGCAAAATTCTCCAAGTGTGAGTTTTGGTTGCAGAGAGTGCAGTTTTTGGGGCACGTTATCGACAAGAATTATGTTTCAGTGGACCCAGCAAAAGTAGAAGCAGTTATCAATTGAGAGCAGCAGAAGATGCCAACAGAAATCAGGAGTTTCTTAGGATTAGCAGGATAATATCGAAGATTCATCCAGGATTTTTTGAAATTAGCATCGCCGTTGACCAAATTTACTAGAAAGACAATTAAGTTCGTTTGGACGGAGAAGTGTGAAGAGAGTTTCCTAGAATTGAAGAAGAGGCTTAGTCAAGCACCTGTGTTAGCTTTACCGGATAACACGGGAGGGTTTGTAGTGTATAGCGATGCGTCACACAAGGGTCTTGGTTGTGTACTAATGCAACACGACAGGGTCATTGCGTATGCTTCACATCAGCTGAAAGATTATGAGAAGGGTTATCCGACTCATGACCTGGAGTTAGCAGCGGTAGTTTTTGCCTTGAAGATTTGGAGGCATTATTTGTATGGTGAGAAGTGTGAGATATATACAGACCACAAGAGTCTAAAGTATATCTTCACACAGAAAGAATTAAGCATGACACAGCGTCGATGGCTATAATTGATCAAAGATTATGATTGTGAGATTCTGTACCATCCAGGCAAAGCAAATGTAGTGGCAGATGCCTTAAGCAGAAAAGGCGGAGAGAAGTTATCGAAGTTAACCATTCAAGAAGAGTTAGTGAAAGATTTCGAACAACTAGATTTGGAGGTTAAGTATCCGATGGAGACCAACGAGAAATTATTTACAATGACAACGAGCCCGACTTTATTAGATAAGGTTAAGGAGGCACAAGAGAAGAACGAAGATTGTGATATTATCAAGAAGCGGATTATTAAAGGTGATGATTTGAAATTCAAGATTGATAGCACTAGACTGCTAAGGTTTGAAGGACGAATTTGGGTACCATTAGTACCGAAACTAAAGGAAGAGATTCTACAAGAAGCACACAGTACGAGATACTCGATACACCCAGGAAGCACGAAGATGTACCAAGACTTGCGTCATCACTTTTGGTGGTCAAACATGAAGAGTGAGGTTGCAGAATGCGTAAGTAGGTGTTTAACTTGTCAGAGAGTCAAGGCAGAGCACCAACGACCAAGCGGGTTATTACAACCGTTAGAGATTTCAGAATGGAAATGGGAGCACATCACGATGGATTTTGTGGTTGGACTTCCGGCAACGCAGAAAGGGCACGACGCCATATGGGTAATTGTAGATCGTCTAACAAAGTCTGCTCACTTTTTACCGATTAAGATTAAGTATAGTTTGGACCAGCTAGCCAGATTATATGTTAAGGAAATTATCTCGAGATATGGGGTGCCGGTATCTATTGTATCTGATAGAGATCTGCGATTCACGTCGAATTTCTGGAAGAGTCTTCAAGAGAGATTGGGGATACAGTTCCGAATGAGTAATGCGTATCATCCGCAAACCGATGGGCAATGCGAAAGAATAATTCAAACACTTGAAGACATGCTCCGAGCTTGTGTAATGGACTTTAAGGGTAGTTGGGAGGATCACCTTCCATTAGTAGAGTTTGCGTACAACAATAGTTATCACGCTAGTATCGAAATGCCACCGTATGAAGCGCTACATGGGAGAAAATGTCGAACACCGTTGTGTTGGGACGAAGTTGGTGAACGTCGACTGTTGGGACCAGAATTGGTACAACAGACAGTAGAGATTATCAAGGTGATAAGAGCCCGACTGGTAACGGCCCAAGATCGCCAGAAGAAGTATGCGGACTTGCATCGCAAGAAGAAAGAATTTTAATTAGGAAGCTATGCTTTTCTGAAAGTATTTCCTTGGAAGGGGAAGATTCTTTTTAAGAAGAAGGGCAAGTTGAGCCCTAGGTTAATAGGACCGTTTGAGATTCTGAGGCGAGTCGGTGAAGTGGCATACGAGGTGGTGTTACCTCCTGAACTTGAGCACATTCACAATGTGTTTCATGTGTCAGTGTTGCGGCCGTATAAACCAGACTACAAGCACGTTATCTCCTATGAACCTATCCAAGTCGAGAAAGACTTATCGTACGAGGAGGTTCCTGTCCATATACTAGATAGGAAGGAACAGAAGCTAAGGAATAAGATCATTCATTCCGTTAAGATTCTTTGGAGGAATCACGCAGTTGAAGAAGCTACATGGGAGCTAGAAGAGAAAATGAGAGCGAATTATCCATTTTTATTCGAGTAACCTTAATTTTTTTTTAAAAAAATTTCAATTTCGAGGACGGAATTTTTATAAGGGGGAGGGATGTAACGACTGTGACGCCCCCAAATCCACGTTCCTTCGAAACCTCGAATTCGGTGCAGTCACGATACTACTATCGTCAAACTATTACATCTTTTAATTATTAGTAAAAGAATACAACTTTGTTTATTATAATTTAGAATATAATTTCTATTTATATCCAAGATCTCGTCTATACATCATATTCGATGTTACTAAAATGCGGAATAATTTAAACTTTTTCAATCCTCCTTGAATAAAATCTTTTATTGATTTCATAACTTGAATCAATTACAACCCTTGAATCAATTATAAAATATGATTCATTATATTTGAGTTATCGTATAACGTTTACAACTCGACTTGATATCCTCTATGTATTAACTAATACATCTTTACAACATAACCTGTATTAAACAGTGTAAACAACTATCAAGTAATACTTCTAGAATCTAAACAGGGTTCAAGTAATAATCTAAATAATACTTCTTCAATTCGATACTATCTATCTTTATCAATCAAGAAGCACGAAGTCTTTATCGTAAGTCCTTAACCTGCAAAAGTGGTTATTTGCAAGAGTGAGCTCGACAGCTCAGCAATTCTAACAGTTTTCATGCATCACATAGCATACAACATTATACGCAGTTCATGCATTTATAAACAATTTATATTTACTACGCATGTTACTTTTCACATAACAAGTATATCATCAAAGATCAACTTTCAATCTCATTTATATCTCATATACAATTCATATATAAGTTCACATTATCACAGCATAATATAATTCAACTAACAGTTATTGAATTCATATATCAAATAGGAACTGAAAGACTTGCCTGATTCGTAGTTTAACAACTACGACTTAACTGCTTAAAGCTTATCTGCACTTCGTGTAATCCTACACAATTATATAATCATGGATTCACACTTATCAGTTATATGTATCCACACATTCTCAATGTAATAGTAAAGGTTACATTGTTGTCTAACTTGGTTCTTAGAACCTTCGTTTCACTTTCTTATCATCCCCTTCATATAGCTAGGTACGTATATGTATACCTTAACCATACTCAATATCAATATTAACACACTTAACTATCTAAGTGTTCGACACATATTTAAAACTCATAAATATATAATCTATATTGCTCTTACGTTCCTCAAACCTTATCGAAACCATTACATTCAAACATTCTAAGTTTCACCTTTTAATATCCTTGTCGTATTTAAACTAGTCATGCAAGGCTACTACGTTCATCATGCATACATGTTTATAAGGTTACTAACGCAAGTTTGAAAATCTAGCATGCTCATTTTAGTTCAAGTCAAAATCACATGGTTTTCATGCTGGACTTTCATATACCTTAAGTAAATCAAGTTCATGCCTCAAGGGTCAACCATTAATGTCATATTACCACATAAAGAGGCCAAACAATACTAAGTAGTTATGCTTGTGCGTACCCACATTAGTTAATGCCTTAGAATTTCATTACTTGAATATGTGTGCATAGGTGGTATTCATGTTTCAACCAAATAATGTTCATGTCAACACATCTATAGGCATAATGACATCCTAATGTATATGCTTGTATGATCATAACATAATTCATATGGTAATTGATGTCCTTAGCTTTCACACTCTAAGTTTTCATAAAAACCGCACTAAGTCAACAAAGGTAACTTAGTATATGCAAAGTATCTTGAAATCATAACTCACATGCATTTGAACACATATCTATGCCATATAAACATACTCAAATGGTCAGTACTTAAAGGACACAAGTTTTGTCAAAGTTTGCTTTCAAAACCTTTATATAATCTTTGGAAAATAACCATTTAAGCAACTCATGATATAAAAAGGTACTCAAGACCATATGTCATATGCATTTTTATGTTTTATCACTTAGAATAACATATTTCATTGTCGGGGGGCACTACAATTGCGTATGTGCATGTCCGACGCCCTCCGATTGCTTCCGAATACGGAGCAGTCCCAAAGATGGACATTTTTACCCCTCTTAACGACTTCAAATCGAAAAACTTAAAGAACAAAAGTTGTAGGGCTGCTCGTTATCGTTCCGAATCATCCTGAATCACCTCAATCGGAGTTCGTATGAAAACGTTATGCCTAATTTACTACAGCAGGTCAAAACAGTGTTTTTTTTTTCTTTCTTCTGTCTGACCAAGCCCGGCGCAGCTGCGCCCCAAATGGCCTTGGGGGCAGCGCAGCTGCGCCACAGGAGGCAGAAGGTTGTTCCAGACTTGCTCCTTCGCGAATTTTCAGACCGTTTCACATTCCGATTGCCATAACGCGAGTTATACTCATCCAAATTAGTCCGTTTTCGATACTATGGATTCGTAACTCATAAAACTATGACATACCAAATACCCAACAATTAACATAAACATTAACTAACCCAACTATTAATTCAAAACTCATGTTCATACTAAATTTTCATGTTTTGACAAGTTTAGCAAATTCGATTCTAAACTACTACATTGCATTACAATCATGATTGTAAGCTAGTGTAACAACTAATAATCATTCTCCAACTTCTTAACATCTAATTCATGCTTAATTTGAAATTCAAGAATTGAAGAACAAAGGAAGTTATACCTCTGTTAATCGAGCTTCAACTGATTTCTCTTCCTCTCTCTCACAGTAACATTATGCTAGCTTTACTTAAATGAAATCTCAGTAATCAGAAAATAAGGAGAGGAGAGCTTTATTTATAGCCCATTTCATTACTCAGACAATGCAATAACCCACCAATCAAAACCAATGGTAATAACAAGAATTTGAGGGGTATTGGAGAGTAGTTGGTGGAGTTGGTGATAATCACTATTGGAGCCACTCCTCCATTAATGATTACCATCTAAGTTTGCTGAGTTTGAGAATATAGGGAGTAGACTAGCCTTTGAGTTATTCACGTGAGAAGGAAATATGCCTCTCATTATGGGACAATGCTTAATAAAGCTCAGCAATTTGGGCAACATGAATACAACATTTATGTTATAACATATATGCCTACTTAGGTATATATGTATACTTAGATAGAGTGACAATGTAAGTTTAATAAATAAATAATACTACAATGTAGTAAGTTAGGATACATATATAATCGGATATAATTCTATCGGGTATCATCACCTTGTATTATCCCAACTCTATTATTCCAATTAAATTGTTGAAGTGATCATCAATTAACTATTGCTTACTCATAATAATATTCATGAGATACTTATTAATGTTCACCCACACATATAGTCACATAACCTCATGTACACCCAAATATTGTAATGATAATCAATGTCAATTATTCATTAACTCACCATTTAATAATTATAGTTAAACCTCCAATTGATTTAACTCTACTATTTATGCTACACAAGGCATAATTATATAAGCTTAGAAATTAATACATCTCAAGCTTAACACAATAGTCTCACCAACTATTATTACCTCTTATAATATGCTCATGTTGTACTATTATTCAATACATACCCTTAATGTATCCACAAGCTTAGTAATAATATAACTTCACAACATAATATTATTCTCGATATTACTTCTTATAATATGTTCATAATGTAATATCATTACATTACTAATTTACATGTTCTCTTAACATATACTTGCACATAGCAAATAATTCCCATCATAACATTAATTAATTTCGTTTAATCATTCCTTCATTAATTTACTTAATGAATTGTTCATTCTACCACTTTGCCACACTAGGCATATTTCACAAGCTTAATTAGGCTCGTTATCACTTCCACCACACTTTAATATCCTTTAATATGTATAACATTTATACTTATAGTAATTAATGTCTACTCTATTAATTATTCAAATTATACCATTTACGCATAATTATCCGATTGTCCTAAGACAACCATCTTCAATCTTTATTTTAGTCATATCTCAATGTTAATACACTACCTCCATCTCTAACTAATATTTATTCTGGATTAATCATTCTCGCAATTAATACTAATTCAAGTCACACTTTGCTACCTTAATTCATTATCGGACGGCTTGATCACTGATTAAGACACGTATTAATCGCTATTATTCATATCCTAATGTTCAGATTTCATAACTTTCTCAAGCTTTTCTGTAGACCGGCGCAGCTGCGCTGGTTATTAGCTTGGAAGTGGCGCAGCTGCGCCACCTCAATTTCAGGTGCAGACCAGTTCTGCTTGAGCAGAACCATAGTCTAAATTCCTAAATACTTTGACATGCTTTTAAATTGCTAATCTTGATATACTAGTTAACCGACATCATTTACTACGTCCTTCAATAACTCAGAGATTAAACTATAAGTTCAACTCTATTTTCCTTTAATAGTTAGTTAACTATAAAGTTCTCATATATATATATATATATATATATATATATATATATATATTCCTTAAATCTTCACTTCTTGCCGTGTATCAAATTACTTAATAATTCTCTAACTAATTTCTATTTAAAGATATATTAGTTTAACAACGTATATATATATATATATATATATATATATATATATATATATATATATATATTATTAACGTTGTTCGCACATTCACATATTACTATGCCCAGTAATATATAGGGGCACTTACTATACTTACATACTCCACACATGTATTAACTCACTATCTATTTAAGCGATCTTAAACCCTTTACTATATCACCATAGTTAATTAAGGCTTTAATAGTCAAATTGTATTATTCCATAATATAACCTCTAATTTAAATTAACCAATATTTATGCTTATTAGTTAATTCTCGTAACTAATTCATGCCTTACTATCTCAATCCATGGATAGCTTAAGCACTAATAAAAACCTATCTTACAATCATACTAGTTACTAGTATATATATTCAAGAAAATGGTGATTATTCATCAACGATATTTAATGTCACCAACTTACTATGATAAAATAATTCTATAAATTATTTAATATCGATAGGAAATCTTATCCACTTCCTTTATCTCCACTGAACTGTCTCCAAAATAAATAACGAATATATTTTAATAATATATTTATTAACCACACAAACACATGTTACATAGTCCATATAACCCTATGTAATATAATACCACATACCTCTTATCACATATATATACTCTTATTCGAACCCATCTCATGCCTTAAGAATTTTATAAAATTTTATTTATAAAATTCTTATTTAATAATATCTGAAAATTCGGGTTCTCACAACGACCATGAATTTTTAACTCCTTATTAATTAAAGATGTGATTTAATTTTAACGAGTTAGTTTTGTGAGCTTATTTAAACCTTATATGGTTATGTGAATTTTTGAAACGATTAAAGGAAGTCACTAATGAGAAAATTAAATTGGTGGACTAACGCTAAGGCTTTAATATCAGAGAATTGATAAGATTATTAATAATTAAATATTTCACTTATTTGAATATAGTGGCATGAATTGAACATAGTGATTAATTTCAATATTGAGTAATTAATCTATAATGTGTTGTTTAATTATTATTATGAATAAATAATAATTAATGAGTAAGAGATTAATAAATATAATAATATTATATTTACTTGATTAATTGTTTCATACAAGTATGTAATATGTTAAACCTTTAATATAAGGTAGTTATCTATATTGTATATAATACAATGTGACTTTTGATATGGCTATGTATATTATATATAGACTATATAGTAAGATTTATTTACATTAGTAGAGTTACACAATAATATTGTTTATGTGACACGAAGTATGTGAGTAAACATTCATGTATACCTCATCAACATATAGTAATATCAATAAATAATTGATCTCAGTAAGTTATTATAATGATAACAGTTATAATAATGAGTAATAATAATACCAAATTGCTTTACATTCGGTATTAAGGAAAATGTACATGGATTATATGTTGTGTACCTATTCATTATTAATTGCTATTTGAAATAACATGGTAACACCCATTTAAATATATATGGAATGCATACATATAGTTTAAGTATATACTATGTGTATATATATATATATATATATATATATATATCATATAACCTAAGTGTCTTATATTATATACCCTAAGTATGGGCATATATTATACACACAGTGCAAGATTGCTGAGTAAGTGATTGTCCCATAATAAGAGCCTATTTCCTCTTATTTCTTCCCACGTGAACAAGCAAGAAGCTAGCTACTCTAGCTCTTTCTCTCAAATTCAACAAACATAACCATAATCATGAGATGGGGAGTGGGATTCATGAATGGAACCACCAACCCTCACCAACTCTTTCTTATCTATTGAACATACTTGCAATCCTATAGTTTAATTTGAGGTGGAATGGAAATGTCTGGATATCCATTTTGCTACAAGTAAAGCTCCACTTCTTCTTATTTCATTTGCTGAGGATTTTAATTAAGTTAGGAAGGAGTATTAGAGTAACATTGTGAGTATCATAGTAGCATTATAGAATCTGTTTAGCAGCAAAGCCATATAACAAAGGTATAACTTCATTTTTGTTTCTATAAAATTTATAAGTCTTGATTATTGAATTGATCATGGGTTGATTAATTAATGGATTGGAATATGTTGGTTAAGTGTTATACAAGATGTTAAATATGTTAGAATTGCAATGTGTTATGTTAGAATCAATTTTCGTAGGAAAATTTCTGAGTTGGGCTAAGTTTTTTCATTTCTGGGCAGCTACTGTCACTGTCCAACAGCCTGCGCAGCTGCGCCAGTTATGTACCGGCCAGAGGCGCAGCTGCGCCCGGCCCTGGACAGAGTTTTCTATTTCCTGCTATAAACTGTTATGTGCTATCATGAAGTACCATGTTAAAGCAAGTATGTGAACATGATTAAACTATAAATATTAGTACAATGACATGGTATAAGTATGTATTCCTTGATGCTACACATATATGTCATGGCCATGTTTTATGAAAGAAAAACATATGTTTTAAAAGGAAACTTGTAGTTTTAAAAGTGAACCTTGTCACGAACATAACATGTGTGTTTTCTGATTTTGTAAACACAATAGTATGGTTTATATTGACCTAAAATGCATGTTTAAAGTGTTAGTCATACACTAGCATACTTGGTTTAATGATTCATGAGGTTTTCGAATTGGGAAACTTATGACTTTTGAAAACAAACTTGACCAAGACTTGAGTCTTTTAGATTCTTACCATTTGAGAACGTATATGTGGTTTATATATGAGTTCTAAGACATACAAGTTATGAGCACAAGGCACTTAACATGTGTTATAATACCTTGTTGACTTAGTGTGACTTTCAATGAGAAAACATAGAATGTGAAAGCTAACGACATCGATCACCATGTGGATTACGTATTGATCATGCAAGCATGTGTATTAGAGTTCATCATGCCTATAGAAATGTCGACATGAGGGTCATGTTTGTTAAACATAGTTTTCACCTATGCACATGTACTCAAGAAATGAAATTCTAAGGCATAAACTAATGTGGGTTAAGGTATACACGAGTAGTATACACATAAGCATGACTACTTAAACGTTGTTTAAGCCTCGTTATATGTTAATATAACTTTAATAGTTGACCCTTGAAGCATAAACTTATTTTTCTTATAGTATGTGAATTACTGGCATGAAGACATATGATTTTGAATTGAATAGGGTGAGCATGCTAGGATTTAAACTTGAAAGTATATTCTTGAAGCATGATTACTTGAAATGCTAAATGTTCAAACCTATGTTGATGTATATAAACTAGTTATTCTAACACTATTAAATCAAGGACAGAGTGAATTGTTTATAGACCTAGTCAAATATGATTCACTTACGTGAATTACATGATAAATTTATATGATGATTAGATTCTTGTAAGTGTAGACTCGTATTAGTTTACACATACTAATTAAGAGATCGACTTATTAATGTTAGGTCGTTTCAACGCAGTTTAATTAAAGCTAGAACTTATTCATAGCTGAACAAACAGGCAAGTATTCTAAATTCCTGCACTATCTTATTCAATGAATCATGTAAGCGAGTTTCTTAACTGCACTTGATTTGAATGCAAGTTCTCTTACACTCTATTGTGCAAGTTCCTATCCTTCTTATATTGTATTGAGCAGGTTATTATCATATTGACGGTTAATTATTTAAAGCTTAAACTTTATTTCCAAGCATGCTATAGGTGGTTTAATTACTTTACAATTATTCCACATCGATATTATTGTTATTCGCACTTGAAGCACTTGAGTTCGTATAGTCTTGGACTTGTACATCATTTAAAGTTCTATAATTCTTGAACTGTGTCAAATAGAGTCTGAACCCTTGTTCGGTCAGACAGGTATATGAACTTTTATAAAAGCTATCCAAATCAATTGATGGTAAGGATTCTTAGACTAAAAGAACACCCTTATAGTATAAGGGAGTAGCAGGTATCTAATATAAGATATAAACATCAGAGTTGAATGTTATGCATATACATGGCGTACGCGAGGCTGATCCCCTGAAGTACTATTCTGTAGCCAATAACCAAAGGGTCAATCAGCTATTGATTCCGTTGGAGTTTTATAATTCAAAAGTCTACTTGACTATCAGTTATTCTAAAAGCAATTATTATTCTTGCTTTCGATATTCATATTGTTGAATTCATCATCACATATATTCCTTTCATCATGATATATCCTTTATTGTTGTATTTAAACTTGCTGAGCAAACTTGTTGCTCATTCTTGCTATATCATGACTTATATTGCAGTTAAGCCCGAGACTTCAGGGAAGGACAAGGGTAAAGGGAAGATGTAGGATTAGTTTGCAAGGAGCAGACTTTACTTTATGTTTAATTAAATTACCGTAATGTAATATGAACCCTAATGACTATTCTAGGGTATGTTTGTATATTTGTATTAAGGTTATCGAATCTTGGGACTAGTAACACCTTTTGAATGAACGACGTACGTTTATTATATTCCGCACTTTAGTATCGTATGTTGTTTAGAGGTGGATGTTTAGTATTATTTCGTGATGACCGGACCGGGGTCAGTGGACCCGGATTCGGGGGTGTCACAGAAGGTGTTCGCTCGGATCATCTGTAGTTGAACCCCCAAATTGGACTATGTTCTGAACCATCTGAATTGTCCCTGATTTGATTTCAAAGGTGTTCGCAGCTATCGTTGGTCGGACTATACTTGACTGTAATTCATTGTTGTTTGGCATAGAGTAATCCTTCAACGCTCTATGTTCCTCGGCTGCCATTTGTACCGGTATTTCAGTGTCTTCTTGTGTGTTAGTAGTACGTGTATCCGCTCTCCAAGCTTTCCCATTGATATTATCTTGTCTAGGTACCAACACAGAATTTGAAGATCGAGTGTGCATATACTAACCACAAGTACCTGAAACATAAATAAAAACAAAATAGAAATGAGATAAGGTGTGAATTGTTCAAGTCAGACAAATTTAACTTCAATTGATGTCAATAGTAATAAAAATAACAACTTAATCCCCGGCAACGGTGCCAAAAACTTGTTACTCTATTTTGGTGTGAACAAAATAGACACAAACGTGTGCACGTAAACACGGTCAAGAAGTAATATATGATAAGTAAAGATCGTTCCCACGGAGAAAATCAATTATACTTAAACTATCATGCAACAACTTTATAGCTATTTTCGGCTGCGCAAACGAGTAAACAAGATGTGAATTAATAACTAGAATGGCTATAAACTAAAATTAACTAATTAACAAACGATTGACTCAAATTGGGAAAATATAGGATCCTAATAACATTTATTGCATCATCCAAACTACACACCTCTTTCTTAGCTTAATTAATTACTTAGGATTCCTAGTCGAGTGAACGGAGGTGAGAAATGGCTATCTTTCAATAAACCAAGTCCATATCACATAAAATCCATAAAAGAGATAGAATTCATATGAACATCAATATTACCTAAATCACTATATGTCTATGTGACTTACAAGCAATATCAATTTAAGTGCAAGCTCTCACTTGACTACATATGGTAAACCTGTATATGTCTATCCAGATTACAAATCACAAAATCTATCACATACAAATTTTTTGAATATATTCTAGCATGGTCAAATCTGAGTTTATACTTCCTCTTTCAATTCCATATAAACTGTTAAGGTGGATGATGATCAAGCATCTAAACACTAAACATAACCATGCTAGGCAATCCATACATAATCAATCACATATCACAAGAGGCATATAGATATGAATTAAAAAATAAGCCCATAATGGTGGTTAGTTCATCTCTGAACTAATAATCATTATGGGATTTGATCTAAACATTGAAATCAAATACTGAAAGAGAAGAGAATAGAGAGATAAGGATAGTGCAAATCTGATATTCCTCCTTATAGAATAAGCCTTCAAGCTCAGTTCAGAATCACAATAAAATCCAAAATGAAACCTTAATAATGGAAATCTACTAAGAAGTAGAAGAGAGAAACCACAAGAGTGAAGAGTAGCTCCAAACCCTCTGTAGCTCTTCTAAACCCTAGAATAAAAATTAAAACTGTTAAAACTTAGTCTTGTAACTTGCAAATACACCCTTTTAAGGAAAATACACGACATCAAATTTTAAGTGAAAAGTCAATCTGGGAATTCTTTGACTAGCACGGCTGCGCCACCCCGCAAGCCATTTGGGGCGTGGGTGCGCTGATGTCCAGAACAATTTCCTCCTGGCGCAGGCGCACCACTTTTTCCCTTCATGCCGGCGCGGCCGCGCTATACTAATTTGTTGCATTCTTTTGCTGGTGTATTGCTGGTTTAATTGTGCTCCTTTGCTTGTTACTGAATCCCTCCGGACTGTAAGATTCTGATAGGGCAATGCCGTCTACGCCGTCCATAGGGATATCTATCAGTGGCTAAACTAATGACCAATGATGCCAAGCCGGAGGAACAAAGGGAATGTGGATCTGACCCTTGATACTTCGGATGGCACGCTCTCCTAAATAGAGCTCCCAGCCTCCATCTGTCAAAAATGAAACTCTGCGAGTCGACAACGCAAACTCCCGACCAGTGGAGAAACCTCCCTCAAATCCAACAGCCAAAAACTCGAAGGTATATGGGACCCATGTGATCATTCTGGCTGTCAAAAGCTCCAACTGTAGGCGGGAAACATTTGATAGGAGCATCCGTTTGAGGCGTGCTATACCTTTCCAGAAAGTCATCGCCGAGAGTGTCTTAATTATATGAGACTAAAACTTTTACGAGTCCAAGAAGACGGGTTCATAACCGGGTCTTCGTTTCTTTGCAATGTGTCCATTGATCTTTTTTGTGCTGTTTTCACTCAGGATCAGTGTTATGGTTCTTTCTGACCTTAATGGCATCAATTCGGCTTGATTTTGACCAGATTGGCTTCAAGTTGGGAAAATCACCATTTTGCCCTTATAAGGGTTGTTTCTTGTACTGGCACGGTCTTCGACTATTTTCCTAGGGTTGTCTCTGAGGCTTTGATCCCAGTCGATTCTGTTTGTCCTCAGGGTTGTCTCTGAGGTTGACTAGGTTTCCCAAGGTTGTTTCTGGGGATGATGGGAAGCCTCGGGTTTGTCTCCGAAGTTGATTTGGCCTCCCAGGTTGTGACCAACGCTTGACCTGACCTCCTAAATTGTGACTGGTCCTGAACTAGATCTCCAAGTGTTGTCACCGGGGTTACTGTACCTCCCAGGTTCTGACTGAGGTTTTACTTGACATCCCGGGGTTGTCGTTGGGGTTGATTTGACATCCCGATATTGAGATCGGGGCTGAGTTGAGATCCCGATATTCAGACTGTGACACCCCCAAATTCGGGTTCCTCTCTTTCCTCGGATCCGGTGCATCGCGATACTACTATCGTCAAACTATTACATCTTTTACTCATAATTTAAAGAATATAACTTTTCTTTATTACAATTTAGACTATAAATTCTTTCCATATCCAAGATCTTGTGTAATGACCCCAAACTTTTATAAGTTATAATCTTGGTCATTTACCATTCCTTTCTTACATCATATTCAATATTATAAAAATGTGGAATAACTTAAACTTTTTCAATCTTCCTTGAATAAAATCTTTTATTGATTTTTATAACTTGAATCAGTTATAAACCTTGAATCAGTTATATATGATATACTATATTCGAATTACTATATAAATTTCTATATCTCAATTCGAGATCCTCTATGTAACACATAGTACAAATTTACAAACTTTACATGTATTAAACATCGTAAACTACTATTATGGATAACTCCTAGAACCTAAGCATGGTTTAAGCAATATCTTTGACTACATAGTAATCTTCTTTGTGATATTATGGAACTCTATCATTCAAGAAGCACGTAACTCTACCGTGATTCCTTAACCTGTAAAAGTGGTTATTTGCAAGAGTGAGCTCGACAGCTCAGCAATTCTAACAGTTTTCATGCATCACATAGCATATAATATCATACTCAGTTCATGCATTTATAATCAATTTATATTTACTACGTATGTTACTTCTCACATAACATGCATATCATCAAACATCAACTTTTAATCTCATACATATCTCATATATACAGTTCATATATAAGTTAACATCATCATAGCATAATATAATTCAACTAACAGTTATTGAATTCATATATCAAATAAGAACTGAAAGACCTGCCTGATTCGTAGTCTATCAACTATGACTTAACTGCTTAAAGCTATCTGCACTTCGTGTAATCCTACACAATTGTATAATCATAAATCCATAGCCATTAGGCTTATACATTCATATATTCTTAATGAAATTAATAATAACTTCTACATTGTTTCATTTCACTTCTTCAATATACATTTAGGATAGCTATATTGCTAGTCCATTCCACTCCCATTCTTATTCTTTTGAAACAATCTTATTTCATCTTTTACAGTCTTTAATGAATATATATAGACATGCTCTAAAGTCTAGACAGTTAACAAACTGTTCTTGACCACTCTGCAGCACGGCGCGGCCGCGCTGATAATAAGATTGGGAGTGGCGCGGCAGCGCTACTCCCTATAATACCCGAGAATTTTTGAATATTATTAAATGAATATATTAATGGAAATGAATATTTATTTGAATATAAATATATATATATGTTGCGAGATAAGCTCATTCAAATGAATTCAAATTGAATATATAATAATTAAGGAAGAATGTGGAGTTTCTATTAAACTCGTTGAACTGCCTTGTGTGGTACGAGAATAGAAACAATAATGAGCTTAATTAAGCTTAAGTGATAAGCCTTGTGTGGCTTAATTAATTTCCTAATCTAGTTGGGTCATTGAATTAATAATGTATTAGACTTAGGATATATCCAAGCCCAACAACATTAATGTGATATGTTATAAGAATTAAGAGATGTGACCCAATCAATTTATGTACTAGATTAAATAATAGAGTCCATGTGCTTTAGTGTGCTTAGCCTAATTGATTTAATATGTTGTGGCTCAATGTGTAATGTATGATGATAGGAATATGTATATATATACATGTAGATATATATGTATATAGTTGTATAATAGAGGTTGTAAAATGAAGTGTGACATTGGAATGTGAATAAAAATATATGATAAAAATGAAATGAGCCACATGGGTGGACTTATGAGAATACATACTATATGTACATTATACAATATGGACTCAAACAATATTATATAAAGTGTACTGTGACCCTTTAGGGAAACTATGCATTATGGAAACTATATTGTAAGAGTAATAAAATTGTATGAGTTACAAACATGAACTTATGTGACCATGTGATAGGTATAATACTTTAATGAATACTATATGGTATATTAAAGTATGTGAATAATTAATAGAAATAATTATTTCAATAAGTTACAGTAATTGGAATAATGAGGTTGGTAATAATGTAGTATGTCACTATTCAATTAACTCATAATTTGACATTATTAAAATGTACATGGATTATATATCAATGTGTATATATGTTCCCCAATGTGCTACCTTGAAATATTGTTATGACATTTTAGGTCCATGTATACCCTAAGTATATATTTAACCTAAGGTGTACATATATGTGTATTAAGCATAGTGTGTGGAATTGTAGCACAAATGCTGAGTTTAGCTTGTCCCATATTGAGTGTCCAATTGCTCTCCCAATTCTCATTCACATGTAACACCAAAAGGCTAGAAGCCTATCCTTCCTTCTCCCAAGATCATTCTAGCTCATCATTTTAGGGGGAGTGGGATTCATGATGGAGTATAACAACTACTCACCAACCATCTATTTCCCATTGATTTCTTCTTCCATCTTTTAGTTTGATTCATTGTGTAAAGCATTGGTATGGGTTTTCATTTTCCCCATAAATGGGAGCTTTCCCTTCTCAATTTGGTTGCTAGAAATCTGAAATTAGTTCAAGTGGAGTGAGACTATTGTTGAGCAATCTGCAAATTGAAGCTAGAGTAGCATTTCAACTTCAGCAGAGGTAATATTCCTTCATATGTTCTTAAATTCAAGTTTTGCAAAGTTCTTAGAAAAAGGGCTAAAATACTTATTTGAGTTGGGAAATTTATGGTTGAATCTGTCAATTGATGCTAGATATTGTTAATATGGTTGAAAACGAAATCAACTGAAGTTAATCAAAGTAATTTGGTCAAGTAACGAATCTGTAGTGAAGAGAATCACTGAATGTATTAACCTTTGATAAATGGCAAAAATCTTGAAATTTATTCTTGAATTTCATTGTTTATGTGTTTGAAGTTGTTAGAATCATGCTATGTATGTTGGGTAGCAAGTTTATGGAGTTTATACATAGTGGGTATGCTTAAAATTGCCTTTTGTTGTGATTTTGGGATGTTGGTTCGTAGCAGGGGAAAGGGGTTTTCGAACTGCAACTGCTATGCCAGCCCGGGCGGGCTTCCTATAGCTCAATCACTCACCCCGGCGGGGGGTGGTCAAAGAAATTTTTAGCCATTGCCGCCCCGGCGGGCCTTTTTGTAGTACAATCACCCGCCCCGGCAGGCGGTGATCAGGGAACCAAATTTGTTCTGTTAATTTCTCAAACCTAGTAACCTAACCTAACTTAACTTAAGGAGCTTACATAACCCTTAAGCATGTGTCAATGTGTATTACAAGATGTGTTAGTAGGATTAGAGTTTGAGTTATAATCTTTTGAAAGAAAAGTTAAAGGACGAATACCATGTTTATAAAACTTTATGCCTTTTTGAAATCTAACCTTCTTAGCATGTATTCGCAACTTAGTTTGTTATAACATGAGATTTCTTAAGACAAATATATACACTATTCAATGTTGCTTGAAACAAGTTTTCAAAGAGTAAAGTTATGTCCACTTGGAATACATGCAAGCATGTGTAGTAAAGACTGTTTAGCTTTATTATATGGTTTAATGAGTACTATGGTTAGTCGTTGACATAACGAGTTTTCTTGGCTTTGTAAAATGAAGATTTATGAATAGAACTATCCATTGTTAAAGGTAAATAAAAAAGACCAAACCTATTTTAAAAGTTCCTCAACATGTATGTATAAATGCCTTATGCTATAATACATGGCTCAAGCAATGTTTTAAGTGTTCAAGCATATAGTGACTTTATGGAACTATGTTTTGCCAAGGTGTTTCTAAGATTTTTGAAACAATGTGGATTATACATCTATGATTTTAAATTTGTGTCGAATACATGGATAAACATATGTGTAATAAGAGTATGTTGATATATGTTTATAAACTTTTGAATGTTAAGTCCAAAAGGTATTTGCAAATTATAAAGCAATGATTAGAAACTACATTATTTGACTTCATGGTGATTTATAAACTAAACTATTGTGCTATAAGTACGCAAGATGTATAATGAAGTATGTAAAGAGTGTACAACTAAGTTAGACGTTTATGTATGCGTTTAAAATTACATATCATGTATGAGTATACGTAACAAATGAATATCCTATACGCATAACTATATTACGATAAGGATTCGAAAAGTGTTGATTTAGCTTTTCGTGCATAGACTACGCATAAGGCAAGTTTCCTGACTTACACTCATTTATTGTGCAAGTATCATATCCTTGTGTTTACTTTATTCAAGGAACGTTGTAAGCAAGTTCCTACCCTTACTCTTTATTGAGCGTTCATTAAGCTTGTGCTATTATTGTCGTACAAGTAAACTTTTGAGATTGCAAGTCATGTATTATAAACTATATACTTCATGTATAAGATAAAAGTCGATTCATATTCTTCGAGCTTTAAATCTTGAGATTGAACTTATAATTGTTGTGATCTATGCTATTTGATTCGGCTAGACTTATATTGTTGAAAGGCGACCCAAACCAATCGATTGGTGCGGGATCTTGTGTTTGACTAAGATGAACAACCTTCTTTGAAGGGAAATTATATTTGTCGGGAGACCGACGTGCACACCTTAGTATGATTGAACGATATGCATACCGTAGGGTACTTTAGGCTGATCACCTGTTGTACTTGTTTTATTAGATTATCAGTATATTTCTGTTAATTCTAGTAGAAGTTCATAGTCCTTAGTGACTACTCGGTATTCAATTATCTTGAAGTCTTAAATTGATTTAGTATCGAATCATATTGATATTATTCTGTCCTTAATGACTGTTATTGAGAACTATTGATATTCTTGCTATCCTTGAATTACCATACCTTGCTATACCCTTTTTGAGATTCGAGAACTATATTACTCACCCTTGTTGTTATATTACTTGTTGGGCAAACTTGTTGCTCATTCTTGCTTTCCCTAAAATATTTCAGTTAAGGCAGAGCAGTGCGGACCCTCGGGCACAGACAAAGGGCAAGGGAAAGGCTACAGAGTAGCTTTAATTATGTAGAACTTTATAATTGTAATAAGAACTTATGCTATTATGTATTAGATAGGTTTACATATGCTTAAGATATGTTTAAGCTATATAATCGATGTTTAAGTTACGAGACCTTGGGACGTGAATAAATTATATTAATTAAATGTAATCTATTCGATAGTAGTTGTGTATTATTCCGTTGTGCAATGCGACATTTAGTCGTAATATTTATTGTGGTGTTAGATATTAGAACGTGACAAACTGAATTCGAGTGACCCTGTGGCGATCTGAATTTAGGGGCGTCACAGATTGGTATCCGAGCTGTAGTTATAAACCTTAGGAGCGAGTGTCCTTAGATTATAACTTAGGAGAACTTTGAAGTTAGAAAAGGATAGAACTCACATAGAGTTTTTCCCTAGAGAGAGACTTAGCGTGTTATGAAATGTAACTTCATTCTATACAATGAACTTATGTTTTATTTAACATTCTAATGGAGTTATTGTTTGTTTGTCACGTGTTTGTGATTGTAGGATGGCAGACACAGGGGTACGTAGTAGAGTGGCCGAGGAGGAGCCTAGAGACATACATGTAGTATATGAGGCACCTCTGGAGGTTGTGCCAGTGCAGGCTATTGCATCCGAGTCTGACAACGAGGATGAGATTGAGGTGGAGTTCGACCCAGAAGAGGAGCCTTTGGAGGACGATCTTGTTAAGGACGAGCCTACCGAGGAAGAGCCCATGGAGGACTCCTACGAGCCTAACCTGGAGGAGCATATGTTTGGAGAGTACGTGGAGCGTATTCTAGAGTTGGACTGTATAGTCCAGGAGCTGGAGGCTGAGGCCCAGGAGAGAGAGTCTGAGTTTTAGAAGCTGAGGGACGAGGACCATCAGAGTAAGTTGGACATGCAGGAGTTAGAGGTGGAGATTGCATACCGTAGGGAGGCACGGATCTAGATGGGAACCTTATTCCACTGGTCGGTATCCAGAAATGTAGATTTGGCAGTAAAGTTAGAAGAGGTAGAACAGAGAGAGTTGAGTGAGAAGACTGAGAAGGAAGCACTCCGTACTCAGCTAGAGTTGGAGGTTATGGATAGGATACACATCGAGGAAAAGTGGGAAGCGGCTAACGAGAGGGCTGATGACCTAGAAGATGAGGTCAGATGCAAGAAGAGGAAGATGAACAAGATGGGGTATGTGTTCTGTTCAGCTTTTGAGAGGGTGATTGATGGTGTATACCACTACCCAGCGGAGCAGGGACATACCCTACATACTTTTAGCCAAGAGCTGGTAGCGTACATAGCACAGATCGAGTATAAGAGCGCTGTGGAGCGTGGGATGATGGGATGAGACCCTTAGCTAGACTAGTAGTAGTTTGTAGTATTTATCTTATGTGATGTATATACTATGTTGTAATCCCAACTTTTTATGTAAAGTGTGGGATAGTGATGTAAACCCCGAGTAAGCATTTGTTAGAGGGGTAGTATGGTAGTATGTTAGTGTTCCCCGTCTTTTGTGATATTAGGGGATATATGTGATAACATTTATAGAAATATGCTAGGGGAAATCATGTAATGAAACGATTTGGCATATGAATATAAATAAAGCTTATTTCAGAAATGTGTTATAAAATTTTATGCCTTTAGTATTAAAAGAAATACTTAAGTAATATAACTGCGTAATAATAAAATGAAAAATTTATGATGCAGATCATGGTGCCAAGACGTAGATTGACTGCACCCGAAGAATCAGTTAACAACGAGAGGGAACAAGTAGATCCCATTCAGAAGCTAGTTAATCTGTTAGTAGAAGCTCTTAGGGGAAGGAACAACAAACCCGTTCGCCCTAACTCTCAAGCTGTTCTAGTTACAAACTTCAAAGACTTTAGAAGCGTAGGACCCCCAGAGTTCGAGGGTACTACTGACCCGATAATTGCGCAAACATGGATCAAGGAGATCTGAAGGCTTTCACTATAGCTAGTGTGGGCGAAGACCAAAAAATGGTATTTGCTACGTACATGATAAGAGGCGAAGCAAACTATTGGTGGGAGGCAAATCAGCAGAGAGCTGGAGAAGGGACAATAACCTGGGATAGGTTTAAGACTCTATTTTTTGAGAACTACTTCCCGAAAAACATGAAGAACCGAATGGAGGTAAAAATTTTAGAACTAAAGCAAGGTGATATGACGGTGGCGCAATACCGAGCTAAGTTTAATAAACTAGCGCGATTTGCAGAACACCAAGTTGGAGATGAATAAAGGAAGGCGAGATGATTCGAACAAGGGTTGAAGCCATGGCTATTCAATAAGGTATCAATTCTTCAAATTGATTCCTTTGCGACATTACTGGAGAAGGCGATCATTGCGGTAGGTAGCAGTGAGGCCTTAAGTCTGTATAACAAGGAGAAGAAAGGAAAGAATATTGGAGGAGAGAACTGTACTGGAGGAAGCATTAGTGGAGGAAGCAACTTGGGAAAAAGGAAGTGGTGGAATAACAATAACAACAACAACAACAACAACAATCAATCAGGAAATTTTTGTGGAGGATTTAAGAAGATGGCTGAGGGATGCGCAAAATGTGGGAAGAATCACCAGGGAGAGTGCTGAAAGGGATGTGGCACTTGCTACAACTGCGGACAGGAATGGCATATCTCGTCCAACTGCCCGAAACCAAAAAAGATACAAGGATGCTTTGCATGTGGCTCGACGGAGCATCGGATTAAGGACTGCCCAAAGAAAGGAAGTGGCGAAGGTAGCAACCAACAAGGGGGAAACAAGTTAATGATCAGTGGACCGGTACAATCCAACTGCCCAACCGCCAGAACCTTTAATATGACCGTCAAGGACGCAGTAGCTACAAAGGACGTGGTGTCAGGTATAATCCCAATCAATTATATAAATACATATGTATTATTTAATTTGGGTGCCACCTGTTCTTTTGTATCTGAAGAATTTACTAGTAAACTTAGTACACCCCGAGAACGTTTAGAGGATCCCTTGAACATAGAAGTTGCGAATAAGGAAGTAATCCCTGTAGAATACGTTTATCAAAATTATCGCGCAAACATTAGAAAACATGAACTGAGCATAGACTTAATCCCTATTAGATTGGGAGAATTTAACGTAATACTGGGAATGGATTGGTTGTATAACCATGCTACGATAATTGACTGTCAGAACAAAAGTGTGAACCTTCAGACTCTGAGTAAGTCTAAGGTAGTGTTTTATGGTAGCTCATCGCTTAAGCAATCGTGTTGCATTATGATGATGCAAGCCAATAAATTGTTAAGGAAAGGATGTGTAGGTTATTTAGCTTACATTGTTGATACTCGAAAAAAGGGGATAGAAATCAAGGATATATCCGTAGTAAATGAATTTCAAGATGTGTTTCCAGACGATCTGCCTAGTCTTCCACCAGACAGAGAAATCGAATTCGTAATAGACTTAGCACCAGGAACGGCACCGATTTCGAAAGCTCCATACCGTATGGCGCCAGTAGAAATAAAGGAATTGATGATACAACTACAAGAGTTATTAGATAAGGGTTACATCCGATCGAGTGTGTCTCCTTGGGGAGAACCAGTGTTATTCGTTAAGAAAAAGGACGGATCGATGAGGCTCTGTATCGATTATCGAGAATTAAACAGGGTAAAGATCAAGAACAGATATTCGCTACCGAGAATAGACGACTTATTTGATCAACTGAAGGGAGCAAAGAGTTTCTCGAAGATCGACCTACGGACAGGATATCACCAACTGAAGGTACGGGATGAGGACATACCAAAGACTGCGTTCTGAACCCGTTATGGGCATTACGAGTTTTTGGTAATGTCATTTGGATTTACTAATGCTTCGGCAGCATTCATGGACTTGATGAATCAAGTTTTTAAGCCCTACTTGGACAAATTCATAGTAATCTTTATCGATGATATCTTGATCTACTCGAAGATAGAGGAAGAACACGTCGAACACCTGAAAATTATTTTAGAGGCACTAAGGAAAGAGAAGAAGTATGTAAAATTTTCTATGTGTGAATTTTGGATGGAAAAGGTTCAATTCTTAGGTCACGTGGTGGATAAGAATGGAATCTCAGTAGACCCTGCAAAGGTTGAGGTAGTAACTAATTGGGAGCAGCCGAGAACACCAACAGAGGTGAGAAGTTTCTTAGGGTTAGCTGGGTACTATCGAAGATTCATCCAAGATTTTTCTAAGATAACAACCCCGTTGACCAATATGAAGAGGAAGACGGTGAAATTCGTATGGAAGGACAAATGTGAAGAAAGTTTTTAAGAGTTGAAGAAGAGATTAAGCGTAGCGCCTGTGTTATCACTACCAGATGATGCAGGAAATTTTGTGGTGTATAGTGATACATTGCACAAGGGACTTGGATGTGTGCTTATGCAGCATGGCAAGGTCATTGCATATGCATCACGACAATTAAAGGACTACGAAAAACGATATCCTACTCACGACTTAGAGTTAGCGGCAGTAGTTTTTGCGTTGAAGATTTGGAGGCATTATTTGTACGGAGAGAAATGTGAGATATACACGGACCACAAGAGTCTGAAATATATCTTCACACAGAAGGAGTTGAATATACATCAGAGAAGGTGGTTAGGATTGATCAAGGATTATGATTATGATATTCATTATCACCCGGGTAAGGCAAACGTAGTTGCCGACGCTCTAAACAGAAAAAGAAGGGAGAAGATGTTTCATTTGACGACTCAGGAAGAATTGGCAAGAGAAATGGAAAGATTAGAGATAGAGGTAAAAGGACCAGAAGGGTCTAAAGAAAACTTGTTCGTAATGGAAGCTCATCCGACATTGCTGGATAGAGTAAAGGAAGCACAGGAGAAAGATGAAGAGTGCGAGAAAATCAGAAAGAGGATCGCAGAAAAAATGAAGAAGAAAGATTCCGAATGGATAAAGACGGTATCTTAAGATTCAAAGGAAGAGTGTGGGTACCAGTGATAACCGAGTTGAGGGAAGAGATTTTACACGAGGCACACAATACAACATATTCCGTTCATCTGGGAGGCACAAAAATGTACCGAGATTTGAGGCAACATCTTTGGTGGCCCAATTTGAAACGGGAAGTCGCAAAGTGCGTTAGTAGATGTTTGACTTGCCAACGCGTCAAAGTAGAGCACCAGCGATCGAGTGGTTTACTACAATCGGTGGAAATACCGGAGTGGAAATGGGAGCATATTACGATGGACTTCGTGGTAGGACTTCCAGCCACACAGAAAGGATATGATGCCATTTGGGTTATCGTGGATCGACTAACAAAGACCGCACATTTTCTACCGATCAAGATCCGCTATAGTTTGAATCAGTTAGCGAGTCTTTACGTAAAGGAGATTGTTTCACGACATGGAGTGCCGGTGTCAATTATCTCTGATCGAGAACAGCGCTTCACGTCAAATTTTTGGAAAAGCTTGTAACAGAGGATGGGAACATAGTTGAGGTTGAGTACCGCTTATCATCCTTAGACAGACGGACAGAGTGAGCGAACTATACAAACGCTGGAGGACATGCTTCGGACTTGCGTGATGGACTTCAAGGGAAATTGGGACGACCACCTACCCTTAGTTGAATTTGCGTATAATAATAGTTACCATGCAAGTATCGACATGCCACCGTACGAATTTCTTTATGGAAGAAAGTGCAGGACGCCATTATTTTAGGACGAAGTCAGAGAGCGACGAATACTCAGACCAGAGTTAGTACAACAAACCGCGGACGTGGTAACAGTGATAAGAGCCAGACTAGTAGCAGCTCAAGACCGCCAGAAAAAGTATGCAGATTTGCATTGGCAGGACAGGGACTTTAAAGTTGGCAGTTTCGTATTCTTGAAGGTATCTCCTTAGAAGGGAAAAATTCGTTTAGGCAAAAAGGGAAAATTGAGTCCAAGATTCATAGGACCGTTCGAGATACTAAAGCGAGTGGGCGAAGTGGCATACAAAGTTGCATTACCACCCGAGTTAGAGCACATCCACAACGTGTTCCACATCTTCGTGTTGCGACTGTACAAGCACGTGATTTCTTATGAGCTCATTCACGTGGAGAAGAACTTGGCATATGAAGAAATTCATGTCCAGATATTAGATAAAAAAGAGCAAACCTTAAGAAATAAAGTTATTTTATCTGTAAAGGTACTTTGGCGTAACCACGATGTCGAGGAGGCTACGTGGGAGTTAGAAGATAGGATGGTGAAGGATTATCCCCATCTATTTGTGTAACCTTGTAGCAATTCCGAGGACAAAATTTTTATAAGGCGGGAGGATGTAATACCAGAGAATTTTTGAATATTATTAAATGAATATATTAATGGAAATGAATATTTATTTGAATATAAATATATATATGTTGCGAGATAAGCTCATTCAAATGAATTCAAATTGAATATATAATAATTAAGGAAGAATGTGGAGTTTCTATTAAACTCGTTGAAATGCCTTGTGTGGTACGAGAATAGAAACAATAATGAGCTTAATTAAGCCTAAGTGATAAGCCTTGTGTGGCCTAATTAATTTCCTAATCTAGTTGGGTCATTGAATTAATAATGTATTGGACTTAGGATATATCCAAGCCCAACAACATTAATTTGATATGTTATAAGAATTAAGAGATGTGGCCCAATTAATTTATGTACTAGATTAAATAATAGAGTCCATATGCCTTAGTGTGCTTAGCCCAATTGATTTAATATGGTGTGGTCCAATGTGTAATGTATGATGGTAGGAATATGTATATATATACATGTAGATATATATGTATGTAGTTGTATAATAGAGGTTGTAAAATGAAGTGTGACATTGGAATGTGAATAAAACTATATGATAAAAAGGAAATGAGCCACATGGGTGGACTTATGAGAACTGTTATTGGTAAACAACGATCAAGGCAAGTCTTTCAGTTCCTATTTTCTACGTGCACTTGATGATGAACTGTTTTAAATTATTTTGCAAAGAAGCATGCTATGTTGTATATATGTTGTAAGCATGAAATGTTAAAGTCAAATTATGACTACATTGATTGATTAAAGAATGTTGATTGAGTAAGGAACTTAATCTTTATATTTGTTATGTGATGTAAAGCATGCATGCCATGTTACTTTAATTATTATGAGATATATGTTGAGCATGTATTTATGTGCTATGTGATGCATGAAAGCTGTTAGATCTTGCTGAGCTGTCGAGCTCATTCTTGCAAATAATCACTTTTGCAGGTTAAGGATTCAAGGTAACGCTATGTGCTACTTGAAAGAAATGAATCAGATGTAATGCATGCAGATTTATATACTTTGGCTGAATTGTTATTACTTTGGACCTTGTTTAAGGCTTCAGATAATGTATTTGATAATGTATGATGGTTAACAGATGTTGAGTTGTAAAGTTTAAATTTTTACCGATGTATAAGGGTTATTGAACGTGGTTGTAAGTTTTAGTTTATAATAACTTTGACGAAGCGATTCATGAAATAAAGTTGTATCAAAGTTATGTAACGATAAAGGTTGAGATTCAGGGAAATAATGTGACGAACAAGATTTTTGTAATTTAATGTGAATATTTATTGAATTAAATAAATATCAATGATTTAATTATTGAGTTAAATAATTAATTGATCAAATTATGGTAGATTAATTTAATTATATGTGTCACGTTAGTTAAATTAATGTGGTGAATTTTATATTCAAAGTATGTATTTAGTTGAGCTTATTTGATTAATATATTAATTAATAAGCATAATGTTATTCTAATTAATTTAATAATTAATTAGAGATTTAATGATTTGACATAATTAATAAATAAGAATTTTAATTATGTGACTATGTGAATTATTGTGGAATTATGCAATTTTATTTAATTGATTTAAATAGGATTATTGATTAATTAAAAGTGTGACATTATTAAACTATATTATAGTAAGTTAATTAAATTAATGGGAAATGAAGAATAAAAGGGGCAAGCAAACAAAGCCTTATTGGGGGTTGGGGTCAGTTAACCCATTATGGGATTAACGGACGACCCATAACTCCACTATTATATACGTATATCATATTAGTGGTATATCATATATCATATATTACATTCATCAGTTAAGAAAGTAAAGAGAAAACACAGAGAGAAAAAGAGAGAAATTGAGAGAAAAGACTTGAGAATTAGTTAGAGAAGAGATTGAAGAATTTAGTTGCATCATCATCACTAACTAGCAAGGGTAATTCTTTCTCCTACGTTTTTAAATTCAAGTTCTTACAGTTTTCATTAACGTATTCTTAAAAAGTTCTCTGTGAATGACTAATTTGATGATTAATGCATGATATGGTTTTATATGTGTTATTATATGATCATAACATGTTTTATATCATGTATGCATGATTTAAAGTAATAAATTTCATACAATTATGCTTGATTTGATTTTATAAAAGTCACAGAGTATAAAAGTTGTATATATGGCCATACGACCCTTATGTACAATTTTTATACTATGAATCGATGATTTAACTTTGAATTAGCACTTGCATATAATTTTACACGTTTATACGAACAAAACAGAAGTTAAACGAACGGATTCGATGTTATAACGAATTCGTAAAGTTAAATTTCGTGATTTTCCTTCAAAACATGATAAAGTATGAAAACAGTGAAATTAGATGCCTTGGATTGTGTGATTACATGATTTAGAATGCTAAGATCATGCTAGAAATGTTGTATAGTGTTTATGTGAAGTCCATATTTCATGGGTAGCAATTAAATTGTTGTGGTAGCTTTTATTCTGGGCCTGGTTCTCTGTTATTCGTGAACTGCAGATTCTGAAAATGGCATTTAGAGCTGCAGCGCCAACTTTAAGCCTAAGAGTGGGGCTGCAGCGCCAGTGGAGCTGCAGCTCCAGATTTAAGCCTAAGAGTGGGGCTGCAGCGCCAGTGGAGCTGTAGCGCCAACTGTAAGCCTAAGAGTGGGGCTGCAGCGCCAATGGAGCTGCAGCTCCAGACTTAAGCTTAAAGTCCAAGCTGCAGCGCCAGTGGAGCTGCAGCGCCATTTTTAGTTCAAATGGTGGAGCTGCAGCGCCACTTGGTAATTTTTCCCAAAAATGAGATTTTAATTATTCAAGTTCAGAAAATGTAATTGGAACCTAATGTAATAAACATGAAGACATGATTAAACATATAATAAGAGGTTAATAACTTATATTACGTGAGTAATTAATAAGTTACTTACATGACTTGAATCGTTAATTGTATAGTCCAATAACGTGCTCAAGACTGATGTGTGTGATTCGATACGTATATCGAGTTATTGATTAATGTGTATTGTGAACGTATTGATATGTAGGATTTAATAAAGAACGTGAATTATAAATTGTAGCTTGTGCAAGAGGCAAGTTTTCTATCCTTAAACTTGTTTAATATTTTGCAAGTTTCCTAAACTCAAATCTTACTTTTACATTGAGCAAGTTCTTATCCTTGTTTATTCAAGTTGAGATTTTCATATGAGATATCACTATTTTTTTAAGCATGATTCAGCTATACAATACTTATTCGATTGTATACTCTTGAGATTTACCATTCAAGTTGAATATCGATGATATTGTTGAACTTATAGGACTAGTGAACCCTTATTTATTCGACTAGTCCATAGTTGATGTACGTTCTAAATTCTAGAATACTTATTGAGCTTATCCAAACCAAACTTCCTTTGGTGCGGACTCTGATGTCAAAACTGAGATGAACAACCCTTTAATAGGGGATTATTTATGCCTTAGCGTTGAGATATTGTGCACAGTATGGTACTAAGGGCTGATCCCCCTAAGTACGAGAAGTAGAGTCCATAGTCTTATGACTGTTAAAGGTTTAAAGCATAAAAACTTTACAACTTAGGACATAGTTCAAGGTCTTATGACCCTCAGACGTTCTTTTGATTCTTGTTATTCATTCTTGAGTCAAAAGTTGAGTTTCTTTATTCAGATGTCTTTGATTCACTCGCATGTTATTATATTGTTGTCATATTATTATACTTGTGGGCAATCGTGCTCACTCTTGCGTAATAATAACATTGCAGTTAAGAACGAAAGGTCCGACGAGCCTTCTACTAGCAAAGGCAAAGGCAAAGTCAACAAGTGATGAAGACTTGTTGTTTATTTTAATTGTTATGTTTCAGACTTATATTAGAGTTGTGTAAGACTTATTTATTTGTTTATGTTCCGCACAGATGTTTAAGGTTAGTATTACCTGGGATTTATTTTATTTATTACTCAGATGTTGTAACCCCATAAGGGGAGGTTTTAATTCTATTTATTGCATGGTTTGCATTTACTATGGGTAGATAGATGGATGATATTTGTACAGTGAACACCAAGTCCCGTGGAATTGAAGTACCCGGATTTGGGGGAAAACCTTAGGATAGTAGCCTTTTTAGAGATCGAGAACATAGTAATGATAACTCTTATCGAGTTCTAAGAAAGATAATAACTTACCTTATGTGTTATGTGCTTATACTTATATATTCGAGTATCGATTAGCATCACGTAATTACTAAAATTTAAAATTTTATTTGTCAGGATGACAGATACTGGAGAACCTAGTCAGTCCAGGGACCTTGTACCCCTAGAGGCTAGAGAGGAGGAGCCCCGAGATATTCACGTAGTCTGGGAGCAGTTAGTCCAACGAGAGCCATCACCCTTGATCACAGTCATTGGTCAGGAGTATGTGCCGGTGTCTGATTCAGAGGAGGACTCTGAGGAAGACCCTGAGGAGATTGAGGTTCAGGCTGAGGCAGCCGAAGAGGAAGAGGAAGACCCTGAAGAGTTCCCACCGAGCTCTATCAGTGCTGAGATGTATGATGAGCTGTATGACCGTAACATAGAGTTACGTGATACTGTTCAGGAGCTGAGGGATACTGTTCAGGAGCTGAGGGAGCGGTCGGTTACTCAACAGTCTACCATCGAGCTGAGGGATGGAGAGGTTGAGGCTCTTCACACACGTTTGGGAAATTTAGAGTGGAATTTGGTTCACGAGAAAGGCCAAACTGAGCAGAAGTCAGAGGAAATAGAGGAATTGAAGAATGAACTGAAAGAGAAATCAGCAAGGCTGGCCATAGCATAGGAGGCTTGGGTAAGGGAATCACGACGAGCAGATCTCGCAGAAGATAATTGTCGGGCGAAGAAGGCCAAGCTTGAAGAGACGTAGTCTACACTTCAGTATGCAATTGACGAGGCCCAGGATCGGGTTATGAGGTACCCAATTCAGTTCGAAGGACTACCGTCGTACATGCTAGATCGCAGGACGATGTCCCGAATTATGGAAGAAGAGCGTGGAAAAGCTGTTCGTTGCCTTAATGGGCAGTGATAGGAACATTTGATTTTGTAAAACCTATCTGGTAGTTAATAATGTAAATTCCAATGTGTTTATAAACAGAGGAATATTTTATGTTTTAAATCCTGTAGATTCCTTATCTCGGGATAGTTGATGTAAATAGCAGTGATGCTATCGTATTATGTTAAAACTTTTGATTTAGTAATATATCAGAGTTTAATTGAGATAATGTGTTGACTGATTGTGTCTAAATGTTTAAGTTAAGCCTTAAATATTTAAAAGATTGAATAAAGTTCTAATAAGCGTATATCTTAACAGAAATATGCCGCCAAGGAGAAGACCAAACCGTAGACCGGCCCAGGAAGGGTCAACTAACAACAACAACGACGCCAATGCTAACCCCGTTCAGCAGTTGGCAAACTTACTTGCTGGAGCGCTTAACAACCAACCTCAAGCTCCACCGAACACAACGTTCAAGGACTTCAAGGCGGTGGGACCGCCAGAGTTTAAAGGCACCATGAACCCGATAGAAGCTCAAACCTGGGTCATGGAGATGGAAAAAGTTTTCGACGTCGCCAGAGTCGGAGAAGACCAAAAAACCGCCTATGCAACGTTCATGCTGAAATCCGAGGCCAGCTATTGGTGGCAAGCGAATAAGGTCCGGGGAGGTGAAGGTGTGATTACTTGGGAGAGGTTTAAGGAGATGTTCTTCGAGATGTACTTTCCGACCAGTTCGCAGAATCAAATGGAAATTCAGTTTCTAGACCTGAAACAGGGAAATATGTCCGTACCAGAATATGCGGCGAAATTCAATGAGTTGGCTAGGTTTGCCACGTATCAAGTGCACACCGATCAGAGGAAGGCAAGGAGGTTTGAGCAGGGCCTGAAGCCCTGGTTATATAGCAAGGTGTCAATGTTCCAATTGAACACTTTTGCTGGGGTGTTGGAGAAGGCCATTCTCGCTGAAGGCGGGAGTGACGCTGTTACAAAGTACAATCAAGACCAAAAGAAGAAAAAGAGTGAGGGTGAAGGAGTTAACAAGGCTAGTAGTAGCAACATGGGAGGGAGTAATAATCAGAAGAGGAGGTGGAATGATAACTCATCAACTGGGAATCAGCAAGGAGGTCAAAAGAAGAGGATCGAAGCTTGTTCGACCTGCGGAAAAGCTCACCTGGGGGTCTGTATGAAGGGAAAACGAGTATGCTACAATTGTGGTCAGGAAGGCCACATAGCACCTAACTGTCCGAACCCAAAGAAGGGCGCTTGTTTCACTTGCGGCTCAAAAGACCATCTGGCAAGGGACTGTCCCAAGAAGGGATCTGGAGGGGCAGGATCAGGAGGGAACAGGGGAAATAGCGGTGGAAGTGCTCTAACTATCACGGGACCAACCGCAACCAATCGACCAACCGCCAGGACCTTCAACATGACCGTGCAGGATGCTGTATAGTCTCGCGATGTGGTGTCAGGTATTATTCGGATCAATAAAGTTAATGCTTATGTACTATTTGATTCGGGTGCTACTTGTTCATTTATATCCGATGACTTTGCTAAGAACTTAGAACTTCCTATTGACGAGTTAGAATACCCCATGAACATAGAGATTGCGAATAGAGAAGTGATCCCTGTTAAGTATGTACACAAGAACTGTAGAGTAGATATTAAGGGTAACATTATGAACGTAGATCTTATCCCGATTAGACTTGGGGAATTCGATGTTATTCTGGGAATGGATTGGCTAGTCAATTATGGGGCTGTAATTGATTGCCAGAGAAAGTGTATTAACCTTATAACCCCGTCAAAGGTTGTGTTTTATGGCAGCAAATTGCCTAGACAAGCGAGTTGTCTGACGATGATGCAGGCCAGGAAGTTGTTAAGACAAGGCTGTGTAGGATATTTAGCCTACATAGTCGATAGTCGTAAAGAAAACCCGAAAGTGGAAGATATACCAGTCGTGAGGGACTTCATTGACGTATTTCCTGATGATCTACCAGGACTTCCGCCAGACAGAGAGGTTGAGTTTGTGATCGATTTGGCGCCAGGGACGGCCCCAATATCGAAGGCACCATACCGGATGGCTCCGGTAGAGATGAAAGAGTTGATGGTACAACTACAAGAGTTACTGGACAAGAAGTACATCCAACCGAGCGTATCGCCGTGGGGAGCGCCGGTGTTGTTTGTGAAGAAGAAGGACGGGACGATGCGGCTTTGCATCGACTACAGAGAACTGAATAAGGTCACAATTAAGAATAGATATCCATTACCAAGGATCGACGATCTGTTTGACCAATTGAAGGGTGCAAGGTACTTTTCAAAGATAGACTTGAGGAGTGGCTATCATCAGCTGAAGGTGAGGCCAGAGTGTTGGGTTTGTACGAAATCATGACGCAATCAAATTGCAAAAATTAGCGGAAGCATGGTATATCAGAGTTTAAAAAAAAATTCTACAAAACCATTACCCGGATCATCCTTTATGCAAATTATTAATTTAAAACGATAAATAAGAAGTTATGGAATCATACCCTTGTAGAACGAAGCTTCCACAGGTACTAGTTCAACTTCTTGTTCTTCGTGATCTCCTTGAATTTCCGGATTAGATTCCTTCCTTTGATCAACGTTAGCCACCCAAGTGTTTGGCCTCTAGAGGTGATCCACCAAGGAAGATGAATTATCAAGAAGGATGGTGGTTGGCTTAGTTTTCTATCCTCTATAGAAAAGGAGTACTCTCCAATAATTGGAATTGCATCAAGTAATATCTATTATAAGAATCCTCTTATATAGATATTGGTCAACCCTTCTAATCCTATTAGACATGGGATTTTTTTTTAATTAATTAAACTCCTTTAATTAATTTAGGCTTCCCACCACATGGAAAATAATTAATTAAATTCATTTAATTAATTTGTCTCCTAATCTTATTAGGAATAAATGAGAGTACTAATATTAAATTAATTACTAAACTCCTTTAGAAATTAAAATAATAATAATTATAATAATATTAATAAGACTCCTCTTATTAATTTATATTTAATATTTCCAAAATATTAAATAATAAATATTAAGCTATTTAATTTATTCTATCACCATAGATTAAATTAATTTCACTTAATGCATTATTACGATTATGCCATTACCTTCTTAAATAATTATTCTTCCTTTTATGGTGTGACCCTTTAGGTTCTCCATATTAAACCGGTTGTGAATAAATCAATTAGAACAATTCTAATCTTATTTAAATAAATAAATTAAACTAATAATCTATTTAAATAAATAATATTTATTCTACAATAGGGATAAGCCTCCCTAGCGATCAACGACTTTCCAAATAATATAGATTTCAACATTAATCATAAAAGAACCTGTGAGTAAATAGTTACCATACAATTCAATCCTTCCACCATACAATGTCCCAATTAAATATAAGACATGAATTTACTGTCAAGTCTTATTTTATTTAATTATATGTATTTCGATTAGAAAATGCACAACTCCAAATAATGTAAATTAGAAACTCCTTTCTAATTTCATTTTACCTTGGCCAAGGATTCCTGGGTTGTCATTTAACGAATCACATAGGACATATCTCCTCCTTTACTAGAGGTGGTAGATTCTTTATTGATCATTCATTGTCTCCATATGTAACTCATTATACCCAAGCATACCCTTTTATATACCCTAAAGGGCTTTAAGGAATAAGTCAAAGTATAATTCATTACATACAAGATACTATGATGATCTCAAGTCCAAGGATCACTTGTACTACTATCACATTAGGAATTCCTATTGACAGGCGAGTAAAACTCCATTAGGTATTCCATAGCGAGTCACGTTCAGTGAACTTATTCTCCAATAAGCACCTACATACTTGCTTTAGTGTCTCCACACAAATGATTATGAGATCAATCATCCTCATCTAATGAGCAAGCAACATATGTACTAATCTATCCGGATTTACTAATCCCCTTTTTAGTAATCCCATAATTAGGAACTATTTTAGTTTTAGAGCTTTCTAAGAATTTAGATCTCATTGGCATGATCATCATCATGATTCTAAAAGCATTGCTTAAAACTATGGGTTATTTACATATTATAAAAACAGCACCATGTAGATAATTAAATGCCTTTAATAAATGAATATTTTTATTAATAAATCAATAAGATTGCCTCCAAAGTATATGCTTTATCATCATACATGATTGGCTTGTATGCATACTACTTTCAATCTCCCACTTGCACTAAAGCCAATCGCCATGGTATCTCATACCCAACTTCTCTAAGTGACGATCAAACTGTTGTTGTGTTAAAGCTTTAGTTAATGGATCTGCAATGTTGTCTTGAGAGTCTACACTCTCCTCTTTCAATGATTTCTTTAATCAAAGTGCCGCAACACATGTTTAGATTCAAGATGAGACTTAGGACCTATTCCTAGTTCTGTAATGAACTTTTCATCTAAAACATCAACTTGCAGCTTCACTTACAGTTATATACTTTGTCTTTGTCACTAAACCAACAACCTTTTGTTGTTTGGAACCTTTTCAATTCACTGCACCATCTTTCAAGGTAAACACATACCCTGAAACAGATTTACTGTCATCTTGGTCTGTTTGAAAACTTGAGTCTGTGAATCCCTTGAGTTTTAATTCAGACCCACCGTAGACAAGAAAAATATCTTTAGTCCTTCTCAAGTACTTTAGAATATTCTTCACTGCCTTCTAGTGCTCTTCTCCAGGGTTTGACTGGTATCTGCTCATTACACTAAGTGCATGAGCAACATCCGGTCTAGTACATATCATACCGTACATGATAGATCCTATTGCAGAAGCATAAGGGATCTTACTCATACGGTCTCTCTCCTCAGGTGTCTTTGGGGCCTGTTTCTTGGAGAGATGTATTCCATGGCTCATCGGCATGAGACCTCTTTTGGAATCTTCCATGCTAAACCTCTTTAGCATTGCATCAATGTACGTTCCTTGGGATAAACCAAGCATCCTTTTAGATCTATCTCTATAGATCTTTATCCCCAAAATATAGGATGCTTCTCCCAAGTCCTTCATGGAGAAGTGTTTAGATAACCAGATTTTAATCGATTGTAGCATAGGAATGTCATTCCCTATCAGTAATATATCATCAACATATAATACAAGGAATGAAACTGCGCTCCCACTAACCTTCTTGTTCACACATGGTTCATCGTCGTTTTTGACAAAATCAAACTCTTTGATTGTCTCATCAAAACTAATGTTCCATCTACGAGAAGCTTGCTTCAATCCATAAATGGATCGTTGCAGCTTACAGACTTGATTTGTTCCAACCTTTGAAATAAATCCCTCTGGCTGTGTCATATACACATCCTCCTCAAGTTTCCCATTGAGGAATGCCGTTTTCACGTCCATCTGCCAGATCTCATAGTCGTTATAAGCTGCAATCGCAAGCAAAATCCGAATGGACTTGAGCATAGCTACTGGTGAGAAGGTTTCATCATAGCCAACTCCTTGTCTTTGTTTGAAACCTTTTGCAACCAGTCAGGCCTTATAGGTCTCTACCTTGCCGTCCGCTCTAGTCTTTCTTTTAAAGACCCATTTACACCCAATAGGCTTAATGCCTTCAGGTGGTGAAATCAAAGTCCATACTTTGTTTTCATACATGGAGTCCATTTCGGATTTCATGGCTTCAAGCCATTTCCTTGAGTCTTTATTACTCATGGCCTGTTCGTAATTCAATGGATCATCATCATTCATGATGCGTACGTCATCGTCATCCTCTACAACGAATCCATACCTCTCAGGTATCTTCGGTACTCTTCCAGATTTACGAACAGGGTGTGGTATAGTAGGTTCTTCTACTTGGTCAGGTACCTGACTTTGATCCGTGGTAATTTGTGGTTCTTGAGCTTCTTCAAGATATATCTTACTCCCACTGACCCCTTCATGGATAAACTCCTTTTCCAAGAAGGCAGCATGTTTCGCAACAAACACCTTTTGATCAGTTGGATGATAGAAATAATACCCTATAGTTTCTTTAGGGTATCCCACAAATCTACACTTTTCGGATTTAGTTTGTAGCTTATCATGTTCAAACTTTTTGACATAAGCTGGACAACCCCAAGTCTTAACATGCTTAAGATTTGGTTTCCTCCCCTTCCATATCTCATATGGAGTCTTTGGGGCGGATTTGGTAGGTACCTTGTTAAGTAGGTATGCAGCCGTTTCTAGGGCATATCCCCAGAAGGAAATTGGAAGGTCGGTAAAACTCATCATGGATCGAACCATGTCTAACAGTGTTCGATTTCTCCTTTCAGATACTCCATTTAACTGTGGTGTACCTGGAGGAGTCCATTGTGAGATTATACCATTTTCTTTGAGACAATTGAGAAACTCATCGCTTAAGTATTCTCCACCTCGATCTGATCGAAGTATCTTTATACTCTTGCCCGTTTGTTTCTCTTCTTCACTTTTGAACTCTTTGAACTTTTCAAATGATTCTGACTTGTATTTCATCAAATACACATATCCAAATCTTGAGTGATCATCAGTGAAAGTAATAAAATAAGAATACCCACCTCGTGCACTTGTTGTCATAGGCCCACAAACGTCTGTGTGAATCAATGCCAACAACTCTGTAACTCTTTCTCCTTTTCCACTAAAAGGAGATTTAGTCATTTTACCCATGAGACAAGATTCACAAGTTGGATATGATTCATAATCTGATAGCTCGAGGAGCCCATCTTTATGCAACTTGGATAATCTTGTTTCATTGATATGACCGAGTCTACAGTGCCACATGTAGGTATAATTAATATCATCTCTTTTCCTTTTCTTAGTTTGTTCAATTTGAAATATATTTTCTTGTAAGTCAAGTGTATAAAGTCCATTTCGCAAATTTCCAATACCATATAAAACATCGTCTTTATAAATAGAACAACTATTGTTCTTTATAACAACGTTAAATCCTTCCATATCCAATACAGAAATTGAAATAATGTTTTTAATAATATTCGGAACATAATAACAATTATTAAGATAAATGGACTTGCCCGAAGGCATTGCTAAATAATAAGTTCCTACAGCTAATGCAGCAACCTTTGCTCCATTCCCCACTCGTAGGATCACCTCATCATTGTTCAGCTTTCTACTTCTGACCAGTCCCTGCACAGTATTACATATGTGAGAACCACAGCCGGTATCCAATACCCAAGTAGAATTATGACTTTCAGAAAAATTAATTTCAATCATAAACAAATCTTGATTGGAAGTTGAAGCTTCTCCAAGCTTCTTCTCTGCTAGATACTTCTTGCAGTTCCTTTTCCAATGTCCCGGCTTGTTGCAATGAAAGCACATTCCTTTAGCTGGTTCAGGTTTCTTTTGTTCCTTTTCTTTCCCCTTTCCCTTAGCCTTCTTGGATTTCTTCTTTTCAGAAGATACCTTAGGTCTCTTCCTTTTATTGGAAGAATCCACCATCGAGATATGGTTCTTCTTGGATGGGAAGTGACCTTCTGCAGTTTTCAGCATGTTAAGCAGCTCAGGCAAGCTGACATCTAGCTTATTCATGTGAAAATTAACCACAAACTGCGAGAAGGTCTCAGGGAGTGACTGCAAGACCAAGTCTTGACTCAACTCCCCATCCATGACGAACCCAAGCTGTCCAAGGTGTTCAATCAAATTGATCACTTTCAGGACATGAGTTTCGACGGCAGTACCCTCGGTCATCCGAGATCGGAAGAGCTCCTTAGATATCTCATATCTAGCAGTCCTACTCTGTTCACCATACAACTCCTTGAGGTGAAGCAGCATAGCAGGAGCATCCATTTTTTCGTGCTGACGCTGAAGCTCGTTATTCATGGATGCGAGCATGATGCATTGAGCCACAGATGCATCATCTTGCCACTTATTGAAAGTGGCAATCTCTTCCTCAGAGGCTGTTTCTGAAACAGATTCAGGGACAGTTGAATTTAGGACATAAGAAATTTTTTCAGCAGTGAGAACAATTCTCAGATTTCTTAGCCAGTCCTCATAATTCGGCCCGGTAAGCTTATTTGCATCAAGTATGCTTCGCAGTGAAATTAGTGATTTTGACATTTTTAAAATTCTGCATGTGAAAAACAATATTTTTAGCAAACATTCATTTTATTAATTTTTGCATACCAAAATAAATTTAGGTCTTTATTTTAAATTGGTATCTCCCACTATTTTCATCAAACTATATTACCCTCACTTATATAGTTCGGCAACATCTAATTAAAGATTTGCTAGTGAGAATAAGGATCCCATTTCAAATGTATATAACCTTGTGGATAGCACAACAAGCGATATACAAATAAATAGGTAGACAACTCTTGTCAATTACATCACTATATAACTCCTTTTATTTTGCCTCTTAAATCATAATGGTCAAGTGTGTGCACATCCGAACTAAAACGATTTAAGTTAAGTCCAGCCTAGCACTTCTATAAATTCAAAAAAGAAAAATGTTCGTCCTTGTGGATAGCACAACAAGACTAGATCGTTCAATTTTCTTGATAAGCATCAAATGTGATTAATTAACATCTTAAATATGCAATACTCGCCTTGTGGATAGCACAACAAGCTCATATTAAATATTTAATACTCTATTAATTTATCATGCTAGAAGGCGACGTTCGATATTCCAAATATCATTTGAACGCTTCGGACTTAATATTATTTCTTTGAGGGATTTGTTATTATTTGTCTCATCTTGTTTAGCGTGCATGCACATATATATATATATAAAATACGCGTCATTTTATTAAACATGCGAAGCATGTTTGCATAAAATATAATATATATAATATTTAGCATGCAATATAGAATACTATATTCTACCCAGATTGATTATGGACTTTTATTCTAGTTTGGTTCACTAGAGCCACCAAGTGAACCAAAAGGTCAAACCTAGGAGTGCAAAAATTTAAATTTAAATATAACTATTACATTTAAACCCGGGCTCCATACAAACGGGTCTTCACTCGCTCCTTGCTCCTTGGTCTCTAATTTTTTCAAGATAATTCTAACTATTTCTATTACATTAAACTATTTAATTTAAATAGAAACCTTGATCAGCAGTCAAGGGGAAGTACATAGGAGGGAGATAGAATTTTACATCACGAAAAAAAAAAATTTAGAGAAGACGAGGTACACAGACCCCATTTAATAAAACCCATTCATTCAAGCATTCAACTAAAATAAAATCCAATCACATTGGTCAAATAGTCCATAATCAATCCCCATTTATTATCATACATATCACCATATATATCAATAAATAAATATTCATCTCATGAATTAAAACATTCCATATATATATGAGTATCATTTAATGGGCAATTTTAAATTGCATGAAATCCAATTTCAAGATTAAAATAAACTCTTTATTTTAATTATAAAATTATTTAGAATATAATATATAAATATATCATATTTATTTTTTTAAAAAGAAGTCACCTTCTTTTATTAAAAGAGTCCTGCAGGTTTATTAAAAGAGTCCTTCCCTGATGGGTCACATTCTTTTTGGAGTAAGAAAGAGACAACACATTTTCTTTGCAGAATTCAAGATTAGTACCCAAAAAAAAAAATTTGTGATTCGTCCCAAAAAAAAAAAAAAAAAAAAAAAAATCGTCAGTTTTTTTTTCTTAAAAAAAATAATAATTTTATACAATAAAATTATGCCCAATAAATTATTTTAAATATATACCCATATATATATATGAAATCAAAAATAAATTAATAATTGCATAAAAGTTTGGCTCTGATGCCACTGTTGGGTTTGTACGAAATCATTACGCAATCAAATTGCAAAAATTAGCGGAAGCATGGTATATCAGAGTTTAAAAAAAAATTCTACAAAACCATTACCCGGATCATCCTTTATGCAAATTATTAATTTAAAACGATAAATAAGAAGTTATGGAATCATACCCTTGTAGAACGAAGCTTCCACAGGTACTAGTTCAACTTCTTGTTCTTCGTGATCTCCTTGAATTTCCGGATTAGATTCCTTCCTTTGATCAACGTTAGCCACCCAAGTGTTTGGCCTCTAGAGGTGATCCACCAAGGAAGATGAATTATCAAGAAGGATGGTGGTTGGCTTAGTTTTCTATCCTCTATAGAAAAGGAGTACTCTCCAATAATTGGAATTGCATCAAGTAATATCTATTATAAGAATCCTCTTATATAGATATTGGTCAACCCTTCTAATCCTATTAGACATGGGATTTCTTTTAATTAATTAAACTCCTTTAATTAATTTAGGCTTCCCACCACATGAAAAATAATTAATTAAATTCATTTAATTAATTTGTCTCCTAATCTTATTAGGAATAAATGAGAGTACTAATATTAAATTAATTACTAAACTCCTTTAGAAATTAAAATAATAATAATTATAATAATATTAATAAGACTCCTCTTATTAATTTATATTTAATATTTCCAAAATATTAAATAATAAATATTAAGCTATTTAATTTATTCTATCACCATAGATTAAATTAATTTCACTTAATGCATTATTACGATTATGCCATTACCTTCTTAAATAATTATTCTTCCTTTTATGGTGTGACCCTTTAGGTTCTCCATATTAAACCGGTTGTGAATAAATCAATTAGAACAATTCTAATCTTATTTAAATAAATAAATTAAACTAATAATCTATTTAAATAAATAATATTTATTCTACAATAGGGATAAGCCTCCCTAGCGATCAACGACTTTCCAAATAATATAGATTTCAACATTAATCATAAAAGAACCTGTGAGTAAATAGTTACCATACAATTCAATCCTTCCACCATACAATGTCCCAATTAAATATAAGACATGAATTTACTGTCAAGTCTTATTTTATTTAATTATATGTATTTCGATTAGAAAATGCACAACTCCAAATAATGTAAATTAGAAACTCCTTTCTAATTTCATTTTACCTTGGCCAAGGATTCCTGGGTTGTCATTTAACGAATCACATAGGACATATCTCCTCCTTTACTAGAGGTGGTAGATTCTTTATTGATCATTCATTGTCTCCATATGTAACTCATTATACCCAAGCATACCCTTTTATATACCCTAAAGGGCTTTAAGGAATAAGTCAAAGTATAATTCATTACATACAAGATACTATGATGATCTCAAGTCCAAGGATCACTTGTACTACTATCACATTAGGAATTCCTATTGACAGGCGAGTAAAACTCCATTAGGTATTCCATAGCGAGTCACGTTCAGTGAACTTATTCTCCAATAAGCACCTACATACTTGCTTTAGTGTCTCCACACAAATGATTATGAGATCAATCATCCTCATCTAATGAGCAAGCAACATATGTACTAATCTATCCGGATTTACTAATCTCCTTTTTAGTAATCCCATGATTAGGAACTATTTTAGTTTTAGAGCTTTCTAAGAATTTAGATCTCATTGGCATGATCATCATCATGATTCTAAAAGCATTGCTTAAAACTATGGGTTATTTACATATTATAAAAACAGCACCATGTAGATAATTAAATGCCTTTAATAAATGAATATTTTTATTAATAAATCAATAAGATTGCCTCCAAAGTATATGCTTTATCATCATACATGATTGGCTTGTATGCATACTACTTTCACAGAGGATGTCCCAAAGACAGCATTTAGGACTCGATATGGTCACTATGAATTTCTAGTGATGTCATTTGGTCTAACGAATGCTCCTGCAGCATTCATGGGCTTAATGAATGGAGTGTTCAAGCCGTTTTTGGACAAATTCGTGGTGGTCTTTATCGACGATATTTTGGTATACTCGAAGACCAAGGAAGAACATGTAGAACATCTGAAGTTAACATTAGAGGTGTTGAGAAGAGAGAAGTTGTACGCTAAATTTTTGAAATGTGAATTCTAGATTGAAAGAGTGCAATTTCTTGGACATGTGATCTACAAGGACGGAATTTCGGTAGATCCCTCTAAAGTCGAAGCTGTGATGAACTGGGATCAGCCGAAAACACCATCAGAAGTGAGGAGTTTTCTTGGATTGGCGGGTTATTATAGAAGATTCATTCAGGACTTTTCCAAGATCACAACTCTGCTGACGAATTTGACTAGAAAATCGGTGAAATTCGTTTGGACGGAGAAGTGTGAGGAAAGTTTCCAAGAGCTTAAGAGGAGGTTGAGTTCAGCACCTGTGTTATCCCTTCCGGATGACACAGGAAATTTTGTGGTTTATAGTGATGCGTCGCATAAAGGACTTGGCTGTGTGCTTATGCAAAACGGCAGGGTCATTGCGTATGCGTCACGACAATTGAAAGACTATGAGAAAGGGTATCCGACCCATGACTTGGAGTTAGCTGCAGTGGTATTTGCTTTGAAAATTTGGAGACACTATCTCTATGGGGAGAAGTGTGAAATATATACAGACCACAAGAGTCTGAAATCTATTTTTACACAGAAGGACTTGAATATGCGCCAGAGAAGGTGGCTGGAGTTAATTAAGGACTATGACTGTGAAATCTTATACCATCCGGGTAAGGCTAATGTGGTTGCCGATGCCTTAAGCAGAAAGGGTCGGGAGAAATTGATGATGTTGACTGCTCAAGAGGAGTTAATTTCAGCAATGGAAAAGCTGGAATTGGAAGTGAAGTATCCGATGGAGATTGACGAGAAATTGTTTCAGATGCAAGCTGGTACAACCCTATTGGATAAAGTTAAGGAAGCTCAACTTCAAGACGAAGAATGTGAGAAGGTTAAGAATAAGATATCTGAAGGAACCGAACCGAGATTCAAGATAGACAGTGAGGGACTACTGAGATTTGAGAATAGAGTGTGGGTACCGTCAGTGCTAGAGATTAAGAAAGATATTTTGAGCGAGGCTCATAGCTCACGGTATTCGATTCACCCCGGTAGTACCAAGATGTACCAGGATCTTCGACAGCACTTTTGGTGGCCAAATTTGAAACGAGATGTTGCTGAGTGTGTTGCAAAGTGTCTGACCTGTCAGAAAGTAAAAGCAGAACATCAGAGGCCTAGTGGTTTGCTACAACCCCTGGAAATCCCAGAATGGAAATGGGAACACATTACGATGGATTTCGTGGTTGGCCTTCCGACGACTCAGAAAGGCTACGACGCAGTATGGGTTATCGTTGACCGACTGACGAAATCAGCACACTTCCTTCCGATCAAAATCAGGTTCAACTTAGACCAGTTGGCAAGGCTATATGTGAAAGAAATTGTTTCGAGGCACGGAGTTCCGGTGTCAATAGTTTCCGACAGAGATCCGCGCTTCACATCAAACTTCTGGAAACGACTACAGGAATGCATGGGGACACAATTAAGAATGAGTACGGCTTATCACCCTCAGACAGACGGGCAGAGTGAAAGAACGATCCAGACATTGGAAGATATATTGAGAGCATACATCATGGATTTTAAAGGAAATTGGGATGATCACCTACCGCTTGTGGAATTCGGTTACAACAACAGTTATCAGTCTAGTATTGGCATGCCGCCTTACGAAGCGTTGTACGGAAGAAAATGCAGAACTCCGCTATACTGGGATGAAGTTGGCGAGAGACAATTGCTAGGTCCAGAGTTGGTACAACAGACAGCAGAGATAGTCAAAGTGATCCGGACAAGACTGGTAGCCGCTCAGGATAGGCAGAAGAAATACGCTGATCCACACCGTAAGAATATTGAGTTTGAATCGGGTAGCTTTGTATTTTTGAAAGTCTCTCCCTGGAAAGGGAAGATCAGATTCGGAAAGAAGGGAAAATTGAGCCTGAGGTTCATTGGACCCTTTGAGGTACTGCGAAGGATTGGAGAAGTTGCGTATGAGGTAGCCTTACCTCCGGCGCTAGAAAATATCCACAACGTCTTTCATGTTTCAGTTTTACGCCCCTACAAACTCTATTACAAGCATGTGATTGAATATGAACCCTTACATTTTGAAAAAGACTTATCCTATGAAGAAATTCCTGTTCAAATTGTTGACAGGAAAGAACAAGTCCTCAGAAACAAAGTTATACCTTCTGTTAAGGTAATTTGGAGGAACCACAATGCTGAAGAAGCTACGTGGGAACTCGAAGAGCATATGATGAAGAATTATCCACATTTATTTACTTAATTTATGTGTATGCGATTCTGGGGACAGAATCTTTGTAAGGGGGGGAGAATGTAACGGGACGAATTTTTAATTGAACCGTGATTCTGAGGACAGAATCCTTTTAAGGGGGGAAAGATGTGACGAACAAGATTTTTGTAATTTAATGTGAATATTTATTGAATTAAATAAATATCAATGATTTAATTATTGAGTTAAATAATTAATTGATAAAATTATGGTAGATTAATTTAATTATATGTGTCACGTTAGTTAAATTAATGTGGTGAATTTTATATTCAAAGTATGTATTTAGTTGAGCTTATTTGATTAATATATTAATTAATAAGCATAATGGTATTCTAATTAATTTAATAATTAATTAGAGATTTAATGATTTAACATAATTAATAAATAAGAATTTTAATTATGTGACTATGTGAATTATTGTGGAATTATGCAATTTTATTTAATTGATTTAAATAGGATTATTGATTAATTAAAAGTATGACATTATTAAACTATATTATAGTAAGTTAATTAAATTAATGGGAAAGGAAGAATAAAAGGGGCAAGCAAACAAAGCCTTATTGGGGGTTGGGGTCAGTTAACCCATTATGGGATTAACGGACGACCCATAACTCCACTATTATATACGTATATCATATTAGTGGTATATCATATATCATATATTACATTCATCAGTTAAGAAAGTAAAGAGAAAACACAGAGAGAAAAAGAGAGAAATTGAGAGAAAAGACTTGAGAATTAGTTAGAGAAGAGATTGAAGAATTTAGTTGCATCATCATCACTAACTAGCAAGGGTAATTCTTTCTCCTACGTTTTTAAATTCAAGTTCTTACAGTTTTCATTAACGTATTCTTAAAAAGTTCTCTGTGAATGACTAATTTGATGATTAATGCATGATATGGTTTTATATATGTTATTATATGATCATAACATGTTTTATATCATGTATGCATGATTTAAAGTAATAAATTTCATACAATTATGCTTGATTTGATTTTATAAAAGTCACAGAGTAGAAAAGTTGTATATATGGCCATACGACCCTTATGTACAATTTTTATACTATGAATCGATGATTTAACTTTGAATTAGCACTTGCATATAATTGTACACGTTTATACGAACAAAACAGAAGTTAAACGAACGGATTCGGTGTTATAACGAATTCGTAAAGTTAAATTTCGTGATTTTCCTTCAAAACATGATAAAGTATGAAAACAGTGAAATTAGATGCCTTGGATTGTGTGATTACATGATTTAGAATGCTAAGATCATGCTAGAAATGTTGTATAGTGTTTATGTGAAGTCCATATTTCATGGGTAGCAATTAAATTGTTGTGGTAGCTTTTATTCTGGGCCTGGTTCTCTGTTATTCGTGAACTGCAGCTTCTGAAAATGGCTTTTGGAGCTGCAGCGCCAACTTTAAGCCTAAGAGTGGGGCTGCAGCGCCAGTGGAGCTGCAGCGCCAGATTTAAGCCTAAGAGTGGGGCTGCAGCGCCAGTGGAGCTGCAGCGCCAACTGTAAGCCTAAGAGTGGGGCTGCAGCGCCAGTGGAGCTGCAGCTCCAGACTTAAGCTTAAAGTCCGAGCTGCAGCGCTATTTTTAGTTCAAATGGTGGAGCTGCAGCGCCACTTGGTAATTTTTCCCAAAAATGAGATTTTAATTATTCAAGTTCAGAAAATGTAATTGGAACCTAATGTAATAAACATGAAGACATGATTAAACATATAATAAGAGGTTAATAACTTATATTACGTGAGTAATTAATAAGTTAATTACATGACTTGAATCGTTAATTGTATAGTCCAATAACGTGCTCAAGACTGATGTGTGTGATTCGATACGTATATCGAGTTATTGATTAATGTGTATTGTGAACGTATTGATATGTAGGATTTAATAAAGAACGTGAATTATAAATTGTAGCTTGTGCAAGAGGCAAGTTTTCTATCCTTAAACTTGTTTAATATTTTGCAAGTTTCCTAAACTCAAATCTTACTTTTACATTGAGCAAGTTCTTATCCTTGTTTATTCAAGTTGAGATTTTCATATGAGATATCACTATTTTTTTAAGCATGATTCAGCTATACAATACTTATTCGATTGTATACTCTTGAGATTTACCATTCAAGTTGAATATCGATGATATTGTTGAACTTATAGGACTAGTGAACCCTTATTTATTCGACTAGTCCATAGTTGATGTACGTTCTAAATTCTAGAATACTTATTGAGCTTATCCAAACCAAACTTCCTTTGGTGCGGACTCTGATGTCAAAACTGAGATGAACAACCCTTTAATAGGGGATTATTTACGCCTTAGCGTTGAGATATTGTGCACAGTATGGTACTAAGGGCTGATCCCCCTAAGTACGAGAAGTAGAGTCCATAGTCTTATGGCTGTTAAAGGTTTAAAGCATAAAAACTTTACAACCTAGGACATAGTTCAAGGTCTTATGACCCTCAGACGTTCTGTTGATTCCTGTTATTCATTCTTGAGTCAAAAGTTGAGTTTCTTTATTCAGATGTCTTTGATTCACTCGCATGTTATTATATTGTTGTCATATTATTATACTTGTGGGCAATCGTGCTCACTCTTGCGTAATAATAACATTGCAGTTAAGAACGAAAGGTCCGACGAGCCTTCTACTAGCAAAGACAAAGGAAAAGTCAACAAGTGATGAAGACTTGTTATTTATTTTAATTGTTATGTTTCAGACTTATATTAGAGTTGTGTAAGACTTATTTATTTGTTTATGTTCCGTACAGATGTTTAAGGTTAGTATTACCTGGGATTTATTTTATTTATTACTCAGATGTTGTAACCCCATAAGGGGAGGATTTAATTCTATTTATTGCATGGTTTGCATTTACTATAGGTAGATAGATGGATGATATTTGTACAGTGAACACCAAGTCCCGTGGAATTGAAGTACCCGGATTTGGGGGTGTCACAAATAAAGAAGGAATAATATAAAAGTTTTAATTATTCCGTATTTTTAGTGATTGTATCATTGATTAATGATGTAAAGTCTGAATAAGGATGTATTGTTAACGACCGATGTCGAGAGTTGTATTGTATGAATTTTGGGGTCGTTACAGGACGGGCATATGGCAGCTATGATTAGAGGGAGGGGCTGAAATCTTTTCTGTGAGGATCATATTGTAGCCCCCATATATGTGGTTCAAGAATTCTATGCCAATGCCAAAGTCACAAAGTCTAGCAAGATATTCGTGTGGGGATGTGAAGTATCCTTTGCCAAGGAGAGCATCAATGAGCTATTCGGTTTATCGAACATTGCACTGGATCATCCCGAGTCCCTTTATGCTACGGAGTGGGGATCAGAGTTGGATGCTTACTGTGATTACCTGTGCATGCCAGGCTCTACATGGAAACTGAAGCAAGGCACTGATTAGAAGCTATATTTCCCCCAAATAGCCTTGAGCAGATATTGAAAGGCGTGGTATAGCTTTATATGTGCGAATCTGATACCAACACGGCATCAGAATGAGGTCACTAAGGACAGAGTTGTGTTGCTTTATGGGATCATCAAGGGAAAGAAGATTGACTTGGGATACGTGATTAACAGTTCAATCCACAGATTTTTGAGAGGCGATAATTCAGCGGGTATCTCACATGCATCAGTGATCACCAGGCTTTGTATTACAAATGGAGTTATATGGACTGACACCAAGCCAATGCAGATGCCCATGAGCACCATTGACCACGCTACCATTGAATCTTTCAAAGTATGGAAAGAAGGCAAATCCCATCCTCAGTGAGCGGGGTTTATATTGCCAGAGCAGAGAGAGGCAGGGGAAACTTCTGAGAGGGTGCCACCAGCGCAGCCTGAGTCCTCCCACACGGTTCATGAGCATATAGACAGGATGGAGAGACGTTTGCAGCGCAGGATGGATACTATGAGCACGAACTTCCAGGTCTTTACGACAGATTTTTGTGGGGCATTGTCCCAAGCTTTCGGCCAGATGGGAGTGCAGGTGCAATTCACTACATATGGATCCGCCGCTGCCTACCTTGATAAGTGGCTTTTATGACCACTTATTCGGATAGTAACCAACTAATTTTGTTGCTTAAACTCAAGTATCATTGTACATTTTATGTGTTTTTGGTTTGTTTTGTGATTTTCAGGTTTATAAACTCTCCGGGTGCAAATTGAGCGTTAAAGGATCAAAGATCGCCTAAATGGGGCAAAGCATAGAAAGTTGCTTAAGGCATGAAGATGGCATGGGGATTTGATGAGGCAAAGGGGCTAAAAAGGATGCAAGATGGCAAGATTGTGATAGAGCAGCAGATGCCAGAAGCAAACCAGCAGCTTCACAGCTCGCGCGGCCCGCGATAATCCTCAGTCCAGAAAGTCGGCATTTTGCAGCCGCGCGGCCGTGCCCCATCCAAGCCTAATCCTCGCGCAGCCGCGCCAGTCTAATTTTTGGCCAGGCTTTGACTTTCACTTAGCAGATCGGCAGAGGCATATGATATAAGGGTCTTAACCCTTCATTTGTTCGGCATCTCCATTAGGGAGTTCATTTGGCCCTAAGCCCTAGCTAGTTTTCAATTTCCTTCTCTTTCAATTCTTGTTAAACTTAGGAGTAGATTACTATAGATTAGTGTTAGATTAGTGTAGTTAGTAGATTCTAGGGTTTCTTTTGGACTTGAAGATTGAAGCAGGGGATAAACAATAAAGATCCACACTTGGAGAAAGACTCAATATTTGCAATTTCTATCTCTTAATTCTCCTTGTATTCATTGTATATTTGGATGATGTTTATGAACCTTGTGGATGATTTATTTGAGTTATTTATGACTTGAATCTATTTTGGGATTTCAATGGAACCCAACACATAGTTTGTATTGATTGCTCTCTTTCTCTTTGCTATTATTGCGAATCAGTTATCATGACGTGTGCTTATCGATTAATTGCTTGACTCGTAATTACTTTGGGAACCTATATGAACTTGACAAATGGATTATAGGTTTAGACCTAGTTATGATATTATGCGAAAGTTAGATATTCTTGCGGGTAATCTATGAGATTATGTGACGTGTGTCTCATGCATTGTCCTAAAGAGTTAAAAATTTGTTAGTGTTTGGGATAAAAATATACCTAAATGCCGTATGCAACCATTTAAGAATCTAATCGTAATGACTTCCTATGCGAAAGTTGGTAATTGATAGAGTAGTTAACGAGATTTTCCCGTGACATGTGTCTTGTTAATTGTTCTGGATATTAGTTGCTTGATAGTGTGTAGGATAGACATATACCTACATGTCGTATTAGGAAGATTCATAGTTGTCCATCGAAAAAGGCTATTATGTAATCGTGATTTCTCGGTTGTCAATTCTAGGTGCTTATTATTCTAAGTGAGAGAGTTAAGAGATTCGAACAAAGTGTTGGGGGAAATTGTAATCCCATGTCTTCATTATCTGAATTTACCCTAGGATTAGTTATTGTATGTTTTAATTCTTGCCTAGTTAGCATAGTTTAATTCATTCTCCTTACCATCCGTTTAAATAAGACTGAGATGATTATGTACTAGTGTTTTGGCGACTCTTTATTTAGTAATTCCTTGTGGGAACGATATCTTTACTCACTCTTTATTACTCGTTGGCCGCCTATACTTGCGCGTTAATTGTGTCATCTAATCGGACCAACAAGTTTTTGGCGCCGTTGCCAGGGAATTATTTGGATAACTGTTTGCCAACATTAGTTTAAATCAAATTAGTCTTACTTTAAACATTTTATTTTTATTTTTGTTTAATTCTCTTCTCATATTCTCTTTTCAGGTACAATGGACTTAAATTTCTATCCATGGAATGGTACAAGGCAAGAGCAACCAAGGGAAGCATACACTAATGGCGTCAACCCAATTACAACACTTTCAGCACAGCTAGAAGGTTCTCTCGAGGAAGCTGGATACTGTCTCAGCTCGACAGAATCGAGAGACGGCAGTGACCTATGACTACGGTGCTGGGAGCTACACGAGCCATCAGGAGCCTATCAGTTATGGGCAAGAGCAGTATGGGGGTGAGTACTCCTACAATGAGCCTTATCCCAATTATCAGTAGGATTGGGGGTATCATCCAGAGCCTTCATCAGACTATTATCAAGACCAATATTGGGATCCAAATCCCGTTTATGCCCCAGAATGCACATTCCAGACTCCAGTTTATGAGCCTCTACACAATTTTGAGGGTGACACAGAAAATGCAAGCTTGGAGGAAGGAGGTGACATATCACTGAAGGACATCTTGATTGAGCAATAGAAGTCAGTCAAGAATATCCAGAACTGGGCAGAGCAAATTAGTAGGGTTTTGATGATAGAGGATGAACAAGGGATGAAAAACCATACTGTGAGCTATCAAGAACAATATGAGCCAAGTCCGACTTATGCACCAGAACCCCCATATCAATCCCCATGTTTACAAGGAGAACAATCTTCAATGGAATTCATGTATAGGAGCTTAGAAAGCCAAGATGAGAGTCTTAGGAGCCCAGAGCAATCAAGCCAAAACTTCCAAAATCAGATGGCCCAAATCCACAACACTCCTACCAATGAGCATCAGTACATGGAGCCTAAGGCTGAAATAGAAAAGGAAGGATTGGAAATTATGTGGGGGAATTCCATAGCATCGACAGAGGAGACCTTGATTGAGCAAGGGCAATCGATTGAGGATCTTCAGATTTGGGTGGAGCAGATTAGCACGGCATTAAGGAAGGAGGAGGTATGTGAACAAGAGACAATAGTGCAAGATTTTGTGCCTCCAATGACTGAAGCCGTGAGTTATGACCCTCAAAAAGATTGGTGCTGTGAGATGGATGCAGTTACTGATGAAGAGCCTGAGGTGCACTTGGAACTAGATGAGCAAAAGGTAATGGATATCGAGGAGCCAATTGGGGCTGTGGAGTTCCCCCAAGAGCCTCCTCCGCCTGAGTGGAACAAGCCAGTCAAGTTTGCACACCCTTGCCCCCTTGGAAGCCACATTACAGATACAGATCTCGATGACATGAGAGAGTCTGTGAGCTTCAAACCATGGTGGTCAGAAGAGAAGAGAATAGAAGAAGAGTCTGTTGTGTGGTCTATACCTGTGACACCCCCAAATTCCAGGACCGCCACTTGGTCTCTCGAATTCGGTTCATCACGTGCTCATGGTAATACATCACAATAATAATAACTAAACAACACACATCACAGCGAAAAATCTATTCTAGAATAATTTACAATGATTTATTATAAGTATTCCTCCAAGTCTCGCAACCTACAGTACTTAATAGATTACATAATAATATCAATTAACGACTTATTTTATAACCTAACTTAAGCTTAAACATAATCAAAATCAGTCTTACTACATCATCTTAATACGACAATAAAATATTTAAAAACATAAAAGAGACAAGCTAGTTGGTAACCTTGCCCTTGCCCTTATCAACGCCCGAAGGCTCGCCCTGCTCTGCCTTAACTGAAATGTTTTAGGGAAAGCAAGAATGAGCACAAATTGCCGAGCAAGTAATATACAATAAGGGTTTGTAATATAATTCTCAATTCTTAAAAAAAGTATAGCAAGGTTTGATAATTCAAGGATAACAAGAATATCAACAGTTTTCAATAACAGTCGCTAAGGATAGAATAATATCAATGTGATTCAACAACAAATCAATTCAAGATTTCAATAACTGAATACTGAGCAGTCGCTAAGGACTATGAACTTCTACTAGAATTAACAGTAATAAACTGAAAATCCAACAAAAACAGGTACAACAGGTGATCAGCCTAAAGCACCATCGTTATGCATAACAATCAATCATACTCAAGTGTGCACGTCGGTCCTCCGACAATTATATATTCCCTTCAAAGAAGGTTATTCTTCTCAGTCAAATACAAGATCCCGCACCAATCAATTAGTTTGGGTTGCTTTCCAATGATATAAGTCTAGCCGAATCAAATGGCATAGACATTTTCACAATATTCAAGAACAATACTAAGTTCAACAGGAATAATAGCTTTAATGAAATAAGAGTTCAAGTATACTAATTCAATTCAACCGATTAAGTAAGAAACTAGTTCGCAATATACAAGGATAGAATACTTGCACAATAAAAGAGTGTAAGTTAGGAAACTTGCACAATCATAGATTTCCTTGCATAAAGTAAATGCGTCGGTTAGGATACTTGCACTTTAAAAGAGTGTAACTAAGAGAACTTACCTTTAGCGTAGTTTATCCACGAAAAGCAAATCAACACTTTCGAATTCCTATCGTAATACAGTTACGTATATATATGATATTCATTAGTTATATAATTAAACTTCACATTTTATCTTCGAATATACGATCAACACATAAGCTAGGTTTTACCTAGCTACACAATTATATAGAACATAATTTCTATCCTTAACGTTCCTCCTTTAGAGTTTAAACACATTCTCATATCTTATAAGATCGTAATCAATACTAAATATATTTCATTTTAGCAAGTTACGGCATCCCCTTAAGTTAACCGTCAAAATCGGGTTCAAGTAACATCCTATAATATCACGTAGCATGTATTCATATTTAAAGGATACTTTCATGCTTGTATAACTTTTTCAAATCCAATAGTACATGGTATAGGTTCTTAAGTTAATACTTAAAGCCATTCAAGGACAAGAACTCATATGGTCTAACATGCTCGCTTTTTAAACACATAAGATTTTCATATAACTTGTATTAGGCATGCTCATGAGTACTCGTATCGCATATATATAGCTAGCATTGTTATTATCTTGAAAACATGCTTCGTTTATGCTAAACTTTAATCACGGCAACTAATCATGGTATATATACATGCATGACACATGAATGAGTCTAAGAGTACTATCACATGTGTCCAAATTATCAGATTCTAATTCTCGTCATAACATACCAAAGTTTACGTTCAAAGCTTATACTTTGTTAGTTTAGTTCATTAATAAGTTCTATCATGTCCATGAAACCTATATATATATAAGTTAACATGCTTTTCATGCATTTCAAGGCCCTATAAACATGCTCGAAAAGTCAGAATGTATACATGGTCTTTACATGTCAATATCATCCTTCAAAACTTGTATTTTTGTTAGATATGTTCAATAGTGAGGTCTAACATGCTCTTGTCATACTACGAACCATATATACATAAGTTAATATGTCTTTTATGCATCTCTACCTCATACCGACATGCCTTGAAAAATCAGAATATTAACATGCTTCATATATGTTAACGTTCATTTAGGAAACTTTAAGTTCGTTTCCAAACTATATGTCGTTTGGTTAACCATGCATGCTAATATACTAAAACATGCTTACATTGCCTCATTAGGTTTATATATATGTATTAATCATGCTTCCATTCTTGTTTAAACAAAAATCAAACAATTAGTACATAACAGTTTTGTTGCAGAATGCAGAAAACTGCACATAGAGTCCGGCGTTGCGGCGCGGCAACAGCAGCCACAATCTGGCGCTGCGGCTCGGGTGGCGCTGCGGCGCGAGGATTGGAGCTGCGGCGTGGGAGGCGCGGACGATGGCACTGCGGCGTGGGGACAGTTTCTGCAGTTCACACTGCAGCCGAAACCGACCCAAAACCTCCCATTTCATCGATTTCAACATACCCATATGCCATTACACTAACGTTTTTAACTTACTAACACATATATATGCTTATATAACAGTCAATCACATTTATAAATTCTCAAATTCATGAACCCTAACTAATTTCACACGAATTTGATGCTTTACAAAAATTACAGAGCAACAATGGAAATGAAAGTCAAGAAAGCTATATAGTGGTTCCATCAGGTATGTATGTTCATATAACAACAATATAAGTGCTCTACAATCCAATTGCAATCCAATTTTGCATAATCAAGAATTTAAGCAATTGCAGTAACAGAAACAGGAAATGAAAATGAAGAACAATGAGAGGAATTATACCTCTGTTAGTTTGTGAATTGAACTTGCTGCTATACTACTACTTACAATGCTGCTATACTATCAATGTATTCTCTCAACTCAACACTTATGTAAACTCACAGCAAATGGAATTGAAGGAGAAGGGGCCATATAAATAGCAAAGCCAAGACCCAGACAATGTAATTGTACAACAAATTAAACCAACGAGATTTGTGAATTGTATGGGGGTTAAAGAGTAGTAGGTAAATGGTAGTTGGATTCATCATGAATCCCATTCCCTCCATAATCATGAGCTATGCAATGCTGAGTTTGAGGAAGAAATAGGGAGTAGGCTAGCTTGAGTTGTTCACGTGTATAAGGATTGTGTTTGTCAGCATGGGCCAAGCTTCTAAGTATCCAGCATTTTGCAACATGAAGTGTATTAACACTAAGGCCATATATACATATATCATACACTTAGGCTATTACATATACATTCATACTATATGTTTAGATTATAATTATCATTATAATGTAAGTCACATGCTTAATATTTCAAAGTAGTAGATGTGATATGGCAATGTAACATACATATCATCCATGTACATTTATTAATACCGGATATAATCACATCACATTATTTCCTTTATTAAATTTTATTATTCCATTATATATATAAATATTCATCAATTATTTATATTTATGATACAATATTTTAATGTATACTTACATACATATTGTCACATAGGCTATTAATCAAGTAGCTCATATAGTTCAATCAATATAATTGTTAATCTCCATAACAATTTAATTAACCCTTATATGATTAATTATCACTTTAATATAAATCTTATTATATTTATAAACACGTTGCTCATTATTATTATGTTTCTTGCAATAATAATAATCACATATTATTAATCAATCACCATTAATATTTTATAACAATTATTCTACGATGACAATTAATTAATATTCTACGATTAACAATTAATATAGATTAATTGTTCGCTTAAATTAATATAATCATTCTTATATTACGTCACTGTGCCACACAAGGCAATCAACGAGTTTATCGCAAACTCCACCAATTTCTCAATTATTATAATTATTCAATCTTATATAATTGAATTAATTCATCTCATAACACAAAATCATTTATATTCAAATAAATTCTCATTTCCATTAATATATTTATTTAATAATATATGAAAATTCACGGGTATTACAAAACCTCCATGCCCCGATCATTTCACCTACACAACAGAACCCTTGCCTAGCTCCCCAACCTTCAGGACAGGGAATTCTTTTACTTATCCAATGCAAGGTAGTTTAAATCTGCATCCGCTCCTACTGGGAAGTCGCCAAAGTCACACAGCTATTCTGATGGATGGAGGGGTTCTCTAGTATCGTCGGGGAGTTGGGTAGCAGTGGGCAGACACAGTCGAGCTAGAGGACTATAAATCAAGCGCTAGATGGGAGGCACCCCATCATTTCTCTCTCTCTCTCTTTGTTTAATTCTCCATTTACATGCTTTCTATCACATTTCCCTCCCCCGAGTTTAATTCTTATTAGTTAATATTTAGTTTAAATTTTTGCATACTGTAGGAATTAGGAGTTCATTGCCTACATTTTTGAAATTAGGCATTAGTGCATATCTTTTTGGGACCATGAAGCATATAGCATACTTTTGATACACTTGCACATCGCGTATACGCACTTTGAGAATTTTTTGGGAATTTGAATGCATATATCTTTCCATGTTTAATTCTCTTGATGTAAATAGTTAATATACTTTGGTTAGTATAAGAGGGCTTAATAAAGATGTTATGCGTTCTCTCAGGTCAAAGTTGCAGGATAGAATGCAAGCTCAAAGCCAACCTCATTGCCTAGCAAAAATCAGCAGCAGAAAAATCTGATGACCAGCGCGGCCGCGCCCAATCCAAGGCATTACTACGCGCGGTCGCGCCACACATAAACTGGGCCTGTTTTGGGAAAAATCCTGCAGATTTTGGGGGGTACCACTTCATGTCAATTATTAGCAGCCCCCAAGCCTCAGTCCTTTTAATCCCAAACCCTCAGTTCCTTAATGCAATCCCCCCCCCCCACTACAAGCCTTTAGTTTTAAAAACCTCCTACCTCTTCAATCCAAAGTACCAATTCCCATCCACCTCATCCTCTCAACCTGATCAATGGAGACATTGAGTGTGGAATCTCTAGCAGAGCAAGATTGATATGGAGCTGGGTTGGTTCGTTGAGTATAGTGTTGAGTGGAGTTTATTTTACCAAGAGTAGAGATGAGATGGGGAAACTTCTGAGAGGGCGCTACTTCATTTCATGCAGCATAAGAAGCCAAATAGGGGAGTTTCTTTCTTTTTACCTTTACCTTCAATGAGGATATTGAACAGTTTAAGTTTGGGGGTATTGGTGTTTATTTTGCATATAGGTAATTCATTTCATGTTTTGCATGTAAATAGTTCATTGCATGTAAGTTAGTTCATATAGTGCATGTAAGTTGTAAATAGTTAAAATTTGTGAAAATTTTAAAATTTTCTTTTGTTTTTGCATTCTGTGTTAGAGCATACTGCATGAATCTAGTTTTCAGTTGGTTAGTTATGTATGTTGCCTGTGAAGAAACTGAAATCACTTGATTGTTGAACTGATTTGAGACTGAAGCCTAATTTCATGGTCATATATGTAAATCCTTACCTGTCAGATACTGTGTAACCAGTAAGCACGATAGAGTAAACACCATGATATGCTAAGTTTAAATGTTTACATACTTGTCTTTTGGTGGAAAAATAATTTTTTAATAAAAGAGTTTCAGTTCGCATATAATAATAACTAGACTATTTAAAGCTTAAGTTTGGGGGAAACAGGGGACATGCATGATATATGCGGGGAGATGGAGCGTAAGACGCACTCCCTTGCAGGAAAAGAAAAAGAAAAAAAAAAGAAAATGCATTGAAAAAGAAAAAAATAGAATAAACACATTGTCTACGTCGAGTTCTGTGGCCTTTGATATTCGAGAAAGTAAGCCCTCGGGGTGTTTCTACACCCAGCGCCCTAAGGCCGTCTGGTCTGGGAGTCGTTGGTCGAAAGCTCGCTACATGAATATCATTGAAAAGCCTAAGAGGACAAGGCATGGCACAGTCGATTGTGTACACAGGAAAGTGCGAATACGCCCTCGTGAGGTAATAAAAGCTTAATGAAAACCCCCTGTTGACTCTTAACTCTAGTAATACATGGTTTAGTTAGAACTTATATGATTTGCTGTCTTTCTTAAGTTAAATCTTATTTTTCCCCTAAGAAGCATAGTATGTGAATTATTTGTCTGAATGCATATCTAATGGTTGCTAGGCACACAATGCACAATACATCAATGCTGACAGTTTTGGATTTGCAGAATATGCCTTATGGTCTTGTTTTGGGTAGCTTATATGTTCGACTATCTCGTGGTTTTCTGAGGCATTGCTTTGAAAGTTCAATACTGGCTGTGAACTTGGATTCGCATTCATGATAGCGTAGGTTGAATACATTGTAGATACTGCATAGCATCTTTTATGTAGTTTTGTTTTGGTTGCTTGAGGGAAAGCAACGTTTAAGTTTGGGGGTATTTGATAAGTGGCTTTTATGACCACTAATTCGGATAGTAACCAACTCATTCTGTTGCTTAAACTCAAGTATCGTTGTGCGTTTTATGTGTTTTTGCTTTATTTTGTGATTTTCAGGTTTATAAACTCTCCTGGTGCAAATTGAGCGTTAAAGGATCAAAGATCGCCTAAATGGGGCAAAGCACAGAAAGTGGCTTAAGGCATGAAGATGGCATGGGGAATTGATGAGGCAAAGGGACTAAAAAGAATGCAAGATGGCAAGATTGTGATAGAGCAGCAGATGCTAGAAGCAAACCAGCATCTTCACAGCTCGCGCGGTCGTGCTGGGTTAAGGCAGTATGCACGCGCGCCCGCGCCAATCCTCAGTCCAGAAAGCCGGCATTTTGCAGCCGCGCGATCGCGTCCCATCCAAGCCTAATCCTCGCGCGGCCGCGCCAGTCTAATTTTTGGCCAGGCTTTGACTTTCACTTAGCAGATCGGCAGAGGCATATGATATAAGGGTCTTAACCCTTCATTTGTTCGGCATCTCTATTAGGGAGTTCATTTGGCCCTAAGCCCTAGCTAGTTTTCAATTTCCTTCTCTTTCAATTCTTTTTTAACTTAGGAGTAGATTACTATAGATTAGTGTTAGATTAGTGTAGTTAGTAGATTCTAGGGTTTCTTTTGGACTTGAAGATTGAAGCATGGGATAAACAACAAAGATCCACACTTAGAGAAAGACTCAAGATTTGCAATTTCTATCTCTTAATTCTCCTTGTATTCATTGTATATTTGGATGATGTTTATGAACCTTGTGGATGATTTATTTGAGTTATTTATGACTTGAATCTATTTTGGGATTTCAATGGAACCCAACACATAGTTTGTATTGATTGCTCTCTTTCTCTTTGCTATTATTGCGAATCGGTTATCATGACGTGTGCTTATCGATTAATTGCTTGACTCGTAATTACTTTGGGAACCTATATGAACTTGACAAATGGATTATAGGTTTAGACCTAGTTATGATATCATGCGAAAGTTAGAGATTCTTGCGGGTAATCTATGAGATTATGTGACGTGTGTCTCATGCATTGTCCTAAAGAGTTAAAAATTTGTTAGTGTTTGTGATAGAAATATACCTAAATGCCATATGCAACCATTTAAGAATCTAATCGTAATGACTTCCTATACAAAAGTTGGTAATTGATAGAGTAGTTAACGAGATTTTCCCGTGATATGTGTCTTGTTAATTGTTCTGGATATTAGTTGCTTGATAGTGTGTAGGATAGACATATACCTACATGCCGCATTAGGAAGATTCATAGTTGTCCATCGAAAGAGGCTATTATGTAATCATGATTTATCTGTTGTCAATTCTAGGTGCTTATTATTCTAAGTGAGAGAGTTAAGAGATTCGAACGAAGTGTTGGGGGAAATTGTAATCCCATATCTTCATTATCTGAATTTACCCTAGGATTAGTTATTGTATGTTTTAATTCTTGCCTAGTTAGCGTAGTTTAATTCAATTTCCTTACCATCCGTTTAAATAAAACTGAGATGATTATGTACTAGTGTTTTGGCGACTCTTTATCTATTAATTTCTCGTGGGAACGATATCTTTACTCAATCTTTATTACTCGTTGGCCGAGTATACTTGCGCGTTAATTGTGTCATCTAATCGGACCAACATACCCCCCTCCAGACACACCTCTAGAACAAGCCGAAGAGGAGGACGATGAGGACGAGGGCGACGACGAAACCGAATAGGGGAGTTCCTTTTTACCTTTTACCTTCAATGAGGACATTGAACACTTTAAATTTGGGGGTATTAGGGTTTATTTTACATGTAGTTAATTCATATCATATTGCATTTTATTTAGTTCATATAGTGCATGTAGGTCGTATTTTGTTAAAATTTGTAAAAATTTTAAAAAAAATATTTGTTTTGTTAACTGTGTTAGGACATATTGCATGAATCCAGTTTCTAGTTGGGTTGTTATTTATTTGGCCTATGAGGAAACTAAAATTACTTGATTGATTGAACCGATTTGAGACTTAAGCTTGATAATATTGTCATATATGTAAATCCTTATTTGTCAGATACTGATGTAACCGGTTAGCACTCTAAGAGTAACCAACATAACTTTCTTAGTTTAAGTGTTCACATACTTATCTTCTGGCGGGAAATCTATGTTTTAATGAAAGAGTCAGTGATCAAATGACAATAACTAGACTATAAAAAGCTTAAGTTTGGGGAAAACAGGAGGTATGCATGCTATTTGGGGAGATGGAGCGTAAGACGCACTCCCCTTTAAAAAAGAAAAGAAAAGAAAAGAAAAGAAAAAAAAAAGAAAAAAATTGAATAAACACGTTGGCTACGTCGAGTTCTGTGGCCTTTGATATTCGAACAAGTAAGCCCTCGGGGTGTCTCTATAACCAGCGCCCTAAAGCCGTCTGGTCTGGGAGTCGTTGGTCGAAAGCTCGCTACACGGGTATCATTGAAAAGCCTAAGAGGACTAGGCATTGCACAGTAGAGTGTGTACACGAAAAAGTGCGAAAACGCCCTCTTAAGTAAATAAAAATCATAATAAACCCCCTGTTGACGCTTAGCTTAAGTAATGCATGGTCTTAGTTAGAACTTATCTAATTTACTGCTTTTCTTAAGTTGAAACCTATTTTTCCCCTAAAAAGCATAGTATGTGATATATTTGTTCGAAAGCATGTTTAATGGTTGCTAGGCACACACACACTACATCAGTGTTGACAGGTTTGGATTTGCAATAATATGCTTTATGGTCTTGTCTTGGGTAGCTTCCTGTTTAATTATCTTGTGAATTTTTCTTGAGGCATTTCATTTGAATATAAATTCTGACTGAGACTTGGATTTGCATTCATGATAGGATAGGTTGCATTCATTGTAGATACTGCATTGCATCTTTTGTTTGGTTTTGTTTTGGTTACTTGAGGGCAAGCAACGTTTAAGTTTGGGGGTATTTGATAAGTGGTATTCATGACCACTTATTCAGATATTATCTAACTTGTTTTGCTGCTTAAACTCAAGTATCATTGTGCTTTTCATGTGTTTTTGTTTTGTTTTGTGGATTTCCTATTTTGGAACTCCTCGTGGTGCATTGAGCTAAAAAAGGACAAAAGATTGCTAAAAAAGTACAAAGCACAGAAATAGGCTTAAGGCATGATGATGGCATGAGTGAAGGGGCAATGAAATGTGATGGTGCTATGAGGCTCAAAGGATGCAAGAAAGCAAGAATGAAGATGGCAGCCAAGAGCAACAGCAGAAGAAGCAAGCAGCAGCAAAAATCCAGATTTTCAGAGCAGCGCGGCCTCGCCTGATGCTAGGCCAAATGGCGCGCAGCCGCGCCTGTCCCCAGCAGACCAAACTTTGACTTTTGTAATTAAACGGACGGGGCTTGGCTTTGGAAACATATATATCAGGGCTTTTGCCCATTTTTGAAGATATACAATACTCCTCCCCTTAAGAGAGCCCTAGCCCTAGTTCTCTCTTCTCTCTTTAATTTCTTGTCTAGATTAGATTAGGAGTAGATTAAGGTTAGGTTTAGATAGTTAGTTTCTAGGGTTTAGTTATAATTGAAGATTGAAGCATTTGGATAACATCAAAGATCCAAGCTTGAAGAAAGAACACAGATTCGCATTCTCTATCTTTATACTCTTCTTGTTATCATTGTGTATTCAGATGATGTTTATTCAATTTGTGGATGATATATTTGAGTCATTTATGACTTAAACTTATTTTGAGATTTCAATGGAACCTTTTGAGTAGTTTACTTTGATATGCTTCCATGTTGGTCTATTGATTGCTATGTGATTGTCTATTACGATTCATGCTTTAATTGCTTATGTAACGACCCCAAAATTCATACAATAATATTCTCCTTCCCGATCATTAACAATACAACCTTAATCTATCTTTACATCATTATTCGATATTAAAATCACTAAAAATACGAAATATGTAAAACTTTTATAAAATCTTTCTTTATTGCCCTGAATCGCAACCTTTACATTACATCTCTTCGATTCAAATCTATATCATGAATCGTTACAACAAAATGACTATACAAAGTCTTACATCATAAAGCAATATCCATATGCATCAGATATTTCAACTTACAATTTAACAATCATGTTACATTAAAAACAATTGCATTACTCATCTAGAATAAATAATTTTTTGCATCGCTATTGATCTTAACATTCAACTAGCACGTATCATTACCTTACATCATTGACCTGCAAAAATGGTTATTTGCAAGAGTGAGCTCTATAGCTCAGTAAGAACTAACAGTTTTCATGCATCACGTAGCACATAATAAATATGCTCAACATACATCTCATAATAATTAAAGTAACATAGCATACATGCTTTAATTCACATAACAAATATAAAGATCGAGTTCCTTACTCAATCAATATTCTTTAATCAATCAATGTAGTCATAAGTTGACTTGAACATTTCATGCTTGCAACATACATAACATATCATGTTCTTTGCAATACAATTTAAAACAGTTCATAATATCATCAATTTCACATGGAGAAATAGAAACCAAAAGACTTGTCTTGATCGTTGTTTACCAATAACAGATTAACAGCTTACAGCTATCTACACTTCACGTGCCCTACACAATTATATAATCATGCACATCAACTATTAGTCACATAGCAACGTATAGTAGTTGTAATGTAAACTCTACTCTACATCTCATAATCCTTCCTGTTAATTAATACACAATGTTCAATTAGATTGTGTTAACTTTCGACTTATATCTCACTGTATTTCCTTTTTAGTAATATTCAAAATTCATTCAAGTGTTTAAGTCTTCCTAGGACTACTTATGGGTTTTATATTAACCACATTTCATATCTTATAATGCTCATTTCATTTGACTTAAAACACTTTTTACGTTCATTAACATTTGTCACGGCGTTTCGACATTCATTCGTATATGCCCGAATCGTCTCTCTTGTGTATGCTTAGTGTGCTTATATAACTTAACTAATACATCATTTATTAATGTTAAGCATCATTATAATTACTAATATTCATGTTTTATAACTTAGAACAACATATATTATCGTCGACAGCACTATACTTGCGTATTGGCATGTCTGACGCCCTCCAATTGCCTCCGAATACAAATCAGTCCGAAAGATGACCATTTTGACCCCTTCTAACGACCTCAAATCAACAATGTTAAAGAACAAAAGTGTTAGGTCTACTCGTGCTCATTCCGGATCATCTTGAATCTCCTCAATTGGAGTTCGTATGAAAACGTTATGGCCGTTTTACTACAGGAGGTCAAAGTAGTTTTACATTATAACCCTTGGACCACTCCGGACAGCATGTTACCCCGCTGGGGCGGATCCCCTAAGGCTAAAAGTCCCGCTGGGGCGGGGCACCTTGCTGTTGGGCTCCCACGGCTCTCGAACTTGCAGAGAAATAAGCCAATTTGGGTTATTTCTTCGCACCAAAGTCCGATTTTAGCTAACACAATGTACATAAAACTTTATACAAACAAAATTCTACACTTCTAACATGATTTTAACATACAATAACACCACAACACATAATCAACGCACCTAATTTTTATGATTTTGAAGAAAAAACCATTATTAAGCGTTCTTGACGAAAATTGACACTATGAGTTCGTTTTTAACCCAAATCACATGATTCAAAGCATGTTTTGTTCGTTTCTTGATATATTATCATAATTTAAACTTAATCTTCATAATCAACTCACAGAATTTATTTACAAAATCAAAATTAAAGGTTTTAAAAACCATTTTTACTATTTTCATAAAATTCATACTTTTTTCAAAATAATTCACCATAAATCCAATTCTTAACCAATTAAATTCACAATACATGTATTATTTTCATTATTGAAATTAGTATCATGAACATCTTTCAATTTTGCATATTAATACATATAACTAAATCATCAATTTACCATTCTAAAATCAACCAATATAATAAAAACTCATAAGAACACAATTCTCCATGTAAAACTTGTTTTCATGGATTTGATTACTGAAAACTCACTTATAACCACATAGACCAAATTATTCATACTCACGAACCTATATTATAGATTCCTTAACAAATTAATCATAAAAATCCATTCTTTTATGAAGAACTCAAGAAATAAAAAACTAAAGTTTCTAGGGCTAGATTATTACCTTTTGCTTTGCTTATTGGAACGAAGGGGATGATGCTATCTCAAAACAAGTTTAAAACAAATGTAAGGGCCTTGTTTGGGAAAAGGTTTTAAAAACTCTTTTAATTCTTTTTAATAAATCCTTTAACACATATTCTTGATGTTACACTTTTAATTAATTAAATCTTAACATTCTAATTTAATTAATTAAAAGTTAACATCAATTAATCACATAAAATTGTCACATAATTATAATTACTCGCTAATTTTAATTTCACGTAACACTCATCACATAACTCATCTAATTTAATTATCCCAATTAAATTAGAACTATAACATAAAATAATTACGTCAATTAAATTAAATATTAAATATTTATTTAATTAATATATTATACTTAATTACATTACTCCATAATAATTACATGGTTTATTTATTTAACTCAATAAATAAATTAATTAAAATATTTATTTAATCATTAAATATTAAAATTAATATCTAAAATCTAAAAAAAAATTCACACCAAATCACATATTTCACAATATATGACACATATACACATACTCAAACTCAAAACATCTCATAATAAGAATTTTATTTATTAAATTCTCATTTATAAATTCTTAAAAATTCGGGATGTCACATCCTTCCCTCCTTATAAGGATTCCGTCCTCGGAATCAACGAAACCTCCCTTACTCGGTTTTCACAAAAAATCTCTTTCATAATTTTATTGTTGAATAACTTCAACATGTAAACTTAGCAAAAAGTTTTACATATATATATATATATATATATATATATATACTTCATTCATTTCTTCAACAACTATTAGGTTTTATTACATAACCTTCAATTAAACAGAATCATATATCAAATATTATATATTCTTTAACTCGTTCATTCCTTTCTAAGGATCATTACTGAATATTCTACTCTTCGAATTAATATACTACATAAACCACCATCTATAACTGTTCGGGTTATGACATTCACCCCTTCTTCTAGGAATTTCGTCCTCGAAATTGTAATATTTTAATTCACTGGATTAAAGCGTTCTACCACTACTTCTTTCTAAGGAATATCCTTCTCGCTACATTCATCTTTATAATAATAAGAATCTTCCACAATTGCTCAATAATTGGGAAGCGATATAAATAACTCAGGAATTTATAAGATTTCAAATCATGTTGAGTGGTCACAAGACCTTGAACTTCTTTTTAGGTTTAATAGTGCTTCACTCCCGATACTTCACACTATAAAATCGCATCGGTACTCTAGGTGGCCAGCCTATCGTACCCCTACATCGGGCCCAAACGTAGTACATCGCAACGACTATATGCGTTACACTCAGAACTATTGTCTCCGATAACATGTCCCCTTTTATAGGATTGTTTGTAACGATTGAGATTTTATATTTAATTTTAAATATTTATTGAGTTAAATAAATATTTTATGTGATTTATTTATTGAGTTAAATAAATAAATTATGTGATTTATGGAGTGATTTAATTAAGTGTTATATATTAATTAAATAAATGTGTAATATTTATTTAATTAATGTATATTAATTTTATATTATAGTTCTAATTTAATTGAAAGAAATAAATAGATGAGATGTCTGTTAAGTGTTACGAGAATTATAATTAGCGAGTAATTATAATTATGTGATAAATATTTATGTGGTTAATTGATTTTAATTGATTAAATAAGAATGTTCTATGTTTAATTAATTAAAATGTGACATTTAAAATATGTGTTAAAATAATTTGTTAAAATAAAAGAAAAAAGATTTTAAATAAACAAGGCTTTGCATTTGTTTTTAAATCTAGTTTCCAAACAAGGCCTTAGCTAATAATCCGTTTTTAAATAAAGAGTTTGCCAAACATGACCTTATGGATATTCAAATTCAACTTTTGTAACTTACGTAATTAGTAGTAGTTAGTGTATATAATTATTATTAGGAGTTACATGTTTTATGTAATATATGTATTATATGTATATTGTATATACTACAACTACGTTAGTTTTACAAACTAAGAAAAACAAAGAAAGAAAAGAGCAGAGGAAAAAGAACAGAGAAGAAGCGAAGAAGAAGAGAAATAAAGGAGAAAGAGACTTTGAAAGAATTCTCGCTAAGCCATCATCTTCTTCTCCTAAGCCTTCATCTTCTTCTCCTAAGCCTAATCAACGGGTATAACTTCTAAATTTAGTTTTAATAATGTGTTTTATGTTGTGGAACTTCTCTGTAAAAAATGTTTTCATGAAAGTGGTATAATCATGAATTGAATATATGTATTTTGTTCATGTTATACTAATAGTGATTGTATGCCATAATGATTTTCAGAAATCAAAGTTGTCAAAAATATATTTTAAATGAATAGTATGAGTTCATATGGAATTTCATGTATTTGGTTGATTTTAGAGTAAAATTGATGAATTAGTATATGCTAACATGCTTATTAGGAATTTATTTGATGTTATCTTCCATCTTGTATATAATGCATGTATATAAAGTTGAATTGCTTGAGAAATTTTATTACAGTAGATTATTTTATGAAAAATATGAGTTTTTATGAAAATGGCCAAATTAGACTTTTAAAACTGTTGATTCTTTTTGTTCAGATGACTTTTGTGTTTTAGAAACATGTTATATATATGTATTATTGCATAGGTATGATTTACAATGTTTAAGTTACTGTGAATTGCCGTTTGTTGGCTTGTTTGGGTTAATCGGTGAAGCAGAGTATCGTGGCTGTCTGCCTCTGTCTGTGCTCCTGCGCAGCTGCGCCGGTAGTACAGCCAAAAGCAGCGCAGCTGCGCCGCTTGCCTTTCCCAGATTCGACCCTGCACAGTTGCACCGGTACCAAGGTTGCTGGCTGCGCAGCTGCGTCGTGTCTTGGGCTGAGGCAGTGAGTTTTAATCAAGTATGCAGTTTATTTTTCTGACTAAGTTATATTGTTGCTAGAATAATGATCATGTATTTAAGTTGTAATAGCATATTGATAACATGAAGTTGACAATTTCATAAATTGAGAAAAAAAGAAGTTTTGAAAACCTTAATATAGTATTTAAATTAATCTATAATTGTTTAATTGTAAAATAAGTTACTTAATTATAATTAAGAGTAAAGGTTTAAATTATAATTCTGTGAAATTATAATGTATAGAAGTTGATTTATTTTAATCAATTAGATGTTAATTTAAATTATAATTTATGTAATTATAATTTAATAAATGCATGATTATTATAGATTATAATTGATAAATACATGATTAATTGTAAATTATGTAATTATAATGCATGATGTAGTTTAATTGATTTTAAATTATAATTGTTTATAATTTAAGAGATAATTATAATTAGATTAAGTGTTTAAATTATAATTATTTAATTATAATTTAGTTAAATACATAATTGATTTAATTATGTGAGTATGCCTATGTGATGTAATTAACTTGTTGGGTTTGTACGAAATCGTGACGCAATCAAATTGCAAAAATTAGCGGAAGCATGGTATATCAGAGTTTAAAAAAAATTTCTACAAAACCATTACCCGGATCATCCTTTATGCAAATTATTAATTTAAAACGATAAATAAGAAGTTATGAAATCATACCCTTGTAGAACGAAGCTTCCACAGGTACTAGTTCAACTCCTTGTTCTTCGTGATCTCCTTGAATTTTCGGGTTAGATTCCTTTCTTTGATCAACGTTAGCCACCCAAGTGTTTGGCCTCTAGAGGTGATCCACCAAGGAAGATGAATTATCAAGAAGGAGGGTGTTTGGCTTAACCTTAGTTTTCTATCCTCTATAGAAAAGGAGTACTCTCCAACAATTGGAATTACATCAATCTAATATCTATTATAAGACTTCTCTTATATAGACATTGGTCAACCCTTCTAATCCTATTAGACATGGGATTTCTTTTAATTAATTAAACTCCTTTAATTAATTTAGGCTTCCCACCACATGGGAATAATTAATTAAATTCATTTAATTAATTTGTCTCCTAATCTTATTAGGAATAAATGAGAGTACTAAATATTAAATTAATTACTAAACTCCTTTAGAAATTAAAATAATAATAATTGTAATAATATTAATAAGACTCCTCTTATTAATTTATATTTAATATTTCCAAAATATTAAATAATAAACATTAAGCTATTTAATTTATTCTATCACCATAGATTAAATTAATTATACTTAATGCATTATTACGATTATGCCATTACCTTCTTAAATAATTATTCTTCCTTTTATGGTGTGACCCTTTAGGTTCTCCATATTAAACCGGTTGTGAATAAATCAATTAAAACAATTTTAATCTTATTTAAATAAATAAATTAAACTAATAATTTATTTAAATAAATAATATTTATTCTACAATAGGGATAAGCCTCCCTAGCGATCAACGACTTTCCAGATAATATAGATTTCAACATTAATCAAAAAGAACCTGTGAGTAAATAGTTACCGTACAATTCAATCCTTCCACCATACAATGTCCCAATTAAATATAAGACATGGATTTACTGTCAAGTCTTATTTTATTTAATTATATGTATTTCGATTAGAAAATGCACAACTCCAAATAATGCAAATTAGAAACTCCTTTCTAATTTCATTTCACCTTGGCCAAGGATTCCTGGGTTGTCATTTAACGAATCACATAGGACATATCTCCTCTTTTACTAGAGGTGGTAGATTCTTTATTGATCATTCATTATCTCCATATGTAACTCATTATACCCAAGCATACCCTATATATGCCTTAAAAGGTCTTAAGGAATAAGTCAAAGTATAATTTGTTACATACAAGATACTATGATGATCTCAAGTCCAAGGATTACTTGTACTACTATCACATTAGGAATTCCTATTGACAGGCGAGTAAATCTCCATTAGGTATTCCACAGCGAATCACGTTCAGTGAACTTATTCTCCAATAAGCACCTACATACTTGCTTTAGTGTCTCCACACAAATGATCATGAGATCAATCATCCTCATCCAATGAGCAAGCAACATATGTACCAATCTATCCGGATTTACTAATCCCCTTTTTAGTAATCCCACGATTGGGAACTATTTTAGTTTTAAAACTTTCTAAGAATTTAGATCTCATTAGCATGATCATCATCATGATTCTAAAAGCATTGCTTAAAACTATGGGTTATTTACATATTATAAAAACAGCAACATGTAGATAATTAAATGCCTTTAATAAATGAATATTTTATTAATAAATAAATAAGATTGTTTACAAAGTACGTGCTTTATCATCATACATGATTGGCTTGTATACACACTACTATCAATCTCCCACTTGCACTAAAGCCAATCGCCATGGTATCTCATACCCATCTTCTCTAAGTGACGATCAAACTGCTGTTGTGTTAAAGCTTTAGTAAATGGATCTGCAATGTTATCTTGAGAGTCTACACGCTCCAAGGTGACGTCTCCTCTTTCAATGATCTCCCTGATCAAGTGAAATCGCCGCAACACGTGTTTAGATTTCTGATGAGACCTGGGTTCCTTAGCCTGTGCAACTGCTCCTGTGTTGTCACAGTAAACGGGAACTGCTTCTCCAATGCTAGGAACCACACCAAGTTTAGTTATGAACTTCTTCATCCAAACAACTTCCTTTGCAGCTTCACTTGCAGCTATATACTCTGCCTCTGTCACTGAATCAGCAACTGTTTGCTGCTTGGAACTCTTCCAACTCACTGCGCCTCCGTTCAAGGTAAAACATACCCCGAAACAGATTTACTGTCATCTTGGTCCGTTTGAAAACTTGAGTCTGTGAAGCCCTCGAGTTTTAATTCAGACCCACCGTAGACAAGAAAAATATCTTTAGTCCTTCTCAAGTACTTTAGGATATTTTTCACTGCCTTCCAGTGCTCTTCTCCAGGATTCGACTGGTATCTGCTCGTTACACTAAGTGCATGAGCAACATCCGGTCTAGTACATATCATACCGTATATGATAGATCCTATTGCAGAAGCATAAGGGATCTTACTCATACGGTCTCTCTCCTCAGGTGTCTTTGGGGCCTGTTTCTTGGAGAGATGTATTCCATGGCTCATCGGCATGAGACCTCTTTTGGAATCTTCCATGCTAAACCTCTTTAGCATCGTATCAATGTACGTTCCTTGGGATAAACCAAGCATCCTTTTAGATCTATCTCTATAGATCTTTATCCCCAAAATATAGGATGCTTCTCCCAAGTCCTTCATGGAGAAGTGTTTAGATAACCAGATTTTAATTGATTGTAGCATAGGAATGTCATTCCCTATCAGTAATATATCATCAACATATAATACAAGGAATGAAATTACGCTCCCACTAACCTTCTTGTACACACATGGTTCATCGTCATTTTTGATAAAATCAAACTCTTTGATTGTCTCATCAAAACGAATGTTCCATCTACGAGAAGCTTGCTTCAATCCATAAATGGATCGTTGCAGCTTACAGACTTGATTTATTCCAACCTTTGAAACAAATCCCTCTGGCTGTGTCATATACACATCCTCCTCAAGTTTTCCATTGAGGAAGGCCGTTTTCACGTCCATCTGCCAGATCTCATAGTCGTTATAAGCTGCAATTGCAAGCAAAATCCGAATGGACTTGAGCATAGCTACTGGTGAAAAGGTTTCATCATAATCAACTCCTTGTCTTTGTTTGAAACCTTTTGCAACCAGTCGGGCCTTATAGGTCTCCACCTTGCCGTCCGCTCCAGTCTTTCTTTTAAAGACCCATTTACACCCAATAGGCTTAATGCCTTCAGGTGGTGAAACCAAAGTCCATACTTTGTTTTCATACATGGAGTCCATTTCGGATTTCATGGCTTCAAGCCATTTTCCTGAGTCTTTATTACTCATGGCCTGTTCGTAATTCAATGGATCATCATCATTCATGATGTGTACCTCATCGTCATCCTCTATAACGAATCCATACCTCTCAGGTATCTTCGGTACTCTTCCAGATTTACGAACAGGGTGTGGTATAGTAGGTTCTTCTACTTGGTCAGGTACCTGACTTTGATCCGTGGTAATTTGTGGTTCTTGAACTTCTTCAAGATATATCTTACTCCCACTGACCCCTTCATGGATAAACTCCTTTTCCAAGAAGGCAGCATGTTTCGCAACAAACACCTTTTGATCAGTTAGATGATAGAAATAATACCCTACAGTTTCTTTAGGGTATCCCACAAATCTACACTTTTCGGATTTAGTCTGTAGCTTATCATGTTCAAACTTTTTGACATAAGCTGGACAACCCCAAGTCTTAACATGCTTAAGATTTGGTTTCCTCCCCTTCCACATCTCATATGGAGTCTTTGGGACGGATTTGGTAGGTACCTTGTTAAGTAGGTATGCAGCCGTTTCTAGGGCATATCCCCAGAAGGAAATTGGAAGGTCGGTAAAACTCATCATGGATCGAACCATGTCTAACAGTGTTCGATTTCTCCTTTCAGATACTCCATTTAACTGTGGTGTACCTGGAGGAGTCCATTGTGAGATTATACCATTTTCTTTGAGACAATTGAGAAACTCACCGCTTAAGTATTCTCCGCCTCGATCTGATCGAAGTATCTTTATACTCTTGCCCGTTTGTTTCTCTACTTCACTCCTGAACTCTTTGAACTTTTCAAATGATTCTGACTTGTATTTCATTAAATACACATATCCAAATCTTGAGTGATCATCAGTGAAAGTAATAAAATAAGAATACCCACCCCGTGCACTTGTTGTCATAGGCCCACAAACGTCTGTGTGAATCAATGCCAACAACTCTGTAACTCTTTCTCCTCTTCCACTAAAAGGAGATTTAGTCATTTTACCCATGAGACAAGATTCACAAGTTGGATATGATTCATAATCGGATAGCTCGAGGAGCCCATCTTTATGCAACTTGGATAATCTTGTTTCATTGATATGACCGAGTCTACAGTGCCACATGTAGGTATAATTAATATCATCTCTTTTTCTTTTCTTAGTTTGTTCAATTTGAAATATATTTTCTTGTAAGTCAAGTGTATAAAGTCCATTTCGCAAATTTCCAATACCATATAAAACATCGTCTTTATAAATAGAACAACTATTGTTCTTTATAACAACGTTAAATCCTTCCATATCCAATACAGAAATTGAAATAATGTTTTTAATAATATTCGGAACATAATAACAATTATTAAGATAAATGGACTTGCCCGAAGGCATTGCTAAATAATAAGTTCCTACAGCTAATGCAGCAACCTTTGCTCCATTCCCCACTCGTAGGATCACCTCATCATTGTTCAGCTTTCTACTTCTGACCAGTCCCTGCACAGTATTACATATGTGAGAACCACAGCCGGTATCCAATACCCAAGTAGAATTATGACTTTCAGAAAAATTAATTTCAATCATAAACAAATCTTGATTGGAAGTTGAAGCTTCTCCAAGCTTCTTCTCTGCTAGATACTTCTTGCAGTTCCTTTTCCAATGTCCCGGCTTGTTGCAATGAAAGCACATTCCTTTAGCTGGTTCAGGTTTCTTTTGTTCCTTTTCTTTCCCCTTTCCCTTAGCCTTCTTGGATTTCTTCTTTTCAGAAGATACCTTAGGTCTCTTCCTTTTATTGGAAGAATCCACCATCAAGATATGGTTCTTCTTGGATGGGAAGTGACCTTCTGCAGTTTTCAGCATGTTAAGCAGCTCAGGCAAGCTGACATCTAGCTTATTCATGTGAAAATTAACCACAAACTGCGAGAAGGTCTCAGGGAGTGACTGCAAGACCAAGTCTTGACTCAACTCCCCATCCATGACGAACCCAAGCTGTCCAAGGCGTTCAATCAAATTGATCACTTTCAGGACATGAGTCTCGACGGCAGTACCCTCGGTCATCCGAGATCGGAAGAGCTCCTTAAATATCTCATATCTAGCAGTCCTACTTTGTTCACCATACAACTCCTTGAGGTGAAGCAGCATAGCAGGAGCATCCATTTTTTCTTGCTGACGCTGAAGCTCGTTATTCATGGATGCGAGCATGATGCATTGAGCCACAGATGCATCATCTTGCCACTTATTGAAAGTGGCAATCTCTTCCTCAGAGGCTGTTTCTGAAACAGATTCAGGGACAGTTGAATTTAGGACATAAGAAATCTTTTCAGCAGTGAGAACAATTCTCAGATTTCTTAGCCAGTCCTCATAATTCGGCCCGGTAAGCTTGTTTGCATCAAGTATGCTTCGTAGTGAGATTAGTGATTTAGACATTTTTAAAATTCTGCATGTGAAAAATAACATTTTAGCAAACATTCATTTTATTAATTTTGCATACCAAAATAAATTTAGGTCTTTATTTTAAATTGGTATCTCCCACTATTTTCATCAAACTATATTACCCTCACTTATATAGTTCGGCAACATCTAATTAAAGATTTGCTAGTGAGAATAAGGATCCCATTTCAAATGTATATAACCTTGTGGATAGCACAACAAGCGATATACAAATAAATAGGTAGACAACTCTTGTCAATTACAACACTATATAACTCCTTTTATTTTGCCTCTTAAATCATAATGGTCAAGTGTGTGCACATCCGAACTAAAATGATTTAAGTTAAGTCCAGCCTAGCACTTCCATAAATTCAAAAAAGAAAAATGTTCGTCCTTATGGATAGCACAACAAGACTAGATCGTTCAATTTTCTTGATAAGCATCAAATGTGATTAATTAACATCTTAAATACGCAATACTCGCCTTGTGGATAGCACAACAAGCTCATATTAAATATTTAATACTCTATTAATTTATCATGCTAGAAGGCGACGTTCGATATTCCAAATATCATTGAACGCTTCAGACTTAATATTATTTCTTTGAGGGGTTTGTTATTATTTGTCTCATCTTGTTTAGCGCGCATGCACATATATATATAAAATACGCGTCATTTTATTAAACATGCGAAGCATGTTTGCATAAAATATAATATATATAATATTTAGCATGCAATATAGAATATTATATTCTACCCGGATTGATTATGGACTTTTATTCTAGTTTGGTTCACTAGAGCCACCAAGTGAACCAAAAGGTCAAACCTAGGAGTGCAAGAATTTAAATTTAAATATAACTATTACATTTAAACTCGGGCTCCATACAAACGGGTCTTCACGCGCTCCTTGCTCCTTGGTCTCCAATTTCTTCAAGATAATTCTAACTATTCTTATTACATTAAACTATTTAATTTAAATAGAAACCTTGATCAACAGTCAAGGGGAAGTACATAGGAAGGAGATAGAATTTTACATCAAGAAAAAAAAAATTAGAGAAGACGAGGTACGCAGACCCCATTTAATAAAACCCATTCATTCAAGCATTCAACTAAAATAAAATCCAATCACATTGGTCAAATAGTCCATAATCAATCCCCATTTATTTTCATACATATCACCATATATATCAATAAATAAATATTCATCTCATGAATTAAAACATTCCATATATATATGAGTATCATTTAATGGGCAATTTTAAATTGCATGAAATCCAATTTCAAGATTAAAATAAACTCTTTATTTTAATTATAAAATTATTTAGAATATAATATATAAATATATCATATTTATTTTTTAAAAAGAAGTCACCTTCTTTTATTAAAAGAGTCCTGCAGGTTTATTAAAAAAATCCTTTCATGATGGGTCACCTTCTTTTTGGAGTAAGAAAGAGACAACACCTTTTCTTTGCAGAATTCAAGATTAGCACCAAAAAAAAATTGTGATTCGTCCCAAAAAAAGTCTTTTTTTTTAAAAATATAATTTTATACAATAAAATTATGCCCAATAAATTATTTTAAATACATACCCATATGTATATGAAATCAAAAATAAATTAATAATTGCATAAAGATTTGGCTCTGATGCCACTGTTGGGTTTGTACGAAATCGTGACGCAATCAAATTGCAAAAATTAGCGGAAGCATGGTATATCAGAGTTTAAAAAAATTTCTACAAAACCATTACCCGGATCATCCTTTATGCAAATTATTAATTTAAAACGATAAATAAGAAGTTATGGAATCATACCCTTGTAGAACGAAGCTTCCACAGGTACTAGTTCAACTCCTTGTTCTTCGTGATCTCCTTGAATTTTCGGGTTAGATTCCTTTCTTTGATCAACGTTAGCCACCCAAGTATTTGGCCTCTAGAGGTGATCCACCAAGGAAGATGAATTATCAAGAAGGAGGGTGTTTGGCTTAACCTTAGTTTTCTATCCTCTATAGAAAAGGAGTACTCTCCAACAATTGGAATTACATCAATCTAATATCTATTATAAGACTTCTCTTATATAGACATTGGTCAACCCTTCTAATCCTATTAGACATGGGATTTCTTTTAATTAATTAAACTCCTTTAATTAATTTAGGCTTCCCACCACATGGGAATAATTAATTAAATTCATTTAATTAATTTGTCTCCTAATCTTATTAGGAATAAATGAGAGTACTAAATATTAAATTAATTACTAAACTCCTTTAGAAATTAAAATAATAATAATTGTAATAATATTAATAAGACTCCTCTTATTAATTTATATTTAATATTTCCAAAATATTAAATAATAAACATTAAGCTATTTAATTTATTCTATCACCATAGATTAAATTAATTATACTTAATGCATTATTACGATTATGCCATTACCTTCTTAAATAATTATTCTTCCTTTTATGGTGTGACCCTTTAGGTTCTCCATATTAAACCGGTTGTGAATAAATCAATTAAAACAATTTTAATCTTATTTAAATAAATAAATTAAACTAATAATTTATTTAAATAAATAATATTTATTCTACAATAGGGATAAGCCTCCCTAGCGATCAACGACTTTCCAGATAATATAGATTTCAACATTAATCAAAAAGAACCTGTGAGTAAATAGTTACCGTACAATTCAATCCTTCCACCATACAATGTCCCAATTAAATATAAGACATGGATTTACTGTCAAGTCTTATTTTATTTAATTATATGTATTTCGATTAGAAAATGCACAACTCCAAATAATGCAAATTAGAAACTCCTTTCTAATTTCATTTCACCTTGGCCAAGGATTCCTGGGTTGTCATTTAACGAATCACATAGGACATATCTCCTCTTTTACTAGAGGTGGTAGATTCTTTATTGATCATTCATTATCTCCATATGTAACTCATTATACCCAAGCATACCCTATATATGCCTTAAAAGGTCTTAAGGAATAAGTCAAAGTATAATTTGTTACATACAAGATACTATGATGATCTCAAGTCCAAGGATTACTTGTACTACTATCACATTAGGAATTCCTATTGACAGGCGAGTAAATCTCCATTAGGTATTCCATAGCGAATCACGTTCAGTGAACTTATTCTCCAATAAGCACCTACATACTTGCTTTAGTGTCTCCACACAAATGATCATGAGATCAATCATCCTCATCCAATGAGCAAGCAACATATGTACCAATCTATCCGGATTTACTAATCCCCTTTTTAGTAATCCCACGATTGGGAACTATTTTAGTTTTAAAACTTTCTAAGAATTTAGATCTCATTAGCATGATCATCATCATGATTCTAAAAGCATTGCTTAAAACTATGGGTTATTTACATATTATAAAAACAGCAACATGTAGATAATTAAATGCCTTTAATAAATGAATATTTTATTAATAAATAAATAAGATTGTTTACAAAGTACGTGCTTTATCATCATACATGATTGGCTTGTATGCACACTACTATCATAACTATGTGATGGTTATTTATTATTTAGTTATTTAACTGGAATGAGTTAACCATGAGAGTTAACCAATTATGTGAATTAGTTATTTGTTAACTAATTTAGGTTATTGTGATTAAATATATATGTGTAGGAAGTATTAAAGTACGTGAATTGAGTTAAGTAGCTTGCGCTTGAGGCAAGTCTTCTAAGCCTAAACTTGTTAATTCTATACAATTTCTTGAGTTCATATATTCATTGTTGAGAATGTCCTTTCCATTTCTGTATTGGACAATTGTTTATTTAATTGAAAAGATCTTGACTTATTGTTCAAGTAAGATCCAGTTATTATTTTAAATGCTTTAAGTTTACTTCTAAAGCATATGTTAATTCATAATTCTTTTATTTATGAATTATTGAAAGTCGATTCAACTAATCCTTAGTTGATGAACGTAAATTCTAAATTACCCTTGTAAGCTTATCCAAACCAAACTTTCTTTGGTGCGGACTTGAATTCAAATTACTGAGTAAACCAACTCTAATTATTAGGGGAGATTATTACGCATAGCGTTAAGATGTTTGTGCACAATACATGGTACGAAGGGCTGATCCCCCTAAGTACGAGTTAAGTTCCATAGTCTTATTGACTGTTAAAGGTTTAAATAGAAATATTTATAACCTAGGACAAGAGTTCAAAGGTCTTATGACCCTCAGATAAATTCTATATTCGAATTTTAATGTTGATAGAGAATTATTATTCATTTCTTTATTGTTGAAGTAAGCTAAGTTATTCAGATCTTTTTAACAATATCCTTTCATGTATTTATTATTGTTAAACTCCAGTGAGCTGTTGTTTGCTCACTCTTGCATTAAATAACAATTGCAGTTAAGGTTGATAACGTTGATGCCCCGTCTACGAGTAAAGGCAAGGGAAAGATGAACAAGTGAAGACTTGTTTAATTATTTTGAAATGATTGTAATAAGACTTTTATGTCATGTTTTTATTCCGCACTTTATTGTTTATGTCAAGGTTAGAGTAACCCTGGGTGTAACCCTTGTTTTAAGGGAGATTTTATTATTTTGAATAAAGGTTGTAATTTATTTTCAGATATATTGGGTAGATGTTTGTTATAGTTAGAAAGTGAACACCAAATGATGTGGAAGCGAAGTACCCGGATTTGGGGGTGTCACATTGTTCACCTCAACTTCTTAACATCTGAATCCGCACCAAAATAATTTGGTTTGGCATAGTTTGACCAAGAACGCTCGAATTTCATAAACATCTTTCAATATATGTCTAGCTGAATCAAGTAGCATAGACTTCTAGCAACAATTCGGACATCAATCGAAATATATATATATATATATATATATATATATATATTTACCCAACTCAATAAAATAATTTTTTTATATAGTTTAAGGAAACTAAAAATAATAAGTAAATCTTTTCATAATATCCTAATACCGTACCGTAGTAATGGTACGTTGAGGATTCATCATTACATGACGTCGTCATACTACATCATACCATAGTGGGCTGACGATCATACGATCACATCTAACACTAGGTTTAACTTCATTGATAACTTCCTCGATTATTATTTCTACATCATATCAAATGATGTATAGAATGTATAAAATACATTTAGAAAATAAAAAAATTATTTTTGTCTAGCTGAAGCAATTAGCATAGACATGTGAATAATAGCATTATTTTAAAATTTTATTGGTTCCATCATTTGATCTAATATTTTTCAAGAAAACAGAAGTGCAACATCAACACGAAGTCAATAAATTTCAAAAATCTAGCAAAGCTAGGAGATTTAGAATATAAAAACTTTCTCCATCAATTAAATCTTTACTCCATCATTACTTAAACATTCTATCAATCTTAAACAACATCAATGCTTTCTATACCATAACCTTTCTATACCCAGTATAGTTCATCGAACTTACCACACTTTGGAAGTTCAGGAACTTGCCACAATAATATGAGTTTAAGAACTTGTCCTAGCAATACGTAGTCAAAGAACTGATCAGAGACTGTTCATATGCTTAGGGGTTCAAAAACATACATACGACTATGGGTCACGAACTTACCATAAGTATGAGTTTTAAGAACTCGCCTAACCTTAAGATCATCTAATGTAATCTTAATATCATCTAATCTAGTCTCTATTGTTTTTAAATATCAAATATAAATATGAGAAAAGAATCACCTTCTCGTCATATATATATCGATAGCGCGAGACCAACCTTCCATCGATTATCAATATGATAAGCCAAGTGTAAGCACAAAACCCTGCCCATACAAGATTTGTACAACTCAGCCACCACATGAGTCCTCAGTTGAAATCCCACTTAACTCTATCTTACTTATAACTTCTCGCTTTATACTCGATACAGACTTCTGTATCTCATCATTTATAACTCCTCGTGAGTTTATGTAAGAACCCAAATTTTCAGAATTTATATAATAAGAATTCAATAAATAAAATTCTTAAGGTATATATTAGGTTCGAATATATATGTGTGTTATGAGGAAGAAAGTATGGTGTTACATAGGGTAATATGAACTATGTAATATATAATTTTGTGATTAATAGATATATTATTAATATATATTTGTTATTTATCGTAGAGACAATTGAGTTGAGGTAAAGGAGGTAGATAAAATTTTCTATCGATATTGAATAATTTATAGAATTATTTTATCATAGTAAGTTGGTGATATTAAATATTTTTAATGAATAATCACCTTTTCTTGAATAATATATGTACTAGTGACTAGTATGATGCAATATAGGTTATTGTTAGTACTTGAGCTATCAATGGATGGATTTGGATAGCGAAGTATGAGTTAGTTAAGGGAATTAACTAATAAGAATAAATATGGGTTAATTTAAGTTGAGAGTTATATTATGAAATAATATAATGTGAATATTAAACCTTAATTAACTATGGTGATATAGTATAGGGTTTAATTTACTTAAGTAAAGGAGTGAATTAATATGTGTGTTGAATATGTAATTATAGTTGATATTTTTATATATATTACTTAGAGTGGTAATATGTGAGAAAGTCTAATGTACGAATAACGTTAAATATATATACGTTATTAAAGGGAGATGAAAATCATTATATCTTTAAATGAATATTTAATATTTGAAGAAATTATTTTGGGGATAATTTATAGAAAAGAAAGAGAAATGATTATTATATATTTCTAATAAAGGATATTAAAATAATTTCTAATATTGAATTATTTTAATAAAAGGAGGAAATATTATTTTTGAATAATAATATTTCCTTATATGTTTTTGTATGAGATAATAAGATATTATATTAAGAATATTGTCTTGAGACAATAAGTAAATTATTTTCTAATAATGAATGTCCTTATTGGGAGAAAACATAATATTTTATGTTATGGCAAAATACATAATTTCTAATGTATTTTCAAGGGATTTAAATTATAAAAGAAAACTAAGTTATTTCAATAACTTGAGTTACTATATTATCATAAGTGTTATAAATAATATTTGAATATTCTATTCGCAATATATTTATATATGTGAACCTTGTGACTTAATAGTCCTAAGTAAATTGAACATGTGGTGGGTGAGTAATGTGGTGGAAATAAATAAGTGTTGAGAATGAGAATAAGCTTAATGTAAGCTTGTGAGATACGCCTTGTGTGGCATGATAATAGATTCGTTGATGAATTAATTAATTCAAGGATGGAGGAATTATTAATTAAACAAATTAGTCTATATTAATTGTTAATTGTTATTACAATTGTATGTTGAATTATTATTATTGCAAGTGATAGCATGATAATAAGTATATTGGTTATAAATATAATAAGATTTAAATCTATTTAATGCGATAATTAACCATATAAATGTTAATTAATTGTTATAGAGATTAATAATTTTATTGATTTACGAGAAAGGGATTAATTAATATTATTATTAATTAATTAATAAGATAAGTAATTTATTAATTTCTATGTGCAAGCATGCGATATTAAAAGTATAACGTATGATAGTTAACTATATATTATACGAAGTGCAAAGTGCAATGTGACTATGTTAATTATGAATATAAACTATATAGTAAAGTTTACTAAGTTATAAGAGGTACATGAAATGTGTGTGACAATGTGTATATGAGTATACAATAAAATAATATATCATGGATATATTGTAAACAATTATTGAATTAATAAAATTTAATAATAAAGGAGACAATGTAATGTAATGATACCCGATAGGATTATATCCGGTAGGATGAGATATATATGGATGATATATGAAACATTGTAATTAGAAATTACATTTGTAATTTATTTATAACCTAAGTTATATGGGATGAAATGTATACATAAACTATATGACCTAAGTGTATATATTATATGTAGAGGTGTTTAACCCAAAGGTGGAACACCATTGCAAGTTGCTGAAAGTATTTGTTTGTCCAACATTGAGTGCCCCATTCCATCTCATTTCTCTTCACGTGAACCCATATGGCTACCTATATCTCCCTCATTTTCATCACAAGGTAGATAATGATTTCAAAGGGTGTGGAATCCATGATGAGATTCACCCACTCTCAACCACTCTCCCTTAACCATCAAGTTCTTGTTAAATCCTTTGGTTTGAATTGGAGAGTAAAGCCATGGACTAGATAATGAATTTTCTATATAAGGAGCTTTCTTCTTCTTCTAAACAGTTGCTGAGAATTCTGTTAACTAGAATTGTTAGAGAGTGAGAGCACTGATTAAGTTAAAGTAGTGTAGTAGCATGGGAACCATTGTAGCAGCAACTCAATTGATTAGCAGAGGTATTTTTTTTCATGTTCCTCATTTCTGAAATTCTAAGTTCTCAATTATGTGAATTAGATGTTAATTGAATTATGGAACATGTCTGTTAGATTGTTAAATAAGTTATAAGCATGTTAGAAATGTGTTATAACATGTTTGGAATGATACTCGTAAGAAAATTCTGAGTTTTGGCTAAGTCCTGCCGAAGCAGGAAGAGTTCAGGGCCGAACTGCACACGGCGCAGCTGCGCCGGGTTTATACCCAGGCGCTGCGTAGCCTGTTCCAGATTTTAAATTCCTATTACAAATCTACTAAGTGTTGGACAATTGCTATGGCTTAAACCAGCATGCAAGCATGTGTAATGTGTATATATAAGTACTTTAAACTAACATGAGCATGTTATATTAGAATCGCTTGCTTGAATGGTGAAGTTATAGATTTCACAATAAACTTAGAGTTTCAAAATAGACATTGACTTATTATATCCGTTTTAAACATTCTGACTTTTGAGACATGCTTGTATGACCTAGAAACACATGAAATGCATGTTGACTTGCGTACATATGTTTCATAGTATAGCACGAGCATGATGAACCTCACTAGTGAACATTTTTAACGAAAGTGTAAGTTTTAAAAGTGAACTTTGACATGTAAAGATCTTATACGTATTCTGATTTTTCGGGCATGTTTATATGGCCTTGAAATGCATGTTGGACATATTAACTTACGTATATAGATTTCATAATGAAGTATGAACATGTGGACTTGTTAGTGAGCTTCACTAATGAAAATACAAGTTTTAAAATGAGCCTTGGCACATACTATTGATGCTTATGTTCTGACTTTTGAGCATGATTTCATGGTTTAGATATGCATGATATGTGAGTCTAAGGTATTGAGCCTACACTAGAACACATCGTTTAAATTAAAAATAAATTTTAAAGGAGAAACTTAAGGACTTTTTGAAGTAAACTTGACCAAGACTTATGTCTTGAAATTTCTGACCGTTTGAATACCTTTATGTGGTTTAGCTAAGTGTTCAAAGGCAGGTGAGTTATGACTTTAAGACACTTTGTTTATACTAAATGACCTTTGTGGACCTAGCGTACTTTTTAATAAAAATTTAAAGTTTGAAGACTAATATCATCAAACACAGTGCGAATTACGTTCTAAGCATGCAAATTAGGAGTCTATTATGCCTATAGATATATTGACATGAACATCATTTGTTTATACATGGATTTCGTATAGGCACGCTTATTCATAGAAAATAAATTTCTAAAGCATAGCTATGTGATTAACGTATGCATAAGTAGAATACGCACAAGCATGCCTACTTAGTATTGTTTAGCCTCCTTATGTGGTAATATGACGTTAGTGGTTGACCCTTGAGGCATGAACTTGAATTACTTGAGGTATATGAAAGTCCGACATGAAAACCATATGATTTTACTTGGAGTAGAATGAGCATGCTAGGTTTTAAAACTTGAGTTAATGCCCTTATAAACATGTATACGTGATGAACATAGTAGCATGTTTATATTATCATTTCTGAGTTATAAAATAGAATCTTAATGATGCATTAAGTGTTGATTTGTATAATGGTTATATAAAACTCGGAAACTATAATTCCGTTAAGGTTTGAGAAACGTATGAATAAGAAGGATCATATAAGTTTTAAACATATGTCAAACACCTTTAGTTAAGTGTGTGATACATGTATATGAAGGATGATAGTAAGTATGTATGGTTGAGATATATCTATACGTACCTAGCTATACTAAGCGTATAATAAGAAAGTGAAACAACGTTCTAAGAACCAAGATAGAAAACAATGTAATACTTATTATTATATTGAGAATGTATGAATGTATGACTAATGGATATGAATCCATGATTATATAACTCTGTAGGATTACACGAAGCGCAAATATCTTAAGCAGTTAAGTCGTAGTTGTTAAACTACGAATCAGGCAAGTCTTTCAGTTCCTATTTGATATATGAATTCAATAACTGTTAGTTGAATTATATTATGCTGCAATGATGTGAACTTATATATGAACTGTATATGAGATACGTATAAGATTGAAAGTTGTTCTTTGATGAAATGCTTGTTATGTGAGAAGTAGCATGCTTAGTAATATAAACCGATTATAAATGCATGAACTGCGTATGATGTTATATGCTTTGTGATGCATGAAAACTGTTAGAACTGCTGAGCTGTCAAGCTCACTCTTGCAAATAACCATTTTTGCAGGTTGAGGACATACGATAAAGATTTCGTGCTTCTTGATTGATAAAGTTAGATAGTATCGCAACGAATAATGCTATTTAGATTATCGTTTAAACCATGTTTAGGTTCTAGTAGTTGTACTTGATATTTGTTTACAAGGGTTAACGCTTGTCGTACTGTAAAGATGTATTAGTTAATACATAGAGGATATCAAGTTAAGATGTATACGGTTATACAGAAATTTGAATAGAGTGAATCATAATATAGTTTGATTCAGGGAAATGTAATGGATTCAAGTTATGGAAGCAATAAAAGATTATATTCAAAGAAGATTGAAAAAGTTTAAGCTATTCCGCATTTTTATAATATCAAACGTGATATAAGACAGGAATGGTAAATGACCAAGATTATAACTTGTAAAAGTTTTGAAGTCATTATACGAGATCCTGATAATGAAAAGAATTTATATTCTAAATTGTAATAAAGCAAGTTTATTCTTTAAGTTATGAATAAAAGATGTAATAGTTTGACGATAGTAGTATCGTGATTGCATCGGATCCGAGGTAATAATAGGGACCCGTATTTGGGGGCGTCACAGGTTGGTATCAAAGCTGTAGGTTATAAACCTTAGGTAAGTGTACCTTAGACTATAACCTGAAAGAAGGAAAGATAAAGATTAAAATATATACGTAAGGATTTAAAGAAGAATCTTAAAGTATCTAGAGAATGAGAATTCAGGAGTTTCCTAACTCCGGTAATAAAAATGTTAAGATGATGTCTATAAGATGTATATGACAAAGATAATGAGAATGAACTCGAATGGAGTTTAGTTGATAATAGGGAAAGAACCCTAAGGTAAATCGATGATCACAACGTGATTGGATTGAACTATGGAATGATAGATAGTTTGTAACGACTAAGTGTGTATAGCTTGGTGCTATGAGAGAATGTACTATAAAAAGTACGAGATGAACTCATGAGGAGTTGTATGTCATGAAACATATAAAGTTCGTAGCGAACAAGCTAAGAGTAAGATAGAGTTAAGTGTTGGATTTTCATTAAGGACTCATGTGATGGCTTAGTTGTACAAACTTTTGTATGGGCAGATGTTTGTACTTGCGCTGAGTGCATCCCATTGATAATCGTTGGAATGTTAATGTCGCGCTATCATTATACATATGGTGAAAATGTAATACCCGAGAATTTTCTAATATTATTAAATAAATATATTAATGAAATGAGAATTTATTTAATATAAATGATTTTGTGTTATGAGATGAATTAATTCAATTATATAAAATTGAATAATTATAATAATAATTGAGAAATTGATGGAGTTTACGATATACTCGTTGATAGCCTTGTGTGGTGCAGTGACGTAATATAAGAATGATTATATTAATTTAAGAGAATAATTAATCTATATTAATTGTTAATCGTAGAATATTAATTAATTGTCATCATAGAATAATTGTTATAGAATATTAATGGTGATTAATTAATAATATGTGATTATTAGTATTGCAAGAAATATAATAATAATAATAATAAACCACTTGTTTATAAATATGCTGAAATCTATAGTTGTTAAGGTGATAATTAATCCTACGATTATTAATTAAGTGTTATTAATAATTACGGGGAAAGGATTAATTAATATTGTTAATTAATCAATGAGATAAATAATTTATTTATTTGACATTAGGAATAATAAAATAAATAAGTAAGTTATTAATATAATAAGATTATATTAATTGATATGTGCAATACTTGAATATAAAAAGTATATGAAATACAACTATATTATATAGTGTAGAGAGACACTTAAGTGTGACCATACATGTATATATAAACTATAGTGCAATGTGATTATACTACACATCGAAACCATATATTATATGAAGCACAATGGATTATATATGTACAAATTAAATGTACTACATGAAAATATTATTGGGATTTGCATTTTAACTCTACCTAAGTATACATATAATACCTAAGTGTATATAATATATAGTAAACATATATGTTATAATGTAGGTATTGTATATAATATATGGTAGGCTTATTTGATTAAACATTTCATTATACCACACTTGCTAGAATGCTGATATATGGCCGTGTCACAATATAATAGTCACTCTCCTTCTCCTTCACGTGTATGGCAAAAAGGCTAGTCTATTTCTCAATTTCAGCAAAATCCATAGCTTCATAGCAAATCATGAAAGAAGGAGTGGGATTCATGATGAATCCAACAACTAATTACCTACTCTCTATTAACCACCATGTAATCCTACATTTACGTTGGTTTAAATTGAAGAACAATAGCATTGTCTGGTTATTGATTTGTCTATAAATTGAGCTCTCCTTCTTCTATTTCATTTGCTGAGATTTTGTCTAAGTATTGAATTGAGAGTGTTGTGAGTTTAATAGCAAGATAGTCACCGAGGGAGAGATTTCAATTTTAGTAAGCTTACTTTGCATTACAAAGGTATAAATCCTTCGTTCTTGGTTCAACATTTGGTTTCCTGTCAAAGATTTCAATTGTTGATTATAGTTGCCATTTATGCTAAAGTTGATTAGGACATGTTTCTTAGTTGCTATATAGCCTTATAAGCATGTTTAAACTGAAATGTAGTTGAGTAGAAACGAATTGGTTGTGGAATTCAGAAATTGGCCTAGTATTCTGCCGTAGCATACTGCTGTCTGGGTTGAACAAGTGGTGGCGCAGCTACGCCGGTTTAACCCAGGGATGCTACGCCGGCACCCTGCTGCAATTTTCTGCATCCTGCTTGATTCTACTAAATGTTGATTGTTGAGATAAATTAGGACAAGCATGCTAGCTTGAGTAATACTTATATATGAACATATTGAGACAATGTGAGCATGTTTTACTAAGAGTTGCATGCACACTTATAGTTTTGAGATAAACTTAGCATTTTATAAACAAACTTCGATGTTTGGAAACAAACTCGATATGTATACTTGCCATGTTAACGTTCTGACTTTTGATGCTTGTTAGTATGGCCTAGAAACACATGAAATGAATGTTGACTTGTGTATACATGTTTCATAGTATGACGTGAGCATGCTAAACCTCGATTAGTAAACATTTCGAACAAAAATGGAAGTTTTAAAAAACAAACTTTGACATGTGTGTAACACATTGAGGTACTGATTTTGTAAACATGTTTACATGACCTAGAATCACATGTAATACATGTTAACTTGCATATATAGGTTTCATACGGAAGCATGGACATGATAGACCTTATTAGTGAACTATACTAACAAAGTATAAGCTTTGAACGTGAACTTTGGTATGTTATGACGAGAGTTAGAATCTGATAATTTTGAACATGTGATAGTACTTTTAGACTCACTCATGTATCATACATGTATATATACCATGATTAGGTGTCGTGAAATCAAATTTAGCATAAACGAAGCATGTTTTCAACTAATAATTGTGATAGTCACATGTATGGAATGCAAATACTCATAAGTATGCTTAATATAAATACCTTAAGTGTTTTGAAAGCGAGAATGATAGGCTTTGTAAATTTCATGACCTTGAATGACCGTAAGTGTCGACTTAGAATCTATATCACATATGTTTGGAACAAGGGAAAGTTATACGAATATAAAAAGACTCTTTAACATGTATATATACTATGTGATATATGTGAATCCGATTTCGACGGTTAACTTATGAGAATGCCATAACTTGCTAAAATGAAATATATTTAGCATTGATTGTGGTCTTATGTGATATTAATAATATGAGAGCATGTTTGCTAATTGTTGCGATCTTATATGATATGAGTATGTATTTAAACTCAAAAGGAGGAACGTTAAGGATAGAAATTTTATTCTATATAACTGTGTGACTAGGTTAAAACTTAGCTTATGTGTTGATCGTATATTCGAAGATAAAATGTGAAGTTAAATTATATGACTAATGAATATCATATATATACGTAACTATATTACGATAGGAATTCGAAAGTGTTGATTTGCTTTTCGTGGATAAACTACGCTAAAGGCAAGTTCTCTAACTTACACTCTTTTAAAGTGCAAGTTTCCTTACTTACACTCCTTTATAGTACAAGTATCCTAGACCTTCGTATTTACTTTATTCAAGGAACGCTGTAAGCAAGTTCCTAACTCTACTCTTTATTGAACATTCAATTGGCTTATGCAATTATTGTCGTACGAGTAAACTCTTGAGATTAAATTCAGATATTATGAACCATATACTTCACGAATAGGATAAAAGTCGAACTATATTCTTCGGACTTTAAATCTTGAAATTGAATTTATAGTTGTTGAGATCTATACCATTTGATTCGGCTAGACTTATATTATTGAAAGGCAACCCAAACCGATTGATTGGTGCGGGATCTTGTATTTGACTGAGAAGAACAAAATATAACTGTCGGAGAACCGACGCGCGCACATTAGTATGATTGAGTGTTATGCATAACATAGGATACTTTAGGCTGATCACCTGTTGTACTTTTTTGTTGGATTTTCAGTTTATTACTGTCAATTCCTGTGGAAGTTCATAGTCCTTAGTGACTGCTCAGTATTCAGTTATCTTGAAATCTTGAATTGATTTATTATTGAATCACATTGATATTATTCTGTCCTTAGCGACTGTTACTGAGAACTGTTGATATTCTTGTTATCCTTGAACTATCAAACCTTGCTATACCCTTTCAAGAATTGAGAATTTTATTACTCACCTTTATTGTATATTACTTGTTGGGCAATTTGTGCTCATTCTTGCTTTCCCTAAAATATTTCAGTTAAGGCAGAGCAGTGCGGACCTTCGGGCACAGATAAGGGCAAGGGAAAGGCTACTGAGTAGCTTATATTATGTAGGACTTATGATTGTAATAAGGAACTTATGATATTATGTACTAGTTAAGGTTATTATTGCTTAAGATATGTCTAAGCTATGTAATCACTGTTTAAGTTACGAGACCTTGGGACATGAATAATTATTTTATTTAAATGTAATTTATTCGGTATTAGTTGTGTATTATTTCGCTGTGCGATGCGACATTTAGTCGTATTATTATTGTGATGTATTACCATGAGCACGTGACGAACCGAATTCAAGCGACCCCGTGACGGTCTTGGAATTTGGGGGCGTCACAGAAAAGGTGATTCTTTTCTCATGTTTATTTTGATAGATAGAGATTTCTAAGATTAAGATTAGGTGCGAGTTCTTAAGACTCATGCCTATAACAAGTTCGTGACTCATAATCGTATGGTAGAACCCCTCAGCGAATGGACGACTTTGGTCTAACTAGGATAAGTTCCTAAACTCATATGATTGTGGTAAGTTCCTAAACTTCCATGGTGTGGTAAGTTGGTGAACTGTACTGGGAATAGATATATTATATATCAAGAATTAAGAGTTTTGGAATAGTAAGCATTGATGGTAGTAAGAGATTGAAGTGATAGAGAAATTTAGATTTTTTCTAAATCTTCTAGCTATGCTAGATTTTCAAAATTTATTGACTTCGTGCTAGTGTTTGCACTTCGGTTTTCTTGAGAAAACTATTAGGTCAAGTGACTGAACTAATGAGTTTTAAAATCAACACCGTTATTCGTACGTCTAAGCTATTTGTTTCGGCTAAGACAAAAATGATTTGAAAATCTTTTAAAATATATTTTGACCATGTGCATCATTTGATATGGTGTATGATGGTAAACGATGGAGTCATCAATGAAATTGAACCTAGTGTCGGAAGTGATCGTAAGATCGTCAGCCCACTATGGTATGATGTAGTATGGCAAAGTCACAAAATGACAGAATCTTCAACGTACTATTAAGTGGGTGCGGCATTTTGACGTCATAAAACAATTTTTGGTTTTCTTTCAAATTATGAAAAGTTGACTAATTTATTTCGATTGATGTCCGAATTATTGATAAGAGTCTAAGCTAATTGATTCGACTAGGCGACTGTTGAAAAGTGATTATAGAATTCAAGCATTCTTTTGTATTTGTGCCAAACCGGATTGCTCTGGTGCGGATGTAGAAGTTGAGAAGCTGAGTTGAACAATACTATAATGGGAACCTATTTTTGGAGACAATGGTCACGAACATGACTCATATAGTCATTACAACACGCTACGTTGCGGCTCAACGTAGTAGTACAATAGGGTAGCCACCTAGTGTACGTGTGGAGAGCGTTTTCAATCCTTGTGATTGATAAACATTCTAATTTACAGTGTGGAGACTCGTGTTGAGACATTTGAAAATGTGGAAAAGTTCACAGTCATGTGTGACCCCTCAGCATAATCTGAAATCTGAGTTATTCATACTACTTTTCGATTATTGAAAAATCGTAGAAAATTCTTATTCTTCTGAAGGATGAATGTAGTAAGTAGAATGTTCCTTAGAAATGAGAAAATGGTAGAATGCGATTGAGAATGTTATAATAATAAAAACTTCCGAAAAGAGAATGAATAAAATTATTCAAGAGAATATGTAATATTCAGAATAGCACCGAGTAGAAGAAGGTTTCGGTGATTCCGAGAACGGAATTCTTATAAGGGGAAGAGGATGTAAGAACCCGAATTTTCAGAATTTATATAATAAGAATTCAATAAATATAATTCTTAAATTATGCATTGGGTTCGAATATATATGTGTGTTATGAGGAAGAAAGTATGGTGTTACGTAGGGTAATATGAACTATGTAATATATGATTTTGTGATTAATAGATATATTATTAATATATATTTGTTATTTATCGTAGAGACAATTGAGTTGAGGTAAAGGAGGTGGATAAAATTTTCTATCGATATTGAATAATTTATAAAATTATTTTATCATAGTAAGTTGGTGATATTAAATATTTTTAATGAATAATCACCTTTTCTTGAATAATATATGTATTAGTGACTAGTATGATGCAATATAGGTTATTGTTAGTACATGAGCTATTAATGGATGGATTTGGATAGCGAAGTATGAGTTAGTTAAGGGAATTAACTAATAAGAATAAATATGGGTTAATTTAAGTTGAGAGTGATATAATGAATAATATAATGTGAATATTGAACCTTAATTAAGTATGGTGATATAGTACAGGGTTTAATTTACTTAAGTAAATGAGTGAATTAATATGTGTGTTGAATATATAATTATAGTTGATACTTTTTATATATATTACTTAGAGTGGTAATATGTGAGAAAGTCTAATGTACGAATAACGTTAAATATATATATATATATGTTATTAAAGGGAGATGGAAATCATTATATCTTTAAATGAATATTTAATATTTGAAGAAATTGTTTTGGGGACAATTTATAGAAAAGAAAGAGAAATGATTATTATATATTTATAATAAAGGATATTAAAATAATTTCTAATATTGAATTATTTTAATAAAAGGAGGAAATGTTATTTTTTAATAATAATATTTCCTTATATATTTTTGTATGAGATAATAAGATATTATATTAAGAATATTGTCTTGAGACAATAAGTAAATTATTTTTTAATAATGAATGTCCTTATTGGGAGAAAACATAATATTTTATGTTATGGCAAAATACATAATTTCTAATGTATTTTCAAGGGAGTTTAAATTATAAAAGAAAACTAAGTTATTTCACTAACTTGAGTTACTATATTACTATAAGTGTTATAAATAATATTTGAATATTCTATTCGCAATATATTTATATATGTGAACCTTGTGACTTAATAGTCCTAAGTAAATTGAACATGTGGTGGGTGAGTAATGTGGTGAAAATAAATAAGTGTCGAGAATGAGAATAAGCTTAATATAAGCTTGTGAGATATGCCTTGTGTGGCATGATAATAGATTCGTTGATGAATTAATTAATTCAAGGATGGAGGAATTATTAATTAAACAAATTAGTCTATATTAATTGTTAATTGTTATTACAATGGTATGTTGAATTATTATTATTGCAAGTGATAGCATGATAATAAGTATATTGGTTATAAATATAATAAGATTTATATTTATTTAATGTGATAATTAACCATATAAATATTAATTAATTGTTATAGAGATTAATAATTTTATTGATTTACGAGAAAGGGATTAATTAATATTATTATTAATTAATTGATAAGATAAGTAATTTATTAATTTCTATGTGTAAGCATGCGATATTAAAAGTATAACGTATGATAGTTAATTATATATTATACAAAGTGTAAAGTGCAATGTGACTATGTTAATTATGAATATAAACTATATAGTAAAGTTTACTTACAGGAGGGCAAAACCATCTTTTACCTTCCGGAGATGACCCTGGAAGTTCAAATTAAATCTCAGCCCCGGAGACAACAACGGGATGTCAGTCAACCCCCGACCATAACCCGGGAGGTACAGCAGCGCCGATGACAATACCGGGAGATTAATCTCAGCCCCAGCGATAACACCGGGATGTCAAGTCAATCCCCGGCCAGAACCCGGGAGTTACAGCAGCCCCAACGACAACATGGGAGATTAATCTTAACCCCGGCGACAACACCGGGAGATTAATCTCAGCCCCGGCAACAACACCGGTATGTCAAGTCAATCCCCGCCCACAACCTGGGAGGTACTGCAGCCCCGACGACAACACCAGGAGATTAATCTCAGCCCCGGCGACAACACCGGGATGTCAAGTCAAGCCCCGACCATAACTCGGGAGATACAATCACCCCAGAGATAACCTTGGGAAGCCAAATCAAATTCGGAGACAACCCCGAAGCACCAAATCATCCCCAAAGACAACCCTGGGAAGCCAAGTCAACCTCAGAGATAACCCAGAGGAAGAACAGAGTCGGCTGGAATCAGACCTAAGAGACAACCCCAAGAAAAACAATCAAAAACCTGGCTAATACAGAAAATAACCCCTGGAGGGGCAAAATGGTCATTTTACCAACTTGAAGCCAATTCAATCAAAATCATGCCGAATTGATGCAATGAAGGTCAGAAAGAGCCATAATATCTATCCCGAGTGAAAACAGCACAATACAGCTCAACGGATAAACTGTGAAAAAATGAAGATCTAGTTATAAACCCATCTTACTGGATTCAAAAAAGGTTAAGTTCCATGTCATTGTGTCACTCTCGAAGAGGGCTTTCCGAAAAGGTATAGCACGCCTCAAACGGACGCTCTGATCAAAAGTTATGAAGGTTTGAACCTGACATCGCGTTGCTCGGAGTGCACGTACTTCGAGATGACGGGACTCACTGAAGTGGGCCCCACTTGGGTAGACGCAAGTAGACTCACGGCTGTCGCGAGTGCACCTACAACCATCGAGTATTTAAATATAACCCCCCTTGCCAAAAAAAAAAGAAAAAGAAAATGCTCTGAAACTCTGCCCATTTCGTCCCTTAGCCCTACTTCTAGTACTCCAAACATCGATTTTATTCTTCTAACATGTTTGTATACGTATATTCTACAACGTATCAAAAATTAACCGGTGGAAACGTATGTTTAAAGCCTATCGAGTGGCAAAAAGCCCGTATAGCAGTCCATTGTAAGTTTTTTTACGATCATTCTTACTTTATTACGTATATGTGAATGTGCACGTAAAGTTTTATCTTCTGGTTTTGCTCGGAACTCAATTTCGTGGCCGTTTTAGCTAACTTTTTAGTATATATTAGTATATATATATATATATATATATATATATTTTTTTTTTCATTTGCACGGCCTTGATTGTCGATCCTTGGCATTTACTCGCTTTTATGTATATATATATATACATACTAACTTGTTCGGCCTGGATCTCTGATTCGTGGCCTTTTCAGCTTTATTATATGTATATTTGACTATATATATACTAACTTTTAATTCCGTTAGGCCTGGATTGCTAATTCGTGGCCCTTTTACTGCTTTTATATATATAACTATATATATATAATTTTTCTGACTTCGTTTGGCCTGGATTGCTAATTCGTGGCCTTTTTCGCTTTAATATATATATATATATATATATATATATATATATATATTACTGTATATATTAACATTTACATTTTAGTTTGGCCTGGATTGGAAATTCGTGGCATTTTTATCGGTTTATAAATATATATATATATATATATATATATATATATATATATATTTATATTCTGTCAGGCCTGGATCATTTCGTGGCTCTTTACAGCTTTTCTATATATATATTTACATTCAGTTTAGCCTGGAGAAATTTGTGGCTCTTTACCGCTTTTATATATATATATATATATATATATATATATATATATATATATATATATATATATATACTTTTTTGTCAAGCCTGAATTACTCCGTGGCTCTTTTACAGCTTTTATAAATATATATATATATATATATATATATATATATATAAATTTACATTTCAGTCGTGCCTAAATTGCCAATTCGTCGTCCATTACAGCTTTCATATATATATAATTATATATATATATATATATATATATATATATATTCTTTATTCATGGTGATTAAATATTGATTTCAATTATTCATTCTATATGAATTTATTTTAATATAAATTCGGCAAATTAAATCTATTTAAATCTAGCCCTTTCTACCTTTCAAACGATTCAAAATAGGTCCAACTGGAATCCGGGAAGCTAGAATGACTAAGATTTATTTAAATCTAACTTTCTTTCTAGTTTTGTTAAATATTAAAGCAACCTTGCGACCCCTAGATCCCTATCTAGGGGAACAAGAATCTTTGGTTATGCTCATACAAGGATTTGACTGATGAATCCTTGGTTTTGTGACGTCTGGATGTAAATATACATTCTTTGTGAATATTTGTGCTGTGCAGGTTTTCTTGGCCTTTCTCTGTGAGCCTAGGAATCATGGGATTTATGATTAAACTGATTAGAATCTGATTCCCACGATGGACAACTCCATATTACAAATGTACCCTGCCAGTTTTTCTGTAAAAATGTACATCTGAAGGACCTTAAAACGGTTTTCCGGGTTTAAGGTCTCAAACATAATGTAATATGGTTTGTCGTGCCAGAGTCACTCCGATGGCTGTCCATACCTATGGAAAGACCGGTACTTGTATTTATATTCTATGGTCGAGGATGCTTTGCAGCCCGACAATCATCATCCAAATCGAGCCAAAGGCTAAAAAGAATAAAATGGAAAGTATCAACATGCTTCAATTCCTACGTGAGTGTAAGGGTTTGAAAACCAACCTTTCAAAACATCATTTTCATATCTCGTCTAAAAATAGACTTTTGCAAATCAAATTAAACCCTTCGTATATAGGTTCAATGAAGCACGACAATATATTTAAATCAATCAAACTTAGGCTCAATTACTTCCACCATACACACACATTGCAATTTAAAAAGGAAATATTGAAAAGATGTGGTACCGTGTTTCACGGGAGTTGGGGGTTACCTAAGACCTTCCCTCCACTTAACCAAGCCCTCGAACTTTAGTATCTCTGTTTCAGGACCAAGTTTTGACATTGTCCCGTAATTGGGCCTACTTGCAAAAAAAATCAAATAAAACTCGATTGAGTTGGTACGACCATTTCAAAACTACCAACTGGCGACTCTGTAAACCTTTCAAATACGTCGACATGATACATGTTGGCCTTTTCCTAAAAACTTCACCCTTCATAAAACAGAAGACAAATAAGGGTAGAAAACAAACAAAATTTAGGAAGAGAGAAAGATCATGTTCAAAGAGACAAGATTTTTTCCCGACATAGACAGGTGGCGACTCTGTTGGGGACAGTAGAGGGCTTAAGTCACGCTCAAATCTTTTTAAAATTTCCCTTTTATATCTGCGTATGTGTGGATGCTGCATTTTACATTGAATGGATGTGAATGAATGCTTTACTGATTTATATTAGTGCTTCGCACAATGTCATCATTTCATACGGTGAGACACGATGTATGTGAATGTATGTTGTGTGATTCCTCCACCAGGATGCGAACCCGTCGGTGTTTGAATACTGGACTAAAAGGAGACTAATCCTACGAGGCTCAAGAAAGGCACCACTCAGATCCGCTCCAATTAAAAGAACAGATTAATTTTCCCTCTAGTAGATTGCGAAGATCTAGGGACCTTCATGCATAGGTCAGCATCTGATTAACCAAATCCTAATGGAAGCTTCGTCATGCCTTCCTTTTTTAATTCAATGTCAATTTTCCAATTCCAATGTAAATTTCAAGATTCAATGTAAATATACATTTCTTGTAAATTTTGTCATGCTATCCTATCATTAAAACAACTGACCTTTGTTTTATAGGATAGGATTAATTAACCTCAAAAAATAAACATTGCATAGCATGTATCCAACTGATACCTACATCAGGAAATTCACACACCTACGTTTGTTGTAGGTAAAAATTAGTCTTGTTACCAGATCCAAATCTAAGAAAGCACTATGCCCATCTCCAGACATAGCTTCAAGTGCTCAACCTGAATCCACCCTTGTCTTTAGGGAAGAGTTCGAAGGATTGAAGAACCAGATAGCCGAATTGGCTATTTTCTTGAAAGAACAAAGCAAAGGCCTTCAAGGGAAACAAACACCCGGTCATACAGAAGCATTTACACCCGGTGGCAGTCAAGATACCAAAAAGAAAGACACTCAGATTCCTGAACCCCAGAACCATGATATGACCAACAAAACCTCTAAAATCATCAACCTCAACAAAGAGCAGGAAGCTGGTGATATTCTGAAAAAGGTCCAACAAATGGAAGAAACAATTCGAACCATCAAATGGACTGGGGCATTTGGGAGTGTCAATTATGCAGACTTATGTGTATTTCCAGGGGCTCGTTATCCAAAAAAATTCCAAGTCCCTGATTTTGAGAAATATAATGGATTAGGAGATCCCTACACCCATTTGAAGGTATTCATCGCAGAACTCAGATCCTATGCAGAGGACGAGAAGCTCAGAATGCAATTATTCCAGAAGACTCTGACCGGAGAAGCTAGAGCCTGGTATGCCTGACTGGACAATTTAAAGATTCACAGCTGGGAAGAGTTAGCACATGCCTTCCTCAATCAATATAGCTTCCAGTCTCCGATGGCTCCAGGCAGATATCAAATTACCAAAATAAAGAAGTAAAACACTGAGTCATTCAGGGAGTATGCCCAACGGTGGAGACTAATGGCAGCACAAGTAACCCCGCCTATGACTGAGTCTGAGATAGTCATGACCTTCATTGACATTCAAGAAGCTCCGTATTATGAAAGGGTCCTAGCAGGCATAGGAAAACCATTCTCAGAGATGATCAAACACAGAGAGATGGCTAAAATGGGGCTAAAGTCTGGAAAGATAAAAGACCTGAGCGCCTTGGAAATCGTGGCTGAGCATATCCAATCTAGGAGTTATGGGAGTAATCCCCGGAGAGTACAAAAGAAGAAAGAAGAGGAAGTGTCCTTAATACTGCAAGGGCAGAATTTGAGAGGCGATTCTAGCAGCATGCCCGTTCAAAGGAGAAACTATCCTTCTTTTCAAGCTCCAGCACAACCTTCAAATCCACCATTTTAGAAAAATTTGGAAGCCAGACTTCGAACAACGTTCACCCCCTTAGGGGATTCACTCGAAAACGTGCTGAAACTTTTGACAACTCAAAAGAAGATTGTTCAACTCCTTCCACCAACCAATACCGGTGAAAGGAATTTCGACCCACGTAAAAAGTGTGCATACCATTCCGGATCCCCAGGCCACGATACACAAGACTGTTTGTCTCTCAAGCACAAAATCCAAGACTTGATAGACAATGGAGAGATTATGGTGACCAAACTAGAGCAACCGCATGTGCAAGATAATCCCCTCCCTCAGCATAAAGAGGAGAGTGTCAATATGATTAGCACGAGGAATGGAGAAGGATCCAAATATCTCCGTTATATTGGAGAGTCCTGTTGACTTGTTCATATTCTAACCTTACAGTTTTGATGATGATTTGATTTTTAGTACTAAATTATTTACTGTGAAATTTCAAAAAATTGATAAAAGGATCTTTGATGGTCAAAGGCTTTCAAGACTTTGTGTCCTAAGAATTTATGTAAGGTCATTACAAATAGTTGATTTGTAATTCAAGGCTTTAGGACATATTATGTGCATATTATATGATAATTGTGTTATGCATGATTAAAAGAGAAAAAGGATTTTAAATACTAACTGATTTTATTGACAGTAAATGATTAGTATTTATATTGCCATGTATTCTTAACCGTGACAATAATTATCAGATATAAATATATGTTGATATCCGAAGAGAATCCTAGTGTGATATGTTGGTTTGCTTAATACACATGGCTAGTGGAGAAGTGTTATCTACTTGAGTGCACATATCTTGGGACTCTAAGATAATGATTATCCTGGAAAGTGTATTGATTTTTACTTGGCATATATTTCGGAACTAACATTTTTTAAATTCTCCTTAGTGATTTATTTCGTAACAAGTGTGGGTTTACATATTGAGATTATTACGGAACTAACACTAGTGGGTTTTCTCTAAACAAAGGAGGTTAATAGATTAAATTAGTAATATCTTTAACGGGAATTATTTTAGGGATAGACTTTGGAATGGAATTGGTGTTAACGGAAATCTTATTTGATTTTTTGAACGACACTAATTTACAACGAAAATATATTTATGGCTATAAAAATCAAATAGGTTATCTCAGTTATTAACAACACCTACGAATTAAGTTGCACTATTATACTTGAAAAGTTATTCTATCATTTTCGGTGCAATTATTACAAGGCTGCTGGACATTTAAATTTCAGAATATTTTCTGGCTAATTTTAGTGAGCTATAACTGGTGATATCTTTTATTCTTTGATCATGGCATACATTAGTTGAGCCTTGCATTGTTAAAATTGATTATTTGTTTTGATCATTAGACCTTTATAATTGTAATTATTTTTTATTTAGACTAAGTGTTGTCTAAAGGAATTTAATTCGGGTGGATTAAGAATTGTTTACAAATAGGTTCAAGGAAGTATAAGTGTTTAAGGAGTGCATTGGTGCACAAGGAGCAAAAGTGCTCAAGTGAATTTTTGTAATTCAAAATTTTGAACTGTTTTATAAAAAGAGTCAATTTAATTTAATAAATTGAGTCTCCAATACTAGTTGGTATTGGACGTGCACTAAGCTATTATTATAGAGGGTAATAACTGAATCACGTAAAAAATCTTGGTGTTCATATTATTTCTTGCTTTATCTTATTTACTCACAAAAAGATATTTAATTGTTTTGATAAATAAAACATTAAGTATTTTCATAAGATAAACTATTATCACTAAGTGTTTTTAACGAAGCAATAAAATCAGCTAGTTATTAAATAACAAGATTCAAGTTTTAATTCAGTAGGCCGTATTTATCCAGCAAGCTGTATTCATTAATATAGTAACCTAAATTCAGTAGTTATTACTTAAGTTTAAAAATTGGTCATAGTTTGTTCCTACACTTATTCAACCCCCCTTCTAAGTGTGCCTTATCTGAATTTCATTTGATATCAGAGCTTGGCTCTACTTATCTTGGTCTTAAAGGTAACTTGTAGGGAAATATTCTAACATGGCACAATTCGGGAACAACAATCAAGAAGGTCAATCAACCAATAGACCTCCTCTGCTGCATGGAACAGCAAACTACAACTTCTAGAAATTTTGAATGAGGATCTATCTTAAAAGGGATCCTTGGGAATGGTGGGTGGTGCAGAATGGACTAGTTACTCTAAGGAAAGATGACGGTACTCCAAAGACCTTGCTAGAAATGGACTCAACTGAAACGTACATGGCCTCCTACGATTCAAGGGTAATGAACACATTACTTAGAGGCATGGTACAATCTGAGATCGACAAAGTTTCCTCGTGCAACACAACTAAGGAAATGTGGGACACTCTAATAGTGAGCCATTAAGGTACATCCAAAGTTCGAGAAATCAAATTAAGCATGCTCATGCACGACTATGAAATGTTCAAACTTGAGAAAGACGAAACCATAAAGATAGCTCAAACAAGGTTTCTTGTTCTACTAAACTCTCTAAAGCTACTTGACAAATCCATCCCACAAAGTGAGATTAACTATAAGTTACTTCGGGCTATGCCCAAAAAGTTTGCTTCTAAAATTACTACTCTTCAAGATTCTACTACTATTTCTACTATGGATACTCTAACTCTTTTTGGTGAACTTGAGGAATATGAAAATCAATTAAAGAGATATGATGATGAGGAGGAAACCCCTCGAAGAAAAGTCTTAGCTCTTAATGTAGTAAATGAAGAGGAACTTGATGATGACTCAGATGAAGAAGTAGCTATGATGTCAAGAAGACTCAAAGGACTACTTCAAAGAAAGAACAAGAGGAGGAATACGTTCAACTCAAATAAGTTCAAGGGAAAGCAAACCGAAGAGACATGCTTCGAATGTCGACGTCCTGGTCACTTCAAAAAAGGCTGCTTTCAACTAAAGAACAAAGGAAAAACTAGCTTTAAGGACAATAAGAGAAACAAAGCACTTGTCACTTGGAGTGATGAAGAGGAGTCCGAAGTTGAGGTCGATGCCAGGGACGGACTAGCTCAAGTCTGCTTCATAGGAATAGAAGGTGAATCAAACGAGGTATCTATTTATGAGTTTAATTTTTTGAAACAAGAAAATGAAAAATTGAAAGAAAAGAATGCATGTTTAAAAGGATTAGTTAATTCTTTAATGAGTGAGTTGATTGTTTGATAGATGAAAAGAAAGAAATCGAAAAAGAATCATCTTGTAAAGAAGAAAAGATTTTGATTGCAAAGAATGATTACATTGATAATTATAACAAAATACTTTTCAATAGAGTAAACTATTTGAATAATGAAGTACAAAAATTAACTAATGAACTTAAAATGAGAGATGTATGTATTGATGCATTTAGTGATGAATCTCTTTGTAAAACCATTCCTACTAATGGAATTCAAAAGAAAATAGATTCATTGAAATCATCTCTTGCTATGTTTGTTCAAGGAGAAGAAAACGTAAATGTTATTTTGGGTAAACAAAGACCTAGTTATGAAAGACAAGGAATCGGTTACAACCCTATGCCTAAAAAGGAAAATGTGAACATGCTAAAATCAAAATCACGTTTTAGATTAAACTATTGTTCTCCTTTCACAACATGTAGAAATTGTGGTATTAAAGGTCATTTGGACATAAATTTTTTTAAGAAAAATAAGATTAAAAAGGTATGGGTTAAAAAGGGTGATTTACTTGCAACTAACATTAAAGGACCCAAAAAGATGTGGGTACCAAAAGGATGAATTATCTTTTCTTGATAGGTATGTTTCAAGGCAAGGGTTTCATCTTAAAAATGGATTCTTGATAGTGGATGCTCTGGTCACATGACTGGTGACAAATCAAAATTCGTAGAGTTGAAAATCAAGAAGAAAAATGGAACAGTTACCTTTGGAGATAATCAAACTTACGACATTATCGGGAAAGGTAAAATTGGTAATGTTAAGGTCAATATTGATAATGTACATCTCGTTAGTGGACTTGAATTTAATCTTATAAGTGTTAGTCAATTAATGGACAGTGGTCATCAAGTAACTTTTGAAAAAGAAAAATGCACAATTTCTCATGGTTCTAACAATTCTACTCTAGTTGCACAAAGGGAAGGAAATATATATACTCTTAATTTTGAGCAACAGGATGAAGAACTATGTCTTGTCACTATGCAAGATGAGGCTAACTTATGGCATAAAAGGATTGGACATGTACATAAGGATTTAATCAAGAAACTATCCTCAAAGAACCTTGTCAAAGGATTGCCAAAAATAAAGTATGAAAAGAAGGGAGTTTGTGTTCCTTGTCAACTCGGGAAACAAGTAAGAACATCATTTACCGCAAAGAACATGGTATCAACTTCTTATCCCTTGAAATTACATCATCTTGATTTGTTTGGACCAGAAAGACATGCTAGTATCAATGGTAAATTTTATGCATTTGTGATAGTTGATAATTTTTCAAGATAAACATGGGTATTATTTTTAAGAACAAAAGATGAAGCATTTAAAGAGTTTGAAAAATTGATAAGAAATCTTGAAACAAGATATAGCTTTAAACTCATTAGAATTAGAAGTGGCCATGGTACTGAATTTCAAAAGGACTTCATAACATTTTGTGATCAAAAAGGAATTAGCCATGAATTTTCAGCTCCGAGAACTCCTCAATAAAATGGAGTAGTGGAGAGAAAGATTAGAACATTACAAGAAACAGCTAGAACTTTGTTACAAGAAAGTAAACTTCCTAAGAAGTTTTGGGCCATAGCTGTAAACACATCTTGTTATGTTTTGAATAGAGTACTTATTCGTCCAATCATTTTGAAACTCCTTATGAGCTTTTAAATAGTAAGATTCCTAACATAAGTTATTTCAAAGTTTTTGGATCTAAATGCTTTATTCTTAATACTGGTGATAACTTGGAAAAATTTGATGCTAAATCCTATGAAGGTATTTTTATTGGTTACTCACAAAATAGTAAGGCATATCGTGTATTTAACGTTAACAAGTTAAGTGTTGAAGAATCTGTTCATGTTACATTCAGTGAGACTAATAATGATCTTCCAAAAGAAAGAGATGAGGATGCAGGTAATTTGGAGACTTCAGCAAATCCAGCTAACCGAAAAAGTCCATTTAGCAGACCGAATGAACGAATTCAGCAAGCTGAATTGGATAACTCACATGAAGTGGAACAAGAAATAACACAAGAATTTGAAGAAGACTTCCCCCAACAAGAGCAGATAATACATGATGTCCAAATGCCAAAGACTGTAAGATATCTCAAGAATCATCCACCAAAAAATATCATTGGAGATATCAACAAAGGAATCACCACACGAAGAGGCTTACAAAATCATTGTGCATTCTCTGCATTTTTATCAAACATTGAGCCAAAGAATGCTAAGGAAGCTATCCTTGATGAAAGTTGGCTTATGGAAATGCAAGAGGAACTTCAACAGTTTGAAAGATGCCAAGTATAGGAACTTATGCCTCCTCCTGAAGGTTTTTCTATTATAGGGACAAAATGGGTATTCAAAAATAAGCTTGATGAGCATGGGACAATCACTTGTATGGAAGATGAGTTTATTGATTTGCAGGCTGGTTTTGAGTTGCACACTGCTGCGATGGTTGAAGCATTACAACGAAAGATTAATCGCAATTTTTTCCAGTTAAGTCAAGAGTTAAAGTTTGTCAGTTATCAACTTGGAGAGTTTGAGGATTTTGTGGTGGTAAGGTTTAATGATGTTGGTCAGCGGCTACACTTTTAGAATATGTATTCCACCATTCCTGAATGGCCTCGATGTAACTGGATGGCTGAGTTTATTGGAGATTTTCTTGATCTACCTCTTCCTAATTCTACTTTTATTCCTCGACCCCCTCGTTTTGCAGATACTTTGTCTCTTGAAGAACGAATTCATCGTATTCTTCATCCTCCTTATTTCACCACTTGTCCTCCCGTGTTTGTGAATATTGACGATATTGATTGATCATTCTTTTTATATGATGACAAAGGGGGAGAAATTTTGGGATGATGATATATGATCTGGACTTATGTTACTTATATTATTTTTCTGTTTGTTTTTTAAGACTTTGATTCCTGCACAAGACGGTTGGATTTGCTATTGAATTTTTTTTGGTTTAATGTCTATTATATGTTATGCTAACATATTTGCAGGTGTAGAATAATGCTTAACAGAAAGCATGATGGGTATTGTGATTTTATACATATCCTGAAATACAGTATGCATGGATTTAGGGGGAGTTATAATTTTTGGTGTTGTCATCATCAAAAAGAGGGAGAATGTTGACTTGTTCATATTCTAACCTTACAGTTTTGATGATGATTTGATTTTTAGTACAAAATCGTTTACTGTGAAATTTCAAAAAATTGATAAAAGGATCTTTGATCGTCAAAGGCTTTGAAGACTTTGTGTCCTAAGAATTTATGTAAGGTCATTACAAATAGTTGATTTTTCAATTCAAGGCTTTAGGACATATTATGTGCATATTATATGATAATTGTGTTATGCATGATTAAAAGAGAAAAAGGATTTTAAATACTAACTGATTTTATCGACAGTAAATGTTTAGTATTTATATTGCCATATATTCTTAACCGTGACAATAACTATCAAATATAAATATATGTTGATATCCGAAGAGAATCCTAGTGTGATACGTTGGTTTGCTTAATACACGTGGCTGTGAAGAAGTGTTATCTACTTGAGTGCACATATCTTGGGACTCTAACATAATGATTATCCTGGAAAGTGTATTGATTTTTACTTGGCATATATTTCAGAACTAACATTTTTTAAATTCTCCTTAGTGATTTATTCCGTAACAAGTGTGGGTTTACATATTGAGATTATTACAGAACTAACACTAGTGGGTTTTCTCTAAACAAAGGAGGTTAATAGATTAAAGTTTATTTAGTGTATTTGATTTGTTTGATATCCTATCTTTATCTAACGGATGGAACAGATATTTCAAAACAAATTACTAATATCTTTAACGGGAATTATTTTAGAGATAGACTTTGGAACGGAATTGGTGTTAACGGAAATCTTATTTGATTTTTTGAACGGCACTAATTTACAACGGAAATATATTTATAGCTATAAAAATCAAATAGGTTATCTCAGTTATTAACAACACCTACGAATTAAGTTTGCACTATTATACTTGAAAAGTTATTCTATCATTTTCGGTGCAATTATTACAAGGCTACTGGACATTTAAATTTCAGAATATTTTTCGGCTAATTTTAGTGAGCTATAACTGGTGATATCTTTTATTCTTTGATCATTGCATACATTAGTTGAGCCTTGTATTGTTAAAATTGATTATTTGTTTTGATCATTAGACCTCTATAATTGGAATTATTTTTGATTTAGACTAAGTGTTGTCTAAAGGAATTTAATCCGGGTGGATTAAGAATTGTTTATAAATTTGTTCAAGGAAGCATAGGTGCTTAAAGAGTGCATTGGTGCACAAGGAGCAAAAGTGCTCAAGTGAATTTTTGTAATTCAAAATTTTGAACTGTTTTGTAAAAAGAGTCAATTTAATTTAATAAATTGAGTCTCTAATACTAGTTGGTATTAGACGTGGACTAGGCTATTATTATAGAGGATAATAGCTGAACCACGTAAAAAATCTTGGTGTTCATATTATTTCTTGCTTTATCTTATTTACTCACAAAAAGATATTTAATTGTTTTGATAAATAAAACATTAGGTATTTTCATAAGATAAACTGTTGTCACTAAGTGTTTTTAACGAAGCAATAAAATCAGCTAGTTATTAAATAACAAGATTCAAGTTTTAATTCAGTAGGCCGTATTTATCCAGCAAGCCGCATTCGTTAATATAGTAACCTAAATTTAGTAGTTATTACTTAAGTTTAAAAATTGGTCATAGTTTGTTCCTACACTTATTCAACCCCCCTATAAGTGTGCCTTATCTAAATTTCAAGTCCACTGAATCAAGTACCAACAGCCCAGACAGTTGGGAATTCTCAGAGAGGCGGTTCCTGATAGAACAAGAAATCAAGTCTACCAAGGAGCAGATTACACAGTTAGCGGATTTGGTCGTGTATCAACATCAGATAACCAGACAACTGATAAACCAAACAACCCAGCATGAAACAAGTCCTCCTACACCAAAAATTAGCCCAATTGCTATGAGGGATCATTACCGGTTTCATGAGCATGAGCCTTGGGCTAACAAGGTGGCCAAGGAAGAGAAGTTCCAAGCTGATAGGGATTTCGCATTCTAGAGGAATTTCACTAATTTAAATCAGCCAATGAAAGAAATCCTCCAAATGTTGATCAATGAGGGGATGATTACAGATTTGTTACCCCTAGTGAACCCTCGATCCAAGAAGTTCAAGCCTGACCGGATCTTTCAGTATCATTCCAATGCTCCCGGTCATGACACCGATGATTGCTAGGGACTTCATTACCTGATTCAGAATCTGATTGAAAGTGGTTAGCTAATCAAAGGAAATTAAGATTATGGCTTCCCTGATGAAATGAAGAAGCACTCTTTATTCCCATGGCGTGGAGTCTGGAAACAGTGGCTATTATTTCCTGTGAGAAGGATCTAGCCGCAACACCCCTAATGCTGCAAGGGAAAGGGGTCCAAGGAGCACAGAATTCTGTGAAAGTCTTTGCACCCGAGCCTTTAATATTGCCCTTCAGACCGCAATATCTTGTTGTCAGCCTGAAGAGAGTCCCATGGAACTATGGGAAGGATGAAGGTTCAACTTCCAATAACATTGCCAGTGTATCGAAGGAAAACCCACTATACCTGCCTTAGCGGGTGATCAATTCAGTCATTAAAGTTAAAGGGAAAGTGGCTGAAGAGAAAATTGAAGAATTCCTCAGCAAAATGGGGCATAATGAGATCAAGGTGGTGTAAAGCTCGAAAGATGCACCCAAACAGGTATCCATCCTGGATCTGGTCTTATCCTCTGTGGATCATCATAACATTCTTATAAAAGTAGTGGAGGAAGCCCATCTGCCAAAGATGGTAGATATCGAGAAATGTCATCATGTGATAGAGCACATTTTCAACAACAATGCGATATCTTTCACTAACGATGATTTACCCGCGAAAGGGACGGGTCATTACAAGTCACTGCACATAGCAGTGAGGTCATCATGGTATATGATAGGAGGTGTGCTGATCGATGGAGGATCGTCCTTGAACATCTGTGGCTATGATACCTTGGAAATAATGAAGATCAACCCAAACCGGATCTGTACCAGTCATGTAGTTATTCGGGCTTTCGATGGGTCTCGCCGAGAGGTTGTGGGAGAGATTGAGCTTCCACTTAAGATTGGCCCCCACACTTTCTATGTATCCTTCCAAGTACTCAACATTACCACCGGATACAATTTGTTCTTGGGAAGGCCATGGATCCACATGGCAGGAGCAATTCCATCCATCCTCCATCAGCAGCTCAAGTACATTATTAATGGCAACCTAATCACGATAAATGCCGAGCCAGAATACCATGTCTGCATACAGGGAGACATGCCAGTGATATATCTAGATGAAAGGATTGAACCTGCTAGTTTTCAAGCATTTGAGGTGAGCAATACTCAGTACCTACCTGTTGGGGCACCAGCTCTGAAACAAAATTTTTTCCTAAAGTAATGACAGTGGATCAGGAGATGGTATCTTTGGGTTTCTGCCCTGGAGAAGTTTAGGAAAAAATTAGCAAGGCATCAAGAGTCCAGTACAAATCCCGAGCCAGTCAGGGAAAGTTGGATTGGGCTATTCCTTCGGAGCAAACCATCGGAACCCACACAAGCATCCAAAGGTTCATGCTTCCACGATTCTGGTGCCAAACCTCACTGATGCTGGATTTGTGAAGCCCATGAGGAAGATTCCTACTGTTGTGTCAGCCATGCTATTTCCTCCAGTCATACAGGTAAGTGAGAGAAAAGCCCCAAAGCTTAAGGAGGAGAGCAAAAAGGGAAAAGAAAAGTTCCTGCACGAAGGACGAGACCCATTTGCTAACATGTATTGTCTGATGCACTACGAGGGTATGAAAGATGATATCCTAGACAGTGATAGAGAAGATCAGATCCAAATCCTCCGCATCAAGAAGGGGAAGGGTGGTAGTTCAAAAAAGAACCCTGACTCTGATATAAAGGATGTCTCAGTTATCATCAAAGATGAAGCAGGCGACTACAAATCCTTTGTCCTCCCTATTCATGAGGACCTGATATTGGACAATTGGAGTAGCGTCCCTTGCCTCATTCAAAAAGGGTAAAAGGGCAGAAAGTTCATTTGCCCTAGAAACATTGTTTCATTTATTGCTTATTTTGTTGCACAGCTATAGCAGGAACTTTTGTCATACTTTTGCTAAATGCTTTGTATGTTTAAACGGTCTCATATATTAAAGTGAAAGCATTTTATTTTCAGGACTCCAGAAATGGATTTGTTTGTCCCTGCTGATGAGATGCTGAATTTTTACAGTGACTACAACTTTGATGTAGAGCTGAACATCGACTTGATGGAAATTGATCAATAGGAGGTAGATGACTATGAGGTGGCCGAGGAGATTAAAGAATGGGTCGAAGATAAACCCAAACCAAACCTTGACCAAACCACCACTACCAATATCGGAACCTCAAAAAACCTCAAAGAAATCCAGATAAGCCTAAACCTCACCCAAAACCAAAGAGCCGACCTGATTGAACTCTTAACTCAGTTCCAGGATGTGTTTACATGGTCTCATAAAGTCATGATTGTCTTGTCCACTAACATTGTCATCCATCGACTCACCATCAAAGATGGATTCAAGCTAGTCAAACAAAAGCTCAGGCGATTGAAACCCGAATGGATTTTGAAGGTCAATGAAGAGGTTGTCAAGCAATTCAAAGCCGGCATCATCATGGTATCAACATACCCGGAGTGGCTGTCAAACATAGTTCCCGTGCCTAAGCCCGGAGGGAAGGTACGAGTATATGTGGGTTACAGGGATTTAAACAAAGCTTATCTCAAAGACAACTTCCCGGTACCGTTTATCCACATCCTGATAGACAATACGACGCAGTAAGTCATGTATTCTTTTGTGGATTGTGATATTAGTGTGCATACAAGCCAATCATGTATGATGATAAAGCACATACTTTGTAAACAATCTTATTTATTTATTAATAAAATATTTATTTAAGGCATTTAATTATCTACATGGTGCTGTTTTTTATAATATGTAAAGAGCCCATAGTTTTAAGCAATGCTTTTAGAATCTTGATGAGATCATGCTAATGAGATCTAAATTCTTAGAAAGCTTAAAAACTAAAATAGTTCCCAATTGTGGGATTACTAAAATGGGGATTAGTAAATCCGGATAGATTGGTACATATGTTGCTTGCTCATTGGATGAAGATGACTGATCTCATAGTCATTTGTGTGGAGACACTAAAGCAAGCATGTAGGTGCTTATTGGAGAATAAGTTCACTGAACATGACTCGCTATGGAATACCTAATGGAGTTTTACTCGCCTGTCAATAGGAATTCCTAATGTGATAGTAGTACAAGTGATCCTTAGACTTGAGATCATCATAGTATCTTGTATGTAACAAATTATACTTTGACTTATTCCTTAAGGCCTTTTAAGGCATATATAGGGTATGCTTGGGTATAATGAGTTGCATATGGAGATAATGTATGATCAATAAAGAATCTACCACCTCTAGTAAAAGAGGAGATATGTCCTATGTGATTCATTAAATGACAACCCAGGAATCCTTGGCTAAGGTGGAATGAAATTAGAAAGAGGTTTCTAATTTGCATTATTTGGAGTTATACGTTTTCTAATCGAAATACATATGATTAAATAAATTAAGACTTAACAGTAAATTCATGTCTTATATCTAATTGGGACATTGTATGGTGGAAGAATTGAATTGTATAGTAACTATTAACTCACAGGTTCTTTTATGATTAATGTTGAAATCTATATTATCTGGAAAGTCGTTGATCGCTAGGGAGGCTTATCCCCATTGTAGAATAAATGTTATTTATTTAAATAGATTATTAGTGTAATTTATTTATTTAAATAAGATTAGAATTGTTCTAATTGATTTATTCACAACCGGTTTAATATGGAGAACCTAAAGGGTCACACCATAAAAGGAAGAAGAATTATTTAAGAAGAAAATGGCATGATAGTAATAATGCATTAAGTGTAATTAATTTAATCTATGGTGATAGAATAAATTAAATATCTTAATGTTTATTATTTAATATTTTAGAAATATTAAATATAAATTAATAAGAGGAGTCTTATTAATATTATTATTATAATTATTATTTTAATTCTAAAGGAGTTTAGGAATTAATATAATATCAGTACTCTCTCTCTCAATCCTAATAAGATAAGGATATAAATTAATTAAAAGTATTTAATTAATTAATTAAATAAAATCCTATTCTAATTAGATTAGGAGGGTTAACCTAATATCTATATAAGAGAGTCTTATATCAGAAATAAGGTACGTGAATTTTTCCAAATGTTGGGAGTACACATATTCTATAGAGATAGAAACAAGGGTTAAGCCAAATAACCCATCTTCCTGAGTTCTTCATCTTTCTTGGTGGATCACCGTTAGAGGCCAAACATTTGGGTGGCTGACATTGATCAAGGGAAGGAGCCACTACAAAGGAATCAAAGGAATCAAAGGAGTAGAACTTGTACCTGAGGAAGCTTGGATCTTGAAAGGTATAATTCCATCATCTCCTTCTATGTATTGACTGATAATTGATGCATAAGAAAGATCATGGTTGAGGGTTTGTAAGAAAATTTTAAAATTTGATTTTTCATCCCTTTCGCTGCATTTATGTAATTTGATTGCATGCTTATGTTTCTAGCAAACCCAACAGTGGTATCAAAGCCAATCTTGTGCTAATTATCAGTTTATGTGATTCCATACATGTATGATATGCGATTAGATCGAGTTCTTGGGCAACAAAAAATTTTTCTGATTCTGCGCAGCTGCGCCGGTGCAAGGCCTTCTTGCTGCGCAGCTGCGCCGGTGTCTTGTCCTGTTTTTCATGCTGCGTCGATTCCCTTTATATTCCTGGCGCAGCTGCGCCACTGGACAGGAACTGAAATATTTTTTTTTTATTTTATTTAATTAAATGAATGGTTTATTTAATTAATAAAGGTTTAAAATAAAGATGTTTATTTTATATGAAATGAGATTTCAGAATTGCTAAAATTAAAGAGTTTAATTTGGAATTATTTTTTAATGAAATAAAGGAGTTTATTTTTCCAAAAATAAAGTTTAGCAAACTTTTGCCCATTAACTAATATTAATACATATATGGAATGAATTTATTTTCATGAGAGTTTTATTGATACGTATGATGATATGTATGTTAATAAAAGGGATTGATTATGGACTATGACCAATGTGATTGAATTTTATTTTGGATGAATGCTTGAATGTATGGGTTTTATAAAATGGGGTCTGCGTACCTCGTCTTCTCTGGTTTTATTCTCGGTGTAAAATTGTATCTCCCTCCTATGTACTTCCTCTTGACTGCTGATCAAGGTTTCTATTTAATTATAAATAGTTTATGTAATAATTATAAATAGTTTATGTAATAGAGATAGTTAGAATTATCTTGAAGAAACTGGAGACCAAGGAACAAGGAGCGCGTGAAGACCTGTTTGTATGGAGCCCGGGTTTAAATGTAATAGTTACATTTAAAAATTAAATTCTTGCACTCCTAGGTTTGACCTTTTGGTTCACTTGGTGGCTCTAGTGAACCAAACTAGAATAAAAGTCCATAATCAATCCGGGTAGAATATATTATTCTATATTGCATGCAAAATATTATATATATTATATTTTATGTAAACATGCTTCGCATGTTTATTAAAATGACGCGTATTTTATATATATGTGTGTGTGTGTGTGTGCATGCGCGCTAAACAAGATGAGACAAATAATAACAAACCCCTCAAAGAAATAATATTAAGTTCGAAGCGTTCAAATGATATTTGGAATATCGAACGCCGCCTTTTAGCATGATTAATTAATAGAGTATTAAATATTTAATATGAGTTTGTTGTGCTATCCACAAGGCGAGTATTGAGTATTTAAGATGTTAATTAATCACATTTGATGCTTATCAAGAAAATTGAACGATCTAGTCTTGTAGTGCTATCCACAAGGATGAACATTTTTCTTTTTTAAATTTATGGAAGTGCTAGGCTGGACTTAGCTTAAATCATTTTAGTTCGAATGTGCACACAAATGACCGTTATGATTTAAGAGACAAAATAAAAGGAGTTACATGGTGATGTAATTGACAAGAGTTGTCTACCTATTTATTTGTAATCGCTTGTTGTGTTATCCACAAGGTTATATACATTTGAAATGGGATCCTTAATCTCACTAGCAAATCTTTAATTAGATGTTGCCGAACTATATAAGTGAGGGTAATATAGTTTGATGAAAATAGTGGGAGATACCAATTTAAAATAAAGAACTAAATTTATTTTGGTATGCAAAGTTAATAAAATAAATGTTTGCCAAAAATGTTATCTTTTCACATGCAGAATTTTAAAAATGTCAAAATCACTAATCTCACTACGAAGCATACTTGATGCAAATAAGCTTACCGGCCCGAATTATGAGGACTGGCTAAGAAATCTGAGAATTGTTCTCACTGCTGAAAAGATTTCTTATGTCCTAAATTCAACTATCCCTGAATCTGTTTTGAAAACAGTCTCTGAGGAAGAGATTGCCACTTTCAATAAATGGCAAGATGATGCATCTGTGGCTCAATGCATCATGCTCGCATCCATGAATAACGAGCTTCAGCGTCAGCACGTAAATATGGATGCTCCTGTTATGCTGCTTCACCTCAAAGAGTTGTATGGTGAACAGAGTAGGGCTGCTAGATATGAGATATCTAAGGAGCTCTTCCGATCTCGGATGACCGAAGGCACTGCCATCGAGACTCATGTTTTGAAGGTAATTAATTTGATTGAACGCCTTAGATAGCTTGGGTTCATCATGGATGGGGAGTTGAGTCAAGACTTGGTCTTACAGTCACTCTCTGAGACCTTCTCGCAGTTTGTGGTTAATTTTCACATGAATAAGCTAGATGTCAGCTTGCCTGAGCTGCTTAACATGCTGAAAACTGCAGAAGGTCACTTCTCATCCAAGAAGAACCATGTCTTGATGGTGGATTCTTCCAATAAAAGGAAGAGGCCCAAATTGTCTTCTAAAAAGAAGAAATCCAAGAAGGCTAAGGGAAAGGGGAAAGAAAAGGAACAAAAGAAACCTGAACCAGCTAAAGGAATGTGCTTTCATTGCAACGAGCCGGGACATTAGAAGAGGAACTGCAAGAAGTTTCTAGAAGAGAAGAAGCTTGGAGAAGCTCTGACTTCCCATCAAGGTTTGTTTATGATTGAAATTAATTTTTTTGAAAGTCATAAATCTACTTGGGTATTGGATACCGGCTGTGGGTCTCACATATGTAATACTGTGCAGGGACTGGTCAGAAGTAGAAAGCTGAACAATGAAGAGGTGATCCTACTAGTGGGGAATGGAGCAAAGGTTGCTGCATTAGCTGTAGGAACTTATTATTTAGCAATGCCTTCGGGCAAGTCCATTTATCTTAACAACTGTTATTATGTTCTGAATGTTATTAAAAACATTATTTCAATTTCTGTATTAGATATGGAAGGTTTTGACGTTATTATAAAGAACAATGGTTGTTCTATTTATAAAGACGATGTTTTATATGGTATTGGAAATTTGCGAAATGGACTTTATACACTTGACTTACAAGAAAATATATTTCAAATTGAACAAACTAAGAAAAGGAAAAGAGATGATATTAATTATACCTACATGTGGCACTATAAACTCGGTCATATCAATGAAACAAGATTATCCAAGTTTCATAAGGATGGGCTCCTAGAGCTATCCGATTATGAATCATATCCAACTTGTGAATCTTGTCTCATGGGTAAAATGACTAAATCTCCTTTTAGTGGAAAAGGAGAAAGAGTTACAGAGTTGTTGGCATTGATTCACACAGGCGTTTGTGGACCTATGACAACAAGTGCACGGGGTGGGTATTCTTATTTTATTACTTTCACTAATGATCACTCAAGATTTAGATATGTGTATTTAATGAAATACAAATCAGAATCATTTGAAAAATTCAAAGAGTTTAGAAGTGAAGTAGAGAAACAAACGGGCAAGAGTATTAAGATACTTCGATCAGATCGAGGTGGAGAATACTTAACCGGTGAGTTTCTCAATTGTCTCAAAGAAAATGGTATAATCTCACAATGGACTCCTCCAGGTACACCACAGTTAAATGGAGTATCTGAAAGGAGAAATCGAACACTGTTGGACATGGTACGATCCATGATGAGTTTTACCGACCTTCCAATTTCTTTCTGGGGTTATGCCCTAGAAATGACTGCATACCTACTTAACAAGGTACCTACCAAATCTGCCCCAAAGACTCCATATGAGATGTGGAAAGGGAGGAAATCAAATCTTAAGCATGTTAAGACTTGGGGTTGTCCAGCTTATGTCAAAAAGTTTGAAAATGATAAGTTACAGACTACATTCGATAAGTGTAGATTTGTGGGATACTCTAAAGAAACCGCAGGGTATTATTTCTATCATCCTACTGATCAAAAGGTGTTTGTTGCGAAACATGCTACCTTCTTAGAGAAAGAGTTTATCCATGAAGGGGTCAGTGGGAGTAAGATATATCTTGAAGAAGTTGAAGAATCACAAATTACCACGGATCAAAGTTAGGTACCTGACCAAGTAGAAAAACCTACTGTACCACACGCTGTTCATAAATTTGGAAGAGTACCAAAGATACCTGAGAGGTATGAATTCGTTATAGAGGATGACGATGAGGTACACATCATGAATGATGATGATTCATTGAATTACAAACAGGCTATGAGTAATAAACACTCAGAGAAATGGTAGATGACCATAAAATCTAAAATGGATTTGGAAGCTATGCTCAAGTCCATTTGAATTTTTCTTGCGATTGCAGCTTATTTTACTTAATCTGGCAAAATGGACGTGGAGACGCCCTTCCTTAAATATACATTATTAGGAGAATGTATGTATGATACAGCCAGATGGTTTTTATTTCAATGGTTGAAGAAAATCATGTATATGAGCTACAACAATCCATTCGTGGATTGAAGCAAAATTCTCGTAGATGGAACTTTCGTTTTGATGAGACAATCAAAGAGTTAGATTTTATCAAAAACGAGGATGAACCATGTGTGTACAAGAAGGTTAGTGGGAGCGCTGTTTCATTCCATGTATTATATGTTGATGATATATTATTGATAGGGAATGAAATTCCTATGCTAAAATCAATCAAAATAAAGTTGTCTAAACATTCCTCCATGAATGATTTGGGTAGAACATCCCGCATTGGGGATATAAATCTGTATTAATAGATTTAAAAGGATGTTCAGCTTAACCTAAGGAAAAGTATATTCATTAGATGCTAAAGGCGTTTAGCATGGCAAACTCCAAAAGAGTGCCTCATGATGATGAGCCATGGAGTGTATCTCTCTAAAATTGTCCTCAGTAAAAGAGAGATCGCATGAGTTACTATCATGTATGCAATGAAATATATGAGACTTGAAGTTGATCAGTCAGATTCTGGAGAAGATCATTGTGAAACAGTGATAAACATCCCAAAGTACTTAACTGACACTAAGGATGTCATCATGACACGTGATGGGTCTGAATAAATCTAGAGTGCTAAATAGACTCAAGTTTTCAGACTGACCAAGACGACAGTAAATCCACTATAGGGTAAGTCGTTACCTTGAAAGGTGGTGCAGTGAATTGAAACGGTTCCAAACAGCAAAAGGTTGCTGATTTAGTGACAAAGACAAAGTATATAACTGTAAGTGAAGCTGCAAGTTGATGTTTCGGATGAAAAGTTCATTACAGAACTAGGAATAGTTCCTAAGTCTCATCTTGAATCTAAAACATGTGATGTGGCACTTTGATTAAAGAAATCATTGAAAGAAGAGCATATAGACTCTCAAGATAACATTGCAGATCCATTTACTAAAGCTCTAACATAACAGTAGTTTGATCGTCACTTAGAGAAGATGGGTATGAGATACCATGGCGATTGGCTTTAGTGCAAGTGAGAGATTGATAGTAATGTGCATACAAGCCAATCATGTATGATGATAAAGCACATACTTTGTAAACAGTATTATTTATTTATTAATAAAATATTCATTTAAGGCATTTAATTATCTACATGGTGCTGTTTTTTATAATATGTAAAGAGCCCATAGTTTTAAGCAATGCTTTTAGAATCTTGATGAGATCATGCTAATGAGATCTAAATTCTTAGAAAGCTTAAAAACTAAAATAGTTCCCAATTGTGGGATTACTAAAATGGGGATTAGTAAATCCGGATAGATTGGTACATATGTTGCTTGCTCATTGGATGAAGATGACTGATCTCATAGTCATTTGTGTGGAGACACTAAAGCAAGCATGTAGGTGCTTATTGGAGAATAAGTTCACTGAACATGACTCGCTATGGAATACCTAATGGAGTTTTACTCGCCTGTCAATAGGAATTCCTAATGTGATAGTAGTACAAGTGATCCTTAGACTTGAGATCATCATAGTATCTTGTATGTAACAAATTATACTTTGACTTATTCCTTAAGGCCTTTTAAGGCATATATAGGGTATGCTTGGGTATAATGAGTTGCATATGGAGATAATGTATGATCAATAAAGAATCTACCACCTCTAGTAAAAGAGGAGATATGTCCTATGTGATTCATTAAATGACAACCCAGGAATCCTTGGCTAAGGTGGAATGAAATTAGAAAGAGGTTTCTAATTTGCATTATTTGGAGTTGTACGTTTTCTAATCGAAATACATATGATTAAATAAATTAAGACTTAACAGTAAATTCATGTCTTATATCTAATTGGGACATTGTATGGTGGAAGAATTGAATTGTATAGTAACTATTAACTCACAGGTTCTTTTATGATTAATGTTGAAATCTATATTATCTGGAAAGTCGTTGATCGCTAGGGAGGCTTATCCCCATTGTAGAATAAATGTTATTTATTTAAATAGATTATTAGTTTAATTTATTTATTTAAATAAGATTAGAATTGTTCTAATTGATTTATTCACAACCGGTTTAATATGGAGAACCTAAAGGGTCACACCATAAAAGGAAGAAGAATTATTTAAGAAGAAAATGGCATGATAGTAATAATGCATTAAGTGTAATTAATTTAATCTATGGTGATAGAATAAATTAAATATCTTAATGTTTATTATTTAATATTTTAGAAATATTAAATATAAATTAATAAGAGGAGTATTAATAATATTATTATTATAATTATTATTTTAATTCTAAAGGAGTTTAGGAATTAATATAATATCAGTACTCTCTCTCTCAATCCTAATAAGATAAGGATATAAATTAATTAAAAATGTTTAATTAATTAATTAAATAAAACCCTATTCTAATTAGATTAGGAGGGTTAACCTAATATCTATATAAGAGAGTCTTATATCAGAAATAAGGTACGTGAATTTTTCCAAAGGTTGGGAGTACACATATTCTATAGAGATAGAAACAAGGGTTAAGCCAATAACCCATCTTCCTGAGTTCTTCATCTTCCTTGGTGGATCACCGTTAGATGCCAAACATTTGGGTGGCTGACATTGATCAAGGGAAGGAGCCACTACAAAGGAATCAAAGGAATCAAAGGAGTAGAACTTGTACCTGAGGAAGCTTGGATCTTCAAAGATAGAATTCCATCATCTCCTTCTATGTATTGACTGATAATTGATGCACAAGAAAGATCATGGTTGAGGGTTTGTAAGAAAATTTTAAAATTTAATTTTTCATCCCTTCCGCTTCGTTTATGTAATTTGATTGCATGCTTATGTTTCTAGCAAACCCAACAGATTGCTTTGCTGGTTACCATCAAATCATGGTCGCTGAAGAGGATAGAGAGAAGACAGCCTTCATCACTCCCTAGAGAACCTTCTACTACAGACATTTATCCTTCGGCCTTATCAATGCTGGTACCACATACGAGCTAGCCATGATGGCCCTGTTTCACGACATGATGCATAAGGAGATAGAGGTTTATGTGGATGACATCATCGTCAAATCCCGGAGGGAGGATGATCACATCAGCCATCTTAAAAAGTTATTCAACAGGTTGCGTAAGTACAACCTCAAACTGAATCCGGCCAAATGTGCTTTTGGTTTCAAATCGCGCAAGTCACTGGGATTTCTGGTGAGTAATAGAGGCATTGAGCTGCATCCCGCAAAGATTAAAGCCATCACAGAGATGCTAGTGCCTCGAACAGAGAAGAAAATACGAGGGTTTCTGGGGAGAACCAATTTCATAAGCCGTTTCATTTCCCAGCTCACAGCAACGTGTGAACCCATTTTCAAACTACTAAGGAAGAATTCCTCCACAAAATGGAATGAAGATTGTCAAAAAGCCTTCCTTGCCATCAAGAAGCAGTTGATCGAAGCACCTGTCTTGGTACCCCCGAGGGATGAAGTTCCCCTATTTATGTACTTGACAGTCAATGCCAACACAATGGGCTGTATGCTGGGACAAAAAGATGACAGTAGCAAGGAAAGAGCTATCTACTACATCAGTAAAAGATTAAGCAGCGGCGAACAGAAGTACACTCTGATTGAGAAAACATGTTATGCGTTAGCATGGGCCACCATGAGGCTACATCACTATCTGCATGGGCACACAACCTATCTCATATCCCGCATGGATCCACTGAAGTATTTATTTAACAAACCAATATTGAATTGTCGATTGTCCAAACGGCAGTTGATCCTCCAACAGTTCGACATTGTCTACGTGACTCAAAAGTCTATCAAAGGTCAGGGCATTGTAGATCAATTGGCCAAAGCTTCGTCAGGGGATTTTGAACCCTTGGAAACTTATTTCTCGGATGATGGGATCATGACCATTCAAAAAATTCGACAAGAGAATACAGTCCAACCCTGGAAAATGTATTTCGATGGAGCAGTGAACATGGAAGGGCCTGGAGCTGGAGCAGTCCTTGTCTCTGGTATAGGAGAACAGTAACATGTGGCTACCAAGTTGCAGTTTGTCAAAACCAACAACATGGCTGAGTATTAAGGCTACATAATGGGGTTGAAATTAGCCCAGTCCATGGGTATCAAGCGTTTACTAGTCTTTGAGGATTCTGAATTGGTCATTAGATAAACTAACGGGGCGTATCACACCAAAGAATTGCAGTTGCTGCCCTATCACCGGCAGGTTATCAACATATCCACGGATTTTGAAGAAATAACCTTCATCCACATCCCTCGAGGAAGGAATGACTTCGCTAATGCATTGGCAACGTTAGCTTCCCTGATCCACATATCTGGTAGAAGGAGAATTCCCGACATCAAATTCACAAGCCAAAAGGTCCCGACATATGGGAATTACATTGGAGAAATATCAGATGAGATACCTCCTATCAAACAGCCTTGCTATCAAGATATAAAGAAATATATGTGAGATGGATCTACACCTGCTGGGCAAGCCAAGCTGGACGAAAGAGGATTCACAATATGGCTATGAAGTTTTATCTAAGCGGAGACGCACTCTATAAGAGGGATACTGAAATAGGCCTGTTAAGATGCCTCGATAAAGATCAAGCCCAGATATTGATGGATGAAGTACACGGTGGAATCTATGGTCCACACATGAGCGGTCATTTACTGGCCAAGAAGATATTGAGAACAGGGCATTATTGGATCTCTCTCAAAGCTGACTGTGATGATCACATCAGGAGGTGCTACTAATGCCAAGTCCATGGAAATGCTATTCACGCTCCTCCAAATAAGCTGCATAATATGAGTTTGCCATAGCCTTTCTCCATGTGGGGAATGGATGTGATCGGGCCAATAGAGCCCAAAGCTAGCAATGGTCATCGATTCATCTTCACCATGATTGATTAATTCACCAAATGGGTTGAAGCTGCCTCCTTTCCCAAAGCCACCAAAGAGGTAATCATTAGTTTCATCAGAAACGATGTCGTCTGTCGATATGGACAACCAGAGGTGATCATCTCAGACAACACCAAGAACCTAAACAATCAGATGATGAGAGATTTATGCAGCAAGTTCCATATCAAACATCTCAATTCCGTCATCTATCGGTCCAAGATGAATGGTGCTGTCGAAGCGGCCAACAAGAATATCAAGAAGATCATGCAAAAAATGTTAGCCAATCACAAAGGATGGCCCGACCTATTGCCTCTAACTCTGTTAGCATACAGGACATCAATGCGTACTTCTATTGGGGCTACCCCCTACTCATTGGCCTATGGCATGGAAGCAATACTTCCCACAGAAGTAGAAATGGAGTCCTTGAGAGTGTTAATAGACGCTTAGATGGAAGAAGATCAGTGGTTGCAAGAACAGTACCATCATCTGTCCTTGATAGATGAAAAGAGGGCTACAACTATTTTCTATGGGCAGTTATATCAGCAAAAGATTGCCCGATCATACAAAAAGAAGGTCCAAATTTGACAATTCAAAGAAAATGACCTTGTATTGAAGAAAGTTCTAGCCAATCAAGACGAAGCTAAAGGAAATTTTGCCCTAAATTGGGAAGGCCCTTTCATTGTCAAAGAAGTGTTGACAGGAGGAGCTATCAGGTTGCAAGAAATGGATGGGAACGAATTTCCCCAGCTTATCAATTCAGACACCGTGAAAATGTATTATGTATAAAACATCTGCCAGCCATCATCCTGGTCCTGCGAATCAAATCTAATCAGTTCGGGTTTTCATAAAATCCTGAACTACGAATGACCTGATCTCCCTTAACCCGGGAATACGTAGGCAGCCATTCCTGGTTCGGTCAGACCAAACAAAAAATTCAAAAACCCTCCAAACCAAAAAAAAAGTCTAAAACCCATCAAACCAAACTCAAACCCAAAAGAAACACTTCTCAAACCTTTCACACAAAACTCAAACTACGAATGACCTGATCTCCCTCGACTCAGGAGTACGTAGGCAGCCATTCATAGTGCGGTTTGACCAGCAAAGAAAAAAAACCAATAAAAACCAGTTCTAAGATACCAAAACCTTATAAAACCCAAATACTATCAAGTCTCCCTAGTCAAGAGTCCCTGCTGAGATATTCTCCGACATCTCAATGTCAATCTATCAAGGAAAAGCTCATAATACATCAAGCCAGCAAGTCATGAAAGAAGTGGTAATCACTCAGCAATGACAATATATATCCAACAGGGAAGTGAATCAAAATATATTTCTCTACTATATAATACTATTTGATATATACACTGTATCTTGTACATGACAAAAATGGCTGATCTAGTATGTGCAGGAAAAATAAAGCTACTCTATAAACCCGTGGACAAACGGGATAGCAGTGCCATCATGGCATCCCTCTTAGAAGATGGAGGAGCATCTGCAAGCTCATGGCCCTCAGTCTCCATACGAGCAAGAACATCCACAGCCATCTGCATAGTGCTGCTGTGGCCATCTATAAAAGCACTCATATTTGCAACTAGGCTATGTGTATATGATCTGAGGGCAGTGCTATCAGCAACATAAACATCTCGGGTAGCTATGGCCTCGTCCCTATCAACATAAGCGGTATCCCGGGTGACTAATGCCTCCTCAATCTCCTCAAAAGTTGCATCTCGGGTAGATTGAGCCTCGTATCTCTTAACAAATGTTGCATCCCGAGTGGCTCGAGCCTCGTATCTATCAGCAAAAGTTGTATCTCTGCTAGAAAGGGCTATCAACATCAACGCCCTAGCCTAATCTCTCTCGAAAGTTATCCGAGCCATTGGCGACAACCCCCAACGAAGCATCGGGAAGGATCTGGTGATGAAGCCGTTGAGAACTACTTCAACGAGGGTCAGATTGAAGGACACTATTAGCTGTTGGCGACAACTCCAACGAAGGATCGAGAATGAGCCGGTGATGAAAATAGTGTATAAGTTCATCCCCACAGATGACAGATGATGGAATCTGGTATACAAATCCCCGCGAGAGTACAAAGAAGGATCGGTGATTCAATCGACCATTGTAAACTACCTTTCAAGTAGACACCGAGAAGGTTCAGTGACGGTGAATTCTGCAAGATACCGTTCGAGTAAGCGTCAAGAGAATTCATCAAGGGCTATCACGGATGACATTATCCCCAGCAAAAAATGGCATAACCAGCCAGTGATAGCCCTAACACCACGAAGGTATCTAACATTCATAACATATCATACCATGCATTGCATTACATTTTCATATATCATATTTCTAGTGTCTAGCAATCTTTATCATGTTCATTCCATTCCATTGCATAAACATGACAAAGAGGGGCATCTGTAGACATTCAAAATTTTGCATTCCTGTTACTAACCCTGCAAGAGGGAAAAACTGTCTTTTACCTTCTGGAGATAACCCTGGAAGTTTAAATCAAATCTCAGCCCCAGCGACAATTCCAGGATGTCAAGTCAAGCCCCGGCCATAACCCGGGAGGTACAACAGCCTTAGCGACAACATCGAGAAATCAATCTCAGTCTCGGGGACAACACCGGGATGTCAGTCAATCCCCGACCACAACCCGGGAGGTACAGTAGCCCCGACGACAACACCGGGATGTCATGTCAAGCCCCGGCCACAACCAAGGAGGTACAACAGCCCCGACGACAACACCGGGAGATCAATCTCAACCCCGATGACAACATCGGGATGTCAAGTCAATCCTAGCCACAACCCGGGAGGTATAGGAGCCCCGACGATAACATCGGGAGATCAATCTCTGCCCCGACGATAACACCAGGATGTCAAGCCAAGCCCCGACCACAACCCGAGAGATGTAATCACCCCATAGACAACCCTGGGAAGCCAAATAAACTTTGGAGACAACCCTGAAGCTCCAAATTATCCCCAAAGACAACCTTGGGAAGCCAAGTCAACCTCAGAGACAACCCTGAGGAAGAACAGAGTCGGCTGGAATCAAACCTCAAAGACAACCTAGAGAAAAATAGCCGAAAACCTGGCCAACACAGAAGACAACCCCTAGAGGGGCAAAATGGTCATTTTACTAACTTGAAGCCAATTCAGTCAAAATTATGTCGAATTGATGCAATGAAGGTCAGAAAGAGCCATAACATCGATCCCGAGTGAAAACAGCACAATACAGCTCAACGAATAAACTGCGAAAAAACAAATGTCCGGTTATAAACCCATCTTCCTGGGTTCGGAAAAAGGTTAAGTCCCATGTCATTGTGTCACTCCCGGAGAGAGCTTTCCAGAAAGGTATAACACGCCTCAAACGAAAGCTCTGATCAAAAGTTATGAAGGTTCGAGCCTGAGATCGCGTTGCTCAAAGTGCACGTACTTCGAGATGACGAGACCCAAGGGAGTGGGCCCCACTTGGGGAGCCACAGGTAGACTTGCGGCTGTCGCGAGTGCACTTACAACCATTGGATCTTTAAATATAACCACCCTTGCCAAAAAAAGAAAGAAAAAAAAAATAAGAAAATGCTCTGAAACTCCGCCTATTGCATCCCTTAGCCCTACTTCTAGTACTCCAAACTTCAATTTTATTCTTCTAACATGTTTGTATACGTATATTCTATAACATATCAAACATTAACCGGTGGAAACGTCCGTTTAAAGCCTACTGAGTGGAAAAAAGCTAGTGTAGCAGTCCATTGTAAGTTTTTTACGATTAGAACTCATTTCTTACTTTATTACGTATATGTCAACATGCTCGTAAAGTATCATCTTCTAGTTTTGCCCGAAACTCAGTTCCGTGGCCGTTTTAGCTAACTTTTTAGTATATATTAGTATATATATACGTTTTTCTTCGTTTGCACGGCCTGGATCGTTGATCTGTGGCTTTTACTCGCTTTTATGTATATATATATACGTACTAAAGATTTCCAATTTATGGTCCTTTACAGCTTTTGTATATATATATTCATGGCGAGTAAATATCGATTTCAATTATTCATTCGATATGAATTTGTTTTAATATAAATTCGGTGAATTAGATTTATTTAAATCTAGCCCTTTCTACCTTTCAAATGGTTCAAAATAGGTCCAACTGGAACCGGGAAGCTAGAATGACTAAGATTTATTTAAATCTAACTTTCTTTCTAGTTTTGTTAAATATTAAAGTAACCTCGCAACTTTTAGATCTCTACCTAGGGGAACGAGAAGCGTTGGCTATGCGCATCCTTAATTTTGTGACGTCTGGATGTAAATATACATTCTTTGTGAATATCTGTGTTGTGCATGTTTTCTTGGTCTTTCTCTGTGAGCCTAGGAATCGTGGGATTCATGATCAAACTGATCAAAATCTGATTTTCACGATGGATAACTCTATATTACAAATGTACCTTGCCAGTTTTTCTGTAAAAATGTACATTCGAAGGACCTTAAAACTATTATCCGGGTTTAAGCTTTCAAACATAATGCAATATGGTTTATCGTGCCAGAGTCACTCCGATGGCTGTCATACCTATGAGAAGACTGACACTTGTATATATATTTTGTGGTCGAGGATGCTTCGCAGCCCGACAATCACCATCCAAATCGAGCCAAAGGCTAAAAAGAATAAAATGGAAAGTATCAACATGCTTTAATTCCTACGTGAGCGTAAGGGTTTGAAAACCAACCTTTCAAAACATTATTTTCGTATCTCGTCTAAAAATGAACTTTTGCAAATCAAATCAAACCCTTCGTATATAGGTTCAATGAAGCATGACAATACTTTCAAATCAATCAAACGTAGGCTCAATTACTTCCAGCATACACACACACATTGCAATTTAAAACAGAAATATTAAAAATATGTGATACCGTGTTTCACAGGAGTTTGGGGGTTCCTAGCACCTTCCCCCTACTTAACCAAACCCCCTGACTTTAGTATCTCGATTTCAGGACCAAGTTTCGACAATATCCCGTAATTGGGCCTACTTGCAAAAAAAATCAAACAAAACTCGGTTGAATTGGTACAACCATTTCAAAACTACCAACTGGCGACTCTGTAAACCTTTCAAAATAGTCGACATGATACATGTTGGCTTTTTCATAAAAAACTTCACCCTTCATAAAACAGATAAGACAAATAAGGGTAGAAAACAAACAAAATTTAGGAAGAGAGAAAGATCATGTTCAAAGAGAGAAGATTTTTTCTCGACGTCGACACGGAAAGGTGTGAGGAAAGCTTCCACGAGCTGAAGAAGAGGTTGAGTACGACACCTGTTTTATCTCTTCTGGATAGCACATAAAATTTCGTGTTGTATAGTGATGCGTCACATAAAGGACTAGGTTGTGTGCTTATGCAAAACGACAAGGTCATTGCGTATGCGTTACGTTAACTGAAGGATTATTAGAAGGGGTGTCCGAGCCATGATTTGGAGTTGGCCACAGTAGTGTTCGCTCTGAAGATCTGGAGACACTATCTCTATGAGGAGAAGTGTGAAATATATGACACCCCCAAATCCGAGTACTTCAATTCCACGGAATTTGGTGCTCACTATCTAAATAAAACATAACTACTGCCCATAATAAGGAATGCAAAATAAATTACAACCTTAAATAAATAATAAAATCTTCCTTATCAAAAGGATTACAACCTTACTCAAAATATCCCAGGGTTATCTAACCTTAACATAAACAATTTGGGGAAAATAAACATCACATAATAAAGTCTTATGTCTTATTACAAATCATAATCATCGAATACAACAAGCCTTCACTTGTTCACCTTGGCCTTGCCCTTACTAGTTGATGGTTCATCAACTCTTTTGACTTTAGCTGCAATGGTTATTTAATTGCAAGAGTGAGCAAACAAAGCTCACTTGAAATAACAACAATAATAATGATGACATAATATTTGAATAGCTCCAACTGAATTAATAATAATAATTCATTCATCGATAATCAAGAATAAGATTTAGGATTCATCTGAGGGTCATAAGACTTTGAACTATGTCCTAGGTTATAAATATTTCTATTTAAAATCTTTAATAGTCGTTAGACTATATGGACTCTTAACTCATACTTAGGGGGATTAGCCCTTCGTACCATTGTGCACAAATATCTTAACGCTTTCGCATGGTAATTCCCTATTAAATAAGGTTGTTCATCTCAGTATTTTAATAACAAGTCCGCACCAAAGAAAGTTTGGTTTGGATAAGCTTCAAGGGAAATTTAAAGTTCAACTATCATCAACTAAGGAGTAGTTGAATCAACTTACAATTATTTAGAATTTGATAATAAAAGAATTAAGAAATAACTAGGAGTCATAAAAATAGACATCATATTTGATAATCCTGCTTTAGAAATAACTTAAAGCATTTGAAAGACAATATAGACCTTGCTTGAAAAATTAAGTCAAGGTCACCACAATTCAATAATGAACTTGTTCAATAAGATAAGTATTAGAAAACTTGCTCAACGAAAGAGTATAATTAGAAGACTTGCATAAACGTAAAAGAAAGGTTTAGGAAAACTTGCCTCAAGCGCAAGCTACACTTTACAATTTATAAATCACTTTCTCAATCGTCCTACATATTACATTACATTTACAATACCAATTAGTTCATAACCATTACGTTAAACCATTGAACTTTTTACTTACGTTCAATTTAATAACATGGTTTGTAAACTTAACTCGCTTAACTAACCACATACGTGAGTCTAAACTCACAACATGCATATCATACGTGTATAACACTTTAAACTATCAAAATCATATCCTATGATAACATTATCTATGTACACACATAACATATTAATATGAGACTTCAAATTGTCTTAAACATGTCCACAATATGTTATCTTATTGTTTAATATACTTAACATGTCATCACATTAAGTTAGCTAATCACGTAATGCATCAAAACTTCATGGAACACAAATAAATTTCTCGGACAGCATGTACACCCGCTGGGGCTGGTGTTTCTAGGCCAAAAGACCCGCTGGGGAGGGTCCCCCTGCTGGTGGGTTCCCCGACTAGCGAATTGTGCAGAGAAAAAGCCAATTTGGCTTGTTTCTTCGCACCAAAGTCCGATTTTAACTAACACAATGCATATGAAACTTTATAAAAATAAAATCTTAAACTTCTAACATGTTTTTAACATACATAAACACCACAACACATAATCAAAATACTTAATTTTATGATTTTAAAGAAAACACCATTTTTAAGCGTTCTTGAAGAAAATTAACACTGTGACTTTATTTTTAAACCAAATCAAACAATTCAAAGCATGTTAATTTTTTTTCTTGATATATTATCATAATCTATAATCAATTTACATAATATATCACAATCAAACACGAATTTTGATAATTAAAGACTATTTTTCAAAGTTAGTTCACTGTAAATTGCTATGAACATGATTTCTTCATGTTCATCATATTTACGTGAATTGAACAACATAAACAATCATATATCATATATATAAGCATGTTATAACACAAATTACATATACACTTTATGTTTTCATTAATTTCATACTAAATCATATATACAGTGAACTAAAACTTGAAGAACCTATAAACAAAATTCTAAAAACTACAAGATACGGTTATACCCTTTGATTAGTGAGGAAGAAGATGATGGTATAGTTTGATTCTCTCAAAGGCTCTTCCCCTTTCCTCTTCTTCTTCTCTCTTCTTTTCTCTCTAGCTCTCTTCTCTGTTCTTTCTTTCTAATACTGACTAACTTTTCTTTATTTTAACTAACGTGTAATACATATAATGTAACTGACATATATTATACATATAATACATATAATTATACAATATACATAGCTATCAAATTCTTAATTCACATAATAAATACATCAGTTATAATTTTTGAAAATCAAAAGCCCTAAGGCTTTGTTTGGTAAAAACCCCTTTAATTTTAAAAACAGATTTTTGGACTTAAGGCCTTGTTTGGTAAAACAGGATTAAAATAGGTGCAAGGGCCTTGTTTGGCAAAACTAATTTAAAAATCCTTTTTATTTATTTAATAAATCGTTTAACACATACTTTTCTACATCACACTTTATTTAATTAAATCCCAACATCTAATTCAATTAAATTAAAGCTAACATCAATTAACCAAATAAAATTTATCACATAACAATTATAATTACTAGCTAATCATAATCTCATGTAATAATTATCACATAAAATTTATTTAATTTAATTATCTCAATTAAATTAGAACTATACCATAAAATTATTATACATCAATTAAATTAAATATTAAATATTTATTTAATTAACATATTGCACGTAATTAAATTACTCCACAACAATCACATAAATTAATTATTTAACTCAATAAATAAATAAATTAAAATATTTATTTAATTCAATAAATATTAAAATTAATATATAAAATTCTCATTCGTTACAAAATATATACAGACCATAAGAGTCTGAAATATATTTTTACACAGAAGGATTTGAACATGTGCAAGAGGAGATGGTTGGAATTGATAAAAGACTATGACTGTGCGATTTTATCCCATCCGGGTAAACTAATGTGGTTCCCGACGCCTTATGTAGAAAGGGTCGAGAGAAATTGATGTTGTTGACCGCCCATGATGAGGTAATTTCAGCGATGGAGAAATTAGAATTGGAGGTAAAATATCCTAATGAGTCTAACAAGAAACTGTTCCAACTAGAAATTGGTACAACTTTAGTGGATAAGGTTAAGGAAGCACAATTTCAGGATGAGGAATGTGAAAAGATTAGGAAGAGGATATCAGAAGGGGATGAACTGAAATTCAAAGTGGACAATGAAAGACTGCTAAGATTCGAGGGAATAATTTGGGTTTCGCAAGTGCCAAAGATTAAAGAGGAAATTTTGAGCGAGGCTCATAGTTCAAGATATTCGATTCACCCGGGGAGTACGAAGATTTGCCAGGATCTCCGATAGCATTTCTGGTGGCCGAATATGAAACGGGACGTTGCCGATTATGTGGCTAAGTGTTTGACATGTTAGAAAGTTAAAGCAGAACATCAGAGGCCGAGTGGGTTGTTAAAACCATTAGAAATCCTAGAATGGAAATGGGAACATATTACAATGGATTTCGTAGTAGGTCTTGCAACGACTCAGAGAGGTTTCAACGCAGTATGGGTTATCGTGGATGGACTGACGAAATGAGCGCACTTCTTATCGATCAAGATTAGATTCACCCTAGATCAGTTGGCAATGTTGTATATCAAGGAGATTATTTCAAGGCACGGAGTTCTAGTGTCAATAGTTTTCGATCGAGATCCGCGTTTCACATCAAATTTTTGGAAACGACTACAAGAATGCATGTGGACGCAGTTAAGAATGAGTACGACATATCACCCTCAGACCGACGAACAGAGTGATAGAACGATCCAGACATTGGAAGATATGTTAAGAGCATGCATCATGGATTTCAAAGAAAATTGGGATGATCACCTACCGTTAGTGGAATTCACTTACAACAATAGTTACCACGCAAGTATTGGCATGTCGCCTTATGAAGCGTTGTACAGTAGAAAGTACAAAACTCCATTATGTTGGGATGAAGTTGGAGAACGTCAATTGCTAGGACCAAAATTGGTACAACAGACAGCCGAGATCGTCAAGGTGATCAGGAAAAGATTAGTAGCTGCTTAGGATAGGCAGAAGAAATACGCCGATCCACACCGCAAGAATATAGAATTTGAATCCGGTAACATTTTTTTTCTTGAAAGTGTCTCCCTGGAAGGGAAAGATCATATTTGGCAAGAAGGAGAAATTGAGTCCGAGGTTCATTGGACCCTTTGAAGTGCTGTGAAGAATTGGTGAAGTTGCGTATGAGGTAGCCTTACCTCTGGCGTTAGAACACATTTATAATATTTTTCATATTTCAGTATTACGACCGTATAAACCCGATTACAAGCATGTCATAGAATATGAACCCCTACAATTTGAGAAAGACTTATCTTATGAACAAGTTCCTGTTAAGATAGTTGACAGGAAAGAGCAAGTTCTCAGAAACAAAGTGATACCTTCTCTTAAGGTAATTTGGAGGAACCATAACGCTGAAGAAGCTACGTGGGAACTCGAAGACCAGATGATGAAAACTTACTCTCATGTATTTGCTTAATCTATGTGTAAGCGATTCTGGAGACATAATCTTTATAAGGGGGGGGGGGAGATTGTAACGGGATGAATTAATTGAATCGTGATTCTGAGGGCAGAATCCTTTTAAAGGGGAAAAGATGTGACGAACGAGATTTTTGTAATTTATTTTAAATATTTATTGAATTAAATAAATATTTTATTGAATTATTTATTGATTTAAATAAATATTTGATGGAATTGTGGTAGATTAATTTAATTAAATGTGTTACATTAATTAAATTAATTTTGAATAATTTTATAGTTCAAAGTGTGAATTTAATTAAGATTATTAAATTAAATGAGTTATTATTAATTATAAGGTTATTCTAATTAATTTAATAATTAATTAGAAATTTAATAATTTATCATAATTAATAAATGAGAATTTTAATTATGTGATGATTTGATTTAATGTGTAGTATTGCCTTTTATTTAATTAACTTTAAAGAATATTATTTGATTAATTAAAGTGTGACAAATAAACTATATAATAAATAAGTAATTAAAATAAATGGGAAGGAGCCTTTTGTAACCAAAACAAACATAGCCTTAAAAACATGAGAGCAGTTAAGGCCTGATGCGCTTAACCGCTACCCATGTTGCATCGGTTATTGTTTATTCGTATTATATTATATATCAGACTTCATTCATAATTCATATCAGTCAAAAAACTTTTTATCATCATTGAGTAATCTAAACAACTTATCAAAGGTAAATTCTTAATCTCAAGTTTTAAATTTACGTTCTTAGTTTTTGCCATAAAAAGTCACTTAAGTTCTCTATAAAAGAAAATTCATGTTTGATTTGTTAAGAAGTTGATTATATGTGTTTATTAATGTGAATAATTCGTTTGTATATGATTTATATGTGATTTAGAGTAATTAAATCCATGAAATCATGTTTAAATTGTAGTTTTGTAGTTTACAGAGAAATATATTTGAATATGGCTTATATGTACAAAAATTCATGCTTCAATTGTATGCTAAATTGTAAATTGAAGATTGAATATGTTTATACATGTAAAAATAAAACTTAAACGGACTGATTCGGTGTTACAACGAATCTGTAATGTGTGATTTCATAAAAATTAACTTGGAAAAATAGCAAGAACATAAAAATTATGTGTTCCAATTTAGTTGTTTATGTAATCTAAGTTGTTAAAATCATGCTAAGGATGTTATTAAATATTTCTGTTATGTTCAGAACTTATGGTTAGTATTAAATTTGTTGTTTGAGCTTAATTTTGGCATAATTTGGCTCTTTCTGTGTTCTTCGTGAACTTTGTCTGCGCCTCACAGCGTCACGGTGCCGTTCTGTGAAGGAACCAAGCGCTGCAGCACCATTCTCAGTGCTGGCTGACGTATCACGGCGCCGCAGCGCCGGTTCTCTACCGGTTCTCTGAAGGAACCAAACGCTGCAGCGCCAGGCTCAGTGCTGGCTGACGTGGCACGGCGCCGCAATGTCGGTTCTATGAAGGAACCAAGCGCTGTCAGCGCCAGGCCAGTAGCCTGCTGATGTGGCTCGGCGCCGCAGCGTCGGTCCCCAGTTCAAACTAGGCGCTGCAGCGCCGGATAGCAGAATGGCCCAGAAAATTCTATTTAATTGTTCAAGTTCAAAAATGTAATTTAAAACCTAATGTAATGAACGTGAAAACGTGTTAATCATATATTGAGATTTTAAAACAGGTTATTAACATGTCAATGATGTTTTACGTGATTAGTTGATAAGGTCGAATACGTACACTTGTTGTTCATGAAGTCTAATAATGTGTTTAAGAGTTAACATTTGTGAATCCAATTAATATAATCAGATTCAGAGTTAATATAACATACTCGAGATGATAGTTGAGTTACTATTAATTTATGTTGTGAATATAATGGTATGTATGATTAATTGAAGAACGTGAATTATAATTGTAGCTTACGCACAAGGCAAGTTTTCTATCTCTGACTTGTTATCGTTATGCAAGTTTCTAAACCTTACTTTTACGTTACGCAAGTTTATAAATCCTTTTCTTTTATTAAACAAGTTCTTACTCTTATTAATTCAAGTTCATGATTCTATATGAGATGTTCTAATTCTTTTGAAGTAATACTTCGGTTATACAATGCTTATTCAATTGTATACCTTTGAGATTCATTATTTGAGTTAAGTATCGATTATATTATTAAACCTTAAATGACTAGAGAACCCTTCTTGATTCGACTAGTCCATAGTTGATGAGCGTTCTAAATTCTAGAACTATTATTGAGACTTATCCAAACCAAACTTCCTTTGGTGCGGACTCTGATGTCAAACTGAGATGAACAACCTTGTATAGGGGATTATTTACGCATTAGCTTTGAGATGTTGTGCACATACATGGTACTAAGGGTTGATCCCCCTAAGTACGAGAAGTAAGGTACATATAGTCTTACGACTGTTAAAGGTTTAAAGTATAAATACTTGATAACATGGGATATAGTTCTTGGTCTTGTGACCCTCGGATATACTTTTGATTTTTGTTTCTAATCCTGATTCAAAAGCCGAGCTTTCTATTATTCAAAACTCATTGATTTCTCGCATGTTATTATTATTATATTGTTATACTTGTGGGCAATCATTGCTTACTCTTACATAATAACATTGCAGCTAAGGTTGATAGAGTTAACGAGCCATCCACAAGTAAGGGAAAGGGCAAGGCAAACAAGTGATGAAGACTTGTTTATTTATTTGAGAATGTTTTGTTTAAGACTTAATTGTGTATTTATGTTATTTTCGCACTTGATGTATTAAGGTTAGTTGACCTGGGATTGATTTGTTAAGATGTTGTAACCCCTTAAGGGGAGGATTTCTATTTATTTATGAGTTTCATTTATTATGGGTAGATAGATGTGTTATTATTGGACAGTGAACACCAAATCCTGTGGAATTGAAGTACTCGAATTTTGGGGTGTCACGGAAGCCATGGTTGTTAAACAAGGTGTCAATAATTCAAATTGATTCGTTTGGTATGCTATTAGAGAAGGTGATCATTGTTGAGGGTGGTAGCGAGGCTCTGAGTCAATACACTAGGAAAAGAAGAACAAGAAGAGTGGAGGAGAAAATTGTGAAGGAAATAGTAGTGGAGGAAGTAACTTAGGAAAGAGGAAATGGGATAACAAAAATACCTCCACAAACAATCAGACGAGAAGTCACCATGGAGGATTCAAGAAAACAAATGAGACATGCTCGAAATGTGGGAAGAGTCATCAAGGGAGTGCTGGAAAGGAAGAAGCGTCTTCTATAACTGCGGCCAGGAGGGGCATATTTTTCCAAATTGCCCAAACCCGAAGAAAATCTGAGGATGCTTTGCTTGTGGGTCAACAGAGCATCAGATCAAAGACTGCCCGAAGAAAGGAAGTAGAGGAGGAAGTGGCAATAAGGGAGGACGCAACAAGCTGATGATTGGCGGACCTGCTCAACCCAACTGATCGACTGCAAGAACATTTAAGATGACGATCCAGGACGCAGTAGCTGCGAAGGACGTGGTGTCATGTATTATCCCAATCAATAATATAAATGCTTATGTATTATTTGATTCGGGTGCTACATGTTCCTTTGTGTCTGAAGAATTTGCTAAACGACTAAATTTACCCCAAGAACGATTAGGAAATCCTTTAAACATAGAAGTTGCAAATAAAGAAGTAATCCCCATAAAGTTTATACACTGTAATTATTGTGCCGAGATTATAGGACATAAGCTAAGCCTAGATTTGATCCTGATAAAATTGGGAGAGTTTGATGTGATATTAGAAATGGATTGATTATATAACCACGTCATGATAATTGACTGTCAAAAGAAAAGTGTGAACCTTTAGACTCCAAACCGGTCTAAAGTAATATTTTATGGTAGCTCATCGCTTGAACAATTGTGTTACCATATGATGATGTAGGCCAAGAAGTTATTACGGAAAGGATGTGTAGGTTATTTAGCCTATATTGTAGATACTTAGAGAAAGGGAGTAGAAATGAAGAATATATCAGTAGTTAGAGAATTTTAGGACGTATTCCCAGATAATTTGCCTGGTCTTCCGCCAAACAGAGAAATTAAATTCGTGATAGACTTAGTACCAGTGACTAAACCGATTTTGAAAGCCCAATATCGTATGGCACCAGTAAAAATGAAGGAATTGATGATACAACTTCAAAAATTACTAGATAAGGGATATATTCGGTCGAGTGTGTCTCCCTGGGGAGCACCAATGTTGTTTGTCAAGAAGAAGAATGAATCGATGAGGCTTTGTATCGACTATCGTGCTTTGAATGGAGTAACAATTAAGAATAGGTATCTGTTACCCAGAATCGATGATCTTTTCGATAAATTATACGGAGCGAAGTGTTTTTCAAAGATAAATCTATGAACGGGTTATCATCAGTTGAAGGTACAGACAGAAGACATATCGAAGACAGCGTTCCGAATCCGATATAGGCATTATGAATTTTTGATAATGTCATTGGGTTTGACTAACGCCCTAGCAACATTTATGGATTTGATGAATCGAGTTTTCAAGCCATATTTGGATAAGTTTATGGTGGTTTTCATTGACGACATTTTGATTTATTTGAAAACCAAGGAAGAGCACGCTAAGCATCTGAAGGTAGTGTTGGAAGCATTGAGAAGGGAGAAGATGTGCGCAAAATTTTTTAAGTTCAAATTTTAGTTGAAGAAGGTACAATTTTTAGGGCATGTGATAAACAAAGGTGGAATTTCAATAGATCCTACGAAGGTAGAGGAGGTGAGTAACTGGGAACAACTAAAGACACCGATAGAGGTGCAAAGTTTCTTAGGGTTAGTTGGGTACTATCAAAGATTTATCCAAGATTTTTCTAAGATAGTGACCTCGTTGACCAATCTAACGAGGAAGACAGTGAAGTTTATTTGGATGGAGAAGTGAGAAGAAAGTTTCAGGGAGTTAAAAAAGAGGTTGAGCGAAGCGCCTGTATTATCATTACCGGATTATACGGGAAGTTTTGTAGTGTATAGTGATGTGTCACACAAAGGTCTTGGTTGTGTGCTAATGCAACATGGCAAAGTCATTGCGTATGTGTTATGATAGTTGAAGGATTAAGAGAAACGATACCCTATCCATGAATTGGAGTTAGCGGTCGTAGTTTTTGCATTAAATATTTGGAGGCATTATTTGTATGGAGATAAATGTGAGATATATATGGACCATAAGAGTCTGAAATATATATTCAAACAAAAGGAGTTAAACATGCGACAAAGGAGGTGGTTGGAATTAATCAAAGATTACGAATGTGAAATTTTTTATCACCTGGGAAAGGCGAACGTAGTAGCCGACACGTTGAGTTAGAAAGGAAAGGAGAAATTATTCATGTTGACAGCTCAGGAGGAGCTAATAAAGGAAATGGAGAGACTGGAAATAGAAGTTAAGGAACCCAAAAAGTCTGGAGGATAGGTATTTGCAATAGAAGCTTATCCGACATTGTTGGATGGAGTGAAGGAATTGCAAGAGAAAGATGAAGAGTGTGAGAAGATAAAGAAGAGGATAACAAAAAATGAAGAAGAAAGGTTCAGGATAGATAAGGATGGTATCTTGAGATTTAAAGATCGTGTGTGGGTGCCAGTCGTAACTGAATTGAGAGGAGATTTTGCACGAGTCACATAATTCGTCATATCATGTTCACCTAGGAAGCACAAAAATGTATCAGGATCTTCGACAACACTTTTGGTGGCCAAATTTGAAATGAGAAGTTGCAGAGTTTATCAGTAGGTGTCTTACCTGTCAACGAGTAAAAGTTGAGCATCAAAGGTCGAGTGGTCTACTTCAACCGTTGGAAATAGCAGTGTGGAAATGAGAGCACATTATGATGTCATTTTGGTTATTGTGGATTGACTAATGAAGACGACGCATTTTCTACCAATAAAAATCCTATTCAACTTAAATCAATTAGCGAAGTTGTACATAAAGGAAATTATTTCGAGGCATGGAGTGCCGGTGTCAATTATTTTTTATCGAGATTCGTGCTTCATGTCAAATTTTTGGAAGAGTTTGCAAGAGAGAATGGGAACACAGTTGAGGCTGAGTATTGCTTACCATTCTCAGACTGACAGGCAAAGTGAACAAACAATACAAACGCTAGAAGAAATGCTCAGAGTTTGTGTGATAGATTTCAAAGGGAATTGGGATGATCATTTACCTTTAGTAGAATTCTCTTATAATAATAGTTACCATGCGAGTATCGGAATGCCACCTTACGAAGCCTTCTACAGAAGGAAGTGCAGAACAGCGTTATGTTGGGATGAAGTCGGAGAACGATGAATTTTGGGTTCGGAATTAGTTTAACAAATAGATATGTGTAAAATTTATCAAAAATTTCGCAAGTAGTGTGAAAACCAACTAATCAGTCAAAATACAGACTAAGCATGCTCATCAATTCACTAAGAGTTAAAAACTCATTAACCACCCACTTATCATTGGCCAAAATCAAATTCCATCAAAACATTGCCCAAGTGAATACCATACTAAATACCCCCAAACTTAAAATAGACATTGTCCTCAATGGCTAAGATAGGAAATAAAATAAAGTAGAGGACTTCCCTGAAAATATAGCAATTTCCTCCTTGTCTACTAAGTCTGAAAAATAGGCTAGGCATTAGAAAGAATCGGGCACCACATTTAAATTGGACTTTACTAACCTGTGAACACAAAAGAAGCAAGTTTATTAAATCCTAAAAACAAAATGAAAAATCTATCAAATAATATGAAACCTAAACAAAACTAAAAATAAAAATTAAACTTGGGTTGCCTCCCAATAAGCGCTTAATTTTAAGTTATTAGCCTGACTATTTCTTTGATTTGCTAATCCGGATCTGCTAGGACGTTGTGAATGCTGTTGGTCCCCACTGTGCATGCCCAGCACTAATTCACTCTTTATCCTTTGTTAACTGCGCTTGGCGTTGTACTGTGATTCCCCTCTACAATTCCCATTCATTCACCATCTTTTTCCCGGGAATTCACCTGAACCTTTTCGTGGCTTCCCGTGATCACGGGAATATCTTCAGCACTACTCGGGAATGTGATTTCCTTAAACACTTGAAATTTCACTTCTTGGTCATTGACTCTCATGGTTAATTCACCGTTTGGCACGTCAATCACAGTTCTGCCGGTGGCTAGGAACGGTCTGCCCAATATTATTGGAATGTCCGTGTCCTCTTCATAGTCTAGTACCACAAAGTCTGTCTATAAAATTAGCTTGTCAACCTTAACCAGAACATCCTCCACTATGCCGAATGGATACGTAGCCATTTTATTTGCCAGTTGTAGAGTGATATTAGTTGGTTTGGCTTCCTTTACACCTAACTTCTTGTATATTGACAGTGGCATTAAGTTGATACTCGCTCCCAGATCATATAATGCTTTTCCCATAAACTGGTTCCCAATTGAGCAAGGGATGTTGAAACTCCCCTGATCCTTCAATTTTGGCAGCAGCTTTCTCTGGAGAATTGGACTATATTCTTCCGTTAATGCCACAGTTTCATACTCGCTCAACCTACATTTTTTTGATAGTATGTCTATTATAAACTTCATGTAACTGGGTATTTGCTCTAGTGCCTCGTCGAATGGAATATTGATATGTAGCTTCTTGAACACTTCTAGAAACTTTGTGAATTGTTGCTGTAGTTTCTGCTTATGGAGTCTTTGTGGGTTTGGCGGTGAAGGGTAGACTCGGTATAATTACTCGTTCTTCTTTCGCAGATTTTTCTCCTGCTTCCCTTTCCACTGGCTGTTCCCTATTAGTCTCGACTTGCTCTTCGGTTACTGACTCCATATTTTTTGCTCTTGTTCTTTTTCCATGGATTTTGGCTATATCTGACGATTTTCATCAACCTTCTCCTTTAGCTCTTTTCCACTTCGAAGTGATATGGCGTTGCACTGCTCATGTCCTCCCCTAGGATTCTTTTCTGTATCGCTTGGCAAAGCTCCTTGGGGCCGACTATTCATTGTACTTGCCATCTGTCCCATTTGAATTACTAGATTCTTCATTTTTGCTGCTAGATATTTCGTCTCCGCTGCTTGAGCTCTCTCGCCACCTCATTTTCTATTCTGACTCTGGCTATAGCCTATTCCCATCCTAGCTTTTCCTCCTGTTGTGGTGGTGCCTATTGATACTGATTCTGAAAATCGGGAGGGTATGCTTGTTGTGGAGCCTGCTGCTGGTTCTGAGTCTGGGTGTTTCTCCATGAAAAGTTTGGATGGTTTCTATTCCCTTGATTGTATGTATTTTGGTATGTTTTGGCTGGCCTGTTGTAGTTAGCCACATAATGAACTGACGCTGGGTTAATTGCACACTGTTATGTCGGATGTTCCCCTACACAAAGTTCATATATGATTGCTACTTGCTGCACGTTTCCCCTTGACATGATGTCAATACTCTTTTGTAATGCTGTTAATTATGCCAATATGGCTATCGAATTATCCACTTGTGGAACACCAGCTACGGTGGGCTGAGTTAATCTTTCAGTCAGCCACTGATAGCCATTTGAAGCCATCGTGTCTATCAATGCCCATGCCTCCTCAAATTTCTTCGTCATAAAAGCTCCACCTGAGGCTGCATCGATGCTAGTCTGTATCTGACTTGATACCCCATTGTAAAAAATACTAAGCTACATCCAATGCAAGAGTCCGTGATGTGGGCACTTTCTCAGCAGTTCCTTATACCGTTCCCATGCTTCATATAATGGCCCACCTTGCATCTGTGCAAATGAAGATATCTCCGTCCTCATCTTATGTGTCTTCGATGGCGGGAAGAACTTGGTCAAAAATTTCTGAGCAAGATCATTCCATGTGGTGATTAACCCCGATGGCTCGGAATAGAGCTAACCTTTCGCCTTGTCTCTGAGTGTGAACGGGAATAACCTCAATCTTAGCATATCGTCTGACACTCCGTTGCACTTGAAGGTGTCACAGACTTCTAAAAAGCTGAAGATGTGTTCGTTCGGGTCGTCGTTTGGAAGACCCCCAAACTGGCACATATTCTGCACCATCTGTATTGTTCCAGGCTTGATCTCAAAATTGTTCGCATTGATTGCCGGCCTGGCTATACTCGAGTGAATTTCCGAGATCTTTGGTATAGCATAATCCTTCATTGGTTTGTCTTCATGTTCAGCCATGTTTGTTCTGGGTGTTTCAAATTCTACTCGATTCTTTACAATCCACTTAGTTAGCTTCTGAAACCGTTTGTTAATATCTTCCTCAAAAGACAACAACTCTGGCTTCTTCGATCTAGTTTGCATGAACTAATCGAATATACCTGAAATAACCAGACAAACACAAATAAGAATAAATATATATATGTTTAATTAAAATTGATCTACTGAAACTGATAATGTATGTAACAAACGCAATTACTGTCCTCGGCAACGGTGCCAAAAACTTGTTGGGTATTTTCTATGAGCAACACGCAAGTGTACGTGGTCAACAAGTAATATAATGATAAATCAGATATCGATCCCACAGAGACAATAACTCCTATTTCATCAAACAAGTACTAATTTTATAATATCTCAGCTTTATCAAACTAACAATTAAAAGATATTTTTATAACTAAATCACTACTTAAACCAATCGCAACACTAAATCAAGATTTTCACAAGTTTGAGAGAATTAAGCTTACAACTTCACTTATTATTTCACTTCAGATAATATCCTTTTCTCCAGTTTATTTCAATTATCCCAGATTATTAATCAAGAACACTAAAGCAGATAAAACCACCTCTCGATGCATAATATCCATACTCACTCACATCCACAGATGATAAATTTAAGCAAGACACCCAAATTAACTAATTCACTATATCTCTATGTGAATTACAATTAAAGAGAGTTTAATATCAAGTTCTCTATCAGATTACATATGGCGTAAAGGCATATCTCTATCCTAAACACGAATCATGAATTCCATCTATGCAGAAATCACAAACATATGTCACTATGGCTAGTTCTAATCCTATATGTCCCCTCTCGAGTTCATAAGGGATAACAGATAATTGTTGATCAGGCAATTATATAGATTAAGCACACACATAGCAAATAATCTGAGAATAACATCCATAAATTGAATTTAAGAAAATTTAATCATCCATTATATAATAAGATTCGTCATAGACTTAAATAAGTAATTAGTTCATAATGAATGAATAAAAACCCATAATCCTTAGAGTATTAATCATAACGAATACAAAGTAAGATGAATTAAGAAAGATTGGAATATAAAACTCCTGTCGTTACTATCTCCAAATTGCTTCGCGTTCGTCAGATCAAGCTCCGCTTCAATTCTCCGTTTTCTTTGCTTACGTCTCAAATAACTCCCCTTTCAACTAGGGTTTTTTTTATTTAATTATTATCAACTAACTATATCCTCACCTTAAAACTAATATACTAATATACTAATATATATATATATATATATGTGTGTGTGTGTGTGTGTGTGCTGCCACTTACTACACTATATAATATATAATCTTAAACTAATAATATAATAAACTCCTCCATCCCCCCGTCCAGGTTGAGTTCCTCCACGTTATCATGATTTAAGCCCATTGCCTTTTTAATACTAGTAGCCCTCTTATTGCATCCGTGTCCTGTTCGAGAAAGGAAAGTAATAAGCTGCATGCATACTTTAGTTCCAATACTCATGGCCCCCACCAAATAATAAGTGCAGCCTTCCTTTCTCCTCTTCATCCGTCCGTGTCCAAGTCCAAGTAAGAGAAATAAAGTCAGCAGCTGGCCCACTCAATAAATTTGTATCACGTTCCTTTTCTTTTTCTTGCATGCGTGGCCCACTGAGTCCAAGCCTAATTCGGCAAATGAAATCCCAGCAGCTGCTTGCGTCCTTCAAGTCCTTCATGTAACGGAGTCCGAGTAGGAAAAAGAGACAGCAGCTTTCGCCTCCCCGCCCCAGCGGGTTTCTTCAAGTTAAACACCCTGCCCCAGCGGGGCAGTGTACTGTCCAGACTACATGTCACCCGCCCAGGAAGGAGAATTGGCTCCACGGGCCCCGCCCCAGCGGGTTGGGTCATGTCAAGTGCTAAAAATTTTCCCTTTAAAGCTACTTTCACTCCATTTCCTTAACTGCACATAAAAGTACAAACCAAGTAAAATGATAGCCAAAATAACTTGAAAACCTTAATAATTAAGCTAATAAGACTACCGATTCGTGGGTCTGAAACCCACCCATCACGAAAGAATTTCACGGTTGGACAAAAAGTTCTCCTTTTTAATTCACAATTAAAATTATTTCTAGGTAAGTTGCGTTCTCGTTGGGAGGGCCCATTCGTAGTCACTAATGTATTTCCTCATGGTGCATTGGATGTCCAAAATCCAAGGACAGGGAATGTGTTCAAGGTGAATGGCCATAGGTTGAAGCTATTTCTAGATAGCAGTCAAGTTGAGGAAGTTAAAATATTGACGCTGATGGATCCGACTTCCGGATGATTGAGTGGTTTACAGTCGAGCTAACGACGTTAAACAAAGGCATCTATTTGAAAGGCAACCCAATCTCTATCCCTTAGTAGTGATTATTTTTTTTAAAGATTATATATATATATATATATATATATATATATATATATATATTTCATTCTTAGATGTCTATTATATCCTTATACAGTTCACTTTCATTGTTGGCAGGACTCAAGGAAAGGAAAATCAGCTAACACAAAAAGTTAAGTGGCGTGGGCCGCGCCATCATCAAGAGTAATCACGCGTGGGGCGCGCTACACGTCCAACAATTCAAGTCCAAATTCTCAGGTTGGCGCGGGGGCGCGCTAGAGAACCATAACTTTTAGGCGATTTCATCTTCACGGTGCGGGCCGCGCGACTATATGAAGTGACCAGGCGCGGGGCGCGCCAGTCGACTAAGTTTGTTTTAAAACAGATGCTGTCAATTCTTTTTCTCTCTAAAACCAATTCAAGGCAATCTTTTTAATCCTATTTCCATACAATCTCTCTAAACCTAACACAATTCCAAACCAACTCTTTTCCAAATCATATTATAACTCTACTCTTTCTCTAAACCTAACCCAATTCAACCCAACTTCTTCCTCTAGCCATCATCAAACTGTATCAACATCACACCAAATTCGCCCCATATCAAATTTGTCCACAACCACTCCCTCACTCACAATTTCCTCTACACATATAACACCCACCTGATATACAGAACATCATCACGATTGGAAGCAAGGAGAAAAGAAGTACTTGAATTCCCACACATCCAATTGAAGCAAAGTCCTAAGGTAATACAAGTAACTCATTGATATTGGGATATTAATGCTTAAGGTATAATAGGTTTCATTGAGTTGTGTTACTACTATATTGGGAACCCTTGGGTTACTGAATACCCAAGGTTAATTGTGTTTATTTGGTATAGTTGTGATATACAAAGTAAATTAAGTTTGGGGGAGCGTTGTGTGTGCCCACCACGTGTTCGATATATTGCTTTAACAGGTTTTCACATTATAACTTCAGTTCTTTGGGCACAATTCAACGAAAGAGCATCACTATGGCACCCAAAATACCACAAACTTCAACTTCTGGTGTTCTTCCACGGTTTGATGCTACTCAGTTTGTGAGTGAGGCGACATCTAACTGCTACAACAATGTTATTGTTAAGAAGACTTTGGTGCTAGAAAGAGGGATGAAACCGGATGCCAATCTAGACAGTGACATGGCACTCATGATTGCGGAGCGCGAATGATTTCAATTGGTAGAGCAACCTAAGCCGACGATGATCAACATTGTCAAGGAATTCTACGCCAATGCCATCGAGCACGTTGATCATGTGGTAATGGTTAAGGGCAAGCCGGCGTCGTTTAGGGCATCGACAATCAATGAATACTTTGGGGTGGAGACACCACAGACAGATCGATAAGAGGACCATCTACCCAATCTTAATGTGATCAGAGAGCGGCTTTGCAAGCCAGGCACTCAGTGGGTCACCAAAGCAGGCACTAATGAAAAAGTTACTTTTCCACACGCCACTCTAAGTCGATATGGGAAGGCGTGGTATGCCTTTATTTGTGCTCGACTCATGCCTACGCGTCACCAAAATGACATAACTAAATAACGAGCACGGCTTCTCTATGGCATCGTCACTCATGAGGACGGGTCGAATAATGCAATTGAGATCTTGAACATCGACATAGGCCTTTGCATCCAATAATCTATTGATCGATCTTTGAGAGGGGGTACCATAGGAGAATTTCTACATGGTTTCCTCATCACTGATTTATGCCAGAAAGTGGGAGTTCAATGGAACGACTCAGAGCCGGTCCAACAACCCATGGTCATTATTGACCATCTTACTATTGAGAAGTACAAACCATCGGATGGAGCACGGTCACATCCTCGGGGAAAGGGATTCATCATGATACCACCATCCACACCACCACGAGCGGAGGCGCCAAGGGCTGAAGCGACCAGAGCAGAGTCGTCAGCTAGTTTTCAGCAACGAAGTCAACAGAGGAGTCTACGACTTCCCAACGCCAAGCCACGATGAATACATGATAAGTGGTTTTTATGACCACTTATTCAGATCCTTTCTAACTTGTTTTGTTGCTTAAACTCAATTATTCTTGTGCTTTTAATATGTTTTTGCTTTCTTTTGTAGTTTTCTGTTTGTGGAACTCTATTGGTGTGCATTGAGCTTAAAAGGATGAAAGAATGCTAAAATGGGACAAAGCACAGAAATAGGCTTAAAGCATGATGATGGCATGGGTGAAGGGGCAATGAAATGTGATGATGCTACAAGGCTGCAAGAATGCAAGAAGGCAAGCATGGGGATGGAGCAGAGGAATGCAGTAGAATTAGAAGCAAAAGCCAAATCTACACATACGCGCGGCCGCGCCTGATGCTATGTCAAATGCTGCGCGGTCGCGCCAGTCCAAATTTTTTGCCAAACTTTGACTTTTGTTTAGGCTAAATGGGAGAGGCTTATAATGAGGGCTTATTGCCCATTTCAGAAATATACACTCCCTTTGGGGAGCTCTAGCCCTAGATAGCTTTGTTCTTCTTCTTCTTTACTTTTTTTTTGTCTAGATTGGGAGTACATTAAGGTTAGGTTTAGTTAGTTTGTTTTTAGGGTTTGGTTAAACTTGAAGATTGAAGAAATTGGATATCGTCAAAGATCCAAGCTTGGAGCAAGAACTCAGATTTGCATTCTCTATCTATATTGTCTCCTTGCTATCTCTTTTTATATTTGGATGATGTTTATTCATTTTGTGGATGATATATTTGAGTCATTCATGACTTAAACTTATTTTGAGATTTCGATGGAACCTTTTGAGTAGTTTATATTGATATGCTTCCATGTTGTTATTATTGATTGTTATGCGATTGTCTATTACGATTCGTGCTTTCATTGCTTAATTGATTCGCGACCAATTACTGTGATAACCTGTATAAACTTGAAAGGCAAAATATGGGTTTAGATCTAATCGTAGTAGCGGGCGGTTGTATGTTTACATGGCGTTGAATGTATGATTTGTGCTTAGGATAGACATGTACCGAAGTGCCGCTCGTAGTTAATTGAGAACTTGGACTTGAACCCTAATTATTTGTAAATCACATAGACATATAAGGGTTTAGATAAGGTGGGTGTTCACCTGCGTTCTATCATCTGTGGATTGCATGTCATATCGATTAGGTGCATTAAAAAATGGACTTATCTCACTTTCGTGTTCTCGGCTAACAAACTGTGACGATTAATTTGACCTAACTGAAAGTATGTTGACTTAAATGAATCATTAGGGGAAATTGAGATCTCATATCTTCATTATCTAACTTTTCTCTAGGGTTAATTTGTTTAAGTTTAATTACTTGTCTAGTTTAATATTTCATTTAAATATGACTGAAATGATTATGTGCTAGTGGTTTGGTGTCTTTTATTACTTAATTCTCCGTGGGGACAATATCTGTACTTACTTTTTATTACTTGTTGACCGCGTATACTTGCGCGTAATTGTCATACCTATATCGGGACAACAAGTTTTTGGTGCCGTTGCCAGGGAATTAATTTGATAACTGTTTGCCAACATTAGTTTCAATCAAATTAGTCTTAATTTAAATATTTTTTTTTAATTCTCTTCAAATATTCTTTTTTCAGGAAATATGGATCTCAATGCTTATCCATGGTTTTACACGAGGAATGATCACCCAAGGGAAACATACACTGATGGACTCAACCCAATTGCAACATTATCAGCACAGCTAGAGGATCTCTAGATGAAGTTGGAGTCGAGAGCCAGTAATTACTTATAATTATGGTTCTGGAAACTATATGAGCCATCAGGATCCCATCAGTTTTGGACAAGACCAGTTTGGGGGTGATTACTTCAATAACAATGAGGATCCCAATTATCATCAAGATGTGAAGTATCACCCAGAGTCCTCAGGGAGCTATTATCAAGACCAATATTGGGATCCAAATCCAGCATACGCGCCATAATGCACATTCCAAACTCCAACACATGAGCCTCAATTCATGGATTTTGAGGGTGACACAGAAAAGGAAAGCTTGGAGGAAGGAGGTGGCATAGCATCAGTAAAGGAGACCTTAATTGAGCAAGCACAGTCAATTGAGAATCTTCAGAAATGGGCGGATCAAATTAGCACGACCTTAATGAAAGAGGAATTGATTGAGCAAGGGATAAAGACTCAGAATCTTCAGAATCAATTCTCTCAAGTAGTGGAAGCCGTGAGCAAAGGCCTTTAGAATACTTGGTGCTATGACTTGGACGCTGACAATGATGGAGAGCCAGAAGTGCACTTGCAACTGGACGAACTGAAAGAAATGAATATCGAGGAGACACCTGGGGATGTGAAAAATTATGTATGTGAACCAATCGTGACAATACCCCGAGAGCCTTCTCCGCCAAAGTTAGAAAAGCCAGTGAAGTTTGCACACCCGTGTCCCCTAGGTAGTCACATCACATAGATGGATCTTGATGATATGAGAGAGTCCACATTCTTGAAACCATGGTGGTCCGAGGAAGAGAGAATTGAAGAAGTGCCCTTTGTGTTATTTGTGCCTCCATACCCCAATAGCTTTACAAACACAACGGAAGAAGTGCCTAGCTCCCCGAACTTCAAAATGGGGAATTTATATACACATCATATGCTAGACGACTCAAATCTGAAGCCTCTTATGATGGGGAACCTCCAAACTCACACTGCAATTCTAATGGATGGAAGGTTTCTCCAATATCGTCGGGGAATCGGATAGCGGTGTCAAGAGAAAGTCCAGCTAACGGACTAGAAACCAAGCGCTCGTTGGGAGGCACCCCATCAATTCTTCCTCTATTCCTACTTGTTTAATTCTACTTGTTTATCTCCATTTCCCTTCCCCTGATTAATTCTTAGTAGTTTAATTTTTAGTTAAAAATTTTTGAATGCTCGTAGAATTAGGAGCTCAGTGCCTTCATTTTTGGACATAGGCATTAGTGCGTGCATTTTTGGGAACTTTGAAGTTTTGAACACATTTTAAAAGCATGAACATGTTGCATATACGCACATATAGGAATTTTTGGGAATTCATATCTATATCTCCTATGTTTAATTCTCCTAATTGTAAATAGTTAATATTAAGTTTTGGTGGTTGAGAGGGTTTAATAAATCTTCTATGCATCTCTCAGGTCAAATTTGCTGAAATGAAGAAAAGTTCAAAAGCCCATCCTCAATGCATGTCAAAAGCTGTATATCAAAAATCTGGGAAGGGCGCGGCCATGCCGGAATCAGGGTTAATAGGCGCGCGGTCGCGCAGCATGCAGGTTGTCTTAGACTTAAGGCAAAAATTTAGCAAAAACTGAGCACCACATCATTTCATGTAGCAGACGAGGCTGATTAGGGGAGTTCCCATTTTTCCTTTTACCTTCAATGAGGGCAGTGCATCTTTTAAGTTTGGGGGTATTAGGGTTATTTTTGCATATAGTGTAGTTCATTTCATTGTGCATATTGTGTTTAGTTCATATAGTGCATGTAGGTCGTGTTTTGCGTGTTTTGTTAAAAAATTTCTATTTCGTTTTTAGTTAACTGTGTTAGGCATATTTCATGAATCCAGTTTTAGTTGGTTTGTTATTTATTTGGCCTATGAGGAAGCTGAAATTACTTGATTTTTGAACTGATTTGAGACTTAAGCTTGATTATAATGTCATATATGTAAATCCTTATCTGTCGGATACTGATGTCACCGGTTAGCACTTTAGAGTAACTACTATGACATGCTTAGTTTAAATTTTCACATACTTGTCTTCTGGTGGGAAATCTGCATTTTAATGAAAGAATTTTAGTAATCAGCTAAAACTGTTAAAAGCTTAAGTTTGGGGAAAACAGGGGATATGCATGCTATTTGGGGAGATGGAGCGTAAGACGCACTCTCCAAGAGAAAAATGAAAAGAAAAAGAAAAAGGAGAAGATTAGAATAAGCACGTCGGCTACGTCGAGTTCTGTGGCCTTTGATACTCGAGCAAGTAAGCTCTAGGGGTGTCTCTACACCCTGCGCCCTAAGGCCTCGCGGTCTGGGAGTCGTTGGTCAAAAGCTCGCTATACGGGTATCATTAAAAAGCCTAAGAGGACTAGGCATTGCACAGTTGATTGTGTACACGGGAAAGTGTGAAAACGCCCTCGTGAGTAATAAAAAGCATAATAAATCCCCTATAGACTCTTAGCTTAAGTGATGCATGGTGTTGGTTAGGACTTATCTGATATACTGCGGTTCTTGAGTTGAAACTTGTTTTTTCCCAAAGAAGCATAATATGTGAATTATTTGCTCCAAAGCATGTTTAATGGTTGCTAGGCAGACAACGCACAATACATCAGTGCTGACAGATTTGGATTTGCAAGGATATGCTTTTGATCTTGTCTTGGGTAGCTTATCTGTTTGATTAGCCTGTGATTTTTCTGAGGCATTGCATTTGAATATCAATTCTGATTGAGACCTAGATTTAATTTCATGCTAGTGTAGGTTGCATAAATTATAGTTACTTGCATTGCATCTGTGTTTTGTTTTGTTTGTGTTACTTGAGGACAAGCAACGTTTAAGTTTGGGGGTATTTGATAAGTGGTTTTTATGACCACTTATTCAGATCCTTTCTAACTTGTTTTGTTGCTTAAACTCAAGTATTCTTGTGCTTTTAATATATTTTTGCTTTCTTTTGTAGTTTTCTGTTTGTGGAACTCTATTGGTGTGCATTGAGCTTAAAAGGATGAAAGAATGCTAAAATGGGACAAAGCACAAAAATAGGCTTAAAGTATGATGATGGCTTGGGTGAAAGGGCAATGAAATGTGATGATGCTACGAGACTGCACGAATGTAAGAAGGCAAGCATGGGGATGCAGTAGAGGAATGCAGCAGAATTAGAAGCAAAAGCCAAATCTGCACATACGCGCGGCCGCGCCTGATGCTAGGCCAAATGCCGCGCGGCCGCGCCAGTCCAAATTTTTTCCAGACTTTGACTTTTGTTTAGGCTGAACGGGAGAGGCTTATAATGAGGGCTTGTTGCCCATTTCAGAAATATACACTCCCTTTGGGGAGCTTTAGCCCTAGATAGCTTTGTTCTTCTTCTTCTTTACTTTTTTTTGTCTAGAGTAGGAGTAGATTAAGGTTAGGTTTAGTTAGTTTGTTTCTAAGGTTTGGTTAGACTTGAAGATTGAAGCAATTGGATATCATCAAAGATCCAAGCTTGAAGCAAGAACTCAGATTTTCATTCTCTATCTATATTGTCTCCTTGCTATCTCTTTGTATATTTGGATGATGTTTATTCATTTTGTGGATGATATATTTGAGTTATTCATAACTTAAACTTATTTTAAGATTTCAATGGAACCTTTTGAGTAGTTTATATTGATATGCTTCTATGTTGTTATTATTAATTGTTATGCGATTGTCTATTACGATTCGTGCTTTCAATTCTTAATTAATTCGCGAGCAATTACTTTGATAACCTATATGGACTTGAAAGACGAAATATGGGTTTAGATCTAATCATAGTAGCGGGCGATTGCATGTTTACATGGCGTTGAATGTATGATTTTTGCTTAGGATAGACATATACCGAAGCGCCGCTCGTAGTCAATTGAGAACTTGGACTTAAACCCTAATTATTTATAAATCACATAGACATATAGGGGTTTAGATAAGGTGGGTGTTCACGTGCGTTCTATCATCCGTGGATTGCATGTGATATAGATTAGGTGCATTGAAAAATGGACTTATCTCACTTTCGTGTTCTCGGCTAACAAACTGTGACAATTAATTTAACCTAACTGGAAGTATGTTGACTTAAATGAATCATTAGGGGAAATTGAGATCTCATATCTTCATTATCTAACTTTACTCTAGGGTTAATTAGTTTAAGTTTAATTACTTGTCTAGTTTAATATTTAAACTCTTTACCGCTCGTTTAAATAAGACTGAAATGATTATGTGCTAGTGGTTTGGTGTCTTTTATCACTTAATTCTCAGTGGGAACGATATCTGTACTTACTCTTTATTACTTGTTGACCGCGTATACTTGCGCGTAATTGTCATACCTATATCGGGATATCAATACATACAACGTTGGGGCGTTTATAGCATTGGCCGATGCCTTTTTGCGCTTCTCGCCAAATTCAGATCCAGTTCAGCTGCCCATTCCTCTAATTCTGCCTGCCTATCCCCCATCCGATGATGAAGGTTCCGACGGGTCTTGACTCGTCGCTCAGGGAACTCCTCGTTTTTATTATTTCCTATGCCAAGTAATGTGGACATTGCCTAATTTAAGTTTGGGGGGGGGGGGAAATTAAATTTTTCTATTTTTGCATATATTAGGTTGCGTGTAGAGTATATTTAATTCATTTAGTTCATATGCATTTAAAAAACAAAGAATATATATTTTTCATTCATGTAGGAATTTTGTCAGTAGAAGCATGCATATAGTATAATACATGGAGATTGAGCAGTGAGTCATAGTAATGAAATACAAGGTCAATGACTTCGGTTTTCACTGATCTTGCATAAAATTGAGTTGCATGATCTGATTAGGCTCGACCATATTAACCTCATAACATTATTCTGGTTTTCTTTAAAATTTCAAGCACACCAATTGACTGTCAGTCATGAATAGAAGTTTGTGTGTATTAGAACACGGGCATTTACTTGACCACAGATTAAAAATAGAACATTAAGTTTGGGGGAATTGGCATTAAAAACAAAAAAAAATAGAAAATAAAGAAAAGAAAAAGAGAAAAAGAGAAAAAAAAATACTTATGAAATAAAAACTGACTTAGTTTGACCTCGTGGCCTTTGTTATTCAGACAAGTAAACCCTAGGGGATGTCTTTACACCTAGTGCCCTAAAGCCTTCGGGTTTGGGAGTCGTTGGCCGAAAGTCCGTGACACAGGTAATATTGAAAAGCCTAAGGGGGCTGAGCATTGTACAAGTCAAATATATGGAATAATTGGTGGGATGGAGAGTTAAAACACACCCACGAAGCATAAGCTTTGATGATTGATCTTTTATTGCTTATATAGCTTAATTCCCGTAATGCTTATGTGAATGCCATGTTTGTTTAGTTATCTATGGAAAAGGTAAAATGTTTGTTTGGAAATAATCACATGAATCACTTTGAACTGCTGATATAAATTGGACACACACGCACGAAAGGGGATTAGAGTCATGTAAGTGAGGTGAGGATAAGAGAGTTTATTATTGCTCATGAGTCAAGATTGATTATAATCTTAAGTGTCAATTTATGAAGAATATACAACCTGTATTTGGTTACTAAGATTTCTGTTCAATCTTGTTTTTTGCATTCATTCTGTTAGTTATGTTTGTTTGCTTGAGGACAAGCAATTGTTCAAGTTTGGGGGTATTAATCGTTATTTTTTAGCTTGATATATTGTTATTACTTAAGAGTGCATGTTACTTTTCATGTGTTTGTGTGAAAGTGCAGGAAAGAAGCGTTGCTGAGCTTAAAGAAAGAAAAGAGGAAGATATGGGCAGAATTGCATCCAGGCGCGGGGTGCGCTGGATTTGTACTACACCAGGCGCGGGCCGCGCCGGATTGAGGAAGAACCCCTGGCCTACTAGCGCGGGGAGCGTTGCTTGTGAAGGATTCCAGGTGCGGGGCGCGCTAGTCTGACAGATCTAACAGATTTGGTTACTTAAAGCTGCAAAGTTGATTAGGAAAAGAATTGCATACTTACCTAATTCTATTAGTGTTTTGATAGACTATCTATATCAGTTATTTTCTTAGGTTTAGGGCTATCTTTTAATCTTTGATCTTTGATCTTTTATCTTGGAACTAGAAGGAGGCTATTGATTCATTCAAGGCATATCAGGGTAATTTACTTATTCAATTCTGAAGGGATGTTGAACCTTATTTACAATTAATGGTTTGATCAAGTTTATATTATTTATTCTTTCATATATGAGATTTATTCTGATTATCTACATAAACTTTCGTGTATGTTATTCAATTTACTAATTTGGTTTCTGCAGGATTAAATTAGTAAATTGATATCATATGCTAGATTAAGATATATATTAAGCAAACGATGTATGTCTAATCATAAGTAGCAATTAATGATACTTGATTGTGGACAAGCTTTTGGGTATTGTTAAGGTTTTTAGAAGACAAGTTAAATAATTTCTGATTGTATAATTATTGCTTGGAATAATCTAATTCTCATTCTTCATGCTTCTATCATATTAAATCAAGACTGATAGTTATAGGTTGTACGATAGTTAGGATCTTTTGTTGGCGATCGTCGCATTAGATTTACACTTAAAGAGAATTTCGGGTAATTTGTGTTAGAGTTTATGCCCTAGAGGCCAATTCTTTGATGTAATTGCTTAACATTTTTGATATTATATTTGATTGAATAAATGAATTATTTTATTATGGTTTTATTTACTGCGTTATATAAATGTTAACATAATAAAAGTCCTTAGAATAGTGATACAAATTATATGGCTTCAAGTATGTGACTTGAACATGAGATCATATAATTACAATTAGTATCATTACTCTTAAATGTCCTTAGTCGAGTGTCATTGTTAATGGGACAACAATGATACATTGAGACTAGTATGTGGATTGACTTATGGCCAAATCTCATTGGTCATAAATATATGAGATATTGAGTCAATGCATAGATACATGTTAGAGAACAATGTACTGGACAGACCCACCATGAGAATTCTACGTGGAGCATTATGCATAGTGTCATAAGCAATTCTCAAAGTGACAATGATGTAATGATCCTCCGACCTGAAATCACTATATTACTACACGAAAATTTATGTACTTTGATATCATCAAAGGTCACCTTTGAATAGGGTGGACAATAAAGGTGATTATTGGGTGTATCATGAATCGTGTGAGGAATATGAGTGATATAGATGGAATTTAACCCTCCTATATATTATGGGTTATATCCATAGGCCTCTTGATTTAGTAGGACTATGAAATGCATGGCCATGCTCAAATAGTTATTTATTTCATATAGTCTACTCATCGATCAAGAAAACTCAGATTAAATTATGAAGAGGATGACACATTCCATGCCTAGAGTTTAATCTAGGATGTTAAGGTTAAAAGGATTAAATTACATTGAAATATTGGTCACGAAAAGGTTGTATCGAATCACCGATCTTATTATTATTTGGGTAGCAGTGATGCTTTACTAGATGTCGCTCACTGTTTATAATTTTATAATATGATTTTAAAATTATTGCCAACATAATAATAACTTATAGGGTCACATACTTAGAACGTAATTAAAAGGGAATTAATTTAAATTGTAAGGATTTAAATATATCAATATGAATGATAGTATTTAAATTACGAAATTAAATTTATAGGATAATTTGTATATATATATATTAATATATATGTATATTAATTAAGTAAGACTTAATTAAGATATAATATATATATATATATATAAATTCGGATTTTATATTTTAAATTGGATTAGGTTTTGGTTAATACCTTTAACTGCTATATATATGATATATCAGCCATTTTTAGGGTATTCATTATAAACCCAAACCCTAGCCGCTCTTAGAGAGAGACTATAGAGAAAAACTTTGAAAGTCCAGATCCTTGGCGGCTAGTACAGCAGCTTTCCTTGCTGCAGATCATATGACGATTTGCGGGACGTTCGTGTGGATACCGTAGAGACACAGTTCCTTTAGATTGCGTTGAAGATTCGAAGCTGTTCCAGAATCTCCATCGTCTCCGTTCAGGCTTGAATAATCGGTAAAACAAATCTAAACCTCTGAATTAATATGTTTTCGCATGGATCCTGTTTTAGGGTTTTGGAAAATTTTTAATTTCCGCTGCGTTTATGTGCCGAAATCCCTACAATTTGTGATCACGGTTATCTAGGGTTATTAATCTCATTGGAAGATAAATAGTGTAAACACTTGGTTAATCCATAATTGTAAAAAGGGGATACTGAACTAAAGAATTGAAGCTTTTTATTCATTGATATTTTCTTTAAATTCACTTTTGTTAATTATATTTTTCAAACTAAAATCCCCAATTCATTAGGAAATACTTGGATAACTATAAAACAAAACACTCTCTGTGGAATCGATCATTGCTTATTACTATACTAATTATTGAGTTAGTAGAATAGAAGTAAGGTAAATTTTATAGTGCTAGAGGACAGCTACCACTACGTATGCGTGAATGCTGCGTCTTTACATTGGATGAATGCATGAATGTTGCGTCTTTACATTAAATGAATGTGAATGAATGCTTTCTAGCTTTTTAGTGCTTCGCGCCCATATTAGTGCTTTGCACCCATGTCATCCTATGCATAACAGTGAGGAAAGATGTATGTGAATTTATGCTATGTGATTCCTTCATCAGGAGGCAAACCCGTCAGTGATAAGTAATGTCTTTGAGGACGACTAAGTCTTCGGGGCTCATGAAAAAGCACCACTCAGATTCGCTCCTGTTGAAAGATTGGATTAATTTCTTCTCTAGTAGATTGCGATGATCTGAGGACCTTTATGCAGAAAAAGCCGCGATAGTAGCCTAAGATAGGTCAACCTCTGATTAACCAAATCAGATGGGAATGTTCTTCATGCCTTCCTCTTTCAATTCAATGTCAAGTTTTCAAATTCCAATGTAAATGTCATAATGTACATTCCATATCATGTAAAGCCTGTCATGTTATCCTGTCATCAAAACAACTGAACTCTATTTTGCAGGATAAGATTTAAAAACCACTAAACATGTCACATTGCATAACATGTATATAGTTAGTGTCTATCAAGACTAAACTACCTACTTGTCTTGTAGGTAAAAGAGGTCTCATTACTAGATCAGAATCTAAAAAGGCACAAAGCCTATCCACCAACATGGCTGAAAGTGACCAACATGAATCAGGTTCCGTATCTCAAAGAGAGTTTGAGGGACTTAAGAATCAAATAGCAGAGTTGACTATCCTCTTAAGAGAACAAAGTAAAAACACTCAGAGCCAGACAACACTCAATCAAACAGAGTCCTCCTCACAGGGTGGCAATCAAAGTGCTGAAAAAAGGGAGAAATGGAGATCCCTGAACCTCGATCTAGTCAAAGAACCAACAAAACCCCTGAAATTACACATCTCAAGGAAGATCGGGAAACTGGCGATATCCGAAGGAAAGTCCAACAAATGGAAGAAACCATCCAGGGCAATCAAAGGGACTGGAAACCTTGGAAATGTCACCTATTCAGATCTCTGCATATTCCCAGGGGATAGATATCCTAACAAATTCCAAGTCCCAGAGTTTGAAAAGTACAATGGGGCCGACGATCCCTATACGCACTTGAAAGTATACATTAGCGAACTAGGGTCTTATGCTGAAGATGAAAGCCTCAGAATGCAACTTTTCCAAAAGGGTCTCACTGGAGAAGCTAGGACATGGTATGCCTGACTTGACAATGCCAAAATTCACAGCTGGGAAGAGTTAGTCCACGCCTTCCTAAATCAGTACAGTTTTCAGTCTCAGATGGCTTTGAATCGATATCAGGTGACCAAGGTCAAAAAGCAAAGCAACAAGTCTTTTTGTGAGTATGCCCAAAGATGGAGACGTCTTGCAGCACAGGTCAGCCAGCTTATGACAGAAACTGAAATGGTGATGACATTCATAGACATTCAAGAGGCACCTTACTATAAGAGGATCCTAGCTGGAATAGGAAAGTCATTCTTAGAGATGATCAAACATGGCGAAATAACAGAGATGGGCCTGAAAGCAGGCAAGATTAAAGATCTCACGGCTTTGAAAGTAGTCGCCGATCATATAGAGTCTGGAAACTATGCGAGTGATCCCATGAGGATACCTAAGAAAGTCGATGAAGATGTATCCCTCATTGTATAGGGGTAATCTAAGAGACCGAACCGTAATCCCCCCATTTGGAAGAAGGAAGATAATATGTCATTTCAACAACAGGCCGTATTCAACCAATGCTAAAGACAAAAAGAGAAAATTTGAAAAAAATGAAAAATCGAGTTTTCACTCCACTAGACTATTCCCTTGAAAACATGTTGGTGATGTTAATAGATTACAAGAAAATTACCGAACTGGCTCCACCACTGGATCCAAAAAGTAAAAGATACAATCCTAACCAGAGATGTGCTTACCATTCAAGATCTCCAGGACACGATACTCAAGATTGTTGGTCCTTGACGCATAAAATCCAAAACCTGATTGAAAATGGCGATATTGTGGTCAAACAACCTGACCATCCAAATGTTAACACCAACCTTCTGATGCCGTATGATACGGAGGGAGTAAACATGATCGGATTAGGAAGCAATGAAATACATCCAAATCCTAAGTACATACGAAGGATGGAGAAATACCCCCAAAGGAACAGAACAAATGTCCTAGAGGTGGAAAAATTAGAGGAGGGTATGATAGTGATGTAAAAATTGGATGCGATCCAACATCAAGTAACTCTGATGGCTAATCTGATAGTGCGCTAACATCAGGATACAAGGCATCTTTTCACTCAACTATCAGAAAGCCAAGAGAAAGAGGAGGTTATTCAGAATGTAAGCCTACCTCCCTCCAAGATCAACCAGCTAAATGAAGAAGATCAAAGCATACTGAGTAGACGAGAAAGGTGGAATGGTAAAATTACTAGAAGATCTTGCCAAAGAAAAAATCATCCAGAGGAATGCGAATTCCCAAATAGGAAATATCAAGCAACATTTCAAACGCTAGCCAACCCTCAAAATCCTACGGCACCAAGAGTCGGGAAAGTATGAGGAGAAGGGTATTCACACCTCTGGGAGACTCGTTGAAAAATGTATTAGCAGTGTTGATTGGGCAGAAAAAGATCACTAAGCTCGCTCCACCTATAGATCCCAAAGGAAGGAAATATGATCTCAACAAGAGGTGTGCTTATCATTCCGGAGCACCAGGATATGCGACCGTGGGATGTTGAGCTCTGAAACACAAAATCCAGGATCTCATTGAAAATGGAGAACTGAAGATAGAAGTCCCCGTGACAAGAAAAGGTGAGAGAGAAATAAAGAGCTTAAGATGTCCACTCGAGGCAGGTAGTTTAGAGGAGGTGACGGCTATGAGCACCAATCCTGGCAGAACAAAAGGTGGGCTAATCTTAATGTCGGGAGTAACAGAGGAGACAAGAAAGACCTCTAAGGAAATTCATCCGCTACCATCAAATATCTTGTTTCCCAAAGCCAACAACCACATTACTGATGTTACCCTCCTGGATGATGAGAAGGAGATACTGATCCTTCCCCGTGTGGAAAAGGACTAAAAGAAAAGTTCCTTGCGAGAAATATAACAGTGCGAGATGGATTTCATACTCAAATTCTCTCAAGCCTATGAGAAAGGTGAAGGAACAGATAAAGTGAAAAGTGGTGAAGTTGTCAGGGAAGCCAACCCATCGAGGAATCAATAGTTCATCTCTTTTTGCTACGAGTCCAGTTTGAGCCTTCTTAAGGGATATGCTTATTCGAGAGGCGATCAAGTTATGGCCATGCTTGAAGATATTTATGACCAGGAGGTAACCTCTATCACGAGCCTCGAAGGCAACATAAACACTGACAACTGGACTATCAGGCCTTAGCTAGACAGGAAGACGTAGATCCAGAGGAAAATTGCTAGTTCCAGGTGATGATGGGACGTTATCACTTTCTTAGCATTATGCCTTTTATTTTCCATGCATGTAGAAAAAAAATCAAATCAAGAAATCCAAAAATCAAACCATTCAGGCAAAAAAATTGAACTACGAATGACCTGATCTCCCTCAACCCGGGAGTACGTAGGCAGCCATTCCTGGTACAGTCAAACCAAAATAAAAAGTTCAAAAACCCATCAAATCAAACTCAAACCCAAAAGAGACACTTCTCAAACCTCTCACATAAAACCTGAACTACGAATGACCTGATCTCCCTCAACCCGGAAGTACGTAGGCAGCCATTCATGGCTGCGGTCTGACCTTCAAGAAAAAATAAAAAACCAATAAAAACTAATCCGAAGACACCGAAACCATATGAAACCCAATTACTATCAAGTCTTCTTGGTCAACAGACCCTGATGAGGTATTCGACGACATCTCACTGTCCGTCCCTCAAAGAGAAGCTCATGATACGTCAACAACAGCAAGTCATAAAAGAAATGGTAATCACTCAGCAATGACAATATATATCCAAACAGGGAAGTGAATAAAGATATATTTCTCTAATATATAATACTATTTGATATATACACTGTGTCCTGTACATGACAAAAATGGTTGATATGAACCCGTGGATAAACGGGATAGCAGTGCCAACATGGCATCCCTCTCAGGAGAAGGAGAAGCAGCTGTAGGCTCATGTCCTACGGTCTCCATATGGGCTAGAATAGCCACAGCCATCTACATAGTACTGTTGCGACCATCTATGAAAGCACTCATATCGACAACGATGTTATGTGTGACCTGAGGGCAGTGCTATCAGTAGTATAAACATCCTGGGTAGCTATGGCCTCATCCATCTCAATGAAAGCAGTATCCCTGGTGACTAAAGCCTCTTCAATCTCAATAAATGTTGCATCTCAGGTAGCTCGAGCCTCGTCTCTTAGAAAAAGCGGCATCACTGCTAGAAAGGGCTGTCAACATCAGTGCTCTAGCCTGATCCCTCTCAAAGGTCATCCGAGCTAATGAATCAATAAGTGCTGGATCTGTCATAGTCGGAATGCTCGGGGGGTCACTGACTAGAGATGTTGTCAAACCAGTAAAGGAATCATCCTCGATGGGAGAATCAGGATCCTCTATAGGCTCCTCCTTATCAGAATAAATACTCGAAGCTGAATGGATAAACGCAGCCAATGCAATATCTGCCTCCAACCACGTCGAATACTCTGAAGAACAATTTGGATGGCTAGTAGAAAAATTAGCACTCTCCCTACGAGTCCAACACTCATAAGTCTTGGTAAGGTCAGCTGACGAAAAAGACGAAGCTGATATTCGCTGATCCATAGCCCCCTCAAAGTGGTGAATGCTCTGAAACTGATCAAACTGGCCTATGACTGCCAGCGGATGATATGTGGTCATCCTCCTCAAACCCGCCAGGGGCAGATAATCCATGCAAAATGCATGAATGATGAAGTTGTAAGGGGAGCTAAGTCCTGAGCATGGAAATAGCGAAAAGGGATGCTTGATCTCTGATATGAAGGCCAAACCTAAAAAGCTTACATCCAAGGAACACACTCAAGATCGATGACATATGTTAAGAGGACCCAGTGGCACCTCAATGTTGTTCCATCAAATCCGAAGCGAGTCTCGAAAGGAAGAGACATCGATACATTAAGACGACTAGTCACATGGATGAAATGGCAATCATCATAAGATGCAAGTTGTCATCAACTCATAACTCCTGAAGTGCGAGGAGTCTTGATCTCCTTTGACCCACCGAAGCACATAGGCTACCATCGTGACAAAGTCTATCTCATCCCCAATAACATGGTCCCTGAGCAAAAGGCCACGGATTAAAACCTCACAGATCAAAACAAATTCGGCTAAAGCCATCACATCACCAACCATCACAAGCCTTTAGGTCCAATTCAGTGGAATCCACAGGCCTTTCGATTTTAACCAACAAAGTCAATTGCGCCCATAAGTAAAAAACAATGATTGGGGCATCCAAACATCAATGTCCATATCCACTATATGTTTACCATGTGGGTTATGAGGTAAAATACTCTTACGATCGTGGCGCCCTATCAGCCCATTTGTCAAACATACAACAAAGCGATCAACCCAGATGAAAAGCAAAATTGGGGAAAGTTTAGAATCAAAGACAACCCGATGTTGGGACCCTTACAACAAGACTGGGGAAATTTTAGAAATTGCGATAACTTAACATTGGGGCATTTATCAATCATCCAATGAAAATGCAACAGTCTGCACCATCAGTATAGTCTGTCCTCGTTAGAGCTTCCATTATTGGCAATCAGGTATGATCAATCTGTCTTTTCCAAAATATAATTTTCTTAGAATATTGCGATCCACTGATAAGGTACAACTCTTTCATCTCTTTATGTGCTTTCAATTTTCCAGTTACATGCATTGGCTAGGGTATACATGTTATGTATAGATAAATCTTGTGTTAGAATCTTAGAAAAAGGTTTTAAGAAGGAGAAGATTTTTGCTTAACTTGTTATGAATTAGATTAATTTCGATAAGCGTCCGTGGAGCAAGAATCACGGGAACGATTAGAAAATTAAGACAATTCGACCTTTTGATTAGGTACGACATCTTAGTTTAAAGCGCTTATTGGAACAAACTTGACCTTGTATGCATGTCTGCACTTTTCGATCACCCTAACTCTTAATTTTAGGGTATGAAACTATGGCGACAAGGATGACAATTAGTAGCCAGCATAATGTCTCAAATCGTGGTCTAAGTTACTCGAATTATTAAGCCTGAGGTGTGTCTTTACACCTGGTGCCCTAAAGCCATCTTATTTGAGAACCACAGGCCCAATGCTCGTTACATGGGTAACTCAGTGCCTAAGAAAATGAGCATTACAAGAAGAAGAAGGCAAAACCTGAGCAAATCCAAATCGTGGCCTAGGTTACTCGAGTAATTAAGCCTGATGGGTGTCTCTACAGCTGGTGCCCTAAAGCCGTTTAGTTTGGGAGTCACCGGCCCAGCACTCACTGCATGGGTAATTTAGAGCCTAAGAAAATGAATCTTGTACAAGCTCAGTCGAGGATCAAAAAATAGTGGTCCGCCTGACTTGTCTTAAAGTGTGGCCTTTGTTACGCGAGTCAGTAAACCCTAAGGGGTGTCTTAACACCTAGTGCCCTAAAACCGTCTGCTTTAGGAGTCATTGGTGCAAAACTCGTTACATGGGTAACTCTAAAAAGCCTAAGAAAATGAGACAAAGTTAAGCGAGGAAAATAGAAAAATTTTGCAAGATAAAAATGAGATCATCTAAAGTCATAGAAGAGAAACCTCTGCTAAGGGTTGCGTCACTCATAGCGTACATGTCATATGATGTTTAATTTTGTGAAGTAGTGTCTAGAGCAAAGATGAGGTGTCTCTGATGAAGGGGGATGCGTCTTTTGAATCTGATCCTACCCATAAAAAATGACCATGGACGCTTAAAAGTTTTCTTGCGATTTCATAACTTATTAAATAAAAATTTCAATTTCCTTAGAAAAAATTCATTCGCATACTCCCTTTCAAGATCTTTAGCGTTAAGATAAGAGCGCATTGAATACAAGCATTCATTTTCATAAACTCTAAACTTCAAATTCCTTATTCACAAGATCATACTAATCCTGACGGCCCGATCCATCCAGATTTGGGGAACATTTTGTTATTTGTCTAATGTGCAGGATATTGCTCACTCTGGATGTGGTCAACAAAGCTAGTTTATTCAGTGAACCCTAGTAACAACCTACGAAAGGCTGGGGCATTATCGATTCTAAGAAATGGAAAGGATCTACGGCGAGACCAAGTTCCTTATCAAAAGATAAGGGAGAATTCCTGAAAAAAATCAAGGCGACATAAGCTGTCCCTCCACAAAAATGGAAAAATTCTCAAGAGAGTTCTTAACTTGGGGAAAAAGATGCCTGATGACAAAAGGTCTGGAAAATGAAATCTACATCATTAAACATGTTAACATGCGCCAAGTCCTCACAAGTCGAGGCCTCTACATCGAAATTCAAATCTGGGCACTAAAAGAACGGGCTACATCCTATAGGACGTTAGTAACACCCGGGTCATCAGCCCCGCCAGCATCTAACCCAGCAAAGTCATAAGTAAAGAGCTTGCCCCTTTTATTACTCAATAAGCAAACCGTTGGCGTCAATCCATCATAGCATCAGAGAAGGAACCAGTGATGTAAGTCGTTGAACACTACTTCAGCGAAGATATCAAGATATCTCCTAGTAAAGCCATCAGTGTCTGAGCTGGCAGAGGTACCAGTGTCCGATCTAGATTCAGAAATAGCCGCCTCTGCGATATCCCCACCAAAGATGACATGAAAGGGGAACATCCTAGTCTGCTCTGCGAACGACAAAAGGAGCCATATGGGAGTTAGAGCTTCTAAGCCTATCAAAATCCATGCATGAAAAGAAACTTCAAATTGCCTCAGAAATGGTGAGGTATGGTTCTACATCAATTCAATTAGGTATATGCATCAACCTAGGACAAATTAAGATCATCATATCATATCGGGTCTGCACCTGTGCAACAAGCGCTACATTAACGCACATCTCCATTAAAATGTTAGGCATACATACCCAGTAGAGTTAAAAATGCATACACATTAAATACACAAACTCGATGAAAAAGTCTGCTACCGTTCGAGTAGGCAGCAGGACAGTCCAATGATTAACCATTGACCCTACCATCAGGGTAGGCACTGTTGCAAACTAATGGTGTAAGTTATCATCAGGATAGGCATCGGGAGCACCCACTGAGGTAACTCGGCAAAAGACATATATCCCCAGCGGAGGAGCCTTCAGAAATGTACAACGACATCAGCCAAGAGAAAAACTGCCCCATGATAGTATCGACAGATTGGGGAAACCATTGGTTTTAAAACTAAGGTAACAACAAAGGCTATCATAAAGGACGTCGACCCCAGCAGAAATGTAGAAAATAGTTCAGTTTATCTACATCAAAACAAGCATCGGCAACACCGATAGAAATCAAACCGCTGGAGTAAACACCAGCATAGACAACAGCAGCACTGATGAAAGTCAACCACTGAAATCAGCCCCAACATATGCACCGGTAAGGGTAAGTGATTTGCGATGCGATATGGGATTTGCGATGCGATTTACGATACGATATGCGATTTACGAAGTGCAAAATGTGATTTGTGAAAACATTGCATTGCATTGCAATTTGCATCATTAAATATATATCTTGTCATATTTCAAGTGTCTAGTAATCTTTGTCATGTTCATTAAATATATATCTTGTCATGTTCAAGTGTCTAGTAATTCTGTAGACACTCAAAATTTTGCATTCCTGTTACTAACCCTGTAGGAGGGCAAAATTATCTTTTCAACATTGGTCTCAATTCCGGGATGTCAACTCAGCCCTAGTCCTAATACCGGGATGCCAGATTAACCCCGGTCCTAATATCGAGATGCCAGTTCAACCCCAGTCCCAATATCGGGCCATCAGATCAACCCAGATCTCAATACCGGGCCATCAGATCAACCTCGATCTCAATACTGGGACATTAGGTCAACCCTAATCTCAATACTGGGCCATCAGGTCAACCCCAATCTCAATACCGAGTTATTAATTCAGCCCTGGTCACAACCCGGGAGGTATAGTTAAGTCCCGATCACAACCGGGAGATCCAGTTTAGCCTCAGAGATAACCCTGGGAAGCCAATTCAACCTTCAGAGACAAACTCGATGCATCACATCATCCCTGGAGTCAACCTTGGGAGGACCAAGTCAGCCTCATAGACGACCCTGAGGACAAACAGAATCGCCTGGGAGCTAAACCACGGGCAACAACCCCGGGAAGATAGCGAAAGACCGTGCCAGCATAGTGAATAACCCTGGAGGGGCAAAATGATCATTATACCAACTTAAAACTGATTTGGTCAAAACCAAGCCAAATTGATGCCATCAAGGTCAGAAAGAACCATAACATTGATCCCGAGTGAAAACAGCGCAAGACAGCTCAACGGACAAACTACAGGAAATCAAAGACCTGGTTATGAACCCGTCGTTTTGGACTCAAATTTTTTTTTATCCCATGTCATTGCGACACTCTTGGCGAGGGCTTTCCGGAATGATATAGCACGCCTCAAACGAAAGCTCCGATCAAAAGTTAAAAAGTTTTGAATCTGACATTGCATTACTCGGAGTGCACGCACTTCAATGTAACGGGGCCCACCACCTCTACCTGCCATGTGGAGCTATAAGTAGAGTGGAGGCATCCGCAGATAGAGCTGCTTTCACCTGATCTATATATATGAGTGCACCCCCATCTCATTTTCAATTCAAAAACGCTCTAAACCCTTGTCCGTTTGGTTTTCCAACCATTTTCTTGTCTTCCAAACCCAAATTTTTTCACTCTAACACGTAGATATACCAAATACTACCAAATATAAAAAATAAACCGATAGATTTGGACATTTACAGCCTATAATTTGGTAAAAAGCCCGTGTAGTAGTTCATTGTGAGTATTTTTAAGATCAGCAAGTTTATTACTTCATTACGCTGTTATACACTTGCATATCAAGTTTCGTTTTCTAAAAATGTCCGAAACTCAGTTTCGTGACCGTTTTTGTTAACTTTTGGTAACCTAAACACATTTTCTGGCATTTCTACAAGTCGGATTGACGATCCGTCACTTCTAAAAGCTTTTATATACTTGCATCTTTGTTGTTAGCAACTTCGCCGGACTGGGTTATCTTCCCACTCAGGGTTTGGATTTTTTTTGTATTTATTTAATTGTATATATACTAACTTTTCAATTCTGTCAAGCCCGGATGTCAAATCCGAGGTAGTTTACTGCTTTTATATATATATATATATATACATATTCACCGGACTAGGTTATCTTCCCAGTCTTGGTTTGACTATTTTATTATCTATATTTAATTATAATATATATATATTTACATTCTAGTTTGGCCTGGATCATTTTGTGGCCTTTTTACTACTTTTATATATATATATATATTTATATTTCTATCTGGGCCTCAAAGTGAAAACCCATCGCCCTTTACTGTTTTTTATATATATTTCCATTATATCCATCCTGGATCATTCCGTGGCTTTTATACAGTTTTTTTAAATATATATATATATATATATATATATATATATATATATATTTCCATATTAGTCCTAGTATCGGAGTGAAAACCCATCGCCCTTTATAGCTTTCGTATATATATAACTATATATATATATATATATATCTTTTATTCATTGTGATTAAATTGTTGCTATAAATATTCATTTGATATGAATTGGCACTGACATTTCTGCGGGCTGACTAGATTTCTTTAAATCTCGCCAACTCTAGCTTTTAAACGGTTCAAAATAGGTCCAGACAGAACCGGGAAGCTAGAATGGCTGAGATTTATTTAAATCTAGCATTTTTCTAGTTTCAATTATAAAGGTTACCTCACGGCCCTTAGATCGCTATCTAGTGGGAACGAGAGGCTTCGGCCATGTATGAGCTAGGATTTACTGATGAATCTTTGGTTCTGGCGACATCTGGATGTAGATATATATTTTTTGTACAAATTTGAGCTGTGCAGGTTTATTGGCTTCCCTATATTAGCCTAGGAATCGTGGGATTCATGATCAAACTAATCAGATTCTGATTCCCACGATGGACAAACTCCACTTTACAAATGTACCTTACCAGTTTTTCTATAAAAATGTACATACAAAACACCTTAAAACGGTTATCCGGATTTAAGGTTTCAACATAGTGAAAATATAGTTTGTCGTGTCAGAGTCACTCCGATGGCTGTCATACCCATGAGAAGACCGACACTTGTATATATTTTGTGGTCGAGGATGCTTCGCAGCCAGACAATCACCATTCAGATTGAGCCAAAAGGCTGGAAAGATAGAAATGAAGTATCAATATGCTTCAATTCCTATGTTAGCGTAAGGGTTTGAAAACTTTCTTTCAAAACATCATTTCAATAATCTTATCTTAAAAATGAGCTTTTGCAAATCAAATCAAACCCTTCGTATATAGGTTCAACAATGCATAAACATACTTCCAATCAAAATATAGGCCGAATTTCTTCCAGAATTCACGCATATATTGCAGATTTAAAAGAGAAATATTGAAAAGATGTTGTACCATGTTTACACGGGAGTTGTGGGGTGCCTAACACCTTCCCCACACTTAACCAAGCCCCCAAACTTAGAACTTCGATTTCAAAGATCAAGTTTTAACAGTGTCCAGTAATTGGGCCTCTTTTCAAACAAAACTCGATTGAGTTAGTACAACCATTTCAAATCTACCAACTAGCGACTCTGAAAAAATATTCAATCGTCGATATAATACATGTTGGCCTTTTCCTAAAAAATCAAAACCTTTTTCACAATAAAAAGAGTAAGGGTAGATAAAACTTAGAAAGAGAGAAAGACCCGGGTTGCGACCCGACCCACGGATTTTTCCCCGACGTCGACAATCGAAATTCACATATCCACCTCCATTGCCACAAGAAGAAAAGTCACATTTGAAGGAATTTATTTCCAAGCTCTGTAAACACTCGAAATTTTGCATTCTTTTGCTAACCCTGTAGGAGGGTAAAACAGTCTCTTTTCTTTTGGTCACTACATTAGGATGTTAAGTCAGACCCCGGCAACATCGGGATGTCAAGTGAAGCCCCGGTGACAACACCGGGATGTCAAGTGAAGCCCTGGTGACAATACCGGGATGTCAAGCAGCCCCGTCGACACCAAGATGTCAAGTGAAGCCCCGGTGACAATATCGGGATGTCAAGCAGCCTCGATGACAACCCCGGGATGTCAAGCTCAACCCCGATCACTACATCGGGATGTCAAGTCAAACCCCAGCAACACCGGGATGTCAAATAAAACCTCGGTGACAACCCGGGAGGTACAGGATCCCTAGAGACAACACCGGGAGATCAATTCAAACTTCGGAGACAACCCCGAAGCATCACATCATCACCAGAGATAACCCTATGAAACCAATTCAGCCTCGGAGATAACCCTGAGGATAAACAGAATCGACTGGGATTAAAACCTCAGAGACAACCCCGGGAAAATAGTTGAAGATCGTGCCAGTATAAAAGACAACCCCTGCAGGGGCAAAACGATCATTTTACCAACTTGAAGCCAATCTGGTCAAAATCAAGCCAAAATAAACCCGTCTTCTTGGACTCGGAAAGGTTAAGTCCCATGTCATTATGACGCTCTCGGAAAAGGCTTTCCTGAAAGGTATAGCACGCCAAAACTGATGCTCTGATCAAAAGTTAGAAAGTTTTGAACCTGACATCGCGTTGCTCGGAGTGCACGTACTTCGAGACAACATGACCCACTATGTCGACCCCACCTTGGGGAGCCGCAGGTAGACCCGCGGCTGCCGCGGGTAGAACCGTTACCATCGGGTCTTTAAATATAAGACCTTCCTTGCCAAAAAAAGAAGAAAAAAATAGAAAACGCTCTGAAAACTCCACCCATTTCGTTTCCAAGCCTGGCTTCTAGTACTCCAAACTTAGAATTTATTACTCTAACACATAGGTATACTCATATACTATAACATACCAAAAATGAACAGGTGGAAATGTCCATTTGATGCCTACCAAGTGGCAAAAAGCCCGTGTAGCAGTCCATTGTAAGTATTTTTACGATCAGAACTTGTTTCCTACTTCAGTGCGTATTTATACACGTGCACGTAAAATTTCATCTCCTGGTTTTGCTAGGAACTCAATTCCGTGGCCGTTTTTGCAAACTTTTCAGTAAATTTTAGTATATATATACGTTTTTTTTTCATTTTCACAGCCTGGATCGTCGATCCGTGGCTTTTAATTGCTTTTATGTATATATATATATGTATTAATTTGCTCGGCCTGGGTCGCTGACTCGTGGCCTTTTTGGCTTTATTATGTATATATTTGACTATATATATACTAATTTTCAATTTTGTCAAGCCCGGATTGCAAATCCGTGGTAGTTACTGCTTTTATATATATAACTATATATATATATATATATAGATTTTTCTGACTTCGTTTGGCCTGAATTGCTAATTCATTACCTTTATTACTTTAATATATATATATATATATATATATATATATACTAACTGTATATATTAACATTTATATTTTAATTTGGCCTGGATTGAAAATCTGTTGCCTTTTTACCGCTTTTATAAATATATATATATATATATATATATATATATATATATATATATATATATATTTTTACATTCCAGTTGAGCCTGGAAAAATTAGTGGCTCTTTACCGCTTTTATACATATATATATATATATTTACATTCTGTAGAGCCAGGATCATTTCATGGCTCTTTACAGCTTTGCTATATATATATATATACATTTTGTCAAGTCTGGATTATTCCGTGGCTATTTTACAGCTTTTATAAGTATATATATATATATATATATATATATATATATATATATATATATATATATATATATACAGATACACTTTTCTGTCAATTCTTTTCCAGCTTTTATAAATATATATATATATATATATATATTTACATTTCTGTTCGGGCCTAGGATTGTAAATCCGTCGCCCTTTACAGCTTTATATATATATATATATATGTTTACATTTTCTGTCCGGACCTGAGATTGGAAATTCGTCGCCCTTTACAGCTTTTATATATATATAATTATATATATATATATTCTTTGTTCATTGTGATTAAATATTTGTTTCAAATTTTTATTTGATATGAATTTGTTTTAATACAAATTTGGTGGTGTAGATTTATTTAAATCTAGCCCTTTCTACCTTTCAAACGGTTCAAACTAGGTCCAACCGGAACCGGGAAGCTAGAATGGCTAAGATTTACTTAAATCTAGCTTTCTTTCTAGTTTTGTTAAATATGAAAGTAACCTTGCGACCCTGAGATTTCTATCTAGTGGGAATGAGAAGATGTGGGTACGCGCATGCCAGGATTTGACTGATGAATCCTTGGTTTTTACGACGTCTGCATGTAAATATACATTTTCTTGTAAATATCTGTGCTGTGCAAGTTCTATTAGCCTCTTTCTGTGAGCCTAGGAATCGTGGGATTCATGATCAAACTAATCAGAATCTTATTCCCACGATGGACAAACTCCACATTACCAATGTACCCTGCCAGTTTTTTTTTTGTAAAAATGTTTATCTGAAAGATCTTAAAACGGTTATCAGGGTTTAAGGTCTCAAGTATAATGAAATAATGGCTTGTCGTGCTAGAGTCACTCCAATGGTTGTCATACCCATGAAAAGACCGACACTTGTATATATTTTGTGGTCGAGGATGCTTCACAGCCCGACAATCACCGTCCAAATTAGGCCGAATGCTAAAATGGAAGTATCAACATGCTTCAATTCCTATGTAAGCGTAAGGATTTGAAAAAACAACCTTTCAAAACATCATTTTCACATCTTGTCTAAAAAAAGGACTTTTGCAAATCAAATCAAATCCTTCGTATATAGGTTCAACTAAGCACGACAATACTTTTAAAATAAACAAACGTAGGCCCAATTTCTTCCAGCATCCACACACACATTGCAAATAAAAAGGAAAATATTGAAAAGATGCGGTACCGTATTTTCACGGGAGTTGGGGTGTGCCTAACACCTTCCCCCCACTTAACCAAGCCCCCGAACTTAAGAATTTTGGCTTCAAGATCAAGTTTCGATAGTGTCCAACAATTGAGCCTACTTGCAAACAAAACTCGATTGAGTTGGTACAACCATTTTAAATCTACTAACTGGCGACTCTGTAAATCGTTCAAATCGTCGACATGATACATGTTGGCCTTTTCCTAAAAAACTTCACCCTTCATAAAACAGACAAGGTAATAAGGGTAGAAGACCACAAGACTTAGGAAGAGAGAAAGATCGGGTCCAAAGTCAGATCGAATTTTTTCCCAACGTTGACAGGTGGCGACTATGTTGGGAACAGTAGAGGGCTTAGGCTGCGTTCAAATCTTTTCAAAATTTCCTTTTATATCTGTGTGTGTGAATGTTGCGTTTTACATTGAATGGATGTGAATGAATGCTTTACTGCTTTATATTAGTGCTTCACACAATGTCGTCATTTCATACGGTGAGACACGATGTATGTGATTGTATGTTGTGTGATTCCTCCACCAGGAGGCGAACCCATCGGTGTTTGATTACTGGACTCAAAGAAGACTAATTCTGCGAGGCTCAGAAAAGGCACAACTAAGATCCGCTCCAATTGAAAGATCGGATTAATTTCCCCTCTAGTAGATTGCCAAGATCTGGGGACCTTCATGTCGAAAAACGGCAAGAGTAGCCTAAGATAGGTCAACCTCTGATTAACCAAATCCGAACGAAAGCTTCTTCATGCCTCCCTCTTTTAATTAAATGTCAATTTTCCACTTTCAATGTAAATATCAAGATTCAATGTAAATATACATTCCATGTCATGTAAATCCTGTCATACTATCCTGTCATCAAAACAACTGACCTTTGTTTTACAGGATAAGATTAAAAAAACCTCAAAAATAAACACATTGCATAGTATGCATCCAACCGATACCTACCTCAGGAAATTAACACACCTATGTTTGTTGTAGGGCTAAAAATTGATCCCGTTACCAGGTCAAAATCTAAGAAAGCACTAAGGCCATCTTTAGACATGACTTCAAGTGCTCAGCCAGAATCCACCCCTGTTTCTAGGGAAGAGTTTGAAGGATTAAAGAACCAGATAGCCGAATTAGCTATTTTCTTGAAAGAACAAAGCAAAGGCCTTCAAGGGAAGCAAACAAACGATCATACAGAACCATCTACACAGGGTAGCAGTCAAGAGACCGGGAAGAAAGACACTCAGATTCCTGAACCACAGAACCAGGATATGACCAATAATACCCCTGAAGTCATCAACCTTAACAAAGAACAGGAAGCTGGTGATATTCTGAAGAAAGTACAACAAATAGAAGAAACCATCCTAGTCTATCAAAGGGACTGGGGCATTTGGGAGTGTCAATTATTCAGACTTATGTATATTCCCAGGGGCTCGTTATCCAGAAAAATTTTAAGTCCCTGATTTTGAGAAATATGATGGATTAGGAGATCCCTACACCCATTTGAAAGTATTCATTGGAGAACTTAGATTCTATGCAGAGAACGAGAAGCCCGGAATGCAACTGTTCCAGAAGAGTCTGACCGGAGAGGCTAGAGCCTTGTATACCTGACTGGACAATTCAAAGATTCACAGCTGGGAAGAGTTAGCATATGCCATCCTCAATCAATACATTTTTCAGTCATAGATGGCTCCAGACAGATATCAAATCACCAAAATCAAAAATTGAAACACTGAGTCAATCAGAGAATATGCCCAACGATGGAGGCGAGGGGCAGCACAAGTCACCCCGCCTATGACTGAGTTTGAGATAGTCATGACCTTTACTGACATTCAAGAAGCTCCGTATTACAAAAGGGTCCTAGCTGGCATAGGAAAACCATCCTCGGAGATGATCAAACACGAAGAAATGGTTGAAATGGGGTTGAAATATGGGAAGATAAAGGATCTTACCACCTTGGAAGCTGTTATCGAGCATATCCAATCTGGGAGTTATGGGAGTAATCCTCAGAGAGCCCACAAGAAGAAAGAAGAAGAAGTGTCCTTAGTACTGCAAGGACAGAATCAGATGGGCGATTCGAGAAGTATGCCCATTTAAAGGAGGAACTATTCCCCTTTTCAAGCTCCAGCACAACCTTCTAATCCTCCATTTTAGAAAACTGAGGAGGCCAGACATCGGAGAACGTTCACCCCTTTAGGGGATTCACTAAAGAATGTTCTAAAACTGTTGATAGCACAGAAGAAGATTGTTCAACTCCTTCCACCAACCAGTACCGGTGGATGGGATTTCAACCCAAGTAAGAAGTGTGCATACTATTCCGGATCCCCGGGCCATGATACACAAGACTGTTGGTCTCTTAAGCACAAAATTCAAGACTTCATAGATAATGGAGAGATTGTGTAACGACCCCAAAATTCATACAATAAAATTCTCATTCTCGATCGTTAACAATACAACTTTACTCTTCTTTTACATCATTATTCGATGATACAATCACTAAAAATGCGAAATATTTAAAACTTATATATATATATATATATATATATTTTCTTTGTTGTCCTAAATCACAACCTTTACATTACATATCTTTGATTCAATTCTACTACATGAACCGCTTCATCGAATTACTATACAAAGTCTTACATCACAAAGCAATATCCACTATACATAGGATAGCTCAACTTGCAATTCAACAATTACATTACAATCAAAACATTAAATGCATTCTCATCTAAAATAAGTAATCTTCTTGAATATGGATCTCTATAATTCACTTAGCACGTATCCTTACCTTGAAACCTTGACCTGCAAAAAAATTGTTATTTGCAAGAGTGAGCTCTACAGCTCAGCAAGATCTAACAGTTTTCATGCAACACGTAGCACATAATAACATGCTCAACATACATCTCATAATCATTAGAGTAACATAGCATACATGCTTTAATTCACATAACAAATATAAAGATTGAGTTCCTTATCCAATCAACATTCTTTAATCAATCAATGTAGTCATAAATTGACTTTAACATTTCATGCTTACAACATATATAACATATCATGCTCTTTGCAATACAATTTAAAATAATTCATCATCAAGTTCACACAACAAATAGAAACTGAAAGACTTGCCTGGCTCGTAGATTACCAATTAACGAAAAACAGCTTATAATAATCTGCACTTCATGAATCCTACACAACGTATTACTATACGCATCAATTATTAGTCACAAAGCAACGGTTATCAATTGCTTAAGTAAATTCTACTTTATACTTCATAATTCTCTTTTATTTATTTGTTTAACACACACTGTCAAACTTATATGTATAATTAATAATATATATTAATTATCACATAGCTAATTCTCATACTTAGTTAACCAATTTAGGTTAACTCATTCCTCTTTAACTATTAAGTTAATAATTAATTATCACATAATTAATCACATCACATAATCATACATAATTAATCAATTAATAATTACATACTCATATTAATTAAATTATAATTTAAACAAATTATAATTTAAATTACACATTCTCCTCAATTATAATTAATCAAATTATAATTGTATTTTATATTAATTAAATCATAATTAAACAAATTATAATTTTAATTAAGCATTTATTAACCAAACTCAATTTATGCATTAAATCATAATTAAACCAATTATAATTTAAATTAAACAATTACTTAGATTATAATTAATCAATTTCAATCCATGCACTCATTAAATTATAATTAAATAAATTACAATTTAAATTACACATCCTCAATTATAATTATTTAAACTTTTAATTACATATTAAATTATAATTAAACAATTTATAATTTAAATTAAACAATTACTTTGATTTAAATTAAATCAAACTATATTAATTATAATTTAACAAATTATAATTTAAATTAAACCTTTACTATAATTATAATTATTCAAATTATAATTACAATTTATATTTTATTAATATAACTCATTACAATAAGTTTAGCATTATAATGTATGCTTATAATGTCCTCAAATTACCACATAAACTTAGCTTTCATAATATGAACCAAAAGCCACATAAAAAAAGTAAACAAATTTTATTTTCTACATACCCCCCGCCGGGGCGGGGGTATTAGGCTTAGCAAGGCCCGCCGGGGCGGGCCCCCTGCAGCGGCTCCATGTTTGTTCGCGAACTGTGCAGAGAAAAAAGCCAATTTGACTTATTTCTTCACACCAAATTCCAATTTCAGTCAACACAATTCATAACAACTTTTTAGAAAATATAAATTCTAAACTTCTAACTTGTTTTAACATATTTAATCCTCAAAACAAATAATCAAAACTCTTAATTTTGAAAATTTTGGATAAACACTATTTTTCAGTGTTCTTGATAAAATTGAATACTGTAAGTTTATTTCTCAATCAAAACATACAATTCCACTCACAATGAATTTGTTTCTTGACAAATAACAAGAATCCAAAATCAATTTGTACAACAATTAATAATAAAACTTAAAATTTTAATTTTTAAAGAAAACTATATATTTTCAAAATACATTCACTGTCATTTTTGATGAGCATGAATTCTTCATGTTCATCATGTCTTCATGAATTAGACAACTCAATTAAGCATACAAATCAATTATAACCATATATGAACACAATTTATACATGAAATTCATGTTTATATAAATTTCTCGTTAATTCACAAAAACAGAGAACTAATACCCATGAAGAATCATAAAAACATATTTAAAAATAAAAAATTGAGATTATACCCTTGTTGCTTTGACTAGGAGAACAAGATGAAGATGATGATGGTGAGGTGTTTGACTCTCTCAAACTTCTTCTTCCTCTACCTTCTTTCTATCTTCCTCTTCTCTTTTCTCTCTATCTTTTCTCTGTACTTTCTCTGTATTTCTTTCTTCTTTGTTATGCTCTAACACTGACTATTTTCTCTAACTCTTCTAACTAACATAGTTTAAACATATAACTAATATGATATATATTATATGTATAATTATATAATATATAACTCCCAAATATTTAAACCACCCAATCAATACCATAATTGCAATTAATATATATAAGTTGCAAATTAAATTTTAAAAGCCCTAAGGCTTGTTTGGCAAAACAAGTTATTTTAAAAACAGATTTTTAGTAGTTAAGGCCCCATTTGGCAAAACGGATTTAAAACGGTGCAAGGGCCTTGTTTGGGAAAACGATTTTAAAAACTCTTTTAATTCTTTTAATAAATCCTTTAACACTTCTTTTTAATGTTATACTTTAATTAATTAAATCTTAACTTTCTAATTTAATTAATTAAAAGTTAACACCAATTAAGCACATAAAAATTGTCACATTAGAATTACTTGCTAATTATAATTTCATGTAACAATTACCAGATAACTTCATCTAATTTAATTATCCCAATTAAATTAGAACTATACCATAAAATTATTACATCAATTAAACTAAATATTAAATATTTATTTAATTAATATATTATACTTAATTAAATTACTCCATAACAGTCACATAATCATTTATTTAACTCAATAAATAAATCAATTACAATATTTATTTTAATCAATAAATATTAAAATTAATATCTAAAATCTTTTTCACACCAAATCATATATTTCACAATATATGACACATATACACATTCTCAAACTCAAAACGTCTCATAATAAGAATTTTATTTATTAAATTCTCATTTATAAATTCTTAAAAATCCGGGATGTCACAGATTGTGGTGACCAAGCCCGAACAACCGCATGTGCAGGATAAACCCCTCCTTTAGCACAAAGAGGAAAGTGTCAATATGATTAGCACGAGGAGTGGAGAAGGATCTAAATACCTTCGGTATATCGGAGAGTCAACTCAATCCAGCACCAATAGCCCAGACAGTTAGGAGTTCTCAGAAAGGCAGTTCCTGATGGAATAGGAAATCAAGTCCATTAAGGAACAGATTGGACAGTTGGCGGATCTGGTCGTGTATCAACATCAGATAATCAGACAGCTGATAAAACAGACCAACCAGCATGAAGAAAGTCCTCCTACCCCTGAGATTAGCCCCATTGCTATGAGGGATCATTACATGTTTCATGAGCATGAACCCTGAGCCGACAAGGTGGCCAAGAAAGAGAAGTTTCAAGCAGATATGGATTTTTCCTTTTAGAGGAACTTCACTAATTTGAACCAGCCGATGAAAGAAATCCTCTAAATGCTGATCAATGAGAGGATGGTTGCAGATTTGTTACCCCTGGTGAACCCTCGATCCAGAAAATTCAAGCCTGACAGAATCTGTCAGTATCATTCTAATGCACTCGGTCATGACACCGAAGATTGCTAGGGACTTCGTCACCTGATTCAGAATATGATTAAAAATGGTGAGCTAATAAAAGCAATTCAAAATTACGGCTATCCCGTTAATGAAACACTCTTTATTCCCATGACATGGAATCAGGGAACAATAGTTATTATTTCATGTGAGAAGGAACTAGCTGTGACACCCTTAATACTGCCACGGAAAGGGGTCCAGGAAACACAGAATCCTGTGAATGTAGCTGCACCTGAACCTTTAATATTGCCTTTCAGACCCTAGTATCCTATCATCAACCTGAAATGAGTCCCATGGAACTATGGGAAGGATGAAGGTCCGACCTTAAATAACATTGCCAGCATATCTAAGGAAAATCCGTTGTACCTAGCTCAGCGGATGATCAATTCGGTTATCAAAGCTAAAGGGAAGGTAGTTGAAGAGGAGATCGAAGAATTCCTCAGCAAAAAGGGGCATAACGAGATCAAGGTGGTACAAAGCTTAAAAGAGGCACCCAAACAAATATCCATCTTTGACATTGTTTTATCCTCGGTGGATCATTGCAACATTCTGGTGAAAGTACTAGAGGAAGCCCATCTACCAAAAACGGTCGATACTGAGAAATTCCGTCATGTGATAGAGCACATTTTCAACAGCAATGCGATATCTTTCACTGATGATGATATACCAGCAGAGGGGACGGGCCACGCAAGTCACTGCACAAAGCAGTGATGTCATCAAGGTATGTGATTTGAGGTGTGCTTATAGATGGAGGATCGTCACTGAACATTTGTCCCTACGATACCTTGGGAAGAATGAAGATCAACCCAAAATGGATATGACCAGTCATGTAGTTATTCGGGCTTTCGATGGGTCTCGCCGAGAAGTTGTGGGAGAGATTGAGCTTCCACTGGAGATTGGTCCCCACACTTTCTATATATCCTTCTAGGTACTCAACATGACCACTGGATACAATTTATTACAGGGAAGGCCATGGATCCACATGGCAGGAGCAATTCCATCCACCCTTCATTAGCAACTCAAGTGCATTATCAATGGCAACCTAATCACGGTGAATGCCGAACCCAAATACCCTATCTGCATACCGGGAGATATGTCGATGATCAGTCTAGATGAAGGGATTGAACCTACTAGTTTTCAAGCTTTGGAAGTGAGCAATACTAAGTACCAACTTGTTAGAGCACCAACTTTGAAACCAAAAGTTTCTCCCGAAGTAATGAAAGTTGGGCAGGAGATGGTATCTTTGGGTTTCCACCTTGGAGAAGGGTTAGCAAAAAGTCATCAAGGAATCAAAATTCTGGTGCAAATCCCAAGCCAATCAGGGAAGGCCGGATTGGGCTATTCATCCGGATCAAATCATCAGAACCCAGACAAGCATCCAAAGGTTTCTGCTTCCACTATACTACTGCCAAACCTCACTGATGTCGGATTTGTGAAGCCAATGAAGAAGATTCCTGCTGTTGTGTCAGCCATGTTGTTTCCTCCAATCATACCGGTTAGTGAGAGAAAAGCCCCGAAGCTTGAGGGGGAGAGCAAAAAGGAAAAAGAAAAGTTCCTGCACGAAGGACGAGACCTATTTGCTAATATGTATTTTTCTGATGCACTACGAGGGTATGAATGATGATATCCCAGATAGTGATGAAGAAGATCAGATCCGAATTCCTCACATCAAGAAGGGGAAGGGTGGCAGTTCAAAGAAAAAACCCCGACCTAATCTGAAGGATGTCTCAGTCGTCATCAGAGATGAGGCAGATGAGCATAACTCCTTTGTCCTCCCTAATCATGAGGACCTAACATTGGACAATTGGAGCAGCGTCCCTTGCCTCATTCAAAAAGGGTAAAAGGGCAGAAAGTCTATCTTCCCTGGAACATGGTTTCATTTACTACTTATTTTATTGCACAACTATAGCAGTAACTTTTGTCATGCTTTTGCTAAATGCTTTTGTATGTTTAAAAAGTCTCATATATTAAAGTGAAAGCATTTTGTTTTCAGGACTCCAGAATTGGATTTGTTTGTCCCTGCTGATGAGATGCCAAACTTTCACAGTGACTACAACTTTGATGTAGAACTGAACTTCGACTTGATGGAAATTGATCAAGATGAGATAAATGACTATGAGGTGCCCGAGGAGATCAAAGAATTTGTCGAAGACAAACCCAAACCAAGCCTCAATTAAACCACCACTGTCAATATCGAAACCTCAGAAAACCTCAAAGAAATCTAGATAGGCCTAGACCTCACCCCAGACCAAAGAACCTACCTGATTAAAATCTTAACATAGTTCCAGGATGTGTTTGCATGGTCAAATGAAGACATGGTTGGCTTGTCTACTGACATTGTCATCCATCGGCTCCCCATCAAAGATGGATTCAAGCCAGTCAAGCAGAAGCTCAAGCGATTGAAATCTGAATGGAGTCTAAAAGTCAAAGAAGAGGTTGTCAAATAATTTAAAGCCGGTATCATCAAGGTATCAACATACCCGGAGTGGCTGTCAAACATAGTTCCCATGCGCCCGAAGGGAAGGTACGAGTATGCGTAGATTACAGGGATTTGAACAAGGCTTGTCTTAAAGACAACTTCCCGATGCCGTTCATCCACATCTTGATAGACAATACGGCGCAGTACGACATGTATTCTTTTGTGGATTGCTTTGTTGGTTACCATCAAATCATGGTCACTGAAGAGGATAGGGAGTGTAGACACTTAAAATTTTGTTTCCATGTTACAAACACTGTAGTAGGGCAAAACTTTCTTTTTGACTTAACCCCGGTCTCAACCCAGGAGGTACAGGTCAGCCCCGGTCTCAACTCGGGAGGTACAGGTCAGCCCCGATCTCAACCCGAGAGGTCAGGTCAACTGTAAAAACAATCCTGAAGCCTCACAACATCTCTAGAGGAAAACTTGGAAGGACCAAGTTAACCTCAAAGACAATCCTGAGGACAAACAGAATCGGCTGGGATCCAAACCTCGGAGACAACCCAGGAAGTCAGCCGAAGGCCATGCTAGCACTAAGGGCAACCCCGGGAGGGGCAAAACGGTTATTTCATTAACTTAAAGACGATTTAGTCAAACTCGAGCTAAATTGATGCCACCAAGGTTAGAAAGAACAATAGCAATGATCCCGAGTGGAAACAACGCAAGATAACTCAACGGATAAACTGTGAAGAATCAAAGACCTGGTTATGAACTTGTCTTATTGGACTCAGAAAAGGTTTTCTCCCATATCATTGCGACACTCTCGGCGAGGGCTTTCCGGAAAGGTACATCACGCCTCAAACGGATGCTCCGATCAAAAGTTAGAAAGTTTTGAATCTGACATCACATTGCTCGGAGTGCACGTACTTCGATGCAACTGGACTCCCCCACGCGGGCCCCGCCACGTGGAACCGCACCTCTACCTGCGGCTGCCGTAGGTAGAGCTAGTTCTCCTGGGTCTATATATATGAGTGCACCCCCAGCTCATTTAACAATTTGAAAATGCTCTGAACCCCTGCCTGTTTGGTTTCTCAGCCATTTTCTTGTCATCCAAACCCAAACTTTTTTACTCTAACACGTAGATATACCCACATACTACCACATATCAAAAAATAATCAGTAGAAATGGACGTTTAAAGCCTATGATTTGGAAAAAAGCCCGTGTAGTAGTCCATTGTGAGTATTTTTACGATCAGAAAGTTTTTATTACTTTATTGCACTTTTATACACTTGCACGTTAAGTTTCACTTTCTAAATATGTCCGGAACTCAGTTCTATGGCAGTTTTACTAACTTTTAGTACATTTTAGTACCTAAACGTATTTTTTTTGGCATTTCTACAACTCAGATTGACGATCCGTCACTTATAACAGCTTTTTTATACATATATCTTCGTTTCTAACAACTTCGTCGGACTGGGTTATCTTCCAAGTCCGGGTTTGGCTTTTTTTTTTTTGTATATATTTAACTATATATATACTAACTTTTTAATTCTGTCAAGTCCGGATGTCAAATCTGTGGTAGTTTTTTATTTTTATATATATATATATATATATATGCACCTTTCACCGAACTGGGTTATCTTCCCAGTCCCGGTTTGACTACTTTTTGTCTATATTTTACTATATATATATATATATTTACATTCCAGTTCAGCCTAGATCATTTCGTGGCCTTTTATTGCTTTTATATATATATATATATATATATATCATGTCAAAAATACATCAGTGGTTGCTAGTCCATTTAAAGTTGCTGACGGTAAAACTAATGAAAAGAAAATTATTGAACAAAACAATTTTACTAATCAGTATTTAGCCACTATTGGAAAACAGTTGGATAAAATTGAAGAAAAGTTTGACCAATCTGTGGTTAAAAATCCTGATAAAAAGATTGAGCAGCCTTTATTAACTCTCCCTGAAAAACGTGAAGATTTGGAATTGCCTAATAAAGATTCTGATTTAGTTAAAACTATAGACAAACTACTTAAAAAGATGAGTTTTGGAGAAGCTAGTGGTACTATTGTTATCATTAACCAGATTGAAGAATCTGAAGATGAAAATATTAGCCAATCAGATAACATATCTGAAACAGCTTCCATCCACGATTTTAATGATCAGTTACAAAAATTAACCTTCAATAACACAAGTATAACAAAAAATTCGTATCCTAGACCAACTCCTCCAGATCTTCAATTTGAGGAAAAGAATCTAGATAATCAATTTTTTGTTTCGTCTAATAAAATATATGAATGGAATATTGATGGATTAAGTGAACATCAGATCCTTACTAAAATGAATCATTTGTCCATGGTTGCCAATAGTTATATTACAGCATTTAGTGTCTTGACTCAGCCTAAAATTGTTGAAATATTAACTAATGGATTTACTGGTGTCCTTCGTTCTTGGTGAGAAAAGCACCTTGATGAAGATGCTAGAAATAATATAATTTATGCGCGCCAACTTGATGATGATGGTCAGCCAATCTTCAGAGAAGATATTGGTTTTGGTATTCCAGATAGTGTTAATACTTTAATATTTACCATAATAAAATATTTTATTGGAACTCCTAGTAATATCACCGAAAGAATTCATGATCAGTTAAGTAATCTCACTTGTCCCACTCTAAGTGATTTTAGATGGTACAAAGATGTTTTTATTTCCCGAGTGATGATGCGAAGTGATAGTAACAAGCTTTTTTGGATAGAAAAATTTATTAACGGTCTTCCTAATTTGTTTGCTCACATAGTTAGAGAAGAACTTGGTAAAACTTTGGGTTATATTGATTATGATAACCTGACTTATGGTGATATAATCAGTTATATTCAAAGAATTGGTCTAAAGATGTGTATTGATTATAAACTTGCTAAACAGGCTAGTAAAGATAAAAATAAGGCCAAATATGAACTTGGTACTTTGTACGAACAATATGGCTTACCTTCTGTTGCTCCCTCTAGAAGAAAGCATCGAAAAAATTATATTGAAAAACGCAAAGGTAGTAAGCATCATAGAAAGAGGACTAGGCAGTCTAAAAATCAAGATAATTATAATGAGATTCCTAAATCTAAAAGGAAAACTCATAATAAAAAATCTTCTCATAAGTCTAAGAGTCAAGATAAGAGTAAAATTACTTGTTATAATTATGGTCAAAAAGGTCATTATAAAAGCGAATGTAAGATTAAAAGGAATTTGAGTCAGTTAAATATTTCAGCTGAAGAAATTGATAAGCTTTTAGAGTTAATGAGAATAGAGAATGAGGTCGATAGTAACGACTATTCTGATATTCCTTATTCCTCTAATAGTCATGAAGAAAATCAAACTGATAGTGAGAAAAATGAAGTCACCCCGTGTACAGATAATTGCAGATCTGTTTGTTGCAACAAAACTATTAATGTTCTTAATAAAGATGATGAGGAAAGCTCTTTGTTAATTGATCTAATTGGTAAAATTATTGATCCTAAGATAAAAACACAGTACATGAAACAATTAAAAGATTTGTTAACTAAAAATAATTTTGGGAAAAATAGGGTCATTAAGGGTAAAGGCAAACCTATTATCAGTCTTAATAAAACGTTAGAAAGATTTAAAACTCCTGAAAGAGAAATTACCCTACCTGAATTAAACCAAGAAGTCAATAAACTTAAAAAAGAAATTTCAGCGTTAAAAACTGAAATCTCTGATCTAAGAAAAGTGGTGTCCAATTTAGAAACTAAAGGCTCAAATCTTCATATCTCTGAATCCTCATCTTCAGAAGATGAAGCTGAATCCTCTAATCCTAAGGATGACTCGGTTCTTATAGTTCAAGGATATTCCTTGAAAAGATTAAAAGATATTACCATTCAAAAATGGTATATCATTATCAAACTAGTTATTGATAAAACTTTTACAATTACACTCCTTGCTCTAGTGGATACTTGTGCAGATCTTAATTGTTTTCAAGAATGGTTAATCCCTACTAAGTTTTATAAAAAAACTAGTGAAAAATTAAACTCTGCTAATGGTAGTAAAATAAAAATCAAATATAAACTTCCTAAAGTCCATATTTATCAGGATAATATGTGTTTTAAAATAACTTTTGTTTTAATTCACAACTTGACAGATAAGGTCATTTTAGGTCTTCCATTTATATATTTGTTATATCCATTCACTACTAATAATAATGGTTTAACCACTGAATATTTGGGTCAAAAGGTAGTGTTTAATTTCATTACTCAACCCAAAGAAAGAGATTTGAAATTTATTCAAGATGAATCTATTTCAAAATCTTTAAACTTGTTAGATTGTAAAACTTCTCAGTTAAAATTCTTGAAGCAAGAGATTAAGTATAAACAAGTGGAAGATCTTCTTCTTCAGGAAAATGTTCAGAATAAGATTGAAAACTTAGAAATTTTATTATAAAAAACCTTTGTGCTGATTCACCCAATGCTTTTTGGCACAGAAGAAAGCATGTTGTTAGGTTACCTTATGCTAAGGAATTTAAAGAACATTTAATTCCTACTAAAGCTAGACCTATACAAATGAATCATCAACAAATGGAGCTTTGCAAACAAGAAATTAATAATTTGCTTGCAAATGGCTTAATTAAACCTAGTAAATCTCCTTGATCTTGTTCAGCTTTTTATGTTAATAATGAAGCTAAAAAAGAAAGGGGAGTCCCCAGATTAGTTCTTAATTATAAGCCTTTAAACAAGGTTCTAGAAATGGATTAGGTATCCTTTACCTAACAAAGAGGACCTTCTTAGCAGGTTTAGGTAAAGCAACCATTTTTAGTAAATTTGACCTTAAATCAGGGTTTTGATAGGTCAGTATTCATCCCAGTGATAGATACAAAATTACTTTCACAACTCCTTTTGGTCATTACGAATGGATAGTTCAGCCATTCGGTCTCAAAAATGCTGCCAGTGAATTTTAGAATATTCTTAATGATATTTTAAATCCCATCAGTCATTTCATCATTGTTTACATTGATGATATTCTGATTTTTTCTAATTCTATAGACGAACACTATATGCATTTAGGTTCGTTCTTTAAAACGATCAAAGTCAATGGTTTGGTCCTTTCCCCTACTAACTGTAGTCTTTTCTAGACTAGAGTTAAATTCCTTGGGCATGATATTCGTCGTGGTCTTATTAGGCCTATTCAGTGAGTTATTCAGTTTGCAGATAAATTTCTTGATAAAATAATCGATAAAAAGTTAAAAAATATGTTAAGGTTTTGCCCTGCCTTGGCATTTCTAATGAATCTACATTCAAAATTGTTGAAACTGATGCCTCTGAAATTGAATTCGGTGACATTCTAAAGCAGAAGTTAACCCCTTCTTCTGTTGAGCAAATTGTTCGATTTCATTCTGGTGCATGGAATCCGGCTCAAAGTAATTATAGCACGATTAAAAAAGAGATCTTAGCATTAGTTCTATGCATTAGTAAATTTCAAAATGATTTATTAAACCAAAGATTTTTAATAAGAATTGATTGCAAATCTGCCAAATATATTTTAGAAAAAGATGTTAAAAATATAGCTGCTAAGCATATTTTTGCAAGATGGCAATCATTATTAAGTATTTTTAATTTTGATATTAAATATATTAAAGGTAGTCAAAATTCAGTTCCATATTTTCTCACTAGTGAATTTATTAATTCAGGTACTAAAGAAACATGAGCATGAGAGGTGGTAACTCTTTAGTTCGACCCCCTCCAGGCCCAAGTAATCCAAGGCCCAAAGGGGCCATAATTCCTGACCCAGTTAGCCCAGTTACTGCAGTCGATGTAGCAAACAGATATAAGCTACTTGGTACTATTCTAAAGCCCTATAACACGTTTTTGGCCCAACCTCCCAAGTTAATAGATCCTTTTGCTCCATCTTCTTCCTCCAGTAACCCTAATCCTAGTCAACTGCATTCGCAGTATGTTCCTATGTACACAGTCAATCTGTTTTATATAGAGCCTCATATGAAACCCAAAGACGATCCAGTCAAATTATCCTCCCAGTTTTTCCCAGCTGGTTGGCATTTCCTCCCGTTAGCTCCTTATAAATCCCATGCGTATTATAAGGAAATCCTCCTTCAAACTGAGTCAATCCTTATTAAGCCTATTTATGATAAGAATGATAATTCCAAAGTTATTTTTCATTCCCTTTATATTAAGCGAATTATCTCCATGCTTGATTAGGGTAATCTTCCATCTGATCTCAGACAGTTAGATAATCTTAATAGCCAATTTTGCTATTATGATTATATGGAAGCGTGGAATAGAATCTTTTTATTCCAAAATCCTTCCTTCAGTCATTCGTGGTTTATTCAATTCGACCACAAGTTCAAAAGTCAGCTTCCCCTCTAGTTTACCCTTTGGTGGTCTAGATTCGGATCTTCTTTCGATATCTTTCCTTTAGAGCTTAAACATCTTGTTAATCATTTCTGCTGTAGAAGTTCATACAATCCAAAATTTCATTGTATTCCTGTTCTTCTCCAATTTGTTAATAAATACAAAATTCCGTGGATTCTCAAATGGCAGAATGGTCTTCTTTATCCTACTGTTGAATCCATTTCTAGTCTCCAAGTGGTCCAATTGTTAATCCTTCTTCTAATAGTCAATTAACTTTTGTAACTAGAACTTTCTCCGTCAAATGGTGGGATAAATTCGATATTTATCGTATCATTGGTCAAGTTCAGAAAGAGTTTCTAGTTAATCCCATTAAATCAGCTTCTCCTAAGGATTCTTCTAGTAAATCTAAAAAATCCTCAGACAAATTTGGATTTTTCAGATATTAATCATTGTACAAATGCAGAGTTAAAAATGTTAGCTCAACTCATTCACAGTAGGCTCCATAAAGAAGAAGATGTTCCTTCGATCAATTCATCAGCTTCCTCCAGTTCTAGTAATCAGGCAGCCAGCACAGAGGATCCGTACGAAAGAATCGATCTTCAAGATGCTAAGATCCTTTTGCTTAGGATAACCACCCAATTACATGAGTTATTTTCTTTGACTCACCACCAGTCATCATCAATGGTACTCCTTTTTCAAAAGGCACCGAAAGTAATGATAAAGCAGCCGAAAGCAAAGTCATGAGTCATTTGTCCATTGTCGGCCATATGGTCAAAAGTTGTAATTTCTTTTGAATTATTGAGTTTGTAATAGTTAGTCAAAAGTTATACGCATCTGTAATAATTTACTTTTGTAAAAGTATACTATTCAACAACAGTTAAAGTTGTTTGTAATTATTGAGTCTGTAATAGTTACACCTTTCTCATTCTATAAATAGAATGTGTTGTCATTTGAGAGAGGCAAGATTAGAAATCCAATAGAGTGTTTTCGAAAGACTCAGATCCCTATCTGACAAATCTTTAAACCTCTTATGCTTCTTCTCTTAGTAATCAATGTAAGGATTTCTATAATCGAGTCATAATTGTAAGTTCAGTTATCTATTTGTATATTTTAGAATTTGATAAATAAAATTTATATCTTTTAGTAAATTGCTGTACTTCTGTTATCATTTTTTATAGTTGTTGCTATAGTTGTGATTTAGTTATACATGCGCCTTCTCTTTCCCCTTCTCCTCCTCCTTCTTGGTATCATAGCCAAAGGTTGTTTGATTGTTAACTGTTATTCTTTATCTCTTCAATCTAAGTTATTTTTCAAACTTAAAAATTTTCTATTCTCAGTGACTAAGTCACCTAAGCTCTTACTGTAGAATACCGTGTTCGCCCCGGTCTTTTTTCCCTTTGTAAGTCTCAGAGTGGAGCAGTGTCTGGAGTCTGACCTAGAACATAGGTACGCGTCTGCTTAAGGTAAGAAGGGTATGTATGGCAGCACTTTGATTTTTAAATTTTTAATTTTCTAAAATGAGTAGACTGTTTAGATCTAGTTCTTCAGTTAGTAATCGGTCAGCTTTACCCTCTGTTCCTGACATAGTTAATCAAGAGGAACATAGTTATGAAAATATTAATCAAACTTTGTGTAATTGGAACATACCTAGTGTATCCCCTAGAGAGATATACCAGTCAACCTTTATTGATAACTTTAAAACTGATTATAATGTTAAAACTGTTGAACGTGTTTACGCTATTAATAAAGAATATAAAAATTGTAGCCTTCTTTCTCCGGATGTTGTTAAAAAACATAGGAAGAAAGGTTATAATTTCATTTATATTGGTTTAGTTCAAGTCGCAGTTTTATACCTTTAAATATTAAGGGAATTAATTCGAGTATCTTTCTGTGTCTCAGAGATGCTCGTTTCCTTAATTATGCTCCTAGCATTATTGGCATTATGGAATCAAGTCTGCATGATGGACCTATCCATTTTAATTGCTTTCCTGATCTCCCTCTGAGCCTTAATGATGCTAACTTATTAAAAGCTTTAACCTTAAACATTAAAACTGCTTGTGAAATTACTCAAATGATTGAGGGTTCTCAGCCTATAACGTTCATCTACAGGATTTATTATAAAGTCATGAAAATTAACTTAAATGTTCATGCTCTTAACAAAAGTTCTAAAGCTCATACCGTTTTAATTCAAAGCAGTACTAGTAATGCTAATATTCAAACTCCAAGAACCATTCTTTAGAAGGATATTACTTTACCTAGTCAGTGGGTTTTACCTAGTGAAATTCCACAAAAACCCATTATAAACAATTTGTTAAGTGTTGAAAATATTAAGCAATTTTCTGATGGTACTGTCAGAGTTAGTTTTGAACGTACCAGAAGACCTTTAATCATAGAAGAATTTACTAGTTCTTCAATATCTTCAGTTACTTCGAGAAGAGATACTGAAATACTAAGTAATATTTCTATGCCTGGTATTAAAATGAAAGGTATTTTAAACCAGGGTCAAACTAGTCATCCTTGTTACACTAATAATGATATTGTAGAAGAAGATCAAGATCTTTCTCCTACATCTTCATTAGGGCCTACTCCTTCAGATTTTGAAGCCCCGATTAATTCCCAGTTAAGAGTCCTTAATAAAGAATTTGTCTTAGATTGGAATAATCTGGTTGAAAACTTTAATTCCAGATCTAATAAAGACAAAAGACATGCTTTTCGTAAAAATTACGATAAACATGATAGAGATAAAATTGTTAAAAAATGAAAAAATTATTAACAATGAAAAAATGAACATTACTTTTTATGATTGGTATGATAAATATCATTTTAATTGTAAGGTTCTGACTAAAAGTCAGTGGACAAAAAAGGACAAGTCAAAAATTTTGACTTATCATCCTCTATTGGAAACTGTACTTTTACATGTCAAAAATACATCAGTGGTTGCTAGTCCATTTAAAGTTGCTGACGGCAAAACTGATGAAAAGAAAATTATTGAACAAAATAATTTTACTAATCAGTATTTAGCCACTATTGGAAAATAGTTGGATAAAATTGAAGAAAAGTTTGACCAATCTGTGGTTAAAAATCCTGATAAAAAGATTGATCAGCCTTTATTAACTCTCGCTAAAAAACGTGAAGGTTTGGAATTGCCTAATAAATATTCTGATTTAGTTAAAACTATAGAGAAACTACTTAAAAAAATGAGTTCTAGAGAAGCTAGTGATACAATTGCTATCATTGATTAGATTGAAGAATCTTAAGATGAAAGTATTAGTCAATCAGATAACAGATCTGAAATAGCTTCCATCCTCGATCTTAATAATCAGTTAAAAAAATTAACCTTTAATAACAGAAGTATAACAAAAAATTGGTATCCTAGACCAACTCCTCTTGATCTTTAGTTTGAGGAAAAGAATCTAGATAATCAATTCTCTATTTCGTCTAATAAAATATATGAATGGAATATTGACGAATTCAGTGAACATCAGATCCTTACTAAAATGAATCATTTGTCCATGGTTGCCAATAGTTATATTACAGCATTTAGTGGCTTGACATAGCCTGAAATTATTGAAATATTAACTAATGGATTTACTGGTGTCATTCGTTCTTGGTGGGAAAAGCACCTTAATGAAGACTGGCAGAAATAATATAATTTATGCGCGCCAACTGGATAATGATGGTCAACCAATCTTCAGAGAAGATATTGGTTTTGGTATTCCAGATGGTGTTAATACTTTAATATTTACCATAATAAAATATTTTATTGGAACTCCTAGTAATATCACCGAAAGAATTCATGATCAGTTAAGTAATCTCACTTGTCCCACTCTAAGTGATTTTAGATGGTACAAAGATATTTTTATTTCCCGAGTCATGATGCGAAGTGATAGTAACAAGCCTTTTTGGAAAGAAAAACTTGTTAACGGTCTTCCTAATTTGTTTGCTCACAAAGTTAGAGAAGAACTTAGTAAAACTTTGGGTTATATTGATTATGATAACCTGACTTATGGTGATATAATCAGTTATATTCAAAGAATTGGTCTAAAGATGTGTATTGATTATAAACTTGCTAAACATGCTAGTAAAGATAAAAATAAGGCCAAATATGAACTTGGTAATTTCTGCGAACAATATGGCTTACCTTCTGTTGCTCCCTCTAGAAGAAAGCATAGAAAAAAATATATTGAAAAACGCAAAGGTAGTAAGCATCATAGAAAGTGGACTAGTCAGTCTAAAAATCAAGATAATTATTATGGGAGGCCTATATCTAAAAGGAAAACTCATAATAAAAAATCTTCTCACAAGTCTAAGAGTCAGGATAAGAGTAAAATTACTTGTTATAATTGTGGTCGAAAAGGTCATTATAAAAGCGAATGTAAGATTAAACAAAAATTGCGTCAGTGAAATATTTTAGCTGAAGAAACTGATAAGCTTTTAGAGTTAATGAGAATAGAGAATGAGGTCGATAGTAATGACTATTCTGATATTTCTTATTCCTCTAATAGTAATGAAGATAATTAAACTAATAGTGAGGAAAATGAAGTCACCCTGTGTACAGATAATTGCAGATTTGATTGCTGCAACAAAACTATTAATGTTCTTAACAAAGATGATGAGGAAAACTCTTTGTTAATTGGTCTAATTGGTAAAATTACTGATCCTGAGTTAAAAACACAGTACATAAAACAATTAAAATATTTGTTAGCTAAAAACAATTCTGGGAAAAATAGGGTCATTAAGCGTAAAGACAAACCTATTATCAGTCTTAATAAAACATTCGAAAGATTTAAAACTCCTGACAGAGAAATTACCCTACCTGAATTAAACCAAGAAGTCAATAAACTTAAAAAAGAAATTTTAGCGTTAAAAACTGAAATCTCTGATCTAAGAAAAGAGGTGTCTAATTTAGCGACTAAAGGCTCAGATCTTCATATCTCTGAATCCTCATCTTCAGAAGATGAAGCTGAATCCTCTAATCTTAAGGATAACTCGGTTCTTATGGTTCAAGGATATTCCTTGAAAAGATTAAAAGATATAAGCATTCAAAATTGGTATATCATTATCAAACTAGTTATTGATAAAACTTTTACAATTACACTCCTTGCCCTAGTGGATACTTGTGCAGATCTTAATTGTATTCAAGAAGGGTTAATCCTTACTAAGTTTTATAAGAAAACTAGTGAAAAATTAAACTCTGCTAATGGTAGTAAAATGGAAATCAAATATAAACTTCCTAAAGTCCATATTTGTCAGGATAATATGTGTTTTAAAACAACTTTTGTTTTAATTCGCAACTTGACAGATAAGGTCATTTTAGGTCTTCTGTTTATATATTTGTTATATCCATTCACTACTAATAATAATGGTTTAACCACTGAACATTTGGGTCAAAAGGTAGTGTTTAATTTTATTACTCAACCCAAAGAAAGAGATTTGAAATTTATGCAAGATGAATCTATTTCAAAATCTTTAAACTTGTTAAACTGTAAAACTTCTCAGTTAAAATTCTTGAAGCAAGAGATTAAGTATAAACAAGTGGAAGATCTTCTTCTTCAGGAAAATGTTCAGAATAAGATTGAGGAACTTAGAATTTTTATGGTAAAAAATCTTTGTGCTGATTCACCCAATAATTTTTGGCACAGAAAAAAGCATGTTGTTAGGTTATCTTATGCTAAAGAGTTTAAAGAACATTTAATTCCTACTAAGGCTAGACCTATACAAATGAATCACCAACAAATGGAGCTTTGCAAACAAGAAATCAATGATTTGCTTGCAAAAGGCTCAATTAAACCTAGTAAATCTCCTTGGTCTTGTCCAGCTTTTTATGTTAATAATGAAGCTGAAAAAGAAAGGGGAGTCCCCAGATTAGTTATTAATTATAAGCTTCTAAACAAGGTTCTAGAATGGATTAGGTATCCTTTACCTAACAAAGAGGACCTTTTTAACAAACCAAGTAAAGCAACCATTTTTAGTAAATTTGACCTTAAATCAGGGTTCTGGCAGGTCAGTATTCATCCCACTGATAGATACAAAACGGCTTTCGCAACTCTTTTTGGTCATTACTAATGAATAGTTCAGCCATTCGGTCTCAAAAATGCTCCCAGTGAATTTCAGAATATTCTTAATGATATTTTGAATCCCTTCAATCATTTCATCATTGTTTACGTTGTTGATATTCTAATTTTTCCTAATTCTATAGACGAGCACTATAACCATTTAGGTTCGTTCTTCAAAACGATTAAAGTCAATGGTTTGGTCCTTTTCCCTACTAAATGTAGTCTTTTCCAGACTAGAGTTAAATCCCTTGGACATGATATTCATCGTGGTCTTATTAGGCCTATTCAGCGAGTTATTCAGTTTGTAGATAAATTTCTTGATAAAATAATCAATAAAACTGAACATTTAACGTTTTTTAGGATCTCTAAATTATGTTGGTAAGTTTTATCAAAATCTTAGAACAATTTGTAAACCTTTATTTCTTCGTTTACAAAAAAACCACCCTCCTTGGACTGATGAACATACTTCCATCGTACAACAAGTTAAAAAATATGTTAAGGTATTGCTCTACCTTGGCATTTCTAATGAATCTGCATTCAAAATTATTGAAACTGATGCCTCTAAAATTGGATTCGGTGGCATTCTAAAGCAGAAGTTAACCCCTTCTTTTGCTGAGCAAATTGTTCGATTTCATCCTGGTGCATGGAATCCAGCTCAAAGTAATTATAGCACGATTAAAAAAGAGATCTTAGCATTATTTCAATGCATTAGTAAATTTTAAAATGATTTATTAAACCAAAGATTTTTAATAAGAATTGATTACAAATCTGCCAAATATATTTTAGAAAAAGATGTTAAAAATATAGCTGCTAAGCATATTTTTGTAAGATGGCAATCATTATTAAGTATTTTTGATTTTGATATTAAATATATTAAAGGTACTCAAAATTCAGTTCCAGATTTTCTCACTAATGAATTTATTAATTCAGGTACTAAAGAAACATGAGCGTGAGAGGTTGTAACTCTTTAGTTCGGCCCCCTCCAGGCCCAAGTAATCCAAGGCCCAAAAGGGCCATAATTCCTGACCCAGTTAGCCCAGTTACTGCAGTCGATGTAGCAAACAGATATCAGCTACTTGGCACTATTCCAAAGCCCTATAACACGATTTTGGCCCATCCTCCCAAGTTAATAGATCCTTTTGTTCCATCTTCTTCCTCTAGTAATCCTAATCCTAGTCAACTGCATTCACCGTATGTTCCTATGTACACAGTCAATCTGTTTCATATAGAGCCTCATATGAAACCCAAAGACGATCCAGTCAAATTAGCCTCCCAGTTTTTCCCAGCTGGTTGGCATTTCCTACCATTAGCTCCTTATAAATCCCTTGTGTACTATAAGGAAATCCTCCTTCAAACTGAGTCAATCCTTATTAAACCTATTTATGATAAGAATGATAATTCCAAAGTTATTTTTCATTCCCTTTATATTAAGCGGATTATCACCATGCTTGATTGGGGTAATCATCCATCTGATCTCAGACAGTTAGATAATCTTAATAGCCAATTTTGCTATTATGATTATTCAGAAGCATGGAATAGAATCTTTTTATTCCAAAATCCTTCCTTCAGTCATTCGTGGTTTATTCAATTCGACCACAAGTTCAAAAGTCAGCTTCCCCTCTAGTTTACCCTTTTGGTGGTCTAGATTCAGATCTTCTTTCGATATCTTTCCTTTAGAGCTTAAACATCTTGTTAATCATTTCTGATGTTGAAGTCCATACAATTAAAAATTTGATTGTATTCTTGTTCTTCTCCAATTTGTTAGTAAATACAAAATTCCATGGATTCTCGAATGGCAATATGGTCTTCTTTCTCCTACTGTTGAATCCATTTTCCAGTCTCCAAGTGGTCAAATTGTTAATCCTTCTTCTAATAGTCAATTAACTTTTGTAACTCGAACTTTCTCTGTCAAATGGTAGGATAAATTCGATATTTATCGTATCATTGGTCAAGTTCAGAAAGAGTTTCTAGTTAATCCCATTAAATCAATTTCTCCTAAGGAATCTTCTAGTAAATCTAAAAAATCCTCTCAGATAAATTTGGATTTTTCAGATATTAATCATTGTACAAATGCAGAGTTAAAAATGTTAGCTCAACTCATTCACAGTAAGCTCCATAAGGAAGATGATGTTCCTTCGATCAATTCATCAGCTTCCTCCAGTTCCAGTAATCAAGAAGCCAACACAGAGGATCCGTATAGGAAGCATCGATCTTCAAGATGCTCAAGATCATTTTTCTTAGGATACCCACCCAATTACATGAGTCATTTTCTCTGACTCACCACCAGTTATCATCAAAGGTACTCTTTTTTCAAAAGGCGCCGAAAGTAATGATAAAGCAGCAGAAAGCAAAGTCATGAGTCATTTGTCTATTGTCGGCCATATGGTCAAAAGTTGTAATTTCTTTTGAATTATTGAGTCTGTAATAGTTAGTCAAATGTTATACGCGTCTATAATAATTTACTTTTGTAAAATTATAGTGTTCAACAACAGTTAAAGTTGTTTGTAATTATTGAGTCTGTAATAGTTACACCTTTCTCATTCTATAAATAGAATGTGTAGTCATTTGAGAGCGACAGGGGTTAGAAATCTAATAGAGTGTTTTCAAAAGACTAAGATCCCTATCTGACAAATATTTAAACCTCTTATGCTTCTTCTCTTAGTAATCAATGTTAGGATTTCTATAATCGAGTCATAATTGTAAGTTCAGTTATCTGTTTGTATATTTTAGAATTTGATAAATAAAATTTATATCTTTTAGTAAATTGCTTACACTTTTGTTATCATTTCTTATAGTTGTTGCTATAATTGTGATTTAGTTATGTATGAGCCTTCTCTTTCGCCTTCTTCCGCCTTCTTGGTATCAAAGCCAAAGGTTGTTTGATTATCTTATCTGGGGATTAATCGGGCTTTGTAATCTGAAGGAGTAGGCCCTAATGAAGATGTAGGAGAAAGATCTTGATCTTCTTCTACAATATCATTAGTAGTGTAACAAGGATGACTAGTTTGACCCTGGTTTAAAATACCTTTCATTTTAATATCAGGTATAGAAATATTACTTAGTATTTTAGTATCTCTTCTCGAAGTAACTGAAGAAACTGAAGAACTAGTAAATTCTTCTATGATTAAAGGTCTTCTGGTACGTTCAAAACTAACTCTGATAATACCATCAGAAAATTGCTTAATATTTTCAACATTTCACAAATTATTTATAATGGGTTTTTGTGGAATTTCACTAGGTAAAATCCACTGACTAGGTAAAGTAATATCCTTCTAAAGAATGGTTCTTGGAGTTTGAATATTAGCATTACTAGTACTGCTTTGAATTAAAACGGTATGATCTTTAGGATTTTTATTAAGAGCATGAACATTTAAGTTAGTTTTCATGACTTTATAATAAATCCTGTAGATCAACGCTATAAGCTGAGAACCCTCAATCATTTGAGTAATTTTACCAGTAGTTTTAATGTTTAAGGTTAAAGCTTTTAATAAGTTAGCATCATTAAGGTTTAGAGGGAGATCAAGAAAGCAATTAAAATGGATAGGTCCATCATGCAGACTTGATTTCATAATGCCAATATTGCTACGAGCATAATTAAGGAAGCGGGCATCTCTGAGACATAGAAAGATACTCGAATTAATTCCCTTAATACTTAAAGGTTTAACTGCGACTTGAATTAAACCAATATGAATGAAATTATAACCTTTCTTCCTATATTTTTAACAACATCCGGAGAAAGAAGGCTACAATTTTCATATTCTTTGTTAATAGTGTAAACACGTTCAACAGTTTTAACATTATAATTAGTTTTAAAGTTATCAATAAAGGTTGATTGGTATATCTCTCTAGGGGACACACTAGGTATGTTCCAATTACACAAAGTTTGATTAATGTTTTCATAACTATGTTCCTCTTGATTAACTATGTCAGAAATAGAGGGTAAAGCTGACCGATTACTAACTGAAGAACTAGATCTAAACAGTCTACTCATTTTAGAAAATTAAGATTGACTCAGTTTGAAGGAGGATTTCCTTATAATACGTAAGGGATTTATAAGAAGCTAATGGGAGGAAATGCCAACTAGTTGGGAAAAACTGGGAGGCTAATTTGACTGGATCGTCTTTGGGTTTCATATGAGGCTCAATATGAAATAGATTGACTGTGTACATAGGAACAACTACGAAGGACTAGCAACCACTGATGTATTTTTGACATTTAAAAGTAAAGTTTCCAATGGAGGATGAGAAGCCTAAATTTTTGACTTGTCCTCTTTTTTTCCACTTACTTTTAGTCAGAACCTTACAATTAGATCTGAAATAGCTTCCATCCCCGATCTTAAAGATCAGTTAAAAAAATTAACCTTCAATAACACAAGTATAACAAAAAATTGGTATCCTAGACCAACTCCTCCTGATCTTCAGTTTGAGGAAAAGAATCTAGATATTCAATTTTTTGTTTCGTCTAAAAAAATATATGAATGGAATATTGACGGATTTAGTGAACATCAGATCCTTACTAAAATGAATCATTTGTCCATGGTTGCCAATAGTTATATTACAGCATTTAGTGGCTTGACTCAGCCTGAAATTGTTGAAATATTAACTAATGGATTTACTGGTCTCCTTCGTTCTTGGTGAGAAAAGCACCTTGATGAAGATGCCAGAAATAATATATTTCATGCGCGCCAACTAGATGATGATGGTCAACCAATCTTTAGAGAAAATATTGGTTTTGGTATTCCAGATGGTGTTAATACTTTAATATTTACCATAATAAAATATTTTATTGGAACTTCTAGTAATATCACCGAAAGAATTCATTATCAGTTAAGTAATCTCACTTGTCCCACTCTAAGTGATTTTAGATGGTACAAAGATATTTTTATTTCCCGAGTCATGATGCGAAGTGATAGTAACAAGCCTTTTTGGAAAGAAAAACTTGTTAAAGGTCTTCCTAATTTGTTTGCTCGCAAAGTTAGAGAAGAACTTAGTAAAACTTTGGTTTATATTGATTATGATAACCTGACTTATGGTGATATAATCAGTTATATTCAAAGAATTGGTCTAAAGATGTGTATTGATTATAAACTTGCTAAACAGGCTAGTAAATATAAAAATAAGGCCAAATATGAACTTGGTACTTTGTGCGAACAATATGGCTTACCTTCTACTGCTCCCTCTAGAAAAAAGCATCGGAAAAAACATATTGAAAAACGCAAAGATAGTGAGCATCATAGAAAGAGGACTAGTCAGTCTAAAAATAAAGATAATTATTATGAGAGGCCTAAATCTAAAAGGAAAACTCATAATAAAAAATCTTCTCACAAGTCTAAGAGTCAGGATAAGAGTAAAACTGCTTGTTATAATTGTGGTCAAAAATGTCATTATAAAAGCGAATGTAAGATTAAACAGAAATTGAGTCAGTTAAATATTTTAGCTGAAAAAACTTATAAGCTTTTAGAGTTAATGAGAATAGAGAATGAGGTCGATAGTAACGACTATTCTGATATTCCTTATTCCTCTAATAGTAATGAAGATAATCAAACTGATAGTGAGGAAAATGAAGTCACCCTGTGTACAGATAATTTCATATCTGATTGCTGCAATAAAACTATCAATGTTCTTAACAAAGATGATGAGGAAAACTCTTTGTTAATTGATCTAATTGGTAAAATTACTGATCCCGAGTTAAAAACACAGTACATGAAACAATTAAAAGATTAGTTAACTAAAAACAATTCTGGGAAAAATAGGGTCATTAAGGGTAAACACAAACCTATTATCAGTCTTAATAAAATGTTAGAAAGATTTAAAACTCCTGACAGAGAAATTACCCTACCTGAATTAAACCAAGAAGTCAATAAACTTAAAAAAGAAATTTCAGCGTTAAAAACTGAAATCTCTGATCTAAGAAAAGAGGTGTCTAATTTAGCGACTAAAGGCTCAGATCTTCATATCTCTGAATCCTCATCTTCAGAAGATGAAGCTGAATCCTCTAATCTTAAGGATGACTCGATTCTTATAGTTCAAGGATATTCCTTGAAAAGATTAAAGGATATTACCATTCAAAAATGGTATATCATTATCAAACTAGTTATTGATAAAACATTTACAATTACACTCCCTGCCCTAGTGGATACTGGTCCAGATCTTAATTGTATTCAAGAATGGTTAATCCCTACTAAGTTTTATAAGAAAACTAGTGAAAAATTAAACTCTGCTAATGGTAGTAAAATGGAAATCAAATATAAACTTCCTAAAGTCTATATTTGTCAGGATAATACGTGTTTTAAAATAACTTTTGTTTTAATTCGCAACTTTACAGATAAGGTCATTTTAGGTCTTCCGTTTATATATTCGTTATAGCCATTCACTACTAATAATAATGGTTTAACCACTGAATATTTGGGTCAAAAGGTAGTGTTTAATTTCATTACTCAACCCAAAGAAAGAGATTTGAAATTTATTCAAGATGAATCTATTTCAAAATCTTTAAACTTGTTAAACTGTAAAACTTCTTAGTTAAAATTCTTGAAGCAAGAGATTAAGTATAAACAAGTGGAAGATCTCAGTTATGCATGCGCCTTCTCTTTCGCCTTTCTCATCCGCCTTCTTGGTATCAGAGCCAAAGTTTTATCAAATTCTAAAATATACAAACAAATAACCGAACTTACAATTATGACTCGATTATAGGAATCCTAACATTAATTACTAAGAGAAGAAGCATAAGAGGTTTAAAAATTTGTCAGATAGGGATCACTAAGAAGGCGGAAGAGAAGACGAAAGAGAAGGCGCATGCATGACTAAATCACAACTATAGCAACAACAATAAGAAATGATAACAGAAGTACAACAATTTACTAAAAGATATAAATTTTATTTATCAAATTCTAAAATATACAAACAGATAACTAAACTTACAATTATGACTTGATTATAGAAATCCTAACATTGATTATTAAGAGAAGAAGCATAAGAGGTTTAAAAATTTGTCAGATAGGGATCTGAGTCTTTCGAAAACACTCTATTAGATTTCTAATCCTGCCTCTCTCAAATGACCACACAATCTATTTATAGAATGAGAAAGGTGTAACTATTACAGACTCAATAATTACAAACAACTTTAACTATTATTGAACAGTATACTTTTACAAAAGTAAATTATTACAGATGCATATAACTTTTGACTAACTATTACAGACTCAATAATTCAAAAAAAATTACATCTTTTGACCATATGGCCGACAATGGACAAATGACTCATGACTTTGCTTTCGGCTGCTTTATCATTATTTTCGACGCCTTTTGAAAAAGGAGTACCTTTGATGATGACTGGTGTTGAGTCACAGAAAATGACTCATGTAATTGGGTGGGTATCCTAAGCAAAAGGATCTTGAGCATCTTGAAGATGGATGCTTCCATACGGATCCTCTGTGCTGGCTGCCTGATTACTAGAACTGGAGGAAGCTGATGAATTGATCGAAGGAACATCATCTTCTTTATGGAGCTTACTGTGAATGAGTTGAGCTAACATTTTTAACTCTGTATTTGTACAATGATTAATATCTAAAAAATCCAAATTTGTTTGAGAGGATTTTTTAGATTTACTAGAAGACTCCTTAGTAGAAACTGATTTAATGGGATTAACTGGAAACTCTTTCTAAACTTGACCAATGATACGATAAATATCGAATTTATCCCACCATTTGAAGGAGAAAGTTCGAGTTACAAAAGTTAATTGACTATTAGAAGAAGGATTAACAATTTGACCACTTGGAGACTGGAAAATGGATTCAACAGTAGGAGAAAGAAGACCATACTGCCATTTAAGAATCCATGGAATTTTGTATTAACTAACAAATTGGAGAAGAACAGGAATACAATCAAATTTTTGAATGTATGGACTTCTACAGCATAAATGATTAACAAGAGGTTTAAGCTCTGAAGGAAAGATATTGAAAGAAGATCCGAATCTAGACCACCAAAGGGCAAACCAGAGGGGAAGCTGACTTTTAAACTTGTGGTCGAATTGAATAAACCACGAATGACTGAAGGAAGGATTTTGGAATAAAAAGATTCTATTTCATGCTTCCGTATAATCAAAATAGCAAAATTGGCTATTAAGATTATCTAACTGTCTAAGATCAGATGGATGATTACCCCGATCAAGCAGGGAGATAATCCGCTTAATATAAAGGGAATGAAAAATAATTTTGGAATTATCATTCTTATCATAAATAGGTTTAATAAGGATTGACTCAGTTTGAAGGAGGATTTCCTTATAATACGCAAGGGATTTATAAGGAGCTAATGGGAGGAAATGCCAACCAGCTGGAAAAAATTGGAAGGCTAATTTGACTGGATCGTCTTTGGATTTTATATGAGGCTCTAAATAAAACAGATTGACTGTGTACATAGGAACATACTACGAATGCAGTTGACTAGGATTAGGGTTACTGGAGGAAGAAGATGGAGCAAAAGAGTCTACTGACTTGGGAGGTTGGGCCAAAATCATGTTATAGGGCTTTGGAATAGTACCAAGTAGCTGATATTTGTTTGCTACATCGACAGCAGTAACTGGACTAACTGGGTGAGGAATTATGGCTCCTTTGGGCCTTGAATTACTTGGGCCTGAAGGGGGCCGAACTGAAGAGTTACCACCTCTCACGCTCATGTTCTTTAGTACCTGAATTAATAAATTCTCTAGTGAGAAAATCTGGAACTGAATTTTGACTACCTTTAATATATTCAATATCAAAATCAAAAATACTTAATAATGATTGCCATCTTGCAAAAATATGCTTAGCAGCTATATTTTTTACATCTTTTTCTAAAATATATTTGGCAGATTTACAATCAATTTTTATTAAAAATCTTTGGTTTAATAAATTATTTTGAAATTTACTAATGCATAGAACTAATGCTAAGATATCTTTTTTAATCGTGCTATAATTACTTTGAGCTGGATTCCATGCACCAGAATGAAATCGAACAATTTGCTCAGCAGAAGAAGTAGTTAACTTTTACTTTAGAATGCCACCGAATCCAATTTCAGAGGCATCAGTTGCAACAATTTTGAATGCAGATTCATTAGAAATACTAAGGCAGGGTAATACCTTAACATATTTTTTAACTTGTTGGACGATGAAAGTATGTTCATCAGTCCAATGAGGGGTTTTTTTTTGTAAACGAAGAAATAAAGGTTTACAAATTGTTCTAAGATTTTGATAAAACTTACCAACATAATTTAGAGATCCTAAAAAACGTTGAAGCTGAGTTTTATCGATTATTTTATCAAGAAATTTATCTGCAAATTGAATAACTAGCTGAATAGGCCTAATAAGACCACGATGAATATCATGTCCAAGGAATTTAACTCTAGTATGGAAAAGATAACATTTAGTAGGGGAAAGGACCAAACCATTGACTTTGATCGTTTTAAAGAACGAACCTAAATGCTTATAGTGTTCGTCTATAATATTAGAAAAAATTAGAATATCAGTAATGTAGACAATGATGAAATGACTGAAGGGATTCAAAATATCATTAAGAATATTCTGAAATTCACTTGGAGCGTTTTTGAGACCGAATGGCTGAACTATCCATTCATAATGACCAAAAGGACTTGTGAAAGCTATTTTTTATCTATCACTGGGATGAATACTGACATGCCAGACCTGATTTAATGTCAATTTTACTAAAAATGGTTGCTTTACTAAGCCTGCTAAGAAGGTCCTCTTTGTTAGGTAAAGGATACCTAATCAATTCTAGAACCTTGTTTAGAGGCTTATAATTAATAACTAATCTGGGGACTCCCCTTTATTTTTTAGCTTCATTACTAACATAAAAAGTTGGACAAGACCAAGGAGATTTACTAGGTTTAATTAAGTCTTTTGCAAGCAAATCATTGATTTCTTGTTTGCAAAGCTCTATTTGTTGGTGATTCATTTGTATAGGTCTAGCCTTAGTAGGAATTAAATATTCTTTAAATTCCTTAGCATAAGGTAACATAACAACATGCTTTCTTCTATGCCAAAAAGCATTGGGTGAATCAGCACAAAGGTTTTTTACCATAAAATTTCTACGTTCTTCAATCTTATTCTGAACCTTTTCCTGAAGAAGAAGATCTTCCACTTGTTTATACTTAATCTCTTGCTTCAAGAATTTTAACTGAGAAGTTTTACAATTTAACAAGTTTAAATATTTTGAAATAGATTCATCTTGAATAAATTTTAAATATCTTTCTTTGGGTTGAGTAATGAAATTAAACACTACCTTTTGACCCAAATTTTCAGTGGTTAAACCATTATTATTAGTAGTGAATGGATATAACAAATTATATAAACGGAAGACCTAAAATGACCTTATCTGTCAAGTTGTGAATTAAAACAAAAGTTATTTTAAAACACATATTATCCTGACAAATATGGACTTTAGGAAGTTTATATTTGATTTCCATTTTACTACCATTAGCAGAGTTTAATTTTTCACTAGTTTTCTTATAAAACTTAGTAGGGATTAACCCTTCTTGAATACAATTAAGATCTGCACCAGTATCCACTAGGGCAGGGAATGTAATTATAAAAGTATTATCAATAACTAGTTTAATAATGATATACCATTTTTGAATAGTAATATCTTTTAATCTTTTCAAGGAATATCCTTGAACCATAAGAACCGAGTCATCCTTAGGATTAGAGGATTCAGCTTCATCTTCTGAAGATGAGGATTCAGAGATATAAAGATCTGAGCCTTTAGTCGCTAAATTGGACACCTCTTTTCTTAGATCAGAGATTTTAGTTTTTAACGCTGAAATTTCTTTTTTAAGTTTATTGACTTCTTGGTTTAATTCAGGTAGGGTAATTTCTCTGTCAGGAGTTTATAATCTTTCTAACATTTTATTAAGACTGATAATAGGTTTGTCTTTACCCTTAATGACCCTATTTTTCCCAGAATTGTTTTTAGTTAAAAAATCTTTCAATTATTTCATGTACTGTGTTTTTAACTCAGGATCAGTAATTTTACCAATTAGATCAATTAACAAAGAGCTTTCCTCATCATCTTTGTTAAGAACATTAATAGTTTTGTTACAGCAATCATATCTGCAATTATCTGTACACAGGGTGACTTCATTTTCCTCACTATCAGTTTGATTATCTTCATTACTATTAGAGGAATAAGGAATATCAGAATAGTCGTTACTATCGACCTCATTCTCTATTCTCATTAACTCTAAAAGCTTATCTGTTTCTTCAGCTAAAATATTTAACTGACTCAATTTCTGTTTAATCTTACATTCGCTTTTATAATGACCTTTTTGACCACAATTATAACAAGTAATTTTACTCTTATCTTGACTCTTAGACTTGTGAGAAGATTTTTTATTATGAGTTTTCCTTTTAGATTTAGGCCTCTTATAATAATTATCTTGATTTTTAAACTGACTAGTTCTCTTTCTATGATGCTTACTACCTTTACGTTTTTCAATATGTTTTTTTCAATGCTTTCTTCTAGAGGGAGCAACAGGAGGTAAGCCATATTGTTCGCAGAAAGTACCAAGTTCATATTTGGCCTTATATTTATCGTTACTAGCCTATTTAGCAAGTTTATAATCAATACACATCTTTAGACCAATTCTTTGAATATAACTGATTATATCACCATAAGTCAGGTTATCATAATCAATATAACCCAAAGTTTTACTAAGTTCTTCTCTAACTTTGTGAGCAAACAAATTAGGAAGACCGTTAACAAATTTTTCTTTCCAAAAAGGCTTGTTACTATTACTTCGCATCATGACTCGGGAAATAAAAACATCTTTGTACCATCTAAAATCACTTAGAGTGGGACAAGTGAGATTACTTCACTGATCATGAATTCTTTCGGTGATATTACTAAGAGTTCCAATAAAATGTTTTGTTATGGTAAATATTAAAATATTAACACCATCTGGAATACCAAAACCAATATCTTCTCTAAAGATTGGTTGACCATCATCATCAAGTTGGCGCGCATGAATTATATTATTTCTGGCATCTTCATCAAGGTGTTTTTTCCACCAAGAACGAAGGACACCAGTAAATCCATTAGTTAATATTTCAACAATTCCAGGCTGAGTCAAGCCACTAAATAAAGTAATATAACTATTAGCAACCATAAAAAAATGATTCATTTTAGTAAGGATCTGATGTTCACTGAATCCGTCAATATTCCATTCATATATTTTATTAGACGAAACAAAAAATTTATTATATATATTCTTTTTCTCAAACTGAAGATCAGGAGGAATTGATCTATGATACCAATTTTTTGTTATACTTGTGTTACTGAAGGTTAATTTTTTTAACTAATCATTAAGATCGGGGATGGAAGCTGTTTCAGATCTGTTATCTGATTAACTAATACTTTCATCTTCAGATTCTTCAATCTGATCAATGATAGCAGTAGTACCACTAGCTTCTCCAGAACTCATCTTTTTAAGTAGTTTGTCTATAGTTTTAACTAAATCAGAATCTTTATTAGGCAATCCCAAACCTTCACATTTTTAGGAAGAGTTAATAAAGGCTGATCAATCTTTTTATCAGGGTTTTTAACCACAGATTGGTCAAACTTTTCTTCAATTTTATCCAACTATTTTCCAATAGTGGCTAAATACTGATTAGTAAAATTGTTTTGTTCAATAATTTTCTTTTCATCAGTTTTGCCGTCAGCAACTTTAAATAGACTAGCAACCACTGATGTATTTTTGATATGTAAAAGTACAGTTTCCAATGGAGGATGAGAAGCCAAAATTTTTGACTTGTCTTCTTTTGTCCACTGACTTTTAGTCAGAACCTTACAATTAGAATGATATTTATCATACCAATCATAAAAAGTAATGTTCATTTTTTCATTGTTAATAATTTTTTTCATTTTTAACAATTTTATCTCTATCATGTTTATCGTAATTGTTATGAAAAACATGTCTTTTGTCTTTATTAGATCTAGAATTAAAGTCTTCAATCAGATTATTCCAATCTAAGACAAATTCTTTATTAAGGACTCTTAACTGGGGATTAATTGGGGCTTCGAAATCTGAAGGAGTAGGCCCTAATTAAGATGTAGGAGAAAGATCTTGATCTTCTTCTACAATATCATTAGTAGTGTAACAAGGATGACTAGTTTGACCCTGGTTTAAAATACCTTTCATTTTAATATTAGGCATAGAAATATTACTTAGTATTTCAGTATCTCTTCTCTAAGTAACTGAAGAAACTGAAGAACTACTAAATTCTTCTATGACTAAAGGTCTTCTGGTACGTTCAAAACTAACTCTGACAGTACTATCAGAAAATTGCTTAATATTTTCAACATTTAACCAATTATTTATAATGGGTTTTTGTGGAATTTCACTAGGTAAAATCCACTGACTAGGTAAAGTAATATCCTTCCAAATAATGGTTCTTAGAGTTTGAATATTAGCATTACTAGTACTGCTTTGAATTAAAACGGTATGATCTTTAGGACTTTTATTAAGAACATGAACATTTAAGTTAGTTTTCATGACTTTATAATAAATCTTATAGATCAACGCTATAGGCTGAGAACCCTCAATCATTTGAGTAATTTCACCAGCAGTTTTAATGTTTAAAGTTAAAGCTTTTAATAAGTTAGCATCATTAAGGTTTAGAGGGAGATCAGGAAAGCAATTAAAATGGATAGGTCCATCATGCAGACTTGATTCCATAATGCCAATAATGCTAGGATCATATTTAAGGAAACGGGCATCTTTGAGACACAGAAAGATACTCAAATTAATTCCCTTTATATTTAAAGGTTTAACTGCAACTTGAACTAAACCAATATGAATGAAATTATAACCTTTCTTCCTATGTTTTTTAACAACATCCGGAGAAAGAATGCTATAATTTTTATATTCTTTGTTAATAGCGTAAACAAGTTCAACAGTTTTAACATTATAATTAGTTTTAAAGTTATCAATAAAGGTTGACTGATATATCTCTCTAGGGGACACACTAGGTATGTTCCAATTACATAAAGTTTGATTAATGTTTTCATAACTATATTTCTCTTGATTAACTATGTCAGGAACAGAGGATAAAGATGACCGATTACTAACGGAAGAACTAGATCTAAACAGTCTACTCATTTTAGAAAATTAAAAATTTAAAAATCAAAGTGCTGCCATACATACCCTTCTTACCTTAAGCAGACGCATACCTATGTTCTAGGTCAGACTCCCGACACTGCTCCACTCTGAGACTTACAAAGGGCAAAAAGACAGGGGCGAACACGGTGTTCTACAGTAAGAGCTTAGGTGACTAAGGCACTGAGAATAGAAGATTTTTAAGTTTGAAAAATGACTTAGATTGAAGAGATAAAGAACAACAGTTAACAATCAGACAACATTTGGCTCTGATACCAAGAAGGCGGAGGAGAAGAACTTTGATACCAAGAAGGCGGAGGAGAAGGCGAAAAAGAAGGCGCATGCATGACTGAATCACAACTTTATCTTTTCATTGTACACGTAAACTAACTATGTTACACAAGTTTTATACTTAATCTTGTGACATTACTTGAATATCTTTCGATATCTTCTACCAAACCAGATTATTATCACTGAAAAAGTTACTGCTATTGTTCAACATGACTTAAGAAATGAATCATTAATTTACATGAAATTAAATTGTTGTTTATCAAGCATAAACTGTTAGTCAAACTAAATTGTTTTGGTAAGGCATCCTATACTGAGTTGAATTTACCCTAAATTGGGGTTTTCTATATGTGTGTCTATAATAGACAATAGAAGTAGGATAATATTCATACTCCTAGGATACTGAATAGGCTGATCCCCTATCTCAATTCTGAATACGCAGATTTATAAGTCTGTGTGACTGACAAAAATGGTTTAGTGAAATAAAAATTCCAGAAATGGTCGTCAACCATCAGTAAAATTGATGAACTCTTGTTTATTTGAAATCAAACATTTTGTTATATAAACTTCCTTAGCATGTCATAGCTCATTCTTGCAAATTATTTTCTTTGCAATTTTAGATGGTAATCCCGGCACTTCTGACAAACATAGTGGAAAGAGACCCTGCGTAGAATAGCTTTATTTACTGTCTTTATTTTCTGCAAGTCTTCTAAAACTTTTTGTTGTCATAAAAAAAACTCATGTTTGAGAACCATGTAACTGAACTTAGTATAAAATATATTTTTTATTTCTGCAACCGTATATTGATACATACTTAGATGATTTTTAATACGAGTTAAACGTTGCAGTATCCTTAGTAATTATATATCTGAGTGAGGGTATTGGCAATATGAACTGTTCATGTTATTGCTAGTACTCTGGATTTCGGATGAATATGAATACTGATATGAAAGAGATATTCATAGGATACAGTTTATTTATCCTAGTGAGGGTATCCAAACACAGCAGTAGTTCTAAGCAAGAATTGTTATCTGTTATGGGATACTGTGAATCTTGGATAGATAGGAATTATATCTTATTTGAATATCTATAGTATTTGGATAATCGTGAACTCTAGATCAGATACCACGGGTGTATGGATTTGGGGGCGTCACGGGTTGGTATTAGAGCATTAAGCTATAGCTCTAAGAAGGAAGTATAGTATCTTAGGATATAGTCATTGAGTCCGTAAAAATATTCAACTATATATAAAATACCATTAAAAGTTTTGTCTTAGATATAGAATTTATTAGTATATAGTGATAGTAGTGTGCATACAAGCCAATCATGTATGATGACAAAGCACATACTTTGTAAACAATCTTATTTATTTATTAATAAAATATTCATTTAAGGCATATTATTATCTACATGGTGCTGTTTTTATAATATGTAAATAACCCATAGTTTTAAGCAATGCTTTTAGAATCATGATGAGATCATGATAATGAGATCTAAATTCTTAGAAAGCTTAAAAACTAAAATAGTTCCCAATTGTGGGATTACTAAAATGGGGATTAGTAAATCCGGATAGATTGGTACATATGTTGCTTGCTCATTGGATGAGGATGAATGATCTCATGGTCATTTGTGTGGAGACACTAAAGCAAGTATGTAGGTGCTTATTGGAGAATAAGTTCACTGAACGTGACTCGCTATGGAATACCTAATGGAGTTTTACTCGCCTGTCAATAGGAATTCCTAATGTGATAGTAGTACATGTGATCCTTGGACATTGAGATCATCATAGTATCTTGTATGTAACAAATTATACTTTGACTAATTCCTTAAGGCCTTTTAAGGCATATATAGGGTATGCTTGGGTGTAATGAGTTACATATGGAGATAATGAATGATCAATAAAGAATCTACCACCTCTAGTAAAAGAGGAGATATGTCCTATGTGATTCGTTAAATGACAACCCAGGAATCCTTGGCCAAGGTAGAATGAAATTAGAAAGAGGTTTCTAATTTGCATTATTTGGAGTTGTGCATTTTCTAATCGAAATACATATGATTAAATAAATTAAGACTTGACAGTAAATCCATGTCTTATATTTAATTGGGACATTGTATGGTGGAAGGATTGAATTGTACGGTAACTATTAACTCACAGGTTCTTTTATGATTAATGTTAAAATCTATATTATCTGGAAAGTCGTTGATCGCTAGGGAGGCTTATCCCTATTGTAGAATAAATGTTATTTATTTAAATAGATTATTAGTTTAATTTATTTATTTAAATAAGATTAGAATTGTTCTAATTGATTTATTCACAACCGGTTTAATATGGAGAACCTAAAGGGTCACACCATAAAAGGAAGAAGAATTATTTAAGAAGAAAATGGCATGATAGTAATAATGCATTAAGTATAATTAATTTAATCTATGATGATAGAATAAATTAAATAGCTTAATATTTATTATTTAATATTTTAGAAATATTAAATATAAATTAATAAGAGGAGTCTTATTAATATTATTCTTATTATTATTATTTTAATTCTAAAGGAATTTAGGAATTAATATAATATCAGTACTCTCTCTCAATCCTAATAAAGATTAGGATATAAATTAATTAAAAGTATTTAATTAATTAATTAAATAAAACCCTATTCTAATTGGATTAGGAGGGTTAACCTAATATCTATATAAGAGAGTCTTATATCAGAAATAAGGGACGTGAATTTTTCAAGAGTTGGGAGTACACATATTCTATAGAGATAGAAACAAGGGTTAAGCCAATAACCTATCTTACTGAGTTCTTCATCTTCCTTGGTGGATCACCGTTAGAGGCCAAACATTTGGGTGGCTGACAATGATCAAGGGAAAGAGCCACTACAGAGGAATCAAAGGAATCAAAGGAGTAGAACTTGTACCTGAGGAAGCTTGGATCTTCAAAGGTATAATTTTATTTTTCTCCTTCTTCATCCACTGATAATTGATGCACAAGAATGATCATGGTAATGGGTTTGTATAAATTTTGAAAAACTAGTTTTTTACGCTTTCGCCCTATTTATGTGATTTGATTGCATGATTGCGTTACGTACAAACCCAACAGTGGTATCAGAGCCAATCTTGTGCTAATTATCAGTATATGTGATTCCATACATGTATAATATGCGATTGGATCGAGTTCTGGGCAACAAAATTTTTTCTGATTCTGCGAAGCTGCGCAGCTGCGCCGGTTCCTGGCCTTCTTGCTGCGCAGCTGCGCCAGTGTCCTGTGCTGGTTTTCATGCTGCGCCGGTTCCTGGCCTTCTTGCTGCGCAGCTGCGCCGGTGTCTTGGCCTGGTTTTTCATGCTGCGCAGCTACGCTGGTTCTTTTTATATTCCTGGCGCAGCTGCGCCACTAACAGAATCTGAATTTTTTTAATTAATAAAAGTTTAAAATAAAGATGTTTATTTTATATGAAATGAGATTTTAGAATTGCTAAAATTAAAGAGTTTAATTTGGAATTATTTTTGAATGAAATAAAGGAGTTTATTTTTCCAAAAACAAAGTTTAGCAAACTTTTGCCCATTAACTGATATTAATACATATATGGAATGAATTTACTTTCATGAGATGAATAAGTTTTATCGATACGTATGATGAGATGTATGGTAATAAAAGGGATTGATTATGGACTATGACCAATGTGATTGGATTTTATTTTGGATGAATGCTTAAATGTATGGGTTTTATAAAATGGGGTCTGCGTACCTCGTCTTCTCTGATTTTATTCTCGGTGTAAAATTCTATCTCCCTTCTATGTACTTCCCCTTGACTGCTGATCAAGGTTTCTATTTAAAAATAATTTATGTAATAGAGATAATTAGAATTATCTTGAAGAAACTGGAGACCAAGGAGCAAGGAGCGCGTGAAGACCCGTTTGTATGGAGCCCGGGTTTAAATGTAACAGTTATGTTTAAATTTAAATTTTTGCACTCCTAGGTTTGACCTTTTGGTTCACTTGGTGGCTCTAGTGAGCCAAACTAGAATAAAAGTCCATAATCAATCCGGGTAGAATATAGTATTCTATATTGCATGCTAAATATTATATATATTATATTTTATACAAACATGCTTCGCATGTTTAATAAAATGATGCGTATTTTATATATATATGTGCATGCGCGCTTAAAAAGATGAGACAAATAATAACAAACCCCTCAAAGAAATATTATTAAGTCTGAAGCGTTCAAATGATATTTGGAATATCGAACGTCGCCTTCTAGCATGATTAGTTAATAGAGTATTAAATATTTAATATGAGTTTGTTGTGCTATCCACAAGGCGAGTATTGAATATTTAAGATGTTAATTAATCACATTTGATGCTTATCAAGAAAATTGAACGATCTAGTCTTGTTGTGCTATCCACAAGGACGAAAATTTTTCTTTTTTGAATTTATGGAAGTGCTAGGCTGGACTTAACTTAAATCATTTTAGTTCGGATGTGCACACACATGACCATTATGATTTAAGAGGCAAAATAAAAGGAGTTACATGGTGATGTAATTGACAAGAGTTGTCTACCTATTTATTTGTATATCGCTTATTGTGCTATCCACAAGGTCATATACATTTGAAATGGGATCCTTAATCTCACTAGCAAATCTTTAATTAGATGTTGCCGAACTATATGAGTGAGGGTAATATAGTTTGATGAAAATAGTGGGAGATACCAATTTAAAATAAAGACCTAAATTTATTTTGGTATGCAAAGTTAATAAAATGAATGTTTGCTAAAATATTGTCTTTTCACATGCAGAATTTTAAAAATGTCAAAATCACTAATCTCACTACGAAGCATACTTGATGCAAATAAGCTTACCGGCCCGAATTATGAGGACTGGCTAAGAAATCTGAGAATTATTCTCACTGCTGAAAAGATTTCTTATGTCCTAAATTCCACTATCCCTGAATCTGTTTCAGAAACAGCCTCTGAGGAAGAGATTGCCACTTTCAATAAGTGGCAAGATGATGCATTTGTGGCTCAATGCATCATGCTCGCATCCATGAATAACGAGCTTCAGCGTCAGCACAAAAACATGGATGCTCCTACTATGTTGATTCACCTCAAGAAGTTGTATGGTGAACAAAGTAGAACTGCTAGATATGAGATATCTAAGAAGCTCTTCCGATCTCGGATGACCAAGGGCAAGGTGAACATAAAGGAACAAAAGAAACCTGATCCAGCTAGCAAAGGAATGTGCTTCCATTGCAACGAGCTGGGTCATTGGAAGAGGAACTGCAAGAAGTTTCTGGCAGAGAAGAAGCTTGGAGAAGCTTCGACTTCCAATCAAGGTTTGTTTATGATTGAAATTAATTTTTCTGAAAGTCATAATTCTACTTGGGTATTGGATACCGGCTGTGGTTCTCACATATGTAATACTATGCAGGGACTGGTCAGAAGTAGAAAGCTGAACAAAGATGAGGTGATCCTACGAGTGGGAAATGGAGCAAAAGTTGCTGCATTAGCTGTAGGAACTTATTGTTTAGCAATGCCTTCGGGCAAATCCATTTATCTTAATAATTGTTATTATGTTCCGAATATTATTAAAAACATTATTTCAATTTCTGTATTGGATATGGAAGGTTTTGACGTTATTATAAAGAACAATGGTTGTTCTATTTATAAAGACGATGTTTTATATGGTATTGGAAATTTGCGAAATGGACTTTATACACTTGACTTGCAAGAAAATATATTTCAAATTGAACAAATTAAGAAAAGGAAAAGAGATGATATTAATTATACCTATATGTGGCACTGTAGACTCGGTCATATCAATGAAACAAGATTATCCAAGTTGCATAAAGATGGGCTCCTCGAGCTATCTGATTATGAATCATATCCAACTAGTGAATCTTGTCTCATGGGTAAAATGACTAAATCTCCTTTTAGTGGAAAAGGAGAGAGAGTTACAAAGTTGTTGGCATTGATTCACACAGACGTTTGTGGACCTATGACAACAAGTGCACGGGGTGGGTATTCTTATTTTATTACTTTCACTGATGATCACTCAAGATTTGGATATGTGTATTTAATGAAATACAAATCAGAATCATTTGAAAAGTTCAAAGAGTTCAGAAGTGAAGTAGAGAAACAAACGGGCAAGAGTATTAAGATACTTCGATCAGATCGAGGTGGAGAATACCTAAGCAGTGAGTTTCTCAATTGTCTCAAAGAAAATGGTATAATCTCACAATGGACTCCTCCAGGTACACCACAGTTAAATGGAGTATCTGAAAGGAGAAATCGAACACTGTTGGACATGGTTTGATCCATGATGAGTTTTATCGACCTTCCAATTTCCTTCTGGGGATATGCCCTAGAAACGGCTGCATACCTACTTAACAAGGTACCTACCAAATCCGCCCCAAAGACTCCATATGAGATGTGGAAAGGAAGGAAACCAAATCTTAAGCATGTTAAGACTTGGGGTTGTCCAGCTTATGTCAAAAAGTTTGAAAATGATAAGCTACAGACTAAATCCGATAAGTGTAGATTTGTGGGATACCCTAAAGAAACCGTAGGGTATTATTTCTATCATCCAACTGATCAAAAGGTGTTTGTTGCGAAACATGCTACCTTCTTGGAGAAAGAGTTTATCCATGAAGGGGTCAGTGGGAGCAAGATATATCTTGAAGAAGTTCAAGAACCACAAGTTACCACGGACCAAAGTCAGGTACCTAACCAAGTAGAAGAACCTACTGTACCACACCCTGTTCGTAAATATAGAAGAGTACCGAAGATACCTGAGAGGTATGGATTCGTTATAGAGGATGACGATGAGGTACACATCATGAATGATGATGATCCATTGAATTACGAACAGGCTATGAGTAATAAAGACTCAGGGAAATGGCTTGAAGCCATGAAATACGAAATGGACTCCATGTATGAAAACAAAGTATGGTCTTTGGTTTCACCACCTGAAGGTATTAAACCTATTGGGTGTAAATGGGTTTTTAAGAAAAAGACTGGAGCAGACGGAAAGGTAGAGACCTATAAGGCCCGACTAGTTGCAAAAGGTTTCAAACAAAGACAAGGAGTTGACTATGATGAAACCTTCTCACCAGTAGCCATGCTCAAGTCCATTCGGATTTTGCTTGCGATTGCAGCTTACAACGACTATGAGATCTGGCAGATGGACGTGAAAACGGCCTCCCTCAATGGGAAACTTGAGGAGGATGTGTATATGACACAGTCAGAGGGATTTATTTCAAAAGTTGGAACAAATCAAGTCTGTAAGCTACAACGATCTATTTATGGGTTGAAGCAAGCTTCTCGTAGATGGAACATTCGTTTTGATGAGACAATCAAAGAGTTTGATTTTATCAAAAACGAGGATGAACCATGTGTATACAAGAAGGTTAGTGGGAGCGCAGTATCATTCCTTGTATTATATGTTGATGATATATTACTGATAGGGAATGACATTCCTATGTTACAATCCATTAAAATCTGGTTATCTAAAAACTTCTCCATGAAGGACTTGGGTGAAGCATCCTATATTTTGGGGATAAAGATCTATAGAGATAGATCTAAAAGGATGCTCGGCTTATCCCAAGGAACGTACATTGATACGATGCTAAAGAGGTTTAGCATGGAAGATTCCAAAAGAGGTCTCATGCCGATGAGCCATGGAATAAATCTCTCCAAGAAACAGGCCCCAAAGACACCTGAGGAGAGAGACCGTATGAGTAAGATCCCTTATGCTTCTACAATAGGATCTATCATGTACGGTATGATATGTACTAGACCGGATGTTGCTCACGCACTTAGTGTAACAAGCAGATACCAGTCGAATCCAGGAGAAGAGCACTGGAAGGCAGTGAAAAATATCCTAAAGTACTTGAGAAGGACTAAAGATATTTTTCTTGTCTACGGTGGGTCTGAATTAAAACTCGAGGGATTCACGGACTCAAGTTTTCAAACAGACCAAGATGACAGTAAATCTGTTTTAGGGTGTGTGTTTATCTTGAACGGAGGTGCAGTGAGTTGGAAAAGTTCCAAGCAGCAAACGGTTGCTGATTCAGTGACAGAGGCAGAGTATATAGCTGCAAGTGAAGCTGCAAAGGAAGCTGTTTGGATGAAGAAGTTCATAAATGAACTTGGTGTGGTTCCTAGCATTGGAGAAGCAGTTCCCGTATACTGTGACAACACCGGAGCGGTTGCACAGGCTAAGGAACCTAGGTCTCATCAGAAATCTAAACACGTGTTGCGGTGATTTCACTTGATCAGAGAGATCATTAAAAGAGGAGACGTCACCTTGGAGCGTGTAGACTCTCAAGATAACATTGCAGATCCATTTACTAAAGCTTTAACACAACAACAGTTTGATCGTCACTTAGAGAAGATGGGTATGAGATACCATGGCGATTGGCTTTAGTGCAAGTGGGAGATTGATAGTAGTGTGCATACAAGCCAATCATGTATGATGACAAAGCACATACTTTGTAAACAATCTTATTTATTTATTAATAAAATATTCATTTAAGGCATATAATTATCTACATGGTGCTGTTTTTATAATATATAAATAACCCATAGTTTTAAGCAATGCTTTTAGAATCATGATGAGATCATGATAATGAGATCTAAATTCTTAGAAAGCTTAAAAACTAAAATAGTTTCCAATTGTGGAATTATTAAAATGGGGATTAGTAAATCCGGATAGATTGGTACATATGTTGCTTGCTCATTGGATGAGGATGACTGATCTCATGGTCATTTGTGTGGAGACACTAAAGCAAGTATGTAGGTGCTTATTGGAGAAGTTCACTGAACGTGACTCGCTATGGAATACCTAATGGAGTTTTACTCGCCTGTCAATAGGAATTCCTAATGTGATAGTAGTACATGTGATCCTTGGACTTGAGATCATCATAGTATCTTGTATGTAACAAATTATACTTTGACTAATTCCTTAAGGCCTTTTAAGGCATATATAGGGTATGCTTGGGTGTAATGAGTTACATATGGAGATAATGAATGATCAATAAAGAATCTACCACCTCTAGTAAAAGAGGAGATATGTCCTATGTGATTCGTTAAATGACAACCCAGGAATCCTTGGCCAAGGTAGAATGAAATTAGAAAGAGGTTTCTAATTTGCATTATTTGGAGTTGTGCATTTTCTAATCGAAATACATATGATTAAATAAATTAAGACTTGACAGTAAATCCATGTCTTATATTTAATTGGGACATTGTATGGTGGAAGGATTGAATTGTACGGTAACTATTAACTCACAGGTTCTTTTATGATTAATGTTAAATCTATATTATCTGGAAAGTCGTTGATCGCTAGGGAGGCTTATCCCTATTGTAGAATAAATGTTATTTATTTAAATAGATTATTAGTTTAATTTATTTATTTAAATAAGATTAGAATTGTTCTAATTGATTTATTCACAACCGGTTTAATATGGAGAACCTAAAGGGTCACACCATAAAAGGAAGAAGAATTATTTAAGAAGAAAATGGCATGATAGTAATAATGCATTAAGTATAATTAATTTAATCTATGATGATAGAATAAATTAAATAGCTTAATATTTATTATTTAATATTTTAGAAATATTAAATATAAATTAATAAGAGGAGTCTTATTAATATTATTCTTATTATTATTATTTTAATTCTAAAGGAATTTAGGAATTAATATAATATCAGTACTCTCTCTCAATCCTAATAAAGATTAGGATATAAATTAATTAAAAGTATTTAATTAATTAATTAAATAAAACCCTATTCTAATTGGATTAGGAGGGTTAACCTAATATCTATATAAGAGAGTCTTATATCAGAAATAAGGGACGTGAATTTTTCAAGAGTTGGGAGTACACATATTCTATAGAGATAGAAACAAGGGTTAAGCCAATAACCCATCTTACTGAGTTCTTCATCTTCCTTGGTGGATCACCGTTAGAGGCTAAACATTTGGGTGTCTGACATTGATCAAGGGAAGGAGCCACTACAGAGGAATCAAAGGAATCAAAGGAGTAGAACTTGTACCTGAAGAAGCTTGGATCTTCAAAGGTATAATTCTGTTTTTCTCCTTCTTCATCCACTGATAATTGATGCACAAGAATGATCATGGTAATGGGTTTGTATAAATTTTGAAAAACTAGTTTTTTACGCTTCCGCCCTATTTATGTGATTTTATTGCATGATTGCGTTACGTACAAACCCAACATATAGATCAATAACGAAAGAAATTTCTTTTGTAGAAATGGCTGATGTAGAGGATATGCCAATAGTCATAAATCCACCTCAGGTTATGACAATACAAGACAGTGATCCTAAGGAAGAGGAACTACTGCACGATCAAGAGTTGTTAGAGGCTGAAGAAGGTGAAGATCATGTAGCTGGTCAGCTAATGGGGATTGAGGAACATGAAGAGGCACTCGCTGCAGTGACTCAGCAAGCGAACATTAATACCGTGAATGCCGAGTTCAGGGCATATATGGCTGAAGGCAGGCTGGAACATGAGAAGGCTGATACCACCTGACTGAGGATGCTTCTGCATAATGCTCAGAGGGGTAGGCATGAGGCACATGCTAGGCTAACCAAGTTTTTCCATGGAACTCGTGGTTTATTTGATAGCCTGCAGAATTGAGTCATTAAGTACCCAGTCGAAGATAGAAAAATTCCTTATCTCAAAGATCGATCAGTGGTCTGCCACATGATCCAAGATGCTTATGAGGAAACAAGGAATTTTTATAATATAAGAATCTAGACGCTCAGTTTATATTACAGAGCAAATTTTGTTGTGTTAAGCTAGCGGTAGTAATAAATCACTAGTCGAATATGTAATTTTCCGTTTATATGAAATATATAAGTTTAGTTTGAAATATCAAGTTCGTACTATGTGAATAATTATACTTGTATTTATAGAATCATGCCACAGAACATAAGGAGAGCACAATCAGAGAATGATGATGACTCTACCCAAAGTTTAGTAGACCTGTTATTAGGAGCTGTACAAAATAGACTTACCATCCAAAATATATTGTTCAAAGACTTTAAATTAGTGAGACTACCTAAGTTTAAAGGTATTGGGGAACCTATTGAAGCCCAAGTCTGGATCACCCAAATTAAAAAGTTTTTCCTAGTAACCAATGTTAGGGAAGACCAGAAAATAGTTTTTACAACCTTTTTCTTAAAAGGGGAAACAAATTATTGGTGGGAATTTACCAAAAATTGTGCAGGGACAGAAGTTGTCTCATGGGAAAAATTTAAAGAACTATTCTTTGAAAATTATTTTCCCCAATCATTAAAAGATCATATGAAGGTGAAGTTTTTGGAATTAAAACAGGGAGAACTTACTGTAGCCCAGTATACAGCTAAGTTTAATGAATTATCGCAATTCGCTTCGCATCAGGTAGATACTGAAGCTAGGAAAAACCGAAGGTACGAGGAGGGTTTAAAACCCCAGGTTCGTAGTAAGCTGTCTTTGTTTCAGCTTAGGACTTTCTCTGAGATTTTTGAAAAAGCTATTATTATTGAAAGCGAGAATGAAAACCTTATTAAATATCATAAAGATAAAAAGAGTCAAGGTGAAGGAGTAAAATCTAAGGGAGAACCCAGTTCAGGAGGGTTTAACAATAAAAGAAGGTGGGAGACCACTGTTCCAAACAACTATGGGAAAAAGGTGTCAAGATTTAACAACAATAATACCTCTAACACTAGCATGAATAATAATAAAGCCGACCCTTATGTCAAATGTGGAAAAATTCATAAAGGTATGTGTTTAAAGAATAAATGTTTTAATTGTGGTCAGGAGGGGCACTATTCTCCTCAGTGTCCTACTCCTAATCAAAACAAATGCTTCATCTATGGAACATTGGGACATATAAGTAAAAATTATCCTAAGAACAAAAATCAAGGAGGAGGAAGGGGAAATCAGGTATCAAACAACAAACCACCGGTAACAGTAGCAGGAGGTCCGGGTCGTCCAACTGCAAGAACATTTAATATGTCAGTGAAGGATGTTGTTTCTTCACAGGACGTGGTAACAGTTATCATCCCTATCAACACTTTAAATGTATATGTGTTATTTGACTCTAGAGCTACTTGTTCTTTTGTGTCTAAAAGCTTTTCTAAAAATTTGAATGTACCATGTGAAAATTTAGACAAACCATTCTGTGTAGAAATTGTGAATAATGAGAAAATACCTGTTGAAGCTATTTATAGAAATTGTAGTGTAAACATTAAAGGACACAACTTCATGGTAAATTTTATCCCTATAGAGTTAGGTGAATTTGATGTAATCCTATGGATGGATTGGCTAGTTAATCATAATGCAATGATTTATTGCCATCAAAAACGCATAAACCTGGTGACTACGTCAAAGTCCAAAGTAGTGTTCAACGGGAGTTGTTCACCTAAGCAATTTCAATGTTTGACTATAACTCAGGCAGAAAGACTACTTAGAAATGATGTAACGACCAGGAATTTTAAACTTCTTATTAATTTAATATGTCATTTAAAAATTTTAAGAGTTAGTTTTACGAGCTTATTTAAACCTTATGTGGTTATGTGATTATGTGAATTGAACCTATGCGAATAAATGCTAGGATTTTATTAAAGGGAATCACTAATGGTTATTTTTAAATTAGTAGATTAACCCTGAGACCTTTATATCCGAGTACTGATAAAAGTGGTAGAAATTACATATTCAAATTTACTTGAATATAATGTAAAGAGTTAATCGTGACTGATTAATTGATATTGGTGCAATTAATCGATAATGTATGAAATTATTATTGTTGAGAATAATAAAACATAAGAGTATAATTTATTAATAAATTAATGAGCAAAGGACTTATAAATATAATAATATTATATTTAATTGATTAATTATTTTATACAGGCATGTGATATGTAAACCTTTAAATATGTAGTAATTAACTATATATTATATATAGTACAAGGTGACCTTTGATATGGCTATGTATATTATATATAGACTATATAGTAACCTTAATTGTATTATGTGAGGTTGATGAATTGAATGTGTACAGAAGAGCATGTGACAATACATGGATAGACATTAATATGTATACCCTATTACTTTATATTATATCAATAACATTATTAATTGTTAAATGATTTCAATAAGTTATTATAATTATTATAATAACAATTATTATTATAATAATACCAATTACTTTATATTTGGTGTTAATAGATAATGTACATGGATTATATGTATATACCCTACTTGATGCATCATATTATTAATTGGTCATTGAAATTGTGACTTTAATTTAATTATAGCCTAAGTATTTACATGAAATAAAATGTGTATACATGATATAACCTTAGTAAGCATGGTGCATATAATGATAGTGTAGTGTATTGCATCCAAGTTGCTATTGCTGTGATTAGTTGGTTGTTCCATAATAAGAGCCCATTTCCTCTTATTTCTCTCATTCACGTGAAACACCCACATGCTATGCTACTCTATCTCTTTCTCCTCAAACTCAACCAAGCTAGTTAATCATGAGATGGGGAGTGGGATTCATGAGTGGAATCACCAACTACTCACCTACCAATCCTTAACCATTATGTAATCTTGCTACCTTTTGTTTTGATTTGGTGAACAAAGGCAAGAACCGGGTATACATTTGCCTATATAAGAGCTCTTTTCCTTCATAATTTACATTGCTGAGATTTTCTCTAAGTTTAGAATTGTGCTTGTATTCTGAGATTTCAATTGGGTTGAGGGAGAGAAATATTGTAGCTAGGTGCATTCCATAACAAAGGTATCATCATTCCATTCATGTTCTCCATTTTTCTATTTCTGAGATTTGCTAAATTCTTGATTCTTGATTTCAATTGAATTGGATGTTAATTGATTGGAGATATGATTGTTAAATGCTATACAAGATGTTAAAAGTTTTGGAATTATTTCATAACATAGCTATAGTAGAATTCATATGATATTTTTGAGTTGGGTTTCCAGTTTGCCGAACAGGAAGTAGCTTCTGGTATGGCCACCAGCCTGCGCAGCTATGCCAGTATTGCACTGGCCAGCAGCGCAGCTGCGCCAGTACCAATTGCTGGTTTTCTTTTTTGATGCAAACCTACTACATGATAAGTGTTGACATTGTTTAAAGCAAGCTTGAGGACTAGTTCAACTCATGTATATATATATTCTTGATGTAACGTGCATAACTTTAACCATGCTAGTATACGTTATGGAAGGAAGCTTTATAGTTTTATAAATGAACTTAGGATTTACTAAAGTAAACTTGTCATGAGCATATAAGTACCCCGGCTTTATTCGGACTTTTGGGACTTTCTTGTATGACCTAGAAACACATGAGAAGCATGTCAACTTGCATACATAAGTTTCATGATGGAATGTGAATATGCGAACCCCACTATTAAATATTTCTAACGAAAAATATAAGTTTCAAATGTGAACTTTAACATGTAGATATTGTGTATGCATTCTAATTTAACGTGCATGTTAGTATGACCTAGATAGGCATGAAGAGCATGTTAATTGGTATATACATGTTTAAAAATGTGCACGGTCATGTTAGACCTCATTAGGGAAAACTTACTAACAAAACGTGAGCATTGAACATGGTCTTGGCATGTTACATTGAGATATGAATTCTGATTTTATGAACCAGACCGTATGGTCTATATTGACATGAAATGTACGTTTAAAGTGTTGAACACACTAGCATGTACGATTGCAAGATTTCAACAATTTTAAAAGAGAAACTTAAGACTTTTAAAGTAAACTTTACCAAGACTTGTGTCTTTAGATTGTGACCACTTAAATACATGTATGTGACTAATGTATGCGTTCTAATACATGTGAATAACGGTTACGAGATGCTTTACATGTACCGTGTTGTCTTTTTGACTTAGTGTACTTTGTAAATGGAAACTTAGAATGTGGAAGCTAAATAGCATTGATTCCCGTGTGAATTACATTATGATTCTGCAAGCATAAGTATTAAGATTTCATTATGCCTATAGACGTATTGACACGAAACTCATTTGTTTATATACAAATTTCACATATACAAGCTCAATCATAAGAAATGAACTTCAAGTATGAACTACGTGATTAAAGTATATATGTGTAGTATACTCGACCATACATATTAAGTATTGTTTGACCTTGTTATGTGATTACATGACTTTAGTAATCAATTTTGAAGCATGAACTTATATTGTTTAAAGTATGTGAATGTCCGACATAAAAATATGTAGTCTTGAAGTGAACATACAATGAACATGTTAGCTTTCGAACTTGAGTTAGATAAACTTGATAAGCATGTGTGTTGATTTATATCAGTAACTGGAAGTGCTATGTGTTCAAGCCTATATTGATGCATAGAAACTAAGTAATCTAAAGTTATTAAATCTAAGACACGATTAAATTGACTTACGTGAACTATGTGATAGAATTATATAATGATCAGATTCTTGTAAGTGTAGACTTATATTAGGTTATACATGCTAATTAAAAGGTCGACTTGTTAATGTTAGGTTGTTCCAACGCAGTTTTATTAAAGGTAGAATTAATTGTAGCTGAGCAAACAGGCAAGTATCCTAGACCCTTGTATTACTTTATTCAACGGATATTGTAAGCAAGTATCCGGAACCCTACTTTTATTGTGCAAGTATTCTAAATTCTTGCACTACTTTATTCAATGACTCGAGTAAGATAGATTCTAAAATTCACCTTTATTGTGCAAGTTCCTATCCTTCTCATATTGTATTGAGCAGGTTATTATTGTATTGCAAGTTCTCTAACTTACACTCTTTTACGGTGCAAGTTTTCTAACTTCATTTGATTGTTATGCTGAGTGCAAGTTCCCCGAACTTCACTCTTTGATTATTGTGCAAGTTCCCCGAACATCACTCTTTTATTTGAGCAAGTATCATGTCCTTGTGTTTAATTTATGCAAGGAATTTATTATGGTGAAATTCTCTGAATTTTACTCTTTAATTTGGAAGTTCCCCGAACTTCATTCTTTGGTTATGCAAGTTCCTCACCGAACACTACTTATATTGTGTTGCAATGTTCCTGACTTACTCATTTATTTGAGCAAGTGTCCTAACCTATACATTTACTTTATGCAAGAAAATCTATTATTGTGCAAGTTCCCCGAACTTCACACGTTGAGTATTGTGCAAGTTCCCCGAACTTCACACGTTGAGTATTGTGCAAGTTCCCCGAACTTCACTCTTTGATTTTGCAAGTTCCCCGAACTTACACAAATTCATATATTGTGCAAATTCTAAACTTCACTTTGTGCAAGTTCCATATCCTTCTCATATTGTATTGAGTAGGTTATTGTTGAATCGAAAGTTGTTTACTTAATGCTTGAACTTTATTCTCAAGCATGTTATTTAGTCGTTTAACTATTCTATAATTATTCCACATCGATATTATTAATATTCGCACTTAGTGCATTTGAGTTCGTACAGTCTTGGACTTGTACATTATTCAAAGTTCTAAATTCTTGAACTGTGTCACATAGAGTCTGAACCTTTGTTCGGTCTGACAAGTGTATGAAGTTTTCTTTAAAGCTATCCAAACCAATTGATGGTAAAGATTCTTAGATAGAACAGAACACTCCTCATATATTAGGAGTGTGCCCAGGTATCTATTATATGATACGTGTAAGCAGATGTAGGTGTTATGCATATACATGTTATACCCGAGGCTGATCTCCTTGAGACTGATTTTATGTAGCCAATAGCCAGTAACCAAAGGGTCAATTAGCTATTGAACCCATTGGAAGTTATAGTTCAAAGTCTACTTGACTATCAGTCATTCTAAAAGCAATTAGTATCCTTGCTTTTAGATATTTATATTGTTGAATCCTTTTAGATATTCATATTGTTGAATCTTTCTAATATTCATATTGTTGAAATCTTTTAGATATTCATATTGTTGAATCCTTTTAGATATTCATATTGTTAAATCTTTCTAATATTCATATTGTCGAATCCTTTTAGATATTCATATTGTTGAATCTTTCTAATATTCATATTGTTGAATCCTTAAGATATTCATATGTTGAATTCATTGTCAGCTATTTTCCATTCATCATGATATATCCTTTATTGTTGTATTTAAACTTGCTGAGCAAACTTGTTGCTCATTCTTACGATATCATAACTTATATTGCAGTTAAGCCCGAGACTTCAGGGAAGGACAAGGGTACAGAAAAGATTGTAGGATAGTTTGCAAGGAGCAGACTTTATCTTTACGTTTCGTTTAATTACTATTATTATAATATGAACCCTAATGATTATTCTAGGGTATGTTTGTAAGATTGTATTAAGGTTATCGAATCTTGGGACTAGTAACACCTTTTGAATAAACGACGTATGTTTATTATATTCTGCATTTTTTGTTATCGTATGTTGTTTAGAGGTGGATGTTAGTATTGTATCGTGGTGACCGGACCGCGGTTAGAGGACCTGGATTCAGGGGTGTCACAGGTTGGTATCAAATCTTTAGGTTATAAACGTTAGGAATGCGAAACCTAAGTTATAACCTTAGTAGAAAACTCAAGTAGAGTTTGTAAGTGATGGATTGAGGAGATCCATCAAGTCTTATTGTGATACTGAAGTTGTTTATTTAAATCAGCTATGATTGATAGGCGTCCTAAACTTCTTAATGCTAACTTGAATAGCATATCACGTAACGACTAAAGTTTTCTTTCTTTCCTCAGGATCATGTCGCCTAGGAGATTTCTGTGGAACCAAAGGGAGGAAGGATCTGTTAGCAATAGTGGAGGGGGAAATATCGACCCAATGCAGAGCTTCGTTAACCTGCTAACAGAAGCAACGCAGAACAGACCCCAGCCAGCAGCAGGGCAGCCAGGACATCACTTGGCTAGCATTAAGGACTTTAAATTGGTAGGACCACCTGAATTTCGGGAAACCTTAGACCCAATCGATTCCCTGACATGGATAGAAGAAATAGAGAAGGTGTTTGAGGTCGCACGGGTGGCCGAAGTACAGAAGACGAGTTTTGCCACTTTCATGATGAAGGGCGAAGCTAACTATTGGTGGGAAGCCAATACAGGACTAGTAGGCGAAGGTGTTATTATGTGGGACAAATTTAAGAATTTCTTTTCAGAGAATACGCAACAAGATATGGAATTTAAGTTTCCGGAATTGAGACAAGGAGGTATGTCTGTCACAGAGTACATGCCAAGATTTAACGAGTTGGCCCGATTTGCCTCACATCAGGTGGATACGGAAGCCATGAAGGAAAAGAGATTTGAATTAGAATTGAAACCATGGGTGCAGAAAGTAGTAGATGTATTAAAGATTAAGACTTTCTCTGATCTTTTGGAAAGGGCTATCATTGCCGAAGGAGGCAAAGAAGCCATCGCTCGATTCAAGCAAGAAAAAAAGACTGGTCAGGAAGGAAAGAAGGGGGAAAGCAGTGGAGGCAACAACCCCAATAAGCATAAATGGATGGAGAGCCAATCATCCGGAGGTAGCAAATCCAGGGGAGAGGCTAAGAAAAGTGTAAAGTGCAGTAACTGCGGGAGGAACCACTCGAGGAAATGCTTGAAGGGAAAGAGCACTTGTTATCGTTGTGGACAACTGGGGCACATGGCTCCTCAGTGTTGAAACAATTCGAAAGGAGGATGTTTCTCGTGTAGAGTCACAAACCATCAAATCAAGGACTGCCCGAAGAAAAAGGGCGATGCAGCTAGCAGAAATCGCAACAATAACAACGGACTGAACATCGAAGAGCCAGCCAGTCAGGCCAACATGACCGTACAGGATGCAGTGGTGTCCAAGGACGTAGTGTCAGGTATTATCACGATCAATGATATAGATGCATATGTGTTATTCGATTCGGGTGCCACCTGCTCTTTTGTTTCTGAAGAATTTGTTAAACAGTTAGACTTACCCTGTAAGGAATTAGAACACCCTATGAGCATAGAAGTAGCAAACAAGGAAGTTATCCCCGTAGAATACATTCATAGGAATTATTATACTAATTTGAAGGGAATTCGTGGATATCTTCCCAAACGAGATTTAGCAGCAATAGTTTTTGCCTTGGAGTTTTGGAAGCATTATTTATATGGCGAGAAGTGTGAGATATACACAGTCTGAAGTATATCTTTATGCAGAAGGAATTAAACATGAGGCAGTGCCGATGGCTAGAATTGATCAAAGCTTATGATTGTGAGATTTTGTACCATCCAGGCAAAGCAAATGTAGTGACAGATGCCTTGAGCAGAAAAGGCAGAGGGAAGTTATCGAAATTGACCATTCCAGGAGAATTAGTGAATGTTTTCGAAAGACTAGACTTAGAGGATAAGTATCCGATGAAGACCAACGAGAAATTAGTTACAATGATAGTGAGCCCGACTTTATTGAATAAGGTTAAGAAAGCACAAGAAAAGGACGAAGATTATGATAACCTCAAGAAGCGATTAGCTGAAGGTGGTGAAATAAAATTTAAGATTGATAGCACTGGACTGCTAAGATTTGAAGGACAAATTTGGGTACCATTAGTACTAGAACTAAGAGAAGAGATTTTACTAGAAGCATTTTATGGGAGGAAGTATCGAACACCGTTGTGTTGGGACGAAGTAGATGAACGTCAACTGTTGGGACAAGAAGTGGTACAGCAACAGTAGAGATTATATAAGTAATAAGAGCGAATTGCCCGTTTTTATTTGAGTAACCTTATTTTTTTTACAATTCCGAGGACATAATTTTTATAAGGGGGGAGGGATGTAACGACCAGGAATTTTAAACTTCTTATTAATTTAATATGTGATTTAAAAAATTTTAGAGTTAGTTTTACGAGCTTATTTAAACCTTATGTGGTTATGTGATTATGTGAATTGAACCTATGTGAATAAATGCTAGGATTTTATTAAAGGGAATCACTAATGGTTATTTTTAAATTACTAGATTAACCCTGAGACCTTTATATCAGAGTACTGATAAAAGTGTTAGTAATTACATATTCAAATTTACTTGAATATAGTGCATAGAGTTAATCGTGATTGATTAATTGATATTGGTGTAATTAATCGATAATGTATGAAATTATTATTGTTGATAATAATAAAACATAAGAGTATAATTTATTAATAAATTAATGTGCAAAGGACTTATAAATATAATAATATTATATTTAATTGATTAATTGTTTTATACATGCATGTGATATGTAAACCTTTAATATATGGTAGTTAACTATATATTATATATAGTACAAGGTGACCTTTGATATGGCTATGTATATTATATATAGACTATATAGTAACCTTAATTGTATTATGTGAGGTTGATGAATTGAATGTGTACATAAGAGCATGTGACAATACATGAATAGACATTAATATGTATACCCTATTACTTTATATTATATCAATAACATTATTAATTGATAAATAATTTCAATAAGTTATTATAATTATTATAATAACAATTATTATTATAATAATATCCAATTACTTTATATTTGGTGTTAATAGATAATGTACATGGATTATATATATATATACCCTACTTGATGCATCATATTATTAAATACTCAATGAAATTGTGACTTTAATTTAATTATAGCCTAAGTATTTACATGAAATAAAATGTGTATACATGATATAACCTTAGTAAGCATGGTGCATATAATGATAGTGTAGTGTATTGCATCCAAGTTGCTATTGCTGTGATTAGTTGGTTGTTCCATAATAAGAGCCCATTTCCTCTTATTTCTCTCATTCACGTGAAGCACCCACATGCTATGCTACTCTATCTCTTTCTCCTCAAACTCAACCAAGCTAGCTAATCATGAGATGGGGAGTGGGATTCATGAGCGGAATCACCAACTACTCACCTACCAATCCTTGACCATTATGTAATCTTGCTATCCTTTGTTTTGATTTGGTGAACAAAGGAAAGAACCGGGTATATATTTGCCTATATAAGAGCTCTTCTCCTTCATAATTTACATTGCTGAGATTTCTCTAAGTTTAGAATTTAGCTTGTATTCTGAGATTTCAATTGGGTTGAGGGAGAGAAATATTGCAGCTTGGTGCATTCCATAACAAAGGTATAATCATTCCATTCATGTTCTCCATTTTTCTATTTCTGAGATTTGCTAAATTCTTGATTCTTGATTTCAATTGAATTGGATGTTAATTGATTGGAGATATGATTGTTAAATGCTATACAAGATGTTAAAAGTGTTGGAATTGTTTCATAACATAGCTAGAGTAGAATTCATATGATATTTTTGAGTTGGGTTTCCAGTGTGCCGAACAAAAAGCAGCTTCTAGTCTGGACGTCAGTCTGCGCAGCTGCGTCAGTATTGCACTGTCCAGCGTTGCAGCAGCGCCAGTACCAGTTGCTGGTTTTCATTTCTGATGCAAACCTACTACATGATAAGTGTTGACATTATTTAAAGCAAGCTTGAGGACTAGTTCAACTCATGTATATATATATTCTTGATGCAACGTGCATGACTTTAACCATGCTAGTATATGTTATGGAAGGAAGCTTTATAGCTTTATAAATGAACTTAGGATTTGTAAAAGTAAATTTGTCATGAGCATATAAGTACCCCGGCTATATTTTGACTTTTGGGACTTTCTTGTATGACCTAGAAACACATGAGAAGCATGTCAACTTGCATACATAAGTTTCATGATGGAATGTGAACATGCGAACCCCACTATTGAACATTTCTAACGAAAAATATAAGTTTCAAAGGTTTACTTTAACATGTAGATATTGTGTATGCATTCTAATTTAACGAGCATGTTAGTATAACCTAGATAGGCATGAAGAGCATGTTAATTGGTATATACATGTTTAAAAATGTGCACGGTCATGTTAGACCTCATTAGGGAAAACATACTAACGAAACGTGACCATTGAACATGGACTTGGCATGTTACATTGAGATATGAATTCTGATTTTATGAACCTGACCGTATGGTCTATATTGACATGAAATGTACGTTTAAAGTGTTGAACACACTAGCATGCACGATTGCAAGATTTCAACGATTTCAAAAGAGAAACTTAAGACTTTCAAAGTAAACTTAACCAAGACTTGTGTCTTTAGATTGTGACCACTTAAATACATGTATGTGACTTATGTATGCGTTCTAATACATGTGAATAACGGTTACGAGATGCTTTACATGTACCGGGTTGTCTTTTTGACTTAGTGTACTTTGCAAATGGAAACTTAGAATGTGGAAGCTAAATAGTATTGATTACCATGTGAATTACATTATGATTCTGCGAGCATAAGTATTAAGATTTCATTATGCCTATAGACGTATTGACATGAACCTCATTTGTTTATATACAAATTTCACATATACATGCTCAATCATAAGAAATAAACTTCAAGTATGAACTACGTGATTAAAGTATATGTGTGTAGTATACTCGAGCATACATATTAAATATTGTTTGACCTTGTTATGTGATAACATGACTTTAGTAACCAATATTGAAGCATGAACTTATATTGTTTAAAGTATGTGAATGTCTGACATAAAAATATGTGGTCTTGAAGTGAACATACAATGAACATGTTAGCTTTCGAACTTGAGTTAGATAAACTTGATAAGCATGTGTGTTGATTTATATCAGTAACTGGAAGTGCTATGTGTTCAAGCCTATATTGACGCATAGAAACTAAGTAATCTAAAGTTATTAAATCTAAGACAGGATTAGATTGACTTACGTGAACTATGGGATAAAATTATATAATGATCAGATTCTTGTAAGTGTAGACTTTTATTAGTTTATACATGCTAATTGAAAGGCCGACTTGTTAATGATAGGTCGTTCCAACACAGTTTTATTAAAGCTAGAATTAATTGTAGTTGAGCAAACAGGCAAGTATCCTAGACCCTTGTATTACTTTATTCAACGGATATTGTAAGCAAGTATCCAAACCCTACTTTTATTGTGCAAGTATTTTATATTTTTGCACAACTTTATTCAATGACTTGAGTAAGCGAGATTCTAAACTTCACCTTTATTGTGCAAGTTCCTATCCTTCTCATATTGTATTGAGCAGGTTATTATTGTATTGCAAGTTATCTAACTTCACTCTTTTACGGTGCAAGTTTTCTAACTTCATTTGATTGTTATGTTGAGTGCAAGTTCCCCGAATTTCACTCTTTGATTATTGTGCAAGTTCCCCAAACTTCACTCTTTTATTTGAGCAAGTATTATGTCCTTGTGTTTAATTTATGCAAGGAATCTATTATGGTGAAATTCCCTGAATTTCACTCTTTGATTTGGAAGTTCCCCGAACTTAATTCTTTGGTTATGCAAGTTCCTCAGCAAACACTACTTATATTGTGTTGCAAGTTTCCTGACTTACTCTTTTATTTGAGCGAGTGTCCTAACCTATGCATTTACTTTATGCAAGGAAATCTATTATTGTGAAAGTTCCCCGAACTTCACACGTTGAGTATTGTGCAAGTTCCCCGAACTTCACACATTGAGTATTGTGCAAGTTTTCCGAACTTCACACATTGAGTATTGTGCAAGTTCTCCGAACTTCACACTTTAAGTATTGTGCAAGTTCCCCGAACTTCACTCTTTGATTTTGCAAGTTCCCCGAACTTACACAAATTCATATATTGTGCAAATTCTAAACTTCACTTTGTGCAAGTTCCCTATCCTTCTCATATTGTATTGAGTAGGTTATTGTTGAATCGAAAGTTGTTTACTTAATGCTTGAACTTTATTCCCAAGCATGTTATTTAGTGGTTTAACTATTCTACAATTATTCCACATCGATATTACTGATATCCGCACTTAGTGCATTTGAGTTCGTACAGTCTTGGACTTGTACATTATTCAAAGTTCTAAATTCTTGAACTGTGTCACATAGAGTCTGAACCTTTGTTCGGTCAGACAAGTGTATGAAGTTTTCTTTAAAGCTATCCAAACCAATTGATGGTAAAGATTTTAGATAGAACATAACACTCCTCATATATTAGGAGTGTGCCCAGGTATCTATTATATGATACGTGTAAGCAGATGTAGGTGTTATGCATATACATGTTATACCCGAGGCTGATCTCCTTGAGATTGATTTTATGTAGCCAATAGCCAGTAACCAAAGGGTCAATTAGCTATTGAACCCATTGGAAGTTATAGTTCAAAGTCTACTTGACTATCAGTCATTCTAAAAGCAATTAGTATCCTTGCTTTTAGATATTCATATTGTTGAATCCTTTTAGATATTCATATTGTTGAATCTTTCTAATATTCATATTGTTGAAACCTTTTAGATATTCATATTGTTGAATCCATTTAGATATTCATATTGTTAAATCTTTCTAATATTCATATTGTCGAATCCTTTTAGATATTCATATTGTTGAATCTTTCTAATATTCATATTGTTGAATCCTTAAGATATTCATATGTTGAATTCATTGTCAGCTATTTTCCATTCATTATGATATATCCTTCATTGTTGTATTTAAACTTGCTGAGCAAACTTGTTGCTCATTCTTGCGATATCATGACTTATATTGCAGTTAAGCCAGAGACTTCAAGGAAGGACAAGGGTACAGAAAAGATTGTAGGATAGTTTGCAAGGAGCAGACTTTGTCTTTACGTTTCGTTTAATTACTATTATTGTAATATGAACCCTAATGATTATTCTAAGGTATGTTTGTAAGATTGTATTAAGGTTATCGAATTTTGGGACTAGTAACACCTTTTGAATGAACGACGTACGTTTATTATATTCCGTATTTTTTGTTATCGTATGTTGTTTAGAGGTGGATGTTAGTATTGTATCGTGGCGACCGGACCGGGGTCAGAGGACCCGGATTCGGGGGTGTCACAAATGGTGTTACATGATATTTGGCCTATATAGTAGATACTCAAAAGGAATGAGTTAAACTAGATCAAATACCTGTAGTTAAGGAATTTCCAGATGTATTTCCAGATGACTTACCAAGTCTTCCTCCTGATAGGAAGATTGAGTTTGTTATCGACCTTACACCTGGTACGACACCAGTTTTTAAAGCACCATACAGAATGGCACCTGTAGAACTGAAAAAGTTCCTAGTACAATTACAGGAACTCTTAGACAAGAAATACATACAACCTAGCACATGTATTGTTTGTAAAGAAGAAGGATGGAACATTGAGATTATGTGTCGATTATAGGGAACTTAATAAATTAACCATAAAGAATAAATATCCTTTACCTAGAATTGATGATTTATTTGACCAATTAAAAGGAGCTGAATACTTTTTGAAGATTGACTTACATCAGGTTATCATCAATTAAAAGTAAGAATGGAAGATGTGCCGAAGACAGCATTTCGGACACGCTATGGACATTATGAGTTTCTTGTAATGTCTTTTGGATTAACAAATGGACCGACAGCATTTATGGACCTGATGAATTGAGTGTTTAAATCATGCCTAGACAAGTTTGTCGTTGTGTTTATCGATGATATTTTGATATATTCAAAAATACGGGAGGAGCATACTGAACCTTTGAGAAGAGTATTGGAGATATTACGCAAGGAACAACTTTACGCAAAGTTTTCCAAGTGTGAATTCTGGTTAGAAAGAGCGCAGTTCCTGGGTTATGTGATTGACAAAAGTGGGATTTTAGTAGATCCAACAAAGATAGAAACGGTTGTAAATTGGAAACAACCAACAACTCCAACAGAAGTAAGAAGTTTTCTCGATTTAGCGGGTTATTATCGACGTTTTATACAAGATTTTTCAAAAATAGCAACTTCGCTAAACAATTTAACTCGAAAGACGGTAAAATATGTCTGGACAGATAAATGTGAAGAAAGCTTCCAAGAGTTGAAGAAACAACTGAGCATGGCTCCAGTGCTATCTTTACCAGATAATACAGGAGGCCTTGTGGTCTATAGTGATGCGTCAAATAAAGGGTTAGGTTGTGTGTTGATGCAATATGGGAAAGTGATAGCTTATGCGTCACGACAACTCAAGGATTATGAAAAGAGGTATCCTACTCATGATCTAGAGTTATCTGCAGTAGTATTTGCTCTAAAAATTTGGAGGCATTACTTGTACGGAGATAAGTGCGAAATATATACGGTTCACAAAAGTCTTAAATATATTTTCACACAAAAGGAATTGAATATGAGGCAGAGGAGATGGCTAGAACTAGTAAAGGATTTTGACTGTGAAATCTTATATCATCCCGGAAAAGACAATGTAGTTGTAGATGCATTAAATAGGAAGAACCAAGAGAAATTAAACATAATAATAGACAACGAGGTACTGATAAAAGACTTTGATAAACTCAAAATAGAAGTGAGAGTTCCAACTACCTCTACCCAAAAATTATTTGTTCTAGAGGGTGTTCTGACCCTATTAGAGAGAATTAATGAAATGCAGGAGAAAGATGAGATGTGTCAAAAATGTAAATCCGATATAACTCATATAGAGAATGTCAAATTCCGAGTAGATAAGGATGGGGTACTAAGATATGAAAATAGAGTTTGGGTTCCGTCTGACCAATCAATAAAAGATGAAATCTTAAATGAAGCTCATAATTCTAAATTTGTCGTTCACCCAGGTAGTACGAAAATGTATAGAGACTTGTGTCAACATTTTTGGTGATCTAATATGAAAACTGTAATACCCGAGAATTTCCATATTTTAATAAATGAATATATTAATGGAAGAGAATATTTACTCATATATAAATGATTTTGTGTTATGAGATGAATTAATTCAAATATATAAAAATTGAATAATTATAATAATTAAAAAATTTATGGAGTTGTGATAAACTCGTTGATAGCCTTGTGTGGCACAGTGACGTAATATAAGAATGATTATATTAATTTAAGCGAATAATTAATCTATATTAATTTTTATTGTAGAATATTAATTAATTGTTGTGGAATATTAACTGTGATTGATTAATAATATGTGATTATTATTATTGCAAGAAATATAATAATAATAATGAGCAACGTGTTTATAAATATAATAAGATTTATATTAAAGTGATAATTAATCATATAATGGTTAATTAAATTGTTATGGAGATTAACAATTATATTGATTGATGAAGGATGTGTGTATATTATTAATTAATATTTAATTAATAAGATGAGTAATTCTATGTGCAAGTATGCGAATTAAATGTGTAACATATATTAGCTAACTATGTATTATGTGAAGTGTAATATGACACTATTATATGATAAGGCTTATTGAATCATGGGAGTTACATGATAATGCTTATGTGACATGTGAGTATACAGTAAAAGAATATGACATGGATTATATATGTGTAAATTAATTGTACCACATTGCCATGTTAAAAGTACATTGTGACTTAAAAGTATATATTATATAATCTAAGTGGACTTGTATAATATAAGTATGTGTGTATAGTTTAAGTATATAAATAATTAATAAAGTTCCTTCATTCATTGAATAAGGCAAGATGTGTTGTGACATTAAAATAGCCTATGTGACAATATGTATGTAAGTATACATTAAAATAGTGTATCATGAATATAAATAATAATTGATGATTTTTTATATATATAATGGAATAATAAAATTTAATAAAGGAGATAATGTGATGTGATTATATCCGAGTAAATTATATCCGGTATTAATAAATGTACATGGATGATATGTATATTACATTGCCATATCACATCTACTACCTTGAAATATTAAGCATGTGACTTACATTTTAATGTTAATTATAATCTAAATATATAGTATGAATATATATGTAATAGCCTAAGTGTATGATATATGTATATATGGCCTTAGTGTTAATACACTTCATGTTGAAAAATGCTGGATACTTAGAAGCTTGGCCCATATTGACAAACACAATCCTTGTACAAGTGAACAACTCAAGCTAGCCTACTCCCTATTTCTTCCTCAAACTCAGCATTGCATAGCTCATGATTATGAAGGGAGTGGGATTCATGATGAATCCAACTACCATTTACCTACTACTCTTTAACCCCCATGCAATTCACAAATCTCGTTGGTTTACTTTGTTGTACATATACATTGTCTGGGTCTTGGCTTTGCTATTTATATGGCCCCTTCTCCTTCAATTTCATTTGCTGTGAGTTTGCATAAGTGTTGAGTTGAGAGAATATATTGATAGTATAACAACATTGTGAGTGGGAGAATAGCAGAAAGTTCAGTTCACAATTTAACAGAGGTATAATTCCTCTTCTTGTCTTCATTTTAATTCTCAAATTTCATTCTCTGTCAAAATTTCATTCTTGACCATGATGAATTAAGATGGTAATTGAAGCATGAGATGCATGTCTAGTTGTTATATAAGCCAATGTATGTGTTAGTAGTCAATGTAGTTGTTTAAAAATTTATTTCGTGAAGTAATTTGGCATTTGGCCTGGGAGTCTGCCGATGCAGACTGCATCTTGAATCAGACTAAGCACGGCGCAGCTGCGCCGGCATTACACTGCGGCGCAGCGCAGCTGCGCAGGGCCCCTGCTGCAGATTTTTGCTTTTTGCTACCTGTTTGATGTCTGCTACATGATAGTTTACTTGAATAACTAAGATGAACATGTCAGCATGAGTACTACCTATACATAAGTATATTAACATGATGTGCGCGTGTGTTGCTATGATGTCATGCAAGATTAATGGAATGACGAATAGCTTTGAAATAAATTTCAAGTTTCCTAAACAAACTTTAAACATATATGACGTATGTCAGTATTCTGACCGTGCAAGAATACTAGTATGATCTAGGATGGCATGAAAAGCATGTTAATAGATGTGTACATGTTTCATAAGGTAACATGAACATGTGAACCTAACTAGTGCACTTTCCTAACGAAAATCAATGTTTTGAAAACAAACTTTGACATGTGTGTAACACATTGATGTTCTGATTTTTTGAGGCACATTAGTATAACCTAGAAACACATGAGATGCATGTTAACTCGTGTATATAAGCTCCGTAGTGAAATGTGATCATGTGAACCTTAACATGTTATTGTAAGTTTCATATTCTGATATTTATGGACACATGTGATAGTATTCTTAAACTCACTCACGTATCATGTATGTATATATACCATGATTAGTTGCCGTGATTCAAAATTTGCATAAACGAAGCATGTTTTCAAACTAATGACGCTGATAGTTGCATGTATACGATATGAATACTCATGAACATGCTAAATATAAGTATACGAACACCTTATGTGTTTACAAGGTGAGCATACTAGATTTCGTAACGTCATAACCTTGAATGACCGTAAGTCGTCAAAAGTATTAACATAGGCCTATATCCTGTAAATTGGTTGTGAAAGGGTTGAACGAATGTAAAAAGACTCTTTAACATGTATATATACTATGTGATATATGTGAATCCGATTTTGACGGTTAACTTATGAGAATGCCATAACTTGCTAAAATAAAATATATTTTAGTATTGCTTGTAGTTTTATGCGATATTAATAATATGAGAGCATGTTTGCTAATTGTTGCGATCTTATATGATATGAGAATGTGTTTAAACTCTAAAGGAGGAACATTAAGGATAGAAATTATATTCTATATAATTGTGTAGCTAGGTTAAAACTTAGCTTATGTGTTAATCGTATATTCAAAGACAAATATGAAGTTAAATTATATGACTAATGAATATCATATATATACGTAATTATATTACGATAGGAATTCGAAAGTGTTGGCTAGATTTACGTGAGTAAACTACGCTTAAGGCAAGTTTTCTAACTTACACTCTTTTACAGTGCAAGTATCCTAAACCCTTGCATTACTTTATTCAACGGATATCGTAAGCAAGTATTTAAACCTTATCTCTTTGGATACAAGTATTCTATCCTTGTATATTGCGAACTAGTTTCCTACTTAATCGTTGAATTGAATTAGCATACTTGAACTCTTATTTCATTAAAGCTATTATTCATGTTGAACTTAGTATTGTTCTTGAATATTATGAAAGTGTCTATGTCATTTGATTCGGCTAGACTTATATTATTGAAAAGCGACCCAAACCAATTGATTGGTGAGGGATCTTGTATTTGACAGAGAAGAACAACTTTCTTTGAAGGGAATATATAATTGTCGGAGAACCGACGTACACACTTGAGTATGATTGATTGTTATGCATAACGATGGTTCTTTAGGCTGATCACCTGTTATACCTGTTTTTGTTGGATTTTCATTTTATTACTGTTAATTCTAGTAGAAGTTCATGTTCCTTAGTGACTGCTCAGTATTCAGTTATCTTGAAATCTTGAATTAATTTATTATTGAATCACATTGATATTATTCTGTCCTTAGCGACTGTTATTGAAAACTGTTGATATTCTTGTTATCCTTGAACTATCAAACCTTGCTATACCCTTTTCAAGAATTGAGAATTATATTACAAACCCTTATCGTATATTACTTGCTGAGCAATTTGTGCTCATTCTTGCTTTTTCCTAATACATTTCAGTTAAGGCAGAGCATGGCGAACCTTTGGGCGTTGATAAGGGCAAGGGCAAGGCTACCAACTAGCTTGTCTCTTTTATGTTTTTAAATATTTCAATGTTGTATTAAGATGATGTAGTAAGACTGAATTTGATTATGTTTAAGCTTAAGTTATATTATGTAACAAGTCGTTAATTGATATTATTATGTAATCTATTAAGTACTGTAGGTTGCGAGACTTGGGGGAATAATTATAATAAATCATTGTATATTATTCTAAATTAGATATTCCGCTGTGGATGTGTGATTTTAGTTATTATTGTATTACCATGAGCACGTGACGAACCGAATTCGAGAGACCAAGTGGCAGGTCTCGAATTTGGGGGCGTCACAAAAACTGAAATAGCAAAATGGGTCAACAGATGTCTCATGTGTCAAAGGGTTAAGGCTGAACACCAAAAGCCGAGTGGATTATTACAACCCTTACAAATTCTTGAGTGGAAGTGGGAACATATAACCATGGATTTCGTGGTAGGCCTTCCTGCTACACAGAAAGGCCACAATGCCGTTTGGGTAATAGTAGACAGACTTACCAAATCAGCTCATTTTCTACCTATCAAGATTACTCATACCTTAGATTAACTTGCCAAGCTATACATAAATGAAATTATTTCTGGGCATGGAGTTCCTGTTTCTATAGTGCCTGATAGAGATCCAAGATTTACTTCAAACTTTTGGGAAAGTCTTCAAAAACACCTAGGAACTCAGTTGAGATTAAGTATAGCATATCACCCGCAGACAGATGGGCAGAGTGAGAGGACCATTCAAACTTTTGAAGACATGTTAAGAACCTGTGTCATGGACTTCAAAGGGAGTTGGGAAGATTAATTACCTTTAGTAGAATTTGCTTACAACAATAGTTATCATGCTAGTATAGGTATGCCACCCTATGAAGCTCTATATGGTAGAAAGTGTAGAACACATTTGTGTTGGGACGAGGTCGGGGAAAGATAAATGTTAGGACCCGAGATAATTCAATAAACTACAAAAACGATTCAAATTATACGAGGAAGATTGCAAGCATCTCAAGATCGACAACTAAAGTATGCTGATCCACATCGACAGGAGTGAAACTTTAATGTTTGAAGTAGTGTATTCTTGAAAGTATCCCCTTGGAAAGGCAAGATACGTTTTGGCAAGAAGGTAAAATTAAGTCCAAGATCCATTGGACCATTCGAAATTTTGAGAAGCATAGGAGAGGTGGCTTATGAAATAGCTTTACCTCCTGACTTAAACCATATCCATAATGTGTTTCATGTGTCCGTATTATGACCATATAAACCCGACTACAAACATGTTATAAGTTACAAACCTATACTAATTGAAAAGAATCTATCTTATATAGAAGAACCTGTTCAGATCATTGATCGGAAAGAGCAAATCCTAAGAAATAAAGTGATAGAATCGGTTAAGGTGATCTGGAGAAATCAAAACATTGAAGATGCTACATGGGAGCTCAAAAATAAAATGCAAGAGAACTATCCCCATTTATTTACTTAACCTTTACCGTAAGTTCGAGGACAAAATTCTTATTAGAGGGGGTGAATGTGAGATCCCGAAACCTTAATAAGACTCAGTTATGTAAATTTATTATTTATCAATACAATCTCTTAGTTCTGGTTCTGTATCGTGTTATTATATACGTTATTAAAGACTTAGGTCAAAAATATTTTTCTCCAAAAAACATCGTGCTTGACACCTCGTGCTTAAAATTTTTATTTTGTTTTTGGACTTTTCGGTATATTATTTTGTCAAGCTGCTTTGTCGTGCTTACATTGATAAAATGCTTTGTCGTGCTTATATTAGCGAAACGCTTTGTCATGCTTAGAAAAGATTAGGTGTCAAAACCCTAAATTAGGAAACCCTAAACCTAATTTAGAAAACCCTAACACTGATTGCAAACCTTAAAAACCCTAATTATGTTAACTAAACTTAAATTAGGTGTTAATAACTTCATTAAGTTTTTCTAAACACAAAGATCAAAACCCTGATTCATAATTAGTGAAGATTAGGTCAAAATTAGCTACTAATTAAACTCTAAAGTTGCTCACAAGCTAGTGCCACCTCCTACTTTGAAATTATTCATCAATCTGATCTCCAAGCACCTTGTCATAGCTGCACAAGTTCAAAGGAAAGATATTTTTGGAGGAAAAGGGTGAAAAATGACCTAAAAACCCTAACTTTGAAATCCTATAACTAGCAGCCTTAGATCAATGTTTAAACACACAATACCTTCACTACTATACTTATACTATCTTCCATAAAGAGCTCTAGCAATAACAACATCAGAATCAAAGCTTAGATAGCAAAATTTGAGCTAGAGAGGTATAAACCCTAATTTTACGATAGATCTTTGATGGTATGTTAATTTTGATGTTTTGTTGTTTAGTTATATGTAATAACATATTAGTTAGTGTTCTGGGTTGTTAGATCACGTTTTTATAACTTTTAGATGCATCAAATAGGTTTTTTAAGCATTCTGAAAAATTGTTGAAAACATGCCTGATAGCCATATGTCAGAGCCTGTAGATCTTCGTGTGTTAATGTTTAGGTTTGTTAATGATATGCTATTTGTAGTATTACATGACCTTAGTAATCTAAAAGAGGAATCAAGTCCATGGGATTAACAGAATGAAAGATATAAGTGGTCAAAGGTCATTGACTGATCACGGAAATCTGAAATCTGGGAAACCCAGAAAATTCCCAAAACGCTCTGACAGCCGTTTGACAGGCTCAGATCTTCATCTCAGATAGTTGTTAGATTATGAAAGTGCTTTGTTTTTGTACTTTGATATGTGTAGTAGACCATTAAAGCAGTCCAACACCTTAAAGGTTCATAGGATGACCAGAATTTATGGTCCAAACCCGTTGACCTTTCACAGATTCATTTTCTGGTAAACCTAAAAAATGAAGAACACGAAGAACAGTCTCTGACGAGACTTTGACCAACCTAGATCTATGCCTTAAGAGGTTACTTGGTCCTGACCAGTGCTATCTCGTTCAAATATGACATATAGACTACACACTACAATCATTAAAACAAAGATCTAATACACAGAATCAAATCAGTAAGCTTCACACGGTCGTTAATCGACGTTGACCAACGTTCTGGGTGACCCAGAAAACCCAGAATGGCTCTGACAGGTACTTTGAACCTTAATAACTTGCTGCTAGATGTTGTTTAGGGTTCGAAATTGATACCTAGTTATAGTACTACATAAACACTATAACACCAAAGCACTTAACAACATCAAATCAAAGCGAGCTGCAAGAACAAGCCTGGTCAAAGTAGCCACTCGGCCTTGACTAGGACTGTTCTTCAGAGCTGAAGAACACCTTCAGCTACGCTTTTCGTTGCTAAAGGCCTTTAGCGACGGACATAAAAGAAAAATAATTAAAATAAATAGAAATAATTAGTAAATAATTATAATTTCAGTTTTAAAAATTATTTTAAGTTATAATAATTAACTTTTAATATTTTGACATTAATTACATAATTACTTTTATATATTAATGATTAAGTTAAATAATAAAGGAATTAGTTAAATCATTTATCAATAATAAGTAATTATTTAAAAATGATTTAAATATTCTAAAAATCATAATAAATGATTATAAGTTATTTAAAAATAAAACTAAGGTTTTAATAAATATACTAAGTAATTGATAAATTATTTAAGTATAAAATTAATGATTTAAAAATCATTCTAAAGGATAAATAAATATTTAAAAATTATTATAAGCTTCTGAAAATTATTATAATGATAAATAAATTATCTAAAATTATAATAAAGCTTTTTTACTAAGTTTCTAACTTATTAAATATACGATGAGGTTTTAGAACACCGAAATCGTACCAAACATAGTCCGAACGTATCTAGTTTGATTAGTTAGGTACTGTTATCAATACTAATGATAATTATAAATATGTTTAACATATTTTTAGGTATCATAAACACTTCAAGTAACTTTAGATAAACGTTCTTTGCGCAGGCAAGTGTTCAAACTTTATCTTTTCATTGTACACATAAACTTACTATGTTACGCAAGTTTTATACTTAATGTTATGACATTACTTGAATACCTTTCGATATCTTCAACCAAACTTGATTATTATCACTGTAAAAGTTACTGCTATTGTTCAGCATAACTTAAGAAATGAATCTTTTATTCATATAAAATTAAATTGTTGTTTATCAAGCATAAACTGTTAGTGAAACTAAATGGTTTTGGTAAGGCATCCTATACTGAGTTGAATTTATCCTAAATTGGGATTTTTTTATATGTGTGTCTATAATAGACAATAGAAGTAGGATGATATACATACTCCTAGGATACTAAATAGGCTGATCCCCTATCTCAGTTCCGAATACGTAGATTTTTAAGTTTGTGTGACTGACAAAAATGGTTGAGTGAAATAAAAATTCCAGAAATGGTCGTCAACCCTCAGTAAAATTGTTGAACTCTTGTTTATTCGAAATCAAACATTTTGTTATATAAACTTCATGAGCATGTCACAGCTCATTCTTGCAAATTATTTCCTTTGCAGTTTTAGATGGTAACCCCGACACTTCTGACAAACATAGTGGAAAGAGACCCTACGTATAATATCTTTATTTGCTGTCTTTATTTACTGCAAGTCTTCTAAGACTTTTTGTTGTAATAAAAAAAACTCAAGTTTGAGAACAATGTAATTGAACTTAGTATAAAATATATATATTATCATCTTTTATTTTCGCAACCGTGTATTGATACATACTTAGATGATTTGTAATACGAGTTAAACGTTGCAGCATCCTTAATAATTATATATCTGAGTGAGGGTATTGGCAATATGGACTGTTCATGTTATTGCTAGTACTCTAGATTTCGGATGAATATGAACTACTGATATGAAAGAGATATTCATAGGATACAGTTTATTTATCCTAGTGAGGGTATCCAAACACAACAATAGTTCTAAACAAGAATTGTTATCTGTTATGGGATATTGTGAATCTTGGATAGATAGGAATTATATCTTATTTGAATATCTATAGTATTTGGATAATCGTGAACTCCATATCGGATACCACAGGTGTATGGATTTGGGGGGGTCACATCTGAAATGCATGCACACTAGCATCCTGATCATGCGAATTAAATCAGTTTGTCTTTCATTAACAGACAAAAATATGAATGACCTGATCTCTTTCAACCCGGGAGTACGTAGGCAACCATTTCTGGTGCTGTCTAACCAAACCAAAATTTAAAAGCTCATCGAACCAAACTCAAAAGAGACACTTCTCAAGCCTCTTTCATTGAAAAATTAAACTATGAATGACCTGATCTCCCTCAGCCCGGGAGTACGTAGGCAGCCATTCACGGTGCAGTGTGACCTTCAAGAAAAATAAAAAGCTAATAAAAACCAGTCCCAAGACGCCGAAACCTTATAAAACCTAAATTCTATCCAATCTCCCTGGTTAACAGGTTCGTCTAACATATTCTACGACATCTCAATGTCAGTCCATCAAACAGAAGCTAATGATACATCAACAACAGCAAGTTATGAAAGAAGTGGTAATCACTCAGCAATGACAATACATATCCAACAGGGAAGTGAATCAAAATATATTTCTCTGATATATAATACGGTTTGATATATACAATGTGTCCTGTACATGATAAAAATGGCTGATCTAGTATGTGCAGGAAAAATAAAGCTAGTCTATGGACCCATGGACAAGCGGGACAGCAATGCCTACATGGCATCTCTCTCTGAAGATGGAGGAGCCGCTGCAAATGCAATATCCTCAGCCTCTATACGAGCCAAAACATCCATGGCCATCTGCATAGTGTCACTATAATCATCAATGTAAACACTCATCTAGGTAACCAGACCATGAGTATATGATCGGAGAGCAGTACTGTCGGCAATATGGAAATCCCGAGAAGCTATGGCCTCATCCCTCTCTACAAAAGCAGCATCCTAGGCAATCAATGTCTCCTCAATCTCGATAAAAATAGCATCTCGAGAAGATCGAGCCTCATCTCTCTCAACTAATATCGTATCCCGAGTAGCCCGAGCCTCATCTCTCTCAGCAAAAGTAATATCTCTGCCAGACAAGGCAGTCAATATCAGCGCCCTAGCCTGATCTCTCTCAAAGGTCATCATAGCTAGTGAGTCTGCCAAAGCTGGATCTGTCCCGGCAGGAATGATCGACGGATCACTAACTAGTGCTGCTGTCAGACCCATGAATAACTCATCCTCAGTGGGAGAATCAGGATCCTGCATGGGCTCCTCCTCGTCTGAGTCCACAATCAGAGATGACTGGACAACTGCAGCTGCTGCTATATCGGCCTCCAACCATGTCGAATACTTTGGAGAACAATCTGGATAACTAGAAGAGAAATCAGCCCTCTCCCTATGAGTCCAACACACGTAAATCTGATCAAGTCTGCAGACGACATAGAACAAGCTGACATCCTCTGATCAATAGCCCCCTCAAACTGGTTCAGGCTCTAGAACTGATCAAACTGGCCCATAACTGCCAGAGGATGATAAGTGGTCACTCCCCTCAATCCCGCTAGGGGAAGATAATCCATGCTAGATGCATGGGTGATAAATCTATAGGGGGAGACTAGCCCTGCGCAGGGAAGAATCGAAAAAGGATGCGCAATGTCAGACAAAAAGGCCGACCATGTCTCTACATCCAAACACTCTGTCGGCTGAAAGGAGTATGACATGGCTATCTCATGGGTGAAATAGTACCTCTAGTGTCTGAAGAATTCGATCAGACGCAAGTGGGACATGAGCCACACGTGCAACAAAACAAAGCTACCTCTAAAAAACCCCTCTGGATGGGTACTGCAATAGGTAGCTGATCTCAGTGTCTTGGCCAATATCATCGACAAAATGGTGCTACCCTGTCTAAGGGTCCGAGCCACAACCATCAATCCGACATCCAAATGGTCCAAGTGTAAAGGCATATACACATAGGACAAGATGCACATCTGGAAAACATCTATCCTGGACAAATGCCACGCCTCTGCCGAGACGATGAAATCCCCAGCATGAAGATCGTAACTGTACGGCCTACTAAAGCGATCGATCAAAAAGTCGATAGAGATTACACGTCTAGAAATGATCTCATCCATAACTACACTCTGACGTATACCCGACATCCATAAAAATGGTCTCCTCATGTCGCTGATCGCAGTACGAGCGCAAGGCAAGTCTAAGGCCAAATCGATAAACCGCTCAGACTCCTTTAGAGTCAGAGTCAGCTCGTGCAGCCCGAAGCGAAAGACCTGTCTCTCAGGTATCCAAAAGGATAAAATGCCCTCCAGAAATTCGTATGGGACCTGAAAGTCTACAAGGGCCAATGAATGCCCTAGCATCTGATCCACTGTCCCTCTGGCTGGGAAGGGCAGGCTGTCATACCACGATCTCAAGAATGATGCCACCACAGATGGTGGTGGATGCTCGATGCAGCTAACTGTAGAGAACGACATCTGTATCACCGTATCAAAAGACCATCCTGGGGTTAAATTTAAACTCATCTATCTGTGTGCATATCCATGGCACAATACATGCATAATGACAATGATAAGCATGATGCAATAGATAAGGAATATCATGCATAACTAGAATAAACTATCTAATGTAAGCATCATCTTTGTATGCTAATAAAGTACAAAATAAAAAGTACAGGGATATGGGGCACAACCCCCCAACTACTAACAGTGGCCTATCAAAATGGGGCACAGTCGCCCAATAACCACACAGTGGGCTATCAAAAGGTATAGCTACAATTGCTATCCAAAAAGATCTAAAATATCTAGACTCAGGTGGTTAACCTGCTCCATCTCCTCCGTGGACACAAAGTCTCGGCCATTAGGGACATCAGGGGGATATAAGGGAGGATCAACCCCTGTATAACTGCTGGAAAATGGACCTATGGAAGGGCCTGCTCTAGAGCTGGATGGATCAAAAGAAGATACCTCTGATGGATCTCTGCCAAGATGCCTGATAAATAAATAAGCCCTCTCTAACTGCTAGGTCAGTCTTGTAATCTGGTCCAAGTGAGTAGGCTCCCTGAGGTAAGCTATCCAGTCTGTCATCATCACAGACCCCGGCACCATATCTGCCATAAACTGGGTGGCACGAGTCTGAGCCCCAATCGTGTGAGGACTCCACCAACTGTTGAATGCCACCTGGCTGTATGGACCCTCTAACAGGGTAAAACTGTCTATTCCCTCCATCAGAATGTCTGTGAGTGGCTAGACTAATGACCAATGATGCCAAATAGGAGGAACAATGGGAATGTGGATCTGCCCCGTGATGCTCCGAATAGCTCGCTCTCCTAAGTAGAGCTCCCAACCACCCTCTGTCAAAAATAGGACTTTTTGGGTAGATAATGTAAACTCCCGGCCAGTAGGGAAACCGTCCTCAAACCCAACTATCAAAATATCTGAGGTATATGGGATCCACAAGATAGATCCAGCCGTCAAAAGCTCCAGTTGAAGGCGGGAATGGGTGAAACCCTCAGCAACAGGGACCTTCGTCAGAGTGGAGTGGTGCCAATGCCATCCCCGAGGATAAGTCTCCAGGCCTAAAGCAGTAGCAGGATGAAGGCAAGGAAGCCTCTCATAGGCCCAGAACTGGCCATGCAAATATCAAAAGCCCTCAGTGAACAAGACTGACAAATGTAAATGCAGAAATCAAAAAGGTACAAGAAAGATGTACTCACCAACAGGAATGGGTAGAACTCTAGCCAAGCCTCCGTCATACCTTCCGAGCGCATGCGCATACTTCAGAGAAAATAGGCAAAGGTGTAGGTACCCTAATCAAAGTTACTGAGGTGCTCTACATATTGAGTAATGCTGACCAGGGCAAAGGACACTGTAGCAAAGTTGTCCTCCAGAAAATAACCCCTGATGATCACCAGAAACAATCGCCTCAAGATGCAATCCCTAACCCTCTGATCATCAAGCAGAGGCTCCAGTAAAGCCCCACTCTGGGAATCTATCCTCAAGGGACCAGATCGAACCGTCCCACCCTTGATCTTCATCGCAGGAACTCCCAACAGGGACCGAACGATAGTGGGTGTGATGTCAGCCATGACAGGCACTGGCTCACCCTCGAACTCTATTCAAGTGATGAACCTCCAGTCCATAGAGGTCATCATCACCTCACAGTCCAATAAACGGAGAGACTGAGTCTGGTGAAACCAGCGCTCAGGCAAAACCCTCATAAAACCCTAGGGGTAACGGCGAGGAAGAATAGAAAAGAATGCCTGAAACCCCCAAGTGTCAACAATATCCCTGTAGTCCTGGTGTAGAGTGTGGTACATGGAGTGCATATTGAACCAGTTCCCACGAGGCTGTGTGAAACCAGGAACCTGCATCAAAATCCAACCTATGTCAAAAAAAACCGTGCTCCGAGAATGGCAAAAGAAAGAAAGAGAATCCAGAGAGAAGAAATCTTCAGTCACCTCGTTGGCAGGAAGAAATCTCAAAGGATGACGACTCAAGTCTCCTAGCAGCTCCTCGGTCCGCACAACAATGCTTGGAAGCTCCGCACGTGGGGCCTGCGCCGACGCAGGAGTGGCAAATGGAGCATCCTCATCATCTATATCAACCGAAGGCTCCTCTTGGGTAGGATGAATCACCGACTCTGCTAACCTGCTAAGCGGCCGGGCGGGACGTGGCTGAGGAACATCAGAAGCTCGCCTTCGCCTGATTCCAGAAACTACCCTGTTAGCACTGCCGGGTGTGACGCCCCTAAAATAGGCTCACACAACCCATTCTAAGTAGTCAAATACATGGTACAGAATCCGAATACAAATCTTCATATAACAAACGATCGTGCAAAATACGACCTCACAAGTTTTGAGCTTCAATACAGATCGTATATAATACAAAACTATAAACACTCAAATAAGTCCTCATTACAATTATCATCACACTATTTTATAAAATAGTGAGGACTTCTATATCTCTATTTCGGACCATCACTCCATTTCCCGACTAGTCCCCGCAATATTCTCATTTCCTGAAGAGAACAATGGAAGAAAAGGGTGAGCTCAACTAGCCTAGTAAAGAATATTATGACTAAGATAATGAAGAATAAATTATCGTTAGTCTTCAATAAACCAGATAAAATATTATGGACAACAAGTTTTAGATCAACAACTGCAGCGAAAATAACAATTCATTAGAAGAGTTAAGTAGAGAATGATGTCTACTATATTCTATGATATCAAAGTTCATCGTCAATATTTTATCCATGTAACACTAATCAATAATATTTTTAATCAACGAATTATCCATGCACTACGGGCCAAGGATATTTGTTTGTATCATGCCAAACACCTGTCCATCTTTGCACTACAGGCCAAAGATATTCATAAATCAACAACTCATCTTTGCACTATGGGCCAAAGATAACTTTCACCACAATTTAAGACTAAGGATGATGAAAAATAATACAGAGAACGAATCTAGTGAGATCAAGGACAAATATTAGAGATTTATAATTCAATTTATCCAGAGTTCAAGAATATCCAAGTTGTCAATATAGAGATCAAAACATGGATCCAATCAAAGATAATTTGGTTAGAAAAAAAATAAATTAGTTTTTTTTCGTGAATAGTATCCCGTGAATAGTACCCGAATGAATAGTTCCCAGACATGAAACGATAAAAATTTCATAAGAAAATTCAGACCAATATTCCAGGGAAATGATATTAGAAGAAGCGCAAAAATCAAGGAATTTCTTATCATTTCAGGAATTAGAGAAGCAATATTTACCGTAGTAAGTTTAAATTTAGGAATATGAAATAAAATATTATCACTTTCATAATATGAAATATGAAAGAAAATAATATTCTTTTTGAATATTAAAAGGAAATAACATCATTTACGAGAAAAATAATATCATTTATCTTAGTAGAATACTAGACCTGGCTTGAATATCGGATATTATGTTGAGAAAATCTTGCACTGTTATCTACACTCAACCTATCCTTATACTCACAAGAAATATGCTCAATATTATAGAGAGAATTTTTTTTAATTCTGGTGTGATTTTTTTTTCTTAACTAAGCACCCTATTTATAGAAAAATGCCAAAACACCAAAGTTGACAAAACTCAACTACGGAGCACACCACCTTTGAAAAGCTTCAGCACACCAAATGTGAACTAACCTCCACCCACATGTTTAAACATATATATATATATATATATATATATATATAAACATTTATCATTATTAAAAAGAATTTCAATTCAATTTGCTCTCTTCCACTACATTTTATTTTTATACAATGAATTTATTATAATCATGTTACCATTTAAATTATAAAATTATACTATTATATTATCACATTATACTATTATAATAATATATTTGAATGAATAATTTTATCGGAGAAGAGAAAATGCCAACTTTCAACAAATGTCTCATGCTAAAAATTCCGCCCTTTATATCAAAATTGGACAAATATTTACTTGTCATATTTATCAATAATTTTTATTTTATTCATCAATTATTTTTCATAATTAATATTATTAAATTACAATATTGACAATCAGGTCGTTCCCAAGAAAGAGGGGGGGCTTTCCGATAAGGATTTCTCCTTATTGGCGCACAATTATATAACCTAACCCTTCGCCTTAACAGAACTTTCTAGACATTGCCAATAATGCTATCTAATAATATTATTCAAATAATATGAATTATTACTTAATACTGTGCAGTGGTTATTGTGACAATTATTGAATCAATAATATAAAATATCAACGTAGCAATTATTGAATCAATAATATAAAATATTATACAATTATCAATGTAGCAATTATTGAATTAATAATATAAAATATTGAACAGTAATTACTGTAATAATTATTGAATGAGTGACTTCTTACTTAAGAACCAATAATTTGAAATACTGTGCAATACTGTGTGCTACTGTGCAACAACGCATATTACTATATTTTTATCACCAGATATTTTAACAGTTTAATGGTAACAGTTTTACCGTTATTTTTATAAAAAAAGTTATTTCTGTCACTTTCTATATTCGACAGTTATTCCGTTGTGGGGTCCACCAATGACTGCGCTGTTGTATGAATATTCTCCGACGAAAAGAATATTTCCCGACCAAACAAATATTCTCCGATACAACGAATATTTTATGACCATTTGTTTACTTTGAAAAATTTTCACATATCACCCATAACTTATCTCATTTATCAAATCAACATCTTACTATTTAAAATAATATGTAGCAGAAATTAGATTTTATTCATAAAAAGGTAGGGTCTTACACCGGGTCTGTCTCGGTCCATCACCTGGACAAAGTCTCCAAATCACCTCAGAAAGGGTGTAGTAAGCCTAAAACCTGTGGTTGATTAATTTAAATCAATACTTTATGCATCTCTAAGTCCTAAAACATGCATGGGTCAGTCAAAAATCCCCATTAGAGTCAAAACTGCATGTTTTTCAAAAAGATAAGTCCAAAAACATGCGTGGGTCAGTCACAAATTCTCAGTAGAGTCAAAATTGCATGTTTTTAAATGTCTAAACTTTTGAAAAAATTTCGCCAGAGTCTCCTTTGTAAAATGAGGCTTGGTGATGGAGCTTCGTTGGAATCTGCAAGTGTATCTTGGGATTTCCGAGCTTCCTTCCTAAGCCTTCATGCGGTTCTCTCTATTTTTGGATCAAATTTCAATTCAAGAGAGTGAGAGGATCGAGACATACAAAAATAAAATGAAAATAATTGAATAAATGAAAACAAATAACACTCCCCGGCAACGGCGCCAAAATTTGGGAGCTATCGTTTAGCACTCCAAAATTAATCTTACTCATATTCCACTAACTCAAGAATTAGTATAGTAACAAGAAAGGATCGATCCCACACAGAGTATTTTATTTTATATTTATCCAAATATTTTCTAATGAATTGGGAAATTTTAGGTGAATTAACGAAAGTGAATTTAAAAGAAGTATCAAAGAGTAAAAAGCTTCAATTCTTAAGTTAAGTATCGCCTTTTCACAATTATGGATTAACTAAGTGTTTACCATATTTATCTTTCAATGCGATTAAAAATCCTAGATAATCGCGATCGCTAGTTATCCGAAATTCTCCTTATGTGTAAATCTAATATGACAATCGCCAACAAAAGATCCTAACTATCATATAACCTAGAACTATTAGTCTAAATTTAATATGATGGAAGTATGAAGAATGAGAATTAGATTATTCCAAGCAACAATTACACAATCAGGAATTTTTTAACTTGTCTTCTGAAAATCTTAATAATATCCAAAAGTTTGACCACAATCGAATATAATTAATTGCTACCTATGATCAGACATACATCGTTTGCTTAATATATATCTTAATCTAGCAGATGATATGAATTTACTAATTTAATCCTGTAAAAACCAAATTAGATAATTGAATAGCATACAAGAAAGTTTATGTAGATAATTAGAATAAATCTCACATACGAAAGAATAATAAAATAAACTTGCTCAAACCATTAATTGTAAATAAGGTTCAACATCCGTTCAGAATTGAATCGAATAGTTTAGCTTGACATGCCTTGATTCTCCAAAACTAAGGTTTGAATGAATGAATAGCCTCCCAGGATTTCTAGTTTAAAAGATATCCAATATCAATAGAATAACTAATATTTATAGTCTAAACAAACCCTATTACAATTAGTAAACCTTCAATCCTATTTCCAATCAACTTCTACTCAATAAAGCAATAAATTTGATTTCCCCCGTCCAACACGCGCGGTCCGCGCGTGGTCCCTTCCTTCTGCTGCGCTGTCCGTGCTTGGGTGGCAGAGACTGATCTTCGCACTTGCGCGCTCCTCACCTTTCTCCCTTATGTAGACTGCGCGGTCCGCGCCTGACTGCCATCTTGCCCCTTTTTCATCCTTTTCTACTCAAATCCAACTCTAACCCTTATAGCTGCATAATAAATATAAAATAACAAAAATAATATAAATAATACTTAAAAACTTATAATATAACAAGCTAAACGAGATTAAATCATAGGTTTTCAACCTACTCATCAAATTCCTCCAAACTTGAACAATTGCTTGTCCTCAAGCAAACACAATGATATTAACAATAAAATTAAGATAAATGCAGCTACAGAGATTGAATTAATAACCATGGTAATTAGATGAATCATATGCCTTAGAGATAAACAACCATTATGACATCAATATCGCATCATGCGTTACCTTAACTTCTCACATCCTCACCTCACAAACATAATATTTATATGTTTCTGTGTGTGTGTCCAGCATGACTCCAACAATAACAATGAGCAACACAGATAAATTCATACGCATGCAAATCATCCAAGACCAGACTTGTAGTTCAATCATAGCATACACATAAATGCGAGGGAAATCAACATTTGGAACCAAGCTCTCTATACCAAGTGAGTGCATTTTAATGCTCCATCTCACTAATTATTTCTTAAGTCCGACTTGTGCAATGTTCAACTTCCTTAGGCTTTTCAATGCTACTCGTGTAACAGACTTTCGGCCAACGACTCCCAAACCCGAAGGCTTTAGGGCACTAGGTGTTAAGACATCACTTAGGGTTTACTTGTCTGAGTAACAAAGGCCACGAAATTAAACTAATTCAATTTTTATTCCAGAACTATGTTTTTTTTCTTTCTTGATTTTCCTATATCTTTTTTTGATTTTTTTTCTTTTCTTTTCATCCGAGCCACAATTCCCCCAAACTTATGTATAAGTTAATTTTTATTCTAATCTGTGATCAAATGAATACATGCCCATGTTTTTATCTTAAATCTACTTTCTTGTTATTAATGATAATCATTTGGTGTGCTTGAGATTAGAAAAACACAAGACTCATGTTATGAAGTTCCTATGGTCAAAATTAATCAACACATGATAATCAATTTAGGCATGCAAGTCATAAATTAGATTCCTCATTGGCTTTCATCACAACTAACAAGGCTTAATTGGTCAATCTCCATGCGAACTAACACAAATCCTACATGAATGCAAATATATTTTTTTATGCAAATATAGTCAAACTATAATGAAAACTACATTGTATAAAACCTAAATATGGTATTAAATTAAATTACCCTCAAACTTATCAATAGTAATGTCCTCATTACGTGAAAATAAAGCAATTTAAGCACGAGGACTTCCCTGCGAGACGAGTCAATGCTCGTCTTGAGGACCTTCATCATCCGAAGGGGGGGTAAGCAGGTAGAATAAGAGGACTTGGAAGCTGGACTGGATCAGTCGAATTGAAATGGGAGAAGGCATCTGCTAACGTCGTGAATGCACCAATGTTGTATGCATACATTGAATCTTGGCGTTGCGCAAGCCTTAGCATCTGCTTTTGACTCCTGGTTGTAGAAGTCGTAGATGGTCCTGCTTCTGCCTCATCAGTCATCGGCACGACCGTGGCTGGTGGTGATGATGGTGGAATCATGATATAACCCTCACCCCGTGGGTGAGAATGTGCTCCAGCCCAGGATCTGTAGGTGACGATTATTTTGTGATCAATAGCCCCTGTGGGCATCTAAACAGGCTTCGATGAATCCCACTATACTCCGGCCTTTCGGCATAAGTTTGTGATCAGAAATCCATGTAATAGGCCGCCTGTGGTGCCTCCGCGCAATGCCCTGTCAATTGACTCTTGGATACACATGCCGACATCCACCTGTAAGATTTCCACTTCATTAGGCCTTTTAAACCAATGTTGTACGATCCCATAGAGGAGGCATGCCTTTTCTTTCATGACTTCAGTCTGATGGCGTGTAAGCATTAGCCCAGCACAGATGAATGCGTACCATACTTTTCCATACTTGCTCAACGCCGAGTGTGGAAACGTGAATTTAATATCCATCCCAGGCTTGGTTACCCATTGTATTTCGGGCTTGCATAGGCAAGCAATAATTTCATCCAAGCTTGGGAGGTGGTCTTCGTATCGGTCCCCTGTTAGTGTTTCTTGTCCGAAGTGTTCATTTATCGTTGTGTGGTGGAATGAGACTAATTTTCCCCTAACTTATACAACACACCATTCATGTTCTATGGCGTTGGCATATAATTCTTTGACAATGTTTAGCACTGCGGGTTGTGGTTGTTCCACCAGCTAAAACCAATCCTTTCGACGATCATAAGAACCATATCACCATCCAAGTTAGCATCGAGCTTCAATCCTCGTTCTAGAACTAGCATCTTTTTGGCAAGCACGGCGTTGTAACAAGTCGTCGCTGCCTCGCTCACAAACTTTGATGTATCAAACGTTGGCCGAGCACTAGAGGTTGACGTTTGTGGTCTTTTTGATTTCATGATGGGAAGATTGCACCCAATTTCTGACTTTGATGATTTATCAAGCAGTTGGTGTGCACCCTTCTTTTTCCCCCAAACTTACCTTCCTTGTTATCCCAATCTAATCCAAATTAGTCAATAACAACCTTGGCTCATTAGTAACCGAAGGTATCCCAAGCATAATGTATATAGATAAAGCAACACAATTAATTATATAAAAGATGAACTCTTGTGAATTATACTACCTCAATTTGTTACCTCTTGCTATTTGTAATGGTGGCTTGGGATGTTCACTCCACTTTGACACACGGGGATGACATGGGTAGGAGAAGATGAATCAATGGAGTATATGGAAGGGGAAGATAGTATGTTAACGGTGATGGTGAATAGTGGGTGTGATTGAATTCTATAGAAGATTGGATGATAGAGAATGTTAATTTGGGTGTGTAATTAGTTAGTGGGTGTTGTTAAATTTGGGTTTAAGTAAAGGATGAGTTGAAGAATTGGGTTGGAATTAGATGAGGAGAAGGGAATTTAGAAGTTAAAAAGGAAAAGGAAAGGAACAAGTGGTGTATGGGTGTGAAAAAGATACACAAATCGCTTGTTTTGAGTCGACCCAGTAGGCTAGCACGGTCCGCACGTGTAGAGGCGCTCTGCGCGTGTATGTTTCAAAACCTTTAATTTTTCTGTATGCTCCGCGCCCTCCGTAACTTATTGTGCGCACTCCGTGCCCACCTGGGGAGAATTTATGAAATTTTCTGCATGACTCGCACTCTCCGCGCTCTGGTAGGTGCTCTTTGCGCCGTCCTGTGGACAACAAGCTGGTACTTGCTGCATAAGCAGCGCGCTCAGCGCCTCTCTGTGTTAGAAGGGAGCGCGGTCTGCGGCTCTCAGATTCATTTACTTTTCCTTGCTCTGATCTCCTAAAGCATTGTCAATAAAGTTTATTAGTCATAGAGAATAAGATATATTACACCTATAGGAATGAAATATATAAAATTAACTAATAATAACTACTAAGAACTAAGAAATTGGGTTGCCTACCAAACAGCTGCCCTTGTTTAATGTCATTAGCTCGACTGCAATCCAATTAATCATCCGAAAGCTGGATCCATCAGCCTCAACATCTCAACCTCCTCAACCTAACTGCTATCCAAAAATGGCTTCGACCTATGACCGTTCAACTTGAACACATTCCCTGTCTTAGGATTTTGTATATCTATAGCACAATGAGGAAACACGTTAGTAACAACAAATGGACCCTCCTAACGAGAACGCAACTTACCTGAAAATAATTTCAATCGTGAATTATAAAGGAGAACTTTTTGCCCAACAGTGAAATTCTTTCGCAAAATCTTCTTATCATGGAAAGCTTTCGTCTTAGCCTTATACAGTTTAGAACTCTCATATGATTCAGTACGTAACTCCTCGAGTTCTTGTAACCGCAACTTCCTATGGATGCCAGCTTGATACAAGTTCAGGTTGCACTAGTTTGATCGCCCAGAAAGCTTTATACTCTAGCTCCACTAGGTAGCTGGCACGGTTTCCCGAACACCAGCCTATAAGCCGACATACCAATTGGAGTTTTGTATGCCGTCCTATATGCCCATAGTGCATCATCTAATCTAAGACTCCAATCTTTCCTGTTCGGGTTGACTACTTTCTCCAAAATGGATTTTATCTCTCAGTTGGATACCTCAGCTTGGCCATTGCTTTGCGGGATAGGATGTAGATACCTTGTGAAGAACGTTGTATTTCTTGAACAAAGCTGGTAATACCCTATTATAGAAGTGAGTTCCGCGATCACTAATGACAGCCCGTGGTGCTCCAAACCTGACAAATATGTTAGTCCTGACAAACTCTACAATAACTTTAAAATCGTTAGTCTTGGTGGCTTTAGCTTCCACCCAGTTTGAAACATAATCGACTGCCAATAAGATGTAAACATTACCAAAGGAAACAGGAAAAGGTCCCATAAAATCAATACCCCAAACATCAAAGATTTCAACAATTAGAACTATGTGATATATTTCCCGTTCTTTGACAATTTTCACATGATTTGCAAAATAAATATTAGTCTTTGAAAATTGAGGGCCAAAAGAAACCACTCTCTAACACCTTATGTGGTGTTCTTTTAGGTCCAAAATGACCTCCACAAGCATAGGAATGACAAAAAGCTAGAATAGATTGAAACTCATTATTAGGTACACAACGTCTAACTATCTGATCAGCACAAAATTTCCACAAGTATGGGTCATCCCACACATAATGTTTTGCATCACTCCCAAGCTTTTCTTTTAAGTATTTTGAAAACTCACCCGATAAATATGCACTTACCAAATAATTCACAATGTCTGCATACCAGGGAGTTGTATTGCCAATGAAAAGTAGATGCTCATCCAGAAATATGTCTTGTAATGGTAGTGCTTCTTCCTCTTTAAGAATTCTACTCAAGTGATCCGCTACCAAGTTATCCGCACCCTTTTTATCTCTAATTTCCAAGTTAAATTCTTGCAGCAGCAAGATCCACTTTATGATTCGAGGTTTGGACTCTTTCTTAGTAAGCAAGTACCTGAGAGCAGCATGGTCAAAATAAACTATCACTTTAGTACCAAGTAAGTATGATCTAAACTTATCTAAAGCAAATACAACAGATAAGAGTTCTTTTTCAGTTGTGGAATAGTTTATCTGAGCCGCATTCAATGCTCTAGATATATAGTAGATGGCATGGACAGCTTTGTCAATCTTTTGGCCCAAAACGGCGCCGAAAGCATAGTTGCTTGCATCACATATTATCTTAAATGGGAACTTCCAATTTGGTGGTTGAATGACAGGGGCTTACGTCAATAATTTCTTTAAAGTATCAAAAGCCACCTTGCATTCATCATGAAAATTGAATTCCTCATCTTTCTGAAGCAACTTGCATAAGGGCAATGCTATCTTGGAGAAATCTTTGATAAACCAGCGATAAAATCCTGCATGTCAAAGAAAAGAGTGTATCTCCCGCACACTGACGGGGTAAGGCAATGCAAATATAATATCAATTTTAGCTTTATCGACTTCTAAACCATAAACTGACACTACATGACCAAGTAAAATTCCTTGTTCTACCATAAAATGATATTTTTCCCAATTTAGCACAAGGTTAGTTTCCAAACATCTATCCAAAACACGAGTCAGATTATCTAGGCAAGCGTATAAAGAATTACCATATACTGTGAAATCATCCATAAAGACCTCAATGCATTCTTCTAAAAGATCCGAGAAAATACTCACCATACATCTTTGAAAAGTACCTGGGGCATTGTAGAGTGATAAGTAGGTTTTTAACCTACTTAATAGGTATTTCTTGGTTAGATATTTAGTTAATACTTAAGTGTGCATGTTACTTTTCATATGTTTTGTGTGTATGTGCAGGATTGGAGTAAAGCTAAGAGTAAAGGGAAAAAAAAGAGGAGTAAAGAACAAAAGAATTGCAAGGCAACATTTTTGATAGCCAAGCGCAGGGCGCGTTGGCTCAAGGGTACAAGAGGCGTGGGTCGCGCCACAAAGAGACCATAGTTTCTGTATACTTACTGCGGGGTGCGCCAGGCTATATAGAGGAAGGGCACGGGGCGCGCTAGGCAGTCGGATTTGGCAGAAAATTAGGTTTTAAAGAACAAGTTGACTTGGAAAGGATTGTAAACTTACTCTATTTTATTAGGACTTTGATAAGCTATAAATAGGAGTTGTTTTCCTAGGTTTAAATCATCTTTTAATCTTTTAATTTCTATATGCTCTTGGATTGCTTGGAGGCGACAAACCTTTCTTTTGAAGATTCAAGCATGTCAAGCTAAGTTCTCTATTTCAATTCTGAAGGGATTTTGAACTTATTTATCAATTAATGATTTGATCAAATTACTCTATTTATTAATCTAAATTAAGATTTATTCTAATTATCTATATGAACTTTCATACATGTTATCCAATTGACCAATTTGGTTTCTACATGATTAAATTAGTAAATTGATATCACCTGCTAGATTAAGACATATTTAAGCAAATGAAGTGTGTCTAATCTATGTAACAATTAACAGTATTTTATTGTGGTCAAGTTTTGAAATATTGTTAAGGTTTTTAGAAGACATGTTAAATAATTCCTGATTGTGTAATTATTGCTTGGAGTAATCTAATTCTCATGCTTAATGCTTCTATCATATTAAATCTAGGATGATATTTCTAGGTTGTATGTTAGTTAGAATCTCTTGTTGGCGATCGTCGCATTAGATCTACACTTAAGGAGAATTTCAGGTAATTTGTGATCGCGGTTATCTAGGGTTCTTAATCTCAGTGGAAGAAAAATAGTGTAAGCACTTGGTTAAATCATAATTGTTAAAAAGGGATACTGAACTGAAGAATTGATCTTTTTACTCATTAATATTTTATTTATTAATTCACCGTAGTTAAATTAAACTATTTTCAACAAAAACCCCCAATTCATTGGAAATCATTGAATAGTTAAAATACAATTCACTCTCTGTGGGATCGATCCTTGCTTATTGCTATACTGATTATTGAATTAGTAGAATCTGAGTAAGGTAAATTTTGTAGTGCTAGACAACAGATACCAATTTTTGGCGCCGTTGCCGGGGAAGTGTTATTTTTTTTATTTATTCGATTGTTTTCAATTTTTTTATTTTTATTTTTATGCCTCGATCCTCTCACTCTCTTGATTTGAAATTTGATCCAGAAATAGAGAGAACCGTACAAAGGCTTAGGACGGAAGCTCGGAAAAACCAAGGTTCACTTGCAAATTCCGAAGAAGCTCCATCACCGGTCCTCAACATCGCACTCACCCTACTTTCGGACCAATCTTCTTCAAGCGAATCAGAAGAGGAAATGGTGGTGCTAAATAAAAGGACTTTGAAGGAGTTGTCAACTCCTAATCTTACTCAACAACCTCTTTGTATTGAATACCCTGCTTTGAATGTTTTGTTTGAGCTAAAATCTGGACTAATTCACCTTTTGCCTACTTTTTATGGTCTTACAGGTGACGATCCGTACAAACATTTGCAGGAATTCCATATTGTGTGTTCCACCATGAAACCACACAATGTCACGGAGGATAAAAATTAAGCTGCGAGCTTTCCCATTCTCAATGGGAGACCTAGCAAAAGATTGGTTATTTTATCTCCCCGCGGGATCAATTCAATCTTGGAACGACGTGAAAAGGCTGATTTTGGAGAACTATTTCCCTGCTTCAAGAGTAGACAACATCAGGAAGAACATTTGCGAAGTCCGACAGTTCAGTAGTGAAGCACTGTACAAGTACTGGGAGCGATTCAAGAAGCTTTGCTCCAGCTGTCCACCTCACCAGATCGATGATCAACACTTCATCATTTACTTTTATGAAGGACTCTTACTAATGGATAGGAGTATGATCGACACTGCTAGTAGAGGTACATTAGTGGACAAAACACCGGAGGCGGCTAAGAACTTGATTGCCAACATGGCCGCCAACGCAGAACAGTAATGCACCAAGGAATTCTAATCCAGCCCAAAGAGTAAGTGAGGTAAGCACAACTAATGTAGAGCAACAAATTTTTGACTTAACTGCTTTGGTGAAACAATTAGCTACAGGTAATGCACCAATTGCACAAGCTTGCCAGATTTGTTTAATGGCGGGTCACCCTATAGATGCATGCCCGACATTCCAAGAGGAGGATAGCACACATCAAGCTAATGCAGTGGGAAACTACGAAGCTCAGCCGCAGAGGAAATATGACCCTATCTCCAACACATACAATCCAGGATGTAGGGATCATTCTAACTTTAGTTATGGGGGTGCTAGGCCGCAGGCGCAAGGGTTTTACCCAGTTAAACCGCAGTTTCAGCCAAATCAACCACAGTACCAACCCAGACCAGCAGCACCGGCCAATCCTGGAACGTTCTTGGAGGACATGTTCAAGGCGTTCATGCAACAGGCACAATAATTCCAACAAGAGACGAAGTCTTCCATCCACAGCTTGGAGAATCAGATGAGCCAATTAGCCACTACAGTAGGTCAGTTGGACTCTCAAGGTTCAGGGAAGCTTCCATAGTAGACTGTTGTGAACCCAAAGGAGAATGCAAGTGCTATTACCTTGCGGAGTGGAAAACAGATGGATACACCAACAGCAATAGTTGAGTATTAGAAAGTACAAAAAAAAAGGAGGAATCGGTAAAAACAAAGGTACACCCTAACCCTCCTTGTCAAATTAATGATATTCCACTTCCTTTTCCTCATAGAAATTCTAGAAAGTCAAAGAAAGATGAACAAGATAAAGAGATTCTAGAAACCTTTAGGAAAGTAGAAGTGAATATTCCACTACATGACGCGATTAAACAAGTGCCACGGTATGCTAAATTTTTGAAAGAATTGTGCACTAATAAATGTAAATTAGAAAACGATGAGAAAGTCACAGTTGGGGAGAATGTATCAATAGTGTTGCAAAGAAAAATGCCACCTAAATGTAAAGATCCAGGCATGTTTACGATCCCATGTAAAATAGGAAACACTAGGTTTGAAAAGGCCATGCTAGACTTAGGTGCTTCAATTAATGTCATGCCATTATCTGTTTATAAGTCTCTGAATCTTGGACCTTTGAAAAATACTGGTGTTATTATTCAATTAGCTGATCGTACTAACACCTACCTCCGAGGGGTAGTTGAAGATGTTTTGGTGCAGGTGAACGAACTAATCTTTTCTGCAGACTTCTACATTATGGACATGGAAGATGATATATCCCCGAACCCATCACATATCTTGCTAGGAAGACCCTTCTTAAAGACACCAAGGACTATGATCGATGTTACACAACAGGACCTTGACAATGGAGTTCGATAGCGAGAAGATCCAATTCAATATCTACGATGCCATGAGGTACCCTAGTGATAGTTGTCAGGTTTTTTTAATTGATATGTGTGACTCTCTAGTGCAGAAGACTTTTGAGCAAATTCAAAGAGACAGTTTGGAGTTGGCTATTTCCAGCAGTTTGGATCTGGATGGGACATATGAACTTGAACATAGTCAGAAATTGAAGGAAACTGTGGCTGCACTACATTCATTACCTAAACACACAGATAAGCATGCAGTACAATTAATTCAATTACCTGTAACTCATCAAAAATTATTACCATCTGTGGAGCAAGCTCTAACTCTTGAATTAAAACAATTACCGGCACACTTGAAATATGCATATTTAGGGTCTAATGAAACTTTACCTATGATAATTGCTAGTAATCTAACCAAAGTGCAGGAAGAAAAATTGTTGAGAGTCCTTAGGGACCACATCACAGTATTTGGTTGGACTATAGCAGACATCAAGGGTATTAGTCTCGCGATGTGCATGCATCGAATTTTGTTAGAGGAAGGTGCTAAACCGACAAAAGATGCACAAAGAAGGTTGAACCCACTAATGATGGAGGTAGTAAAGAAAGAGGTAATTAAATTACTTGATAAGAATCATCTACCCCATCTTCGACAGTCAATGGATATGTCCAGTGTTGGTAGTTCCTAAGAAATACGGTATCACAGTTGTCAAGAATGACAATAATGAATTAGTGCCTACACGAATGCAAACAGGTTGGAGAGTGTGTATCGACTATAGGAGGTTGAACACCGTAACAAGAAAAGATCACTTTCCCCTTCCTTTTATTGATTAAATATTAGAACGTTTAGCTGGCATTCTCATTATTGCTTTCTAGATGGTTTTTCAGGCTATAACCAGATTGTGATTACCCCCGAAGACCAGGAGAAGACCATATTCAACTGTCCATTTGGAACCTTTGCCAACCGGCGAATGTCCTTTGGACTGTGCAATACACTAGATACTTTTCAGCGATGCATGGTGAGTATATTTTCAGATCTTTTAGAGGAATGCATTGAAGTCTTTATGGATGATTTCACAGTTCATGGTGATTCATTAGATGCCTATTTCGACAATCTAACACGTGTATTGGATAGATGTTTAGAAACAAATCTTGTGCTAAATTGGGAAAAAAAGTCACTTTATGGTAGAATAAGGAATAGTGCTTGGTCATGTAGTGTCAGTCAACGGTTTAGAAGTCGATAAAGCCAAAATTGATATTATATCTGCATTGCCTTACCCCGTCAGTGTGCGGGAGATTCGTTCTTTTCTTGGACATGCAGGTTTTTATCGCATGTTTATCAAGGATTTCGCCAAAATAGCATTACCCTTATGCAAGTTGCTTCAAAAAGATGAGGAATTCTAGTTTAGTGATGAATGTAAGGTGGCTTTTGATACCTTGAATAATTTATTAACGTCAGCCCCTATCATTCAACCACCGAATTGGGAGCTCCCGTTCGAAATAATGTGTGATACAAGCAACTATGACGTCGACGCCGTCTTGGGCCAAAAGAGTGAAAAAGCTATCCATGTCATCTACTATGCCTCTCTGACGTTGAACGCTGCTCAGATAAACTATTCCACAACAGAAAAAGAACTTTTATCTGTTGTATTTGCTTTAGAAAAATTCAGATCATATCTACTTGGCACTAAAGTAATAGTCTATTCTGACCATGCTGCCCTCAGGTACCTGCTGACCAAGAAGGAGTCCAAACCTTGAATCATATGGTGGATCTAACTGCTATAAGAATTCGACATGGAAATCAAAGATAAGAAGGGTGAGGAATATTTGGTGGCGGATCACTTGAGCAGAATTCTCAAGGAGGTGGAAGCACTACCTTTACATGACATATTCCCAGACGAGCATCTACTATCCATTAGCAACACAACTCCATGGTATGCCGATATTGTGAATTTTCTGGTAAGTAAGTATTTACTAAGTGAATTTTCTAGATCTCAGAAAGAAAAGCTTAGGAGTAATGCAAAACACTATGTTTGGGATGACCCATATTTATGGAAATTTTGTGCTGATAAGATAGTTAGACGTTATGTACCTGATACTGAATTTAACTCGATTCAAACTTTCTATCATTCATATGCTTCAGGGGGTCATTTTGGACCTAAGCGAACATCACGTAAGGTGTTAGAGAGTGGTTTCTTTTGGCCCTCTATTTTCAAAGACTCGTATGAATTCTGTAAATCTTGTGAAAATTGTCAAAGAACTGGTAATATATCTCATAAATATCAAATGCCACAAAATCCTATACTAATTGTAGAAATCTTTGATGTTTGGGGTATTGATTTTATAGGACCTTTTCCTATTTCTTTTGGAAATATTTACCTCTTGCTGGCAGTTGATTATGTTTCCAAATGGGAGGAAGCTAAAGCCACTAGGACTGACAATTCTAAAGTTGTTGCAGATTTTGTCAAGACTAACATTTTTGTCATGTTTGGAGCACCACGGGCCATCATCAGTGATCGCGGCTCTCATTTCTCTAATAGGGTGTTAGATGCCTTATTAAAAAAGTACAATGTTCTTCACGGGTCTCTACATCCTATCATCCGCAAAGCAATGGCAAGGCTGAGGTTTCTAACCAAGAGATCAAGTCCATTTTGGAAAAAGTAGAAAACCCAAAGAGAAAGGATTGGAGTCTGAGATTAGATGACTGCACTATGAGCGTATAGGACGGCATACAAAACTCCGATCGGTATGTCGTCCTATAGGCTCATGTTCAGAAAACTATGTCACTTACCGGTCGAGCTGGAGCATAAAGCTTTTCGGGCGATCAAGCAGTGCAGTATGAACATGGATCAGGTTGGCATCAATAGGAAGTTGCAGTTACAAGAACTCGAGGAATTATGGAACGAAGCATACGAGAGTTCTAAGATGTACAAATCAAAGACTAAAGCCTTTCATGATAAGCAGATATTAAGGAAAAATTTCACTGTGGGACAGAAAGTCCCTTCTTTTCAATTTACGATTGAAGTTATTTTCAGGAAAATTGCGCTCTCGCTGGGAGGGACTATTTGTGATTACTATTGTTTTTCCTCATGGTGCAGTTGATATCCAGAACCCAAATACAGGAAATGTGTTCAACTTGAACGGGCATAGGTTGAAACCATTTCTGGATAGCAGTCAAGTAAAGGAGGTCGAAGTTGTGATACTGAAAGATCCAACCTCTGGATAATCGAGTTTTCTACAGTCGAGCCAACGACGTTAAATACGGGTAGCTAATTGGGAGGCAACCCAACTTTTTAAATCCTTAGTAGTTTGTATTATTTGAGTCTTTATACATAGTTTATTCTTATAGGTTCAGTGTTTTAAATCCATTTTATGCTGATAATTTTATGTGATAGGATAGCATGAGCCATGAGGAGAGAGATCACCAGAGTAAAAAAACCATCAGACAGGCGCGGGCCACGCCTATCAACTCAGCCATCTCACGCGGAGCGCGCTACCTTCCCAGCAACTTAAAGAAAACTTTAACAGGTTGGCGCGGGGCGTGCTATGTGGGGCACGAGGCGCGCTGCCTATGCAGAAAGTCAAGGCCAAAAATAGACGGCAGACGCGAGGCGCGCTTCCCTATGCACGAGGCATGCTAGGGGTGCTAAAAATTTAAACTATTTTTGCCTACAGCGCGCGGGCTGAGCGACAAAAGACTAGGACTGGAAGCGGGGCGCGCCGATCAAAAATCAGAGTTTTTAAAATACGAAAAATCAAAGGGACATGTGAATGTGGTCTTTTCTTGGTCTTTGGGTGCAATCACAATCTGGTTATAACCTGAAAAAGCATCTAGAAAGTAATAATAAGTATGCTTAGCTAATCATTCTAACATTTGATTAATAAAAGGAAGGGGAAAATGATCTTTTCTAGTTACAGCATTTAACCTCCTATAGTCAATACACACTCTCCAACTTGTTTGCATCCATGTGGGCACTAACTCATTATTATCATTCTTGACAACCATGATTCTGGATTTCTTTAGAACTACCTACACCAGACTTACCCATTGACTGTCGGAGATGGGGTAGATGATTCCTGCATCGAGTAATTTTATTACCTCTTTCTTTACTACCTCCATCATAGGTGGGTTCAATCGTCTTTGTGCATCCCTCGTAGGTTTAGCCCCGTATTCCAGCAAAATCCGATGCATGCACATTGCGGGACTAATACCTTTGATGTCTGCTATGGTCCATCCAAACACTGTGATGTGGTCCCTAAGGACTCTCAATAATTTTTCTTCCTGCACTTTGGTTAGATTACTAGCAATTATCACAGGTAAAGTCTAATTAGTCCCCAAATACGCATATTTTAAGTGTGCAGGTAATTGTTTCAATTCAAGTGTTGGAGCTTGCTCAACAGATGGTAATAGTTTTTGGTGAGACACAGGTAATTGAATTAACTGGACTGCATGCTTATCTGATAGTTTAGGCAATGAGTGTAGTGCAGCCACAATTTCCTTCAATTCTTGATTTTGCTCAAGTTCATAATTTTCGTCCATGTCCAAACTGCTAGAAATAGAAACCTCCAAACTGTCTCTTTGAATTTGTTCAAAAGTTTCCTGCACCAAAGAGTCACACACATCAATTGCAAAAACTTGACAAATATTACTAAGGTACCTCATGGCATTATAGATGTTAAATTGGATCTTTTCGCCATCAAACTCCATTGTTAAGGTCCCATTGTGCACATCAATCATAGTCCTCGCTGTCTTTAGGAAGGGCCTTCCTAACAAGATGTGGGATGGGTTTGGTGATGTATCATCCTCCATATCCACTATGTAAAAATCTGCAGGAAAGATTAGTTCGTTCACCTGCACCAAGACATCTTCAACTACCTCTCGACGATAAGTGTTAGTACGATCTGCTAATTGAATAATCACGCCAATATTTTTCAAAGGACCTAGATTTAGAGACTTATAAACAAATAATGGCATCACATTAATTGAAGCACCAAAATCTAGCATGGCCTTCTCAAATCTAGTGTTTCCTATCTTGCTTGGATCGTGAACATGCTTGGATCTTTACATTTAGGGGGCATTTTTCTTTCCAGAGCAGCTGATACATTCTCCCCAACTGTGACTTTTTTATCATTTTCCAATTTTTGTTTGTTAATGCACAATTCTTTTAAAAAATTCGCATACCGTGACACTTGTTTAATTGCATCAAGTAATAGAATATTCACTTCTACTTTCCTAAAAGTTTCCAGAATTTCTTTTTCCTGTTCATCTTTCTTTGAAGTTCTAGAATTTCTGGGAGGAAAGAGAAGAGGAATATTTTTAAGCTGACAAAGAGGGTTAAGATGTACCTTAGATTTTTTCAGTTCCTCCTTAGCTTGCTCTTTCTCAAACTCAACTGTGGTTATGGGTGTAACCATCTGCTTCCCACTCCGCAAGGTTATAACACTAGCATTCTCCTTAGGATTCACAACAGTTTGAGATGGGAGCTTCCCTGAACCTTGAGAGTCCAATCGACCCACAGTAGTAGCTAATTGGCTCATTTGACTCTCCAAACTATGGATGGAAGATTTCGTCTCTTGTTGAAACTGTTATGTTTGTGTCATAAATGCTTTGAACATGTCTTCCAAGGATGTTCCAGAATTGGTTGGTGCTGCTAGTTTGGGTTGGTACTGTGGCTGATTTGGCTGAAATTGCTGTTTATTTGGGTAGAACCCTTGCGCCTGCGGCCTAGCACCCCCATAACTCAAGTTGGGATGATCCCTCCATCCTGTATTATAAGTATTGCAAAAAGGATCATACTTCCTCTGCAGCTGTGCCTGGTAATTTCCCACTGCATTAGCTTGATGTGCATTATCTTCCTCTTGTAATGTCGGGAAAGCATCTTTAGGGTGCCCCGCCATTAAACATATTCCGCAAGCCTTTGCAACCGGCAAGTTACATGTTGCTAATTATTTCACCACAATAGTTAAGTCAGAAATCTGTGGCTCTATATTACTCATGCTTACCTCACTTACCCTTTGTGCTAGGTGATCATTCCGTGTTCCATATTGATGTGCATTTGCGGCCATATTTGCAATCAAATTCTTTGTAGCCTCTGGTGTTTTATCCACTAGCAGCGTCGATCATACTCCTATCCATCGGTACGAGTCCCGCATAAAAGTACTGGATAAGGTGTTGATCATCAATCTGGTGGGGTGGACAGCTAGAGAAAAGCTTTTTGAATCTCTCCCAGTATTCATACAATATTTCACCGGTGAATTATCGAATTCTGCAAATTTCTTTCCTTATGTTGGCTACTCCTGAAGCAGGAAAGTATTTCTCCAAAAATAGCCTTTTCATGTCATTCCATGATTGTATTGATCCCGAGGGGAGATAATACAACCAATCTTTTGTTAAATCTGTCATTGAGAATGGGAAAGCTCTCAATTTTATCTGCTCCTCCGTAATGTTGTGTGGCTTCATGGTTGAGCACACAACATGCAACTCCTTCAAATACTTGTAAGGATCCTCATCTGTAAGACCACGAAAACTAGGCAAAAGGTGAATTAGTCCAGATTTCAATTCAAACGCAGCATTTAAAGCAGGATATTCAATGCACAAAGGTTGTTGAGTGAGATTAGGAGTAGACAACTCCTTTAAAGTCCTGTTATTTGGCACCGCCATCTCCTCGTCTGATTCGCTAGAAGAATGGTCTGAAAGTAGTGTGAGTGCGATGTTGAGGCTTGGTGATGGAGCTTCGTTGGAATCTGCAAGTGTATCTTGGGATTTCCGAGCTTCCTTCCTAAGCCTTCATGCGGTTCTCTCTATTTCTGGATCAAATTTCAATTCAAGAGAGTGAGAGGATCGAGACATACAAAAATAAAATGAAAATAATTGAATAAATGAAAACAAATAACACTCCCCGGCAACGGCGCCAAAATTTGGGAGATATCGTTTAGCACTCCAAAATTAATCTTACTCATATTCCACTAACTCAAGAATTAGTATAGTAACAAGAAAGGATCGATCCCACACAGAGTATTTTGTTTTATATTTATCCAAATATTTTCTAATGAATTGGGAAATTTTAGGTGAATTAACGAAAGTGAATTTAAAAGAAGTATCAAAGAGTAAAAAGCTTCAATTCTTAAGTTAAGTATCGCCTTTTCACAATTATGGATTAACTAAGTGTTTACCATATTTATCTTTCAATGCGATTAAAAATCCTAGATAATCGCGATCGCTAGTTATCCGAAATTCTCCTTATGTGTAAATCTAATATGACAATCGCCAACAAAAGATCCTAACTATCATATAACCTAGAACTATTAGTCTAAATTTAATATTATGGAAGTATGAAGAATGAGAATTAGATTATTCCAAGCAACAATTACACAATCAGGAATTTTTTAACTTGTCTTCTGAAAATCTTAATAATATCCAAAAGTTTGACCACAATCGAATATAATTAATTGCTACCTATGATCAGACATACATCGTTTGCTTAATATATATTTTAATCTAGTAGATGATATCAATTTACTAATTTAATCCTGCAGAAACCAAATTAGTTAATTGAATAGCATACAAGAAAGTTTATGTAGATAATCAGAATAAATCTCACATACGAAAGAATAATAAAATAAACATGCTCAAACCATTAATTGCAAATAAGGTTCAACATCCCTTCAGAATTGAATCGAATAATTTAGCTTAACATGCCTTGATTCTCCAAAACTAAGGTTTGAATGAATGAATAGCCTCCCAGGATTTCTAGTTTAAAACATATCCAATATCAATAGAATAACTAATATTTATAGTATAAATAAACCCTATTACAATTAGTAAACCTTCAATCCTATTTCCAATCAACTTCTGCTCAATAAAGCAATAAATCTGATTTCTGTCATCCGACACGAGCGGTCTGCACGTGGTCCCTTCCTTCTGCTGCGCGCTCTGCGCTTGGGTGGCAGAGACTGATCTTCGCACTCGCGCGCTCCGCGCCTTTTGATGAACTTCTTGGAGATCTGCGATACGTTTAAATGCAACGGAGTGACTGACAATGCCATCAGACTACGATTGTTTCCCTTCACTTTAAAGGACAAGGCCAAGAGCTGGCTACATTCACTTCCGTCAGGCTCCATAACCACATGGGATGACCTGGCTCAAAAGTTCGTGGCAAAGTTCTTCCCACCTGCTAAAACCGCCAGGCTCAGGCACGAAATTACCTCTTTTATTCAATTTGAGTCAGAGTCTTTGTACGACTCATGGGAGCGATTCAAGGATCTTCTAAGAAAATGCCCCCACCATGGACTGCCGGAATGGCTTCCCATCCAGACATTCTATAATGGGTTATCTGGAGCTACTCGATCGAGTATTGATGCCGCTTCTGGAGGAGCGTTCATGTCTAAGCATCACACAGCGGGGTATGAATTGGTGGAAACAATGGCGGCCAATAATTATCAATGGCCAAATGATAGGCAAGCCCCTAGAAGAGCAGCAGGAATATATGAGGTAGATCCAGTCACGCAATTAGCGGCTCAGGTTGCAGCGCTAACTAAAAGACTTGACACCATGGGAGTGCAAGCTGTGCAGAATGCTCAGAGTGTCGCATTGTTGTGTGAATTGTGTCAAGGGAGCCACACAACTGATCAGTGTGCCATAAGCCCCGAGTCAGTTCAATTTGTTTCCAACTACGGGAGGCAGCAAAACGCAAGTCTCCCTACTCATTATCATCCGGGCTTGAGGAATCATCCAAACTTGTCTTGGGGCAACACACAGAGCAATCAAGCACAACCACCGACCACCAGGCCTAATTTCTCAAACCCTCCCGGTTTTCAAGCTCAAAATCAGTTCAATCAACAACCACAGAGTTCTCATAATCAGTTCCACCATCCACCACCTCATCAGGAAAGAAAACCTAGTTTGGAAGATCTCCTGTCTCGATATATTGCCCAAAATGAGACAAGGAGCAGTAATCAAGAGGCTTCCATCCGGAACCTTGAAGTCCAAATGGGACAGTTGGCCTCTGCTTTGAATAGTCGACCGCAAGGCACATTGCCGAGTGACACTGATGTCAACCCGAAACGGGATGGGAAGGAACACTGCAAAGCAGTTACACTCCGAAGTGGGAAAATTATAAATGAAAAGGGTGGAGAGAGTCCTGTAGTGCAAGAAGAAGTGACTTTAGAGGAATCTATTGTGGAGAAAAGTGATGATAAGCCTGGGGGTGAGGTAAATGCTCAAGAAAGCCCTTCATCACCAACCCCTACAGTGAACACAGCTAGTCCTCCTATCCCGCAGTTGCCATTCCCCCAGCGCATGCAGAAACAAAAGCTTGATAAGCAATTTTCTAAGTTTTTAGAAGTTTTCAAGAAGCTTCACATAAACATCCCATTTGCAGAGGCGTTGGAGCAAATGCCGAGCTATGTTAAATTCATGAAAGACATATTGTCGAAGAAGAGAAAAATGGGAGATTATGAAACAGTGGCTCTGACTGAGGAATGCAGTGCTATTTTACAGAACAAGCTCCCGCCAAAACTGAAAGATCCTGGAAGTTTCACGATCCCATGCACTATCGGGGACCAATTCATTGGCAAGGCCTTATGTGATTTGGGGGCGAGTATAAATTTGATGCCTCTGTCAATATATAAGAAACTTGGACTGAATGAAGCCAAACCCACAAGTGTTACTTTGCAATTGGCGGATAGATCTCTCACGTACCCGAAGGGGATAGTAGAGGATGTGCTTGTTAAGGTGGACAAGTTAATCTTCCCAGCAGACTTTATTGTCTTGGATTTTGAAGAAGACAGGGAGGTCCCGATAATACTGGGTAGACCATTCTTAGCAACGGGGAGAACCCTTATAGATGTGCAGAAAGGGGAACTGACTATGAGAGTACAGGATCAGGAAGTGACTTTCAATGTGTTTAGGGCAATGAAATATCAGAACACCCCTGAAGACTGCTTTCAGATTAAAGTGCTTGATGATGCAGTCAGGGAAGTATTCTCAGAAACATGCATGACAGACCCTTTAGAAGCTACACTAAGAGGTACCAGAGCTAATGAAGAGGGCACCCATGTTGAATTTGCTAACTGGCTGGATGCACCCCAGAGATCTACACAGTTCCAAAGACAGTTTGAGTCGCTGAATGATCCAAAAGCATCTACTTCCAAATCCCAACCATCTGTTGTAGAACCTCCTGTCCTTGAGTTAAAGCCCCTGCCCAATCATCTGAGGTATGCATACTTGGGAAATTCTTCCACTTTGCCTGTTATAATATCTGCATCTTTAGATGAAGGCCAGGAAGAGAAGCTACTGCTAGTGCTTAAACAGTATAAAACGGCACTGGGGTGGTCGATTTCAGACATTAAAGGGATCAGTCCATCCCTTTATATGCACAAAATCCTACTGGAGGAAGGATCCAAGCCGACCATTGAACATCAGAGGAGGTTAAACCCAATAATGAAGGAGGTGGTCCGGAAGGAAATCATTAAGCTGCTAGATGCGGGCATTATATACCCTATCTCGGACAGTCCTTGGGTCAGTCCCATTCAATGCGTGCCAAAAAAGGGCGGTATGACAGTAGTAGCCAATGAGAATAACGAGTTGATTCCAACCAGAACGGTGACTGGATGGAGGGTGTGTATGGACTACAGAAAGTTAAACAAGTCAACCTGTAAGGATCACTTCCCTTTGCCATTTATTGATCAGATGCTCGATAGACTTGCTGGGCATGCTTACTACTGTCTGCTAGATGGTTATTCTGGCTATAATCAAATTTCTATTGCTCCCGAAGATCTGGAGAAAACAACGTTCACATGTCCGTATGGGACCTTTGCCTTTCGGAAAATGTCCTTTGGGTTGTGTAATGCTCCTGCAACATTCCAACGTTGCATGATGTCCATCTTCTCTGACATGGTCGAAAAGACCCTCGAGGTTTTCATGGACGATTTTTCTGTATTCGGGAGTTCATTTGATAACTGTCTGGTGAATTTGACTACCGTTCTCCAAAGATGTGTTGAAACTAATCTTGTATTGAATTGGAAGAAGTGCCACTTCATGGTAAAAGAGGGCATTATTCTGGGCCACAGAGTATCAGATGGTGGTATTGAAGTAGACAAGGCTAAAATTGATGTCATCAATAGTCTACCGCCGCCTACATCAGTGAAAGGGGTTAGGAGTTTTCTTGGGCATGCAGGTTTCTATAGGCGTTTCATCAAGGATTTCTCAAGGATAACAAAACCGCTATGTTCACTGTTGGAAAAGGATATGCCTTTTCAGTTTGATGAAGCTTGCCTCAGAGCATTTGAACTATTGAAGGAAAAACTCATTTCGACTCCTATTGTGGTAGCTCCTGATTGGACTTTCTCTTTTGAGCTCATGTGTGACGCCAGCGATTTTGCAATTGGGGCAGTATTGGGGCAGAGAAGGGACAAAGTGTTCCACACGATCTATTACGCTAGCAAAACATTAACTGATGCTCAGTTAAATTACACCACAACCGAAAAAGAATTGCTGGCAGTGGTGTATGCTTTCGACAAATTTCGTTCCTACCTCATTGGAACAAAAGTGACTGTGTACACAGACCATTCGGCCATTAAATATCTGATAGAGAAAAAAGATGCAAAGCCCAGGCTGATAAGGTGGGTCATTCTTCTACAGGAGTTCGATCTGGAGATCCGCGACAAGAAGGGGACAGAAAATCAGGTAGCAGATCACTTGTCGAGGTTGGAAAACCCTCCTCATTCGGGAGACGCAATCAAAGACATCAATGATTTTTTCCCGGATGAACAACTGTTTGGCGTCCAAAGTAAAGCCCCGTGGTATGCGGACTTTGCAAATTTCGTCGCTTGTCAAGTGCTTCCTCCCATCTTGAGTTATCAACAAAGGAAGAAATTCCTACATGATGCAAAACAATACTTTTGGGACGAGCCCTTTTTATTCAAACAGTGTTCAGATCAGATTCTGCGGAGATGTTTGCCAGAGGAGGAAATCGAAGGTGTGCTCCATCATTGTCATTCCTCTAATTATGGAGGACATTTTGGGGGCCAAAGAACTGCTGCTAAAGTACTCCAATCTGGGTTTTACTGGCCTACCCTGTTCAAAGATGCACACCAATATGTGATGCACTGTGATAGATGCCAAAGGGTAGGAACCATCTCAAGGAGGCATGAATTACCGCTGCAGAATATCCTTGAAGTAGAGTTGTTTGATGTATGGGGTATTGACTTCATGGGAGCATTCCCGTCGTCCTACAACAATCTTTATATTCTTGTCGCGGTTGATTATGTCTCCAAATGGGTAGAAGCAGTCGCCTTGCCTTCTAATGATGCTAAGGTGGTGCTTAATTTCTTAAGGAAAAATATTTTCACTCGCTTCGGTACTCCTCGGGCAATAATCAGTGATGAAGGGTCACATTTTTGCAACAAATATTTCGAAGCACTTCTTGCTAGGTATGGGGTGACCCATAAAATAGCCACAGGTTATCATCCGCAGACAAGTGGCCAAGCAGAGATCTCTAATCGAGAGGTTAAGCGTATCTTGGAGAAGATCGTTAATCCTAATCGGAAGGACTGGTCAAAGAAGCTTGATGATGCCTTGTGGGCATACCGCACCGCTTACAAAACGCCTATCGGAATGTCTCCGTATAGGCTTGTTTATGGCAAGGCTTGTCATCTTCCTGTGGAGCTAGAGCACAACGCATATTGGGCTATCCAAAAGCTCAATTTCGATATGGATGCAGCAGGTGAACGAAGATTATTACAACTCAATGAATCAGACGAGTTTCGTCTGCAAGCGTATGAAAACGCTAAGTTGTATAAGGAAAAGACAAAGCGGTGGCATGACAAGAAAATTGTCGAAAGGAACTTCGAACAAGGCCAGAAGGTGCTTCTTTTTAACTCGAGGCTGAAATTATTCCCAGGGAAGTTGAAGTCCCGATGGTCGGGGCCGTTCACCATTGCTAAAGTGTATCCTCATGGGGCTATTGAGGTCGAAGACCCGCATTCAGACAAAACCTTCAAAGTCAATGGACAACGTTTGAAACACTATTGGGGCGGCGAGGTCGATCGACAAAACACCTCCATCACCTTGGGAGACCCGGTGTAAGGCGGGGCGAAAGTTCAAGCCGACGACTCTAAATCAAGCGCTTGATGGGGAGGCAACCCCATCTCAGTATCAAAAATATCCTTGTGGTTTTATTTAGTGTTGTTTTCTTTAGTTATCATTAATGCAATTGTTTTTCTTTTCCTTAGAATTTTTGAAGATGTTAATTTAGTGTGTTAATATGTAGTTTAATAGTTTGTATAATTGTTAGTTTGTTTGCTTTGTCTAGTAGTTTATCTGGGTTTTGATTCAGGTTTTTGGGTAGTGCAGGAAAAGAAAGCACAGTTCTCGCGCCGCAGCGCCAGGAGGTAGTCTGAGTTTCGCGCCGCAGCTCCAATCACCACGCCGCAGCGCCATATCCTTAATATTTTTTTTGCGCCGCGGCGCCGGCATATGCTGGAAGCTACTGGAGAGTTGCGCCGCAGCGTCCGAATGTCCCGCCGCAGCGTCAATATTTCACGCCGCAGCGCCGAAAATGACGCCGCAGCGCCAAGAAGACTCAATGTGACGCAGCAGCGCAGAAAATAACGCTGCAGCGCCAAGAAGACCCTATCCCGCGCCGCAGCGCCATGCATCACGCCGCAGCGCCATCACCGTATTTTTATGTTTAATTGAGGCTTTTGGGTTCAGTTGCAGTGTTCCTCTTTTCTCTCTCACACATCTCCCTTTCTCCCAACGAGTGCGGCAAATCAACCGTCACTCCCAATTCGGTTTCTGAGCATTTGGGGCCTTCAACCGTCGTGCAGTTATTCTCCTTCATTCTATTAATAAGCAAGCCAAGGTAAAGCCAAGGTAAAGGATTTCGCAGAGTTTGTTTTGTTCGTTTGTGATTTATCTTTCTATTGTCCTTTGGTTTTGTTGGCTATGGGTTCCAAGCGTCCTCGCACTAGTATAGGTCCTCCTCCGTCTTCCAGAGCTTCTCCTCCTCTTTGGGATGCTGTAAAATTCCCGAGTGAGGAAGCATGGAAGCGATATACCCAAAATTTCTCAAAGAGGAGTTTGGTGCCAGAGAGAGGACTAAGGCCAGATGACAAGATGGATGGCCATATGAATTCAATGATTATAACTATGAAATGGGTTCACTTCACCAAGCCGCCCGAATCTGCAGTTATTTCAGTAGTTAAGGAATTCTATGCAAATGCTAATGCCGATGGTCCTGCTTCGGTGCCAGTTCGGGGTAAGTTGATCAAATATGACAGTCGAACAATCAATGTTGTGTATGGGACTCCAAACTACGAGGGTAAGGATTATCTGGAGTCTGGGATGCGGAGTTACAATACTGATGAGATTATAGCAAAGCTCTGCAAGCCTGGTACCGTGTGGAAAACCAATGAATTCCACGGTGAAAAGACCTCTTTCCCCCATCAAGCCTTGAGCCGTTATGGTAAGGCGTGGTACTCTTTTATTTGTGCCAATATCATGCCAACACGCCACCTGAGCGATGTAACAAGGGAGAGGGCAGTACTGCTTTATGCAATTGTCATGGGGCTGAAAGTTGATGTGGGGGTTCTTATCCAGGATTCAATTAAAAAGGCCATTAGGAGCAACGTCAATTCCGGCCTCCCTCATCCTTCTCTGATCACACGCCTATGCAAAAGGACGGGTGTGGTATGGGAGAAAGACGACATCACTCAGCCGCCTATGGCTGTCATTGATCATCACGTTATAGCCCGTTATGGAGTATGGGACTGGGGACCTCCGTCACACCCAAAGGGTCAAGGATATTACTGGGGCCTCTGCCGCCTCCCTCATCGGAAGCTGGTACCTCCGCTCAAGTGCCTGAGCCCCCATCTTCTGAGGCTATGCCACCCGGGGCCTTGGCAGAGATCTTAAGCAGTCTTAATTTTCTCCACAGCAAGGTTGATACAGTGGCTCAATGGCAGAGCCAATTCAATCACTATCATGCGGAGTTCGCAAATACAGTGTCCAGTATCTATTATGCTCAAGGAGGAGACGACGCAGAGTCCATGCCCTTTCAATTTCCAGAGCCTCCAGTCTTTGCGCCTTATCCTCCACCATTTCCAGCCACAGGAGAGGATCGCGAGGAGGAGCCAGCGGATGCCAATGTTGAAGCCGATGATGATGGCGGAGGTGATGGTGCTCCAGAGGGTGAAGGCCAGTGAGGTCATTGGCAAATTTCAAGTTTGGGGGAGATTTCCTGTTTTTAGTTTTATTATATATGAAATGCTGTCATGTTTCTTTTGGGCGGTTTAGCCCCTGACTATCTATTTTTCTTTTATGCTATGTTTGTGGATGTTTTCGGTTTATTTTGGGATGCATGTTATGATGCAGTGGTGCGTTGGTTTTATTAGGTATATTAATGAATGTTTGGTTTATAATATTTAATTGCTTGTGTTTTATTTTTGTATATAGTATTTTGCTTTCGCTTTAGCTTTCTTGTAAATTTTTGGTTGTATTGTTTATAGCCATATGCCTTGTGCATATTTTGGGTAGTGTGCAGATTTTTGGTTTTCTTGATGCCTTGTGTTATGGTTTCTCCTTTTTGGGCAGGGTCTTGCCTATTGTAGTTGGTTTTCCCCCCTTTTTAACCCCGTTCTGTAACTGTGATTATGCTGGGTGAGGGTGATTTAGCTGTCATTTTTTGAATCGTGGCTAATGACAAGCGCCATGTAGTTATGGCTGTCTCTTAGAGTTGTGTCAAGCATGTATGAGTTAGGGGTTGTGAATCGATAAGTCGAGACTGTTTTTGATCCGTCTTTCTTAACAAGAGCCGATCAACTGTTTTAACTAATAATGTTTAGATTTTACGTCGCGCGTTTATTGCTTTGGGAATATGTTCATTCTTATAAACTTTCATTTCTGCAAGGTAATAAAGGGCTTGGGTGTTTGTTTTCAGTTTTGGATCTTGGGCTCTGGCATGTTGTATAACAATATATAATAAAATTTATTGAACGGAGATTGAATATCGAAAGTCTTGCGGTGGGTCGAGATGGAGCGTAAAACGCACTCGCCCATAAACGCAGGACCGATGTTGAGATGGAGCATAAAATGCACTCGTCAAATAATCTTCAGATTTCTTAAAGTCTAATTTGGCTTATGTTGATTACGTGGCCTTTGCTGCTCGAGTGATTAGATTCATAGGGGTGTTTTACGCCTAGTGCCCTAAAGCCGTCTGGCTTGGGAGTCACTGATCAAAAGCTCATTTATGGGTAGCTCTGTCTAGCCTAAGGTAATTAAGGACTGTCCGAGTCAGATTTTTGTTGTCTTCATGCTAGAGCCTTTTGATCTTTTCCTGTGATTGCATCCTAGTCTTAATGCTTGTTGATTGTTTAAGTTGCGTAGTGTGCATATTGTTTTTAGCATTCGACTGTGCGAGTTTTTTTTGAGCTATGTTTAGTTAGGAAGGTTGATCTTCGCACGCATTGAGTGGATCGATTACAGTCTCATGCTTGCAAATTCGATTTAAAGCCCCTTTCATGTCATTGATTGTCCTATTCTGAGAGAGGCTTTATAAGTACGCTTTGAAGCCGTGGTATTACTCTATAGTTGTAGTTTCCATTCGCGTCTTCCGGTAGAGTGGGTGTGGATGTTAGATAGTTTGCTTGAGGGCAAGCAAATGCTTAAGTTTGGGGGTATCTGATATGCGGTATTTATATCACATATCAGATTCGCTCAAGCTTAAGACGTTGCTTGTTTTTCGTTATTTATTATGCTTTTGCATATATTTTGTTGTTATTATGCTCTCCCTTTTTGATGCAGGGCTTTTTGAGTCATCTCCAGCTTGCAGGGGGCAATTGTGTCATTTTCTACACTCTGGCGCCGCAGCGCCAGAGCCCAGCCTTTAGCTCGCGCCGCAGCGCCGACTCCATGGCCGTGCTGATATTATCTGGCGCTGCAGCGGCCACAGGACTTCTTAATTTCACGCCGCAGCGTTAGTGGCGCCGCAGCGCCACCAAATAGTTGTATGCTCCGCGCCGCAGCGTCACCTCCGGTGTCTTGACTGGTTCATTTTTAATGACCTAAAAGACTTGGAGACATATACGCGGAGGCGAGGAAAAAGAAAAAGACAGAGTAGATATCTGGAGATTCTAGAGCAGAAACAAGTATTATTCTTTGGGAGATTAGTCATTGCATTCATAGACAGCTCAGGAGTTCCACGAAGAAGAAAAGACTTGGAGACAGAAAACCCACAACAGGAGTTTTCTTATTCCAAATCTCTAAGTTATTTGTGTATTACTGAGCAATGTTGAATGTGATAGAAATGTGTATTAGCACCATGGTTATGAACTAATACCTTTTTAGGATTGCAATGTAACCTAGTGTTTAGCCTAATTAACTTTCTCTCCTATTTATATTAATGAATTATTTTGGGAATGGGTTGTTGTATTTCTTGCTTATTGACTAAATGCTTGACAGAGTTTTGGTAGTGATATTAATGGATATTGAAGATTGGACATTAATATCTGGCTTTTAAAATACAACAACACTTGTTATGCCCTTGTCTAAAGGAATGTATGCATAAACTGCTAAATAGGATAGATATATCTCTTTTTGCCTTGTGTAGTCTTGAGACCAATCTTATTGACCCTAGTCTAGTTGTTTTCATCGATAGACATATTGTGATTCATCTAGCTAGGGATGTGCATTTGGCCTTCGACAGAAGCATATGCATAGTTCATTTCTCGGCTGGCCATTCCTTGATTTGTTTGTAATGTGGAGAGTTAGGAGTTTAGGCGACGCATTAGGGGAATTGTAATCCTAGCTTGTCTCACTACTACATCTTTTATTTCTCCCGCTTCCTTTAGTTATAATCGCATAGTTGATAATTCCTCCACCTAATCATTTGTTTAGATAAGACAGTATAGTACTTACTTGAGTATTTGATTTGCATTTAAGACTTCGTCCTCGTGGGTACGACACCCTACTTCTTATATTACTTGTTGACCGCGTATACTTGCGCGTTAATTGTCGTTACATAAATCGGACAACAAGTTTTTGAGTGATCATTGGGGTCATCATTTGGTAATCCCCCAAACTGAATATTGGAGCACATTTGGATGGTGCCCGGCTTGATCTCAAAATTGTTTGCTTGGATTGCGGGCCTAAGAATGCTTGCTTGCAAATCTGCGATGTGAGGCATAGCATGCTCCCTTAAAGATTTCTGAAGTTCCTCAGCCATTGTAACAGGAGTATTTAGGCCCCGAGCTTTTTCTCTTTGCAGGCGTGTGTACGTTCTATCAACCTCGGGATCGAGAGGTATTATATTCCGACCCCTTCGAGGTGGCATACGCCGTTGAGATCACCTGAAAAGAAAATTAAACAGATAAAATTAGTCTAAATTAAGATTGTAATGACTTAGCTTTAATATTGATAACAAATATTACTAAGTCCCCGGCAACGGCGCCAAAAACTTGTTGTCCGATTTATGTAACGACAATTAACGCGCAAGTATACGCGGTCAACAAGTAATATAAGAAGTAGGGTGTCGTACCCACGAGGACGAAGTCTTAAATGCAAATCAAATACCAAGTAAGTACTATACTGTCTTATCTAAACAAATGATTGGTGGAGGAATTATCAACTATGCGATTATAACTAAAGGAAGCGGGAGAAATAAAAGATGTAGTAGTGAGACAAGCTAGGATTACAATTCCCCTAATGCGTCGCCTAAACTCCTAACTCTCCACATTACAAACAAATCAAGGAATGGTCAGCCGAGAAATGAACTATGCATATGCTTCTGTCGAAGGCCAAATGCACATCCCTAGCTAGATGAATCACAATATGTCTATCGATGAAAACAACTAGACTAGGGTCAATAAGATTGGTCTCAAGACTACACAAGGCAAAAAGAGATATGTCTATCCTATTTAGCAGTTTATGCATACATTCCTTTAGACAAGGGCATAACAAGTGTTGTTGTATTTTAAAAGCCAGATATTAATGTCCAATCTTCAATATCCATTAATATCACTACCAAAACTCTGTCAAGCATTTAGTCAATAAGCAAGAAATACAACAACCCATTCCCAAAATGATTCATTAATATAAATAGGAGAGAAAGTTAATTAGGCTAAACACTAGGTTACATTGCAATCCTAAAAAGGTATTAGTTCATAACCATGGTGCTAATACACATTTCTATCACATTCAACATTGCTCAGTAATACACAAATAACTTAGAGATTTGGAATAAGAAAACTCCTGTTGTGGGTTTTCTGTCTTCAAGTCTTTTCTTCTTCGTGGAACTCCTGAGCTGTCTATGAATGCAATGACTAATCTCCCAAAGAATAATACTTGTTTCTGCTCTAGAATCTCCAGATATCTACTCTGTCTTTTTCTTTTTCCTCGCCTCCGCGTATATGTCTCCAAGTCTTTTAGGTCATTAAAAACGAACCAGTCAAGACACCGGAGGTGACGCTGCGGCGCGGAGCATACAACTATTTGGTGGCGCTGCGGCGCCACTAACGCTGCGGCGTGAAATTAAGAAGTCCTGTGGCCGCTGCAGCGCCAGATAATATCAGCACGGCCATGGGGTCGGCGCTGCGGCGCGAGCTAAAGGCTGGGCTCTGGCGCTGCGGCGCCAGAGTGTAGAAAATGACACAATTGCCCCCTGCAAGCTGGAGATGACTCAAAAAGCCCTGCATCAAAAAGGGAGAGCATAATAACAACAAAATATATGCAAAAGCATAATAAATAACGAAAAACAAGCAACGTCTTAAGCTTGAGCGAATCTGATATGTGATATAAATACCGCATATCACCTTTCTCCCATTTGTAGACCGCGCGGTCCGCGCCTGAGTGCTATCTTGCCCCTTTGCCATCATTTTCTACTCAAATCCAACTTTAACTCTTATACCTGCACAATAAACATCAAACACCAAAAATGATACGAACAATACTTAAAAACTTACAATATAACAAGCTAAACGAGATTAAATCATAGGTTTTCAACCTACTCATCAGTCCGCATGCACACAGGCATGTCTAGGTGGCCATTCAGTAGCACACCTTCCCAAAAACAGAAATAGTTCATATTTATGAAAAAAATCAAAAGTAAACTTCATATGGTAGCCAAATTACCATGGACATTTTAGTTGAAAATCCAGCTCGCTAGGCCTAAAAAAGGATGAAGTAAACTGATCAAAAAGAGCTGAAATTGACTGTCTCAGAATCTGAATTTTCTTACGTCAAAACGTGCATTGCAGTAAAATATGCATACTTATGAAGTCTGAAAATTTTTAGCAGGTCATATAGGCATACATTTTTGATACATTGCATTTAAAAGCACCTTACGTGGTTTACATACTTTTAATGGTCAAAACTTGAAAAGAAAGGATCTAAATGTTACCTGGGATGTGCAGTACACGTAGCCGCTGACGTAATCTAAAAAAAGCTGCCCGAACTTCATAGATCTGAAAAATAAAATTGGATTCCGTTTGAAACTCGAAACTAAAACTTGAAATTATGAAAGCTTGCTGCCCATTTTAAAATGCAGGAAAGAACGGGCCCACCTGCGGCTGCAGCACCTCCACCTGCGGCTCCCCAGGGTGGGCCTTGCTCCCTCTGGCTCTGTCTAGTTCTAGTTGAAACAGAGTTTATATGAGCTAAAAAGTCAAATCTGAGAAAAAATTGCTACGTGATTAAGCGATTTGTTTTGAAAACCTGCGTTTAAGCAGCAGAATCTTGACAAAAAGGGGAACTTCTTGAAAGCCATTGGTATTCATCCCAAAGTAATATCCGGGGACCAATGATGAAGAATGCTGAAAAACTGCGCAAAACTATCGAAAACTGCCACTTTCAAAGCGTCGAGTGCTGACCGATAACAGGTTCAGCAGTTGGCACAACCCCAGCGAAGCGTCGGGTACTGACTGATGACAGCTCAGCCGTTGGCACAACCCCAACGAAGCATCAGGCACTGACCGATAATAGTTCAGCCGTTGGCACAACCCCAGCGAAGCGTCTGGTACTGATCGATGACAGTTCAGCCGTTGGCACAACTCCAGCAAAGCTCGGGTACTGACCGATGACAGTGCAGCCGTTGGAACAACCCCAGTGAAGTATCGGGTACAGACTAGTAATATTTCAGACGTTGGCTTAACCCCAACAAAGTACTAGCCGTTGGCTTAACCCCAACAATACCTCAGCCGTTGGCACAACCCCAGCGAAGCGTCAGGTACTGACAGATGACAGTTCAGCCATTGGAACAACCCCAGTGAAGCGTCAGGTATTGACCGATGGCAGTTTAGTCGTTGGCTCAACCCCAGCGAAGCGTCGGTTACTGACCGATAACAGTTCAGTCGTTGGCACAACCCCAACGAAGCGTTGCTTACTGACAAATGACAGTACAGTCGTTAGCATACCCCAGCGAAGTATCGGGTACAGACCAGTCATAGTTCCATCGTTGGCTAAACCCCAACGAAGTATCAGCCGTTGGCTCAAAGCCAGCAATATCTCAGCCGTTGGCAAAACCCCCGCGAAGCATCGAAAGTGATCCGGTAACGAAAATAATATAATAAGCCATCCCCACAGAGGACATATGATGGAATCTATTATACACATCCTCAGAGGGAGCACCGAGAAGGACTACTGGTGTAAATTATCGTCATGATAGGCATCGAAAGCACCCACTAAGGTAACTCGATAACTGAGATATATCCCAAGCGGAGAAACCGGTAGAAAGGTACAACGACATCAGTCGGAAGGAAAATATACCTTGTGAAGAGTATGGATAGATGTGGGAAATCATTGGTCTCAAACCAAGGTAGCGTCAATAATATCATCCCCATTAGAGTCGATAAAGCTATCATGGAGGACGTCATCCCCAACAGTAAGTGACGATAACAGTCTGTGATAGCTTAAATCTGATGTCCTATCAGTAACTGCCTGACAGTGCTGCCCCAAAGGTTATTAGGAACAATGTTATCCTCAGCAGAGAGTGACGTGAACATTCAATGATGATCCCAACCCCTTGAAGGTATCTAATATTCATCACATATCAGGCAATGCCTTGTCTTGCCTTTGCATTTGCATTTCTAATGTCTAGCAATTTTTATCCTATTCATTCCACTATATTGCATGAACATGATAAAGAGGGGCATCTGTAGACACTCAAAATTTTGTTTCCCTGTTACTAACACTGTAGGAGGGCAAAATTATCTTTTTGACCTAACCCTGATCTCAATACCGGGCCATCAAATTAACTCCGGTCTCAATATCGGGCCATCAAATCAACCCCGGTCTCAATACCGGGCCATCAAATCAACCCCATTCTCAATACTTGGCTGTCAACTCAACCCCGGTCTTAATACCGGGCCATCAAATAAATCTCAGTCTCAATACCGAGCCATCAAATTAACCCCGGTCTTAATATCAGGCCATTAAATCAACCCTGGTCTCACTATCGGGCCATCAAATCAACCCTGGTCTCAATATCGGGCCATTAAATTAACCCTAGTCTCAATACCGGGGCATCAAATCAACCCTAATTTCAATATCGGGCCATCAAATCAACCCCGGTCACAATATCGAACCATCAACTCAACCCTGATCTTAATACCGGGCCATCAACTCAACCCCAATCTTAATACCGGGCCATCAACTCAACCCCGGTCTCAACCCGGGATGTACAGGTCAGCCCCAGTCTCAACTCGGGAGGTACAGGTCAGCCCCGGTCTCAACCCGGGAGGTACAGGTCAGCCCCGATCTCAACCCGGGAGGTACAGGTCAGCTTCGGTCTCAACCTAGGAGGTACAGGTCAGCTCCGATCTCAACTCAAGAGGTACAGGTCAGCCCCGATGTCAACCCGGGAGGTACAAGTCAGCCCCGGTCTCAACCCAGGAGGTCAGGTCAACTTCAAAAATAATCCTGAAGCCTCACAGCATCTCCAGAGGAAAACCTAGAAGGACCAAGTCAACCTTAGAGACAACCCTGAGGACAAATAGAATCGGTTGGGATCCAAACCTCGGAGACAACCCCAGGAAGTCAGCCGAAGGCCATGCCAGCACTAAGGGCAACCTCGGGAGGGGTAAAACGGTTATTTCACTAACTTAAAGCTGATTTGATCAAACTCAAGCCGAATTTATGCCACCAAGGTCAGAAAGAACCATAACAATAATCCCAAGTGGAAACAGCGCAAGGCAGCTCAATGGAAAAACTGTGAAGAATCAAAGACCTGGTTATGAACCCGTCTTTTTGGACTCACAAAAGGTTTTCTCCCACTTCATTGCGAAACTCTCGGCGAGGGCTTTTCGGAAAGGTACAACACACCTCAAACGGACTCTTCGATCAAAAGTTAGAAAGTTTCGAATCTGACATCGCATTGCTCGGAGTGCACATACTTTAATGAAATGGGTCCCGCCACGTGGGTCTTTCCACGCAGGTCCCGCCACATGGAGCCTCACCTCTACCTACGACTGCCGTAGGTAGAGCTACTTCTCCTGGGTCTATATATATGAGTGCACCCCCAGCTCATTTAACAATTTGAAAACGCTTTGAACCCCTGCCTGTTTGGTTTCTCAGCCATTTTCTTGTCTTCCAAACCCAATTTTTTTTACTCTAACACGTAGATATACCCATATACTACCACATATCAAAAAATAACTGGTAGAAACGAATGTTAAACCCTACGATTTTGCAAAAAGCACATGTAGCAGTCCATTGTGAGTGTTTTTACGATTAGAAAGTTTTTATTACTTTATTGCACTTTTATACACTTGAACGGTAAGTTTCACTTTCTAAATTTGCCCGAACTAAGTTCTGTGACCGTTTTTACTAACTTTTGGTACATTTTAGTACCTAAACGCATTTTTTGGCATTTCTACAACTCGGATTGACGATCCGTCACTTCTAACAGCTTTTATATACATATATCTTCGTTTCTAGCAACTTCGCCGGACTGGGTTATCTTTCCAGTCCGAGTTTGGTTTTTTTTGTATATATTTAACTATATATATACTAACTTTTCAATTCTGTCAAGCTCGGATGTCAAATCTGTGGTAGTTTATTACTTATATATATATATATATATATATATATATATATGCACCTTTCACCAGATTGGGTTATCTTTCCAGTACCAGTTTGACTGTTTTTTGTCTATATTTAACTATATATATATATTTACATTCCAGTTCGGCCTGGATCATTTCATGGTCTTTTATTGCTTATATATATATAGGCCTAGGATAGAATGTCCATTGCCCTTTTACAGCTTTTATATATATATATATATATATATATATATATATATAAATATATATATCAATTCTCTCGAGCTTGGTTAATTATGTGGCTCTTTTACGGATTTTATATATATATATGAGCCTAGGATAGAATGTCCATTGCCCTTTTTACAGCTTTTATATATATATTTCAATTCTGTCGAGTCTGGTTAATTTTGTGGCTCTTTTACAGCTTTTATATATATATATATATATTTCCATTTCAGTCCGGCCAAAGGATAGAATGTCCGTCGCCTGTTATAGTTTATATATATACATATATATATATATATATTTCTATCCTGTTAAGCATGGATTACACCGTGGCATTTTACAGCTTTTATATATATATATATATATATATACATTCCAGTCTGGGCACCGGAGTGAAAACCCATCGCCCTTTACAACTTTCGTATATATATAATTATATATATATTGCTTTGCTCATCTTGATTAAATTGGTGCTTTAAATATTCATTTGATATAAATCGGCACTGACATTTCTGTGGGCGAAATAGATTTCTTTAAATCTTGCCAACTCTATCTTTCAAACGGTTCAAAATAGGTTCAGACAGAGTCGGGAAGCTAGAATGGCTGAGATTTACTTAAATCTAGCATTGTTTCTAGTTACAGTTCTGAAAGCAACCCCGTGGCCCTTAGATCGTTATCTAGTGGGAACGAGACGCTTTGACCATTTGCGAGCCAGGATTTACTGATGAATCCTTGGTTCTGGCGATATTTGGATATGGTTTTGTGCATATTTGAGCTGTACAGGTTTTATTAGCTTCCCTATGCGAGCCTAGGAATCGTGGAATTCATGATCAAATTGATCAGAATCTGATTCCCACGATGGACAAACTCCATTTTATAAATGTACCCTGCCAGTTTTTTCTGTAAAATGTACATCCGAAAGACCTTAAAACGGTTATCCGAGTTTAAGGTCTCACTATAATGAGAATAATGGTTTGTCGTGTCAGAGTCCCTCAGATGGCTATCATGCCCATGAGTAGATCGACACTTGTATATACGTTTGTGGTCGAGGATGCTTCGCAGCCCGACAGTCACCATTCAAATTTTGTCGTAAAGCTTCAAGATAAAACTGAAGTATCGATATGCTTCAATTCAAATTGTGTATCCAACAGTCCATTGATAGGGCATTGAGCGGCGGGACAACAGGTGGCCTATTACACAAATTTTTAATCACTATTTATGCTGAAAGGCAGGAGTACAGTGGGATGCATCGGAGCTTGTTAAGCAGCCCACAGGAGCCATTGATCACAAGATAATCTTAACCTATAGAGAATGGTCGAGCGCAATGTCACATCCTCGGGGCAAGGGCTACATTATGATACCAGTTTCACCACCGGCCTCACCACCACCAGCCACAAATAAACCGAGAGCATCTACGACGTCCGCAATAAGGAGTCGAAAACAGATGCTCTGCCTTGCCCAACGCCAAGACTCAATGTATGCATACAACATTAGCGCATTCACGGCATTGGCGGATACCTTCTCCCTATTCAATCCAGATGAACCAGTCCAGCTTCCAAATCCTACCATTATACCTGCCTACCCTCCTTCGGATGATGAAGGATCTCAAAAGGAGCATTGACCCATCTCGCAGGGAAGTCCTCGTTTTCAATATTTTCTATGCCAAGTAATGAAGACATTACTTGAATTAAGTTGGGGTGGGGAAATTTAAAATTTTGTGTTTCTGCATACCAGGTTGCATGTAGTTTAAGTTCATTCATTTAGTTCATATGCATATAAAAAAACAAGTATATGCATTCATGTAGGAATTGTGTTAGGTTACATAGAGATTGAGCAACTAAATCTTGTTAGTTATGATGAAAGCCAATGAGGAATTTGATTTATGACTTGCATGCCTAAATTAATGATCATGTGTTGACTAATTTTGACCATAGGAACTTCATAACACGAGTTTTGTGTTTTCTAAAAATCAAGCACACCAACTGATTTTTAAAAAGAATGAGGAGATAGATTCAAGATAAAACATCGGCATGTATTCATTTGATCACAGATTAAAATTAAACAGTGGCTTACACATAAGTTTGGGGAAAATAGTGGCTCAAAGGAAAAGAAAAAAAAATCAGAAAAAGGAAAAAATATACAGTTCTGAAATTAAAAAAAAAACTGACTTAGTTCAATTTCGTGGCCTTTGTTACTCGGACAAGTAAACCCTAGGGGATGTCTTAACACCTAGCGCCCCAAAGCCTTCGGGTTTGGGAGTCTTTGGCCGAAAGTCCGTTACACGGGTAGTATTGAAAAGCCAAAGGAAATTGGGCATTGCACAAGTCAGACTAGAGAAATAAGTAATAAGATGGAGCATTAAAATGCACTCAGTTGGTATAAAGAGCTTGGTTTAAAATGTCGATTTCCCTCGCATCTATGTGTATATTATGATTGAAGTACAAGTCTGGTTTTAGATGTTCTACATGTGTATGAATTTATCTGCGTTGCTTAGTGTTGTTATTGGAGTCATGTTGGACACACACGCACAAAAATATGCAAATCTGATGTTTGTGAGGTAAGGATGTGAGAAGTTTAGTTAACACGTGATGCGATATTGATGTCATAATAGTTGTCGATCTCTAAGGCGTATGATTCATATAAGTACCATGGTATTTGTTCGATCTCTGTAGTTGCATTCATCGTAGTTTTAGTATTAGTAGCGTTATCTTTGCTTGAGGAGAAGCAATGGTTCAAGTTTGGGAGAATTTGATAAGTAGATTGAAAACCTATGATTTAATCTCGTTTAGCTTGTCTTATTGTAAGTTTTTAAGTATTGTTCATATTACTTTTGATGGTTTTGTGTTTATGATGCAGGTATGAAGGTTAGAGTGGATTAGAAAGAAAAAGGATGAAAGTTGGACAATTCAGATAGAGAAGCGCTGACCGCTCTGCCCAAGGAAGGGAGTAAGCGCTGAGCGCGCATGGGCAAGGATGGGTTTCTGCAAGTCAAACGCTGACCGCGCTGCAGAGTGAAGGAATGGAGCGCTGACTGCGTAAGATCGAGATTGAGTCCCTACATACAAGGCCCGGACCGCTCCATATTGTGAAGAGTCCAAGCGCTGACCGCGCGTGTTTGACGATCTGACAAGATTTGTTTCCTTTTAAATTTAAAGTTGATTAGGAAAAGGATGGCAGACTTGTCTAATTAAACTAGGGTTTGTCTAGGCTATAAAGGAGAGTAGTTTTCTTAGGTTTAAACATCTTGGATATAATATTTCATCTCTCATCTTGGGACTAGAAGGAGGCTATTGATTTCATCAAAGCATGTAAGGCTAAGTTCTTTTATTCAATTCTGAAGGGATGTTGAACCTTATTATCTATTAATGGTTTAATCAGTTTTATTCTATTTATTCTTTCATATTGAGATTTATTCTGATTATCTATACGAACTTCCATCTATGCTATTCAATTGACTAATTTGGTTTCTATAGGATTAAATTAGTAAATTATTGTGGTCAAGCTTTGAAATGTTGTTAAGGTTTTCAGAAGACAAGTTAAATAATTCCTGATTGTGTAATTATTGCTTGGAATAATCTAATTCTCATTCTTCATGCTTCTATCATATTAAATCTAAAATGATAGTTCTAGGTTGTATGTTAGTTAGGATCTTTTGTTGGCCATCGTTGCATTAGATTTATACTTAAGGAGAATTTCGGATAATTTGCGATCGCGGTTATCTAGGGTTATTAATCTCATTGGAAGATAAATATTGTAAATACTTGATTAATTCATAATTAGGAAAAGGGGATACTGAACTGAAGAATTAAGGCTTTTTGCTCATTGATATTTTCTTTAAATTCACTTTCATTAATTATACTTTTCAAAACTAAAAACCCCAATTCATTGGAAATACTTGGATAGATATAAGACAATTCACTCTCTGTAGGATCGATCCTTGCTTATTACTATACTAATTCTTGAGTTAGTTGAATAAAGAGTAAGGTAAATTTTGTAGTGCTAGACGACAGGTACCAGCTATCAGATTGCAAGAAATTGAAGGGAGAGAATTTCCCCAACTCATCAACTCAGACACCATAAAAAGGTGCTATGTCTAAAACACATGCCAGCCATCATCCTGGTCCTGTGAGTCGATCAAATCAGTTCAAGTTTTCACTAGAAGATTGAACTACGAATAACTTGATCTCCCTCCCCCCGGGAGTACGTAGGCAGCCATTCTTGGTGCGTTCAAACCAAACAAAAAGTTTACAAACCCATCAAACCAAACTCAAAAGAGACACTTCTCAAACTTCTCACACAAAACTTGAACTACGAATGACCTGATCTCCCTCCACCCGAGAGTACGTAGGCAACCATTCATGGTGCGGTGTGACCTTCAAAGAAAGAACAAAAAACCCAATAAGAACCAGTCCCAAGACACCGAAACCCGATAAAACCTAAATTCTATCAAGTCTCACAAGTCAACAGGCCCTGCTGAGATATTTTCTAACATATCACTGTCCATCCATCAAGGAGAAGCTCATAATATATCAACAATAGCCAGTCATGAAAGAAGTGGTAATCACTCAGCAATGACAATACATATCCAACAGATAAGTGAATCAAAATATATTTCTCTGATATATAATACTGTTTAATATATACAAGGTGTCATGTACATGACAAAAATGGCTGATCTAGTATGTGCAGGAAAAATAAAGCTAGTCTATGAACCCATGGACAAGCGGGATACCAGTGCCAACATGGCATCCCTCTCTGGAGATGGAAGAGCAGCTGCAAGTTCAATACCCCCAGTCTCCATACGAGCAAGAACATCCACAGCCATCTGCATAGTGCTGTTGTGACCATCTATAAAAGTGCTCATATCTGCAACCAGGCTGTGGGTATACGATCTGAGTGCCGTACTGTCTGCAATATATATATCCCGGGTAGCTATGTCCTCATCCCTCTCTACATAAGAAGCATCTCGGGCAACTAAGACCTCCTCAATCTCCTCAAAAGCTGCATCTCGGGTAGATCGAGCCTCGTCTCTCTCAACTAATGCTGCATCCCAAGTAGCTCGAGCCTCGTCTCTATCAGTAAAAGCTATATCCCTGCCAGACAGGGTCGTCAACATCATTGCCCTAGCCTGATCTCTCTCAAAAGTTATCCGAGCTAATGAATCAACCATAACTGGATCAGTCTCAGCGGGAATGCTAGGGGGGTCGCTAACTAATGTCGTTGTTAAACCAATAAATAACTCATCCTCCATGGGAGAATCAGGATCCTCCATAGGCTCCTCATCATCTGAATCAACACGCGGAGCTACCTGGATAACCGCAGCTGCTGATATATCAGCCTCCTACCATGTCAAATACTCTGGAGAGCAATTCGGATGGCTAGTAGAGAATCAGCCCTCTCCTTATGAGTCCAACACTCATAAGTCCTGACCAGGTCGGCTGATGACAAAGATGAAGCTGATATCCGCTGATCAATAGCCCCCTTAAACTAGTGAAGGCTCTAAAACTGATTGAACTGACCCATGACTGCCAATGGATGATAAGTGGTCACCCCTCTTAATCCCGCTAAGGGTAAATAATCAATGTTAACTACATAAGTGATGAAGCTGCAAGGGGAGACAAGCCCTGAGCATGGTAAGATAGAAAAGGGATGCTCAATATCTGATAAAAAGGCCAACCATGTCACTGCATCTAAACACTCTGCTGGCTGGAAGGAGTATGACATGGCAATCTCATGGGTAAAGCAGTACCCATGGTGTCTGAAGGTGCAGATCGAACTCAAATGCGTCATGAGCCATACATACAGCAGAACAGAGCTACCTCTAAAAACCCCTCGGAATGGGTGTTGTAAAATATAGCCGACCTCAAGGCCTCGGCCAGTATCATCGGCAAAATAGTATTACCCTGTCTAAAGGCACGGACCATGACCATCAAGCCGATATCCAAATGGTCCAAATATAGTGGCATGTACACATAAGTCGTGACGTACATCAGCAGAACGTCTACGCGAGCAAACTGCCAATCATCTGCTGGAATAATAAAATCTCCAGAGTGTCGCTCGTAGCTATCTAGCCGGCCGAAGCGATCGATCAAAAAGTTAATGGATATCACATATCCTGAAATGATCTCCTCAAACATGACTCAGCGTCTCAGACCCGACATAGTCATAAACGGTCTCCTCATGTCACTGATGTCTATGCGGGCACAAGGCAGATCCAGTGCCAAATCTGTAAGGCGCTCATGCTCCTCTAAAGTAGGAGTCAACTCATGGAGGCCAAAACGAAAGACCTGCCGCTCAGGTATCTAGCATGATAAGATGTCATCCACAAATCCATGCAGAACCTGGAAAGATAGAAGGACTAGAGAATGCCCTAGCATCTGATCTACTGTCCCTCTGGCTATGAGCGGCAGACTGTCATACCACGACTGCAATGAAGATGCCACCGAAGACGGCGGTGAATGCTCAATACGGCTGACGCTGGATGATGACATCTGTATCACCGTATTATAATACCATCCAGGGGTCAAATCTAAACTCACCCATCTAAATGCATATCCATGACATAATACATGCATAATGGCAATAATAAAAGTGATGCAATAGATAGGAAATATCATGCATATCTAGAATAAACTATCTACTGCAAGAATCATCTCTATCTGCTGATAAAATATAAAATAAAAAGTATAGGAAAATGGGGCACAACCGCCCAACTATTAACAGAGGCCTATCAAAAGATATAGCAAGAAATGGAGCACAGCCGCCCAATAGCTAAACAGAGGCCTATCAAAAGATATAACAAGAAAAGCTATCCAAAGAGATCAAGAATATCCATCTCCAGGCTATTAACCTTCTCCAGCTCCTCCTGAGTCACAAAGTCTCGGCCAGTGGGAATGTTCGGTCGATACAAGGGAGGATCAATACCTGCAAAGCCGCTAGAAAATGGACTTGTGGAAGGGCCAGCTCCAAAACTTGAAGGATCAAAAGAATCTGCCTCGGATAGATCCCGGCCAAGGTGCCTGATGAACAAATGAGCCATCTCCAATTGCTGGGCCAGTCCGATAATCTGGTCCAGATGAGTAGGATCTCGGAGGAAAGCAATCCAGTCTGTCATCATCATAGACCCTGGCACCATATCTTCTATAAATTGGGTAGCACGAGCCTGAGCCCCAATGGTATAAGGACTCCACCAGCTGTGAAATGCCTCCTGCCTCTAAGGACCCTCTGACAGGGTGAAACCATCTATGCCCACTAGTGGAATGTCTGTAAGTGCCTGAGCTAGTGGACAATGATGCTAAGCAGGAGGAACAAAGGGAATGCGGATATCTCCCGTGGTGCTCCGAATAGCACGCTCTCCTAAATAGAGCTCCCAACCTCCCTCTTTGAAAAATGGAACTCGGCGAGTGGACAATGCAAACTCCCGGCCAGTGGGAAAGTCGTCCTCAAACCCGACTGTCAAAAAGTCAGAGGTATACTGGACCAACGAGATCAACTCGGCCGTCAATAGCTCTAGCTGCAGACGGGAGTGGGTGAATCCCTCGGCTATAGGGACCTCCGTCAACATGCAGTGATGCCAGCGTCGTCCCCTCAAATAAGTCTCCAAGCCCAGAGTAGTGGCAGGACGTAGGCAAAGAAGCCTCTCATATGCCCAAAATTGGCCATGCAAATATCAAAAGTCCTCGGTGATAAAGACTGACAAACATAAATGAGGAAATCAAAAAGGTACAAGAGAAATGTTCTCACCAGCAGGAATGGGTAAATACCTATCCAAGCCTCCGTCACGCCCTCCGAGCGCATGCGCATCCCTCCGAAAAAATAGGCAAAGGTGTAGGTACCCCAATCAAAATCACTGAGGTGCTCCACATATCGAGTAGCGCTAACCAGGGCAAAGGACACCGTCGAGGAGTTGTCTGCAAGAAACCAACCCTTGATGATCACTAAAAATAGTCATCGCAGGATGCAATCTCTAACCCTCTGATCATCAGGCAGAGGTTCAGTCAAAGCCCCACTCTGGGCATCTACACTCAAGGGACTAGAACGGACCGTTCGACCCTTGATGGTCGTCAAAGGAACTCCTAAGAGGGACCAAACGACAGTGGGTGAAATGTCAGCCACAACCGGCACTGGCTCACCTGTAAACTCTATCCCGGTGATGAAACTCCAGTCAATAGGTTTGATGCCCCCAAATTCGGGTCACTTTTATTATCTCGAATTCGATGCAGTTACGATACTACTATCATCAAACTATTACATCTTTTAATCATTAGTAAAATAATGCAACTTTGTTTATTACAATTTAGAATATAAATTCTATTTATATCCAAGATCTCGTCTTTACATCATATTCGATGTTACTAAAATGCGGAATAATTTAAACTTTTTCAGTCTTCCTTGAACAAAATCTTTTATTGATTCCATAACTTAAATCCATTACATTTTCCTGAATCAAACTATTTCATGATTCACTCAATTCAAATTTCTGTATAATCGCATACATCTTAACTTAATATCCTATATGTATTATCTAATACATCTTTACAGTACGACAAGCATTAAACCTCGTAAACAAATATCAAGTACAACTACTAGAACCTAAACATGGTTCGAGTAATAATCTAAACAGTATTCTTCATTGCGATACTATCTATCTTTATCAATTAAGAAGCACGAAGTCTTTATCGTAAGTCCTTAACCTGTAAAAGTAGTTATTTGCAAGAGTGAGCTCGACAGCTCAGCAATTCTAACAGTTTTCATGCATCACATAGCATACAACATCATACTCAGTTCATGCATTTATAAATAATTTATATTTACTACGCATGTTACTTTTACATAACAAGTATATCATCAAAGATCAACTTTCAATCTCATTTATATCTCATATATAAGTTCACATTATCACAGCATAATATAATTCAACTAACAGTTATTGAATCCATATATCAAATAGGAACTGAAAGACTTGCCTGATTCGTAGTTTAACAACTACGACTTAACTGCTTAAGATATTTGCGCTTCGTGTAATCCTACATAGTTATATAATCATGGATTCATATCCATTAGTCATACATTCATACATTCTCAATATAATAATAAGTATTACATTATTTTCTATATTGGTTCTTAGAACCTTGTTTCACTTTCTTATCATACGCTTAGTATCGTTAGGTACGTATAGTTATATCTTAACCTTACTCAATATCAATATTAACACACTTAACTATTTAAGTGTTCGACACATATTTAAAACTCATAAATCTGTAATCCATAGTGCTCTTACGTTTCTCAAACCTTATCGAAACCACTACATTCAAACATTCTAAGTTTCACCTTTCAAAATCCTTGTCGTATTTAAACTAGTCATGCAAGACTACTATGTTCATCATGTTTACATGTTTATAAGGTTACTAACGCAAGTTTGAAAATCTAGCATGCTCATTTTAGTCCAAGTCAAAATCACATGGTTTTCATACCGGACTTTCATCTACCTTAAGTAAATCAAGTTCATACCTCAAGGGTCAACCACTAATGTCATATTACCACATAAAGAGGCCAAACAATACTAAGTAGTTATGCTTGTGCGTATACTACAAGTATATAACTTAACCCACATTAGTTCATGCCTTAGAATTTCATTACTTGAATACGTGTGCATAGGTGGTATTCACATTTCAACCAAATGATGCTTATATCAACATGTCTATAGGCATAATAAAATCCTAATATACATGCTTGCATGATCATAATGTAACTCACACGGTGTTTGATGCTATTACCCTTCACATTCTAAGTTTTCATAAAAATTGCACTAAGTCAACAAAGGTAACTTAGTATATGCAAAGTACCTCGTAGCCATGACTCACACATATTAGAACACATATATAAGTCACATACACGTTGTCAAATGGAAAGAATCTAAAAGACATAAGTCTTGGTCAAGTTCGCTTCAAAAAGTTCTTAAGTTTCTCTTTGAAATCGTTTGAATCTTGCAATCACGTATGCTAGTTTATTCAACACTTTAAACGTACATTTCATGTCAATATAGACTATATGATCATGTTCACAAAAATCAGAATGCTCACATAAAATGTTTGTGATGAAGTTCACTTTAATCATTTCTAAGTTTACTTCTAACTAGAAAGCTTTTTATCAAAAGTGTATGCTATTATGGCCATAAACATTCATGTTGTATCAAGGGACATGTTTATAGGAGTTATACCAAGTTTCATGCTTGTCTTAAATAACATCAACAAGTTATCACATAGCAGGCTGTTGCAGAAAATAAAAAATAAAAGCCAGGACCCTGCGCAGCTGCGCAGCTCCCAGGCATAAACCCGGCGCAGCTGCGCCGGTGTCCGGCCAGTCCAGGAATTGTTCTGCTTCGACAGAAACCAGCCCAAACTCAAAATTTTCCATAGCAAATCGATTCTGAGCAACTATATAATAGTTCTAACAAGTATATAACTCATAAAACACTTACCAAACTTATTCTAACTCAACAATTAATCCATTCATGTTAAATTCAAGAATCCAAAACTTAGAACTTTTACGGAATGAAAAACAAGAATGGTAATATACCTCTGCAATTTGGTTTGCTGCCAAATGGGTTCTATACTGCCTATAGAATCCTTCTCAATACTCAGACTAATTCAAAGCATTTACACTATATCTTATATGTGGAAAGAATTCTCAGCAAATGAAATTGAATAAGGAGAGCCCCAATATATAGAGGAATGAATACCCAGTCAATGCTTCCATCCTCCAAATTAAACTAACAGATGAATGAATTGCATGGAAGTTATTGAGTGGAAGGTAATTAGTTGGTGAGTAGTTGTTGGAACTCATCATGAATTCCTCACTCTTGCTCATCATTTGATATGGAATACTGAGTTTAAGGAGAAACAATAGGCTTTAGCCTTTATAATGCTATGCACGTTGTTAACGCCAAGATTCGTCCACGCGATCCAATCACTAAGCGCGTCCAATCCTGCACAAAAACGGGTAAACACCAAAGCTTGACGGCTTGGGCCGCCGGGGGATAGCTCCGGTGTGAGAGTAAGTACAGGCTGACAAGGTTTAACAATGGAGGGATAAATTACTCTATTGCTGGAATAATAAAGTGTTGTGTACCTTATGAGGGTCGAGCCATATATTTATAGGTTCTCACATCCCTGCTTGAATCCACTTCCTCATAGGATTAGGGTTCCCCCGTGTATCCTTTTCATAATAGGATAATACCGAATCTCCCAAGATATAGGAAGTTCAATCAATGCATGATTCTTCCTCCCATAAATAGAATCTCCATATAGTTAGGAGTGTCCCCCAATCATGGACAAATCGGACCCCCCATGGCCCAACCATAGCCTTAATCGAGGCCTGGCCCAACTTGGGTCTTCAAATATTCGCGCCCCAACATTGCCCCCCAGTCTTTCATTAAATGGAACATTTGAGGGAAGAGTATATAGCCCTACCATGCAAACTGTCTAACCCACCGGCTAAGATTTGGTACTCTTTGTCTAAGCCCAACAAACCCAAGGACTGACATTCTCCGACCAAGCCCAGCCCATGAGACCAATTTAATCAACACCGGCCTACCTTACATGGCCCACCACCCTTTAATCTGTCCACGCGAGGGGCTGGAACACCCAAACAGTCCCCCTGTCTCCAACCCTTCATTTCCTCACGTGCCTCATCATTTTTCCCCTATTAATGCGCCGTCTTTTGGGATTCGGGACCAGCTGCCAAAAAGACATAATAAAACTCACCCAACACCCTTCCGTTCATACCTTTAAAAATTCCCATTTCTCCCTCAACTCTTCTTCTCCAGCTTAACAGTACCTTACACTCTCTAAGTTACTTAGATACACAGCAATGGCATCCTCCAGCAACCCTTCCGGTTCCCTATCCGACATTACTGACCCTATCCCTGCTGCTCCTTTGTCATCCATCTCAATACCCACCACCACCATCACCGCAACTCCAACCACCTCTCCTACCATTTCCACCAATGTAACCACTACGAACACCACTATCAAAAATACTCCCTCACCAGAAATACCAACGGAAAGTGACCATGAAAAAGCCCAACGCGAATACTCTGATGCGTCCCAATTCCCCCAAATTAACACTATCTCCCGACTAACTGACGAAGCAATAGACACCATTCGCACCAGCTATCAGATCCCCACCTACCACGAACTGAAAGCCCCAAATGCCAGTGACCGGATGTATCACACCACAGACGGCTGGACCGCCGTCCCTATGATCCTAATGGAAAAAGGGATCCGTTTTCCCCTTCACCCATTCATTCCAACCCTCCTCGGATTCATCGGTGTCGGCTTCAGCCAGCTGGTCCCGAACTCATACATCCATATCGCCGCTTTTATCGCCTTCTATCACGAGGCAGAAGTACAACCCTCTGTTGACTTCTTCTTTAATCTGTTTAGCCTCGCCGGGACCCTCACTCCAGGACTCAAAGTCTTCAGCAAAATTGCCAACAAGCCAAACACCCCCCCAGAGAGGTTCCGAAGACCACTGATGAACGCTCCTTCCAGTAACAAAAATTGGTATAAGGACTGGTTCTTCGTCCGAGGACCAGAAACGCTTCGGTTGCCGAGCTGGGCTTCCCATAAACGAGCCAACGTTCCCCTCGGAGATATGCAGCCAGAACGTTTCAGAGAGATCACTAAACTGGTCAAAAGGTTACCTACGACCGAGTGGAGTTTTACACTCCTGACCAAGCAAGCCTGGCTTTTCAATCACAAACGTAAGCCTAAGATTCACTTTTATTTTGCATTATTGCATAATTTTGATTATTACTTCAACCCTTCTTTATTATGTAGTATCCCTCATCCGACCAACCTCCATTGAAGTGCGTGATCTGGAGGAATACATGGCCGGTAAACAGCCTACCGAAGCCACCACCACGGCAGAAGCGACAGAACCCATCACTAAACCGCCTGCCGAGGTCCAAACTGCAGTAACAAGCGTTGACGAGCCGGCCGAAGAAGACATCCCAGAAGTTTCCCTAAGAGTCAGGCATAAAAGAAGAGCCTCAAAAAGGCCACATAGCAATCTCAACCAATCCTTACCCACACCTCGGAATCTGATCGATCTTCCGGCAAATGAGCGAGCACAAATCCTCCGAGCAAAAAAGAGACGCACCAAGGTCAAACCCTTGACTGCCGAGGAGCTACGCATCCCTTCCTCCATTGGGCCGACCCCATCTGCCGAGGCCGACATCACACAGAAACGCAAGACCATTGAAGATTCCTCCTCAGAACCAGTAAGCAAAAGACCTTATATGGAAGAGCCTTCCTCCACACAACCAATTCCACCTAATCCATCCAAAGAGGGTCTTTCCACCAGATCATTTTATTCTGAAGACGCCCAGAGCTATCCTATTGACGCTCTCAACCATTTCAACCTCCAAGCCGACGACCCCCATTATATGGGCATGTCCTTCGATGCCCTTGTACTGAACGGCCTGGTGCAACAATGCAAGGTGAAAATCTCTCCATTTTGTATTTTGATAATGTCTTTCATCGCGTGTACTTTTTCTTTAACCACTACAGAACTCCCCAGGCCAATGCGACATGGAGTCGGGTGCTCAAAAGATGGGAGGAACGAGATGCCGAAGGGACCCAGCTCGGCCAGAAGATAGAGAACCTTCGTTCTGCCCTCTCAACAGAACAGATTGCGCGAGCTGAGGCCAACCTTCTCAACGAACAGCTGCAGAATGAACTGTCTAGCCTACGCAACGAAAACACCAGTCTGAAAGAACATGCAGATCGTATGAAAGCTGAGAGTCAACTCCTCCGAGAAGAAGCCGACGTAGATAAAGCCAAAATCTACCAACAAAAGCAGGACAATACCGAGCTCCAACAGCAGATATTTGTCCTGACCAAACAAGAAGAAGACGCCCGGCGATCAAATACAATTTTGGAAAAGCAATTAACTGAACTTAGAGCCGCAGCCGAGCCAACTTTTACCGAAGAATCTAAACTTCGGGCTATTAACGAGTATAAGGAATCGGCCGAATTGAACGAGAAAATTATGCAGATGTACACCGAGGGTTATGAGGCCTGCCGTTCCCATGGTAAGGCCAGGATGGCCGAACGTTGCCTTAACCCGGCCCTGCTTGATTCCTCTGACTCCGAAAAAGATGCCAACGGTGATCCCTCCGACTCGGAATAGGGCTCTTGTAAATATTCTCTTTTCCTGTAAACAAATTCGATTTAATGAAAATATTCATCCTTTTGTCTTTACTCCTGAAACTTCATTTATATTCATCATGAAATAATCGTAAGTAATCCAAACATGAAAAGTTTGCTTTGCCCCCCGAGGCTAAATTAATCCAACCATTGGCCTCTGAAGTCCTTCTCTCCGAGAGCCGAAGGAACATCATGAAAAATATTCACATCGTTCCGAAGAAGCGAAGAAAACCCACCTCGTCACTCCGATGTACCCTCTCTCCAGGAGCCGAAGATACATCGGGAAAATTTTGCTTCTAAGAGAAGCCCACCATAGTCACTCCGATGTGCCTTCTCTCCGAGAGCCAAAGGCACACCAGGAAAAATGTTGCTTACATATGAAGCCCTCCGTAGCCCCACTGATGACCTTCTCTCCGAGAGCCGAAGGCACATCAGGAACGTTCCAAGATGCTCCGAAGAGGTGTTGGAACCCAACCTTTAGACACTCCGATGTACCCTCTCTCCGAGAGCCGAGAGTACACCAGGAAAAGTTTGCTTCAAAACGAAGCCCACCAAAGCCCCACTGAAGACCTTCTCTCCGAGAGCCGAAGGTACATCAGGAATAATCCTTCACTTCGCTACATAGGGTCGAAGGAACTCCGCCGTGGATCCTCCAATGACCTTCTCTCCGAGAGCCGAAGGTACACCGGGAAAAATAAAAACTCCGCTCAAAAGAGACGAAGGGTCTTCCACCATAGCTCCAATGACCAATCCGTTGATTGGTTAAGCAGGTTAAGCAGGCTTTGGTCCGTTGATAGACGAACATGAACACAGAATAAGTTACAATGGAGAAAAAATATTTCTTTTATTGATGAATCCCTGGCACTATTACAGACGCTTGACTCTGAACTCGGGATAACCGAATACCCTATGATACGGAGGATTCTTCTTACTGATAATATTTCCTAAGTCTGCCGGCATGCCAGGTATTCCGGACATCGGTGCCATCCAATGCCCGAAGGCGGTAAGTGCCAGGCTTTGGTACTCCTGTGATCTCATAAGGCCCTTCCCAACTTGGCATTAGTTTTCCTTGATTTTTGGGCATGGAGGCCTCTACTTCCCGCAGAACAAAATCTCCGACTTCGAACCTTCTCAATTTTACTCCCCTGTTATAGTGCCTAGCCACCCTGCGTTGGTAAGCAGTGAGTTTCACCAAGGCAGCCTCTCTAACTTCCTCAAGTAGGTCCAGATTGGCCCGAAGTCCGTCTTCATTATATAAATCCTTATACTGGCTAACCCGAAGGGAAGTGGAACCAATCTCTACCGGCACTAAAGCATCTGTCCCATAGGCGAGCCTGAAGGGGGATTCACCAGTGGTGGACCGAGGAGTGGTTCGATAGGCCCACAAAACACTGAGCAGTTCTTCCGGCCATCTTCCCTTCGCTTCATCGAGTCTTCGTTTGATTCCATTCAGTAGAGTTCTATTAGTGACCTCGACCTGCCCGTTAGACTGTGGATGTGCGACTGAGGTCTTTCTGTGCTGTATACCGAGTTCGGCCAAAAATGACTCAAATTTAGACCCCACGAACTGTCGGCCGTTGTCTGAAACTACTGCCATAGGTATGCCGAATCAAAACACAACACACTCCTTTAAAAATTTCAGGCACTCTTGTTCCGTGATCAATTTGAGTGGTTTGGCCTCTACCCATTTTGTCATATAGTCGATTGCCACAATGACGAAGCTCACTTGCCCCTTTGCTTTTGGTAATGGCCCCAGTATATCTACCCCCCAAACGGCGAAAGGAATGGGTGATAATACCGAGTACAATTCTTCTGGTGGTTGATGTATGATAGGGCTGTTCAACTGGCACTTCAGGCACTTCTTTACGTACTCAGAAGCTTCTTTGAAAATTGTGGGCCAATAATAGCCTTGCCGAAGTACTTTGTAGGCTAAGGACTTGGCTGCCATATGATCCCCACATATCCCCTCATGAACCTCCCGGAGGGCGTATTCCGCTTCGGAAGGCATTAGACACTTTAGTAATGGGGATGAATAGGCCCTTCGATACAAATCTCCATCTATTAATACAAAATTTGCACTTCTGTGTTTGACCTTTTTGGCCAGCAACCGATCCGAGGGCAGTATACCATCTGCGAGATAGTCCAGGTACGGAGCTATCCAGCTAGTTGAACGCTCTATACACATCACCTCAGTATGCTGAACACTTGGTTTATTCAGCGTTTCCAGGTAGACCGAACCGCTGAAGGTACTGGCTTCTGTTGTGGCCAATCTGGCTAATGCATCTGCTATGGTGTTGTCTTCCCGATCTACCCCCTGAAAATCAAAGAACTCGAGCCTCTGCAACCAATCTCTGGTTTCCGCCAAATATTTCACCATTCTGGATCCCCGGGCCTCATACTCCCCAGATACCTGTTTAACGATCAATTGAGAATCACTAAAGATAACCAGTCTATGCACTTCCAGGCTCTTTGCAAGCCGAAGCCCCGCCAGAACTGCTTCATATTCAGCCTCATTGTTCGTTGCTTTGAATCCGAATCTGATCGCCTGTTGAATTTTGAACCCTTCGGGGCTCGTCAAGATGACCCCGGCTCCACTAATATCCGAAGTCGTTGATCCGTCCGTATACAAGGTCCAAGTATTCTGCCCTGGCAGAATAGCGGCCACCGCTTTTCCAATCCCCTCAGCTTTCTTCGAGCTATCGTCTGCTTCCGAGAAGGAGCATTCCACCACGAAATCTGCTAAGGCTTGTCCCTTGATTGCTGTCCGAGGGTGGTATTCTATTATGAATTGGGACAATTCCATAGTCCAAGCCGCAAGTCTCCCAGAGACCTCTGGTCGTCCCAAAACTTTCTTCAAAGGCTGATCCGTATAAATTACTATCAACCGTCCCTGGAAATACTGTCGGAGCTTCCTGCTTGCTATCACTAAGGCATAGGCGAATTTTTCCAGGTTCGGATACCTTGTTTCTGCATCCCTGAGGGAGTGGTTTATGTAATAAACCGGGTGCTGCTTACCCCCAATCTCCCGCACCAGTACAGCCCCTACCGCCAAAGAACTTGCCGCCAAATACAAGTATAAGGGCTCTGTAGGAACAGGTTTCACCAGCAAAGGTGCCGAAGATAAGTACCTTTTTATCTCTTGAAACGCATCTTCACATTCTGTTGTCCACTGAAAACTCTTTGCGTTCTTCGGCCCCTTCAGAGTATCAAAAAACGGCAGGCATCTCTCTGCTGATTTGGACATGAATCGCCTCATAGCTGCTATCCTCCCGGTTAGACGCTGAACGTCTTTATACGATTGTGGGGACTTCATATCCAGGATGGCCCTAATTTTTTCGGGATTGGCTTCTATCCCCCTTTGACTGATCATGTAACCCAAGAATTTTCCGGCTCCCAGCCCAAAAGTACACTTTGTAGGGTTCAATCTGAGGTTATAATGCCGAACTGTCTGGAAGCAATTCTCCAAGTCATCCAAATGCCCTCGGACTGACATACTTTTCACGATCATGTCATCTACGTATACTTCCATAGTTTTTCCCAGCTGGCTCCGGAAGACATAGTTCATCATTCTTTGGTAAGTGGCCCCGGCGTTTAATAAACCAAATGTCATCTTCTTATAAGCATATACCGATCGATGGGTTATAAAGGCCGTCTTCGGTATATCTTCCTTGCACATTGAGATTTGGTGATAGCCTGAGAATGCGTCCATGAAACTAAGCAGTGCATACCCCGAAGTGGCATCGATTAGTTGGTCGATATGTGGCAGAGGATAGAAATCTTTCGGGCAAGCTTTGTTTAAATCAGTGTAGTCGATGCAAACCCGCCATTTGCCATTCTGCTTCTGGACCAAGACTACGTTCGCCATCCACTCCGGGTAGTCTATCTCAAATATGAAATCTGCCGCCAATAGTTTCGCTATTTCCTCGTCAATTATCTTCTGTCTCTCGGGGGCGAAGATTCTTCTCTTTTGGCAAACTGGTTTCTTTGCTGGGTCTACGTGAAGTTTGTGTTCGGCAACTTTTAAATCCACCCCCGGCATATCGCTGGGGACCCATGCGAAGATGTCGGCATAGCTCTGCAACAACTCTGTTAAATGGGTCCGAAAAGGTTCGGGTAGCCCCATACCGATTTTTACCATTTTGTCAGGCTTTCCTGGTACCAGCTCTATGTCCTCGGTCTCTCCGGCCGGTGTGACTAATGGCTCCTGACTACTTACGGTAAAGGGCTCGATCTCTATTGCCATCGTCTGCTTCTGCTTACTGACCCCTACGCCCGAGGTGATCAGCGAATTCCGGTAGCACCTCTTTGCCAGGTCGAGGTCTCCTAATACTTCTCCAATCCCATGCTTGGTAGGGAACTTTATTTTGTAGTGGGGTATGGAAGTTACCGCCTGGAGGGCCGTCAATGTGGGTCTTCCAAGGATAGCGTTGTAAGCCGAGTCAACATGTACCACATAGAATCGACACCTGATTTCCGCCTGTCGAGGAGCTGTGCCGAAGATAACCGGCAACTCAATGGTCCCTGCCACTTTGACTGGTTCGTTGCTGAAGCCGTAGAGGGGGGATTCTTGCCCGATCTCCATCTTCCTTCCATCCAAACTCATCCTCTGGTAGGCATGAGCGTACAAAATATCTACTGATGATCCGTTGTCTATCATCATTCTTTTCATATCCACTGACCCTACTTGTGCCGTGATCACCAATGCTCCTTCATGCGGTTCGATCGGCTCGGTAGGGAAGTCCTCGTCCGTGAAGGATATGACCGAACCTGGGAAAGGCTTCTCCAGTCTCGCGGGTTGGTCTGCCACAGACATCACCGCATCTAGATAATTGCGTCTCTTTTGTCCCGAAAGTTTCCCCATCATGCCTCCCGTTATGACATCGACCACATGGCGAGCCCCTTGTGTTGGGTTCGGCTGGGGCTGCTGATCGGCCTGAGTTAGGATAGTTATCTTCCGAGTCTGTTCTTCTCTTCCCGAAACGAATCGTATCAGGCCTCCGTGCTGTACGTTTGTTTCAATCAAATCTTTTAACGCCAAACAATCTTCGGTGTAATGTCCCATGCACTCGTGGTAATCACAGTACCTGCCGGAGTACTCTTTCTTAGGCTTGTAGCCGTCATCTGGCTTCTGGTAACCCGGCTGTTTCTTTAAGTGCTCCAGGATGTCGGGTCGAGGGGTGTTGAGTAGAGTGTAAACCCTTCCTTCTTGATCTCTTGGCAGAGGGGGCCGGGTTCCCCTCGACCCTTTGTTGTTGTCGTACCTCTTCTGGTAGCCTCCCGATCTATCACCTCCATATCGTCTTGAATTTCCCTCGGGTTTGCTCTTCTCCTTCTCTTTGGGTCTCTCCGTAGATCCGCGTTTCAGACTTTCCATAGCTTCTTCCATAGTTATGAAGCTTTCTGCTTTTTCAAAGGCTTCGGCTAAACTCCTCGGGTGGTTGAACATCAGTTTTTTCATTAATTTTTCTGACCTAACCAGATCCAAACCGTTCTGGAAGAGTCCTACGGCCTGTAGATCATTAAGTTCGGTTACCTGCCCGACCGCTTCCCTGAATCTCTTCACGTACTGAGAGAGCGTCTCGTTAGAATGTTGTCTGACTTGGGCCAACGACCCAGTAGGCTTCCCTCTCTTTCTATTACTCCCAAATCGGGCGTGGAATTTATCACATAGTTCTTCCCATGAGGAGACTGAGTTTGGGGCCAGTGTGTTCATCCATTGTCGGGCATCTCGCCTTAGAGAGGTGATGAAGGTGTTACATTTTGCCGCATCGGTGTAGTCGTAATAATCTAACAGCCTGTCATATGTCTGGCTATGCTCATAGGGGTCGCCCGTCCCGTCATAACTTTCGATGTATGGCAGTCTTTTATTGAGGTCACCCTTTTCCCGAAGGATTTCCTCGGAGAATGGGGAGGCTTTCTTCCCCGAAGCTACCTTTTCCTGCTGGCTTGCGATCAACTGTTTCTGCATGTCCTCTAGCTTCCTTGTCAACACCTCTACGGCCGCCAGAGCTGGGTCCGAACTCTTCTTCAGGGACAACTTTTCTCTCAGGTCTCTCCGGTTCTGAAGGCTTCTGCAGTCTCTGTCTTGATCATGCCGAGGACTGCCTTGGAGACCATCTTTCGGATGGTGCATTGATGCTTGGGCCTCCTGATGAGATCGCTTCCCACGGGGACTATCGTGTCTTCGGTCCTGGCGACGACCTTCTTGATAGCTTCGATCATCGTGCCGAGAACTGTTAGTGCAGTGTGTTCTCGAACGTCTCCTGGTTCGACGATCTCCGGATCTGCTTCTTTCCCGAGAGCGGCTCCGAAGCCTCTTCTCGGTGTCTTTGGTGTGGTTGTCATGCCCTTGGGATCCTCGACGTGGAGACCTCCCTCTCCCCAAGTGTTTAGGGTGGCTGGAAGCCTCATCTTCGACTATATTCAGCACCTGTCTGGCGAGCTCTTCCTTTTGCACCCGGAGGACTTTTAGGGCCTGTTCTGTGTCCTCTATCTCTTTCATCTTTCTAGCTATGGCCGCTTCTCGATCTTCGAAGGGGTGGGTTCGAGGCTGGGCACCTTCAACCTGTATCCGATCTCTTTTTTCCTGGCTGGTGGTGTGGAACAGTCTTCGTTGGGCAGCGGGGTGGCCCCCTACTTGGGAGCCAACCGAATTGTTCTGAGGGCCAAGTCGTGAGTGGATGCTAGATGGCCCTAATCTATCCTTCACCGAGCCTCTTTGTGCTGATGCTGCCGCCGATGGCTGTCTTTTACCAGAAACTTCTTTGCTATTCACCATGTTTTATGGTTAACCGTTGGTTGTGATTGAAAAGCCCTCCTTCTAGCGCCAATGTTAACGCCAAGATTCGTCCACGCGCTCCAATCACTAAGCGCGTCCAATCCTGCACAAAAACGGGTAAACACCAAAGCTTGACGGCTTGGGCCGCCGGGGGATAGCTCCGGTGTGAGAGTAAGTACAGGCTGACAAGGTTTAACAATGGAGGGATAAATTACTCTATTGCTGGAATAATAAAGTGTTGTGTACCTTATGAGGGTCGAGCCATATATTTATAGGTTCTCACATCCCTGCTTGAATCCACTTCCTCATAGGATTAGGGTTCCCCCGTGTATCCTTTTCATAATAGGATAATACCGAATCTCCCAAGATATAGGAAGTTCAATCAATGCATGATTCTTCCTCCCATAAATAGAATCTCCATATAGTTAGGAGTGTCCCCCAATCATGGACAAATCGGACCCCCCATGGCCCAACCATAGCCTTAATCGAGGCCTGGCCCAACTTGGGTCTTCAAATATTCGCGCCCCAACACACGTGAAGGAGGGGACTCACTTTGAGGGACAAGCAACTCAGCATTCTTCAATACTTATGCTATATACTTATGCACAATTTCCATCCTTATGTTATATTTATATATACCTATTACCCATACATAGGTTATATCTTAATGTCACAATATGAATTTACATAAGTAATACCTCAATGTAATTTGTACATACATAACCCATGTATATTTTCTTCATATTACATTGTCTCATGTATTATTCAATTAAGTTCTATTAGTCAACAATTGCTTACAATATACTTGTGATATACTATTTTAATGTCCACATACTTACATTGTCTCATAGGAATTTCATGATGTATTCATATCATATAGTTTCAATATGTCCAATCACAATGCTTCATGTGATATAGTTTAATAAATCTTAATATATGGTTTCTATATAATATAGCCACACCACACTTTACACTTCGTATAATATATAGTTAACTACCATACGTTATACTTTTAATATTGTATACTTGCACATAGAAATTAATAAACTACTTATCTCATCAATTAATTAATAATAATATTAATTAATCTATTTCTCATTAATCAATGGAATTATAATTTCTACACTAATTGATTAACACTTTATATGATTTATTATCACGTTAAATAAATACAAATCTTATTATATTTATAAATTATTTACTCATTAATCAACATATTATCACATAATTACTTGATAATATTATATTATCCATAATAATAATATAATAGGATAATATACCTCATTCCTTATCAATACAATTTTTGATTATATTCATAATCAATCTCTTTATTATTATATTACCACTAGCCATAATAATAAAGCAATATACTATTATAATAACAATTAATATAGATTAATTATTTAATTAAAAATTCTTCCATCCTTGAATTAATTAATTCATCAACGAATCTACTATCGTGCCACACAAGGCATCTCCCACAAGCTTAATCTTAAGCTTATTATTTTTCTCATCACTTACTCATCTCTCACCACATTACTACTTATAACATGTTCAATTAAATTAGAACTATTAAGTCCAAGGTCCACATATAAATATTTTACAAATAGAATATTCAAATATTATTTATAACACTTACGGTACTATAGCAACTCAAGTTATTAAAATAACTTAGTTTCCTTTTATAAATTAAACTCCTATTGAAAATACATTAGAAATTATGTAATTAGCCATAACATAAAATATTATGTTTTCTCCAAATAAGAATATTCATTATTAGAAAATAATTTACTTATTGTCTCAAGATATTATAAATAATATAATATCTATTAGAAATAATCACATGTACGGCACATGTACATTATATATAGAAAATAGGTAATAAGTTTATTTTCTATTATAATAAATTGTTTTCATCAATTTATTTACATATAGCAAATATGTAATATATCTATCATATTAATCAATCACACCTTATACAAAATATATAAGGTAATATTACTATTCAAAAATAATATTTTCTCCTTTTATTAAAATAATTCAATATTATAAATTATTTTAATATCCTTTATTAGAAATATATAATATTTATTTCTCTTTCCTTTTTATAAATTGTCCCCAAAAATAATTTCTTTAAATATTAATTATTTATTTAAAAATATAATGATTTTTCTCTCCCTTTAATAACGTATATATATTTATTAACGCTATTCGCACGTCAAACTTTCTCACATATTACCACTCTAAGTAATATATATAAAAAATATCAACTATAATTACATATTCAACACACATATTAATACACTCCTTTACTTAAGTAAATTAAATACTGTACTATATCATCATAGTTAATTAAGGTTCAATACTCTCATTATATTATTCCCTAATATAACTCCCAACTTAAATTAATTAATATTTATTCTTATTAGTTAATTCCTTAACTAACTCATGCTTCACTATCCAAACTCATTCATGGATAGCTTAAGATTTATCAATAACCTATATTATAAGCATACTAGTTATTAATACACATACACAAGAATATGGTGATTATACATTAAGGATATTTAATGTCACCAACTTACTATGATAAAATAATTCTATAAATTATTTAATATCGATAGGAGTTTATCCACCTCCTTTATCTCAACTGAATCGTCTCTACGATAAGTAACAAATATATATTAATAATATATTTATAAATCACAAAAACACATATTACATAGTCCATATTATCCTATGTAATATAATACCACATACCTTATATCACATATATATATTCTTATTCGAACCCATCTCACAGTTTAAGAATTTTATTTATTAAATCCTTATTTAATAATATTTGAAAATTCGGGTTCTTACATCCTCTCCCCCTTATAAGGATTCCGTCCTCGGAATCACCGAAACTTCCTCTACTCAGTGCTATTCCGAATATTACATATTCTCTTGAATAATTTTATTCATTCTCTTTTCAGAAGTTTTATTATAACTTGCTCACTTGCATTCTACCACATTCTCCTTTCTAAGAAACATTCTACTTACTACTTTCATCATTCAGAAGAATAAGAATCTTCCACGATTTTTTAATAATCGGGAAGTAGTATGAATAACTCATATTCCAATTTATGCTGAGGGGTCACAAGATCGTGAACTTTTTTTCCAAGTTTACTAATGCTTTAACACAATTCTTCACACCGCAAACCAGAGTGTTTATCAATCACAAAGACTGAAAACACCCTCCACGCGTACTCTAGGTGGCCAGCCTATTGTACCACTACGTTGGGCTGCAACTTAGTGTTTTGTAACGACTATATGCGTTACGCTCAGAACCATTGTCCCCGAAAACATGTTCCCTTATAGGGTTGTTCACCTCAGCTTTTCAACATCTGAATCCGCACCAGAGCAATCTTGTTTGGCATAAATACACAAGAATGCTTAAATTCTATAATCTTTTTTCAACAGTCATCTAGCCGAATCAAATAGCTTAGACTCTCATCAACAATTCGGACATCAATCGAAATAATTTAGTCAACTTTTCATAATTCAAAAGAAAACCAAAAATTCTTTTATGACGTCATGATACCATACCAGATTAGTAGTACGTTGAGGATTCCGCCATTTTGTGACTTTGCCATAATACATCATACCATAATGGATTGACGATCTTACGATCACTTTCGACACTAGGTTCGATTGCATTAATGACTCCATCGTTTTACCATCCTACACCATATCAAATGATGCACATGGTCAAAATACATTTTGAAAGATTTTCAAATCATTTTTCTCTTGGCCAAAACGAATAGCTTAGACATACGAATAACGATGTTGTTATTTTTTTTTTTAAACTCATTGGTTCAATCACCCGACCCAATGTTTTTCTTAAGAAAACCGAAGTGCAAACACTAGCACGAAGTCAATAAATTTTGAAAATCTAGCATAGCTAGAAGATTTAGGAAAATCCAATTTCTCCATCACTTTAATCTCTTACCACCATCAATGCTTACTATTCCAAAACTCTTATATAATATATCTATTCTCAGTACAGTTCACCAACTTACCACACTATGGAAGCTCAGGAACTTATCACAATCATATGGGTTGAGGAACTTATCCTAGTCAGACCAAAATCGTCCATTCGCTGAGAGGTCCCACCATACGATTATGAGTCACGAACTTGTCATAGGTATGAGTCTTAAGAACTCGCACCTAATCTTAATATTATCTAATTATATCTTAGAAATCTCTATCTATCAAAATAAATATGAGAAAAGAATCACCTTTCCACCATATGTATAATGATACCGCGACACTAACATTCCAACGATTATCAATGTTACGCACTCAGTGCAAGCACAAAACTTCTGCCAATACAAAAGTTTGTACAACTAAGCCATCACATGAGTCCTCAATGGAAATCCAACACTTAATTCTATCTTACTCTATTACTTACTCGTTACGAGCTTTCTATGTTTCATCACGTACAACTCCTCATGAGTTTATCTCGTACTATATCATAGTACATTCTCTCATAGCATCAAGCTATACATACTTAGTCATTACAGACTATCTATCATTTCACAGTTCAATCTGATCACGTCGTGATCATCGGTTTACCTTAGGGTTCTTTCCCTATTATCAACCAAACTCCATCTGAGTTTATTCTCAATATCTTTGTCATATTCATAATATAGACATCATTTTAACATTTTTATTACCGGAGTTAGGAAACTCCTGATTCTCATTCTCTAGATATTTCAAGATTCGTCTTTGAATCTTCACGTATATATTTTAATATTTATCTTTCTCTATCTCAGGTTATAGTCTAAGGTACACTTACTTAAGATTTATAACCTACAGCTCTGATACCAACTTGTGACGCCCCCAAATTTGGGTCACTTCTATTATCTTGAATTCGGTGCAGTTACGATACTACAATCGTCAAACTATTACATCTTTTAATCATTAGTAAAAGAATACAACTTTGTTTATTATAATTTAGAATATAAATTCTATTTATATCCAAGATCTCGTCTTTACATCATATTCGATGTTACTAAAATGTGGAATAATTTAAACTTTTTCAGTCTTCCTTGAACAAAATCTTTTATTGATTCCATAACTTAAATCCATTACATTTTCCTGAATCAAACTATATCATGATTCACTCAATTCAAATTTCTGTATAATCGCATACATCTTAACTTAATATCCTCTATGTATTATCTAATACATCTTTATAGTACGACAAGCATTAAACCTCGTAAACAAATATCAAGTACAACTACTAGAACCTAAACATGGTTCGAGTAATAATCTAAACAGTATTCTTCATTGCGATACTATATATCTTTAACAATCAAGAAGCACGAAGTTTTTATCGTAAGTCCTTAACCTGCAAAAGTGGTTATTTGCAAGAGTGAGCTCGACAGCTCAGCAATTCTAACAGTTTTCATGCATCACATAGCATACAACATCATACTCAGTTCATGCATTTATAAATAATTTATATTTACTACGCATGTTACTTTTACATAACAAGTATATCATCAAAGATCAACTTTCAATCTCATTTATATCTCATATATAAGTTCACATTATCACAGCATAATATAATTCAACTAACAGTTATTGAATCCATATATCAAATAGGAACTGAAAGACTTGCCTGATTCGTAGTTTAACAACTACGACTTAACTGCTTAAGATATTTGCGCTTCGTGTAATCCTACATAGTTATATAATCATGGATTCATATCCATTAGTCATACATTCATACATTCTCAATATAATAATAAGTATTACATTGTTTTCTATATTGGTTCTTAGAACTTTGTTTCACTTTCCTATCATACGCTTGTATCGTTAGGTACATATAGTTATATCTTAACCTTACTCAATATCAATATTAACACACTTAACTATTTAAGTGTTCGACACATATTTAAAACTCATAAATCTGTAATCCATAGTGCTCTTACGTTTCTCAAACATTATCGAAACCATTACATTCAAACTTTCTAAGTTTAACCTTTCAAAATCCTTGTCGTATTTAAACTAGTCATGCAAGACTACTATGTTCATCATGTTTACATGTTTATAAGGTTACTAACGCAAGTTTGAAAATCTAGCATGCTCATTTTAGTCCAAGTCAAAATCACATGGTTTTCATACCGGGCTTTCATCTACCTTAAGTAAATCAAGTTCATGCCTCAAGGGTCAACCACGAATGTCATATTACCACATAAAGAGGCCAAACAATACTAAGTAGTTATGCTTGTGCATATATTACATGTATATACCTTAACCCACATTAGTTCATGCCTTAGAATTTCATTACTTGAATACGTGTGCATAGGTGGTATTCACATTTCAACCAAATGATGCTTATATCAACATGTCTATAGGCATAATAAAATCCTAATATACATGCTTGCATGATCAAAATGTAACTCACACTGTGTTTGATGCTATTACCCTTCACATTCTAAGTTTTCATAAAAATTGCACTAAGTCAACAAAGGTAACTTAGTATATGCAAAGTACCTCGTAGCCATGACTCACACATATTAGAACACATATATAAGTCACATACACGTAGTCAAATGGTCAGAATCTAAAAGACATAAGTCTTGGTCAAGTTCGCTTCAAAAAGTTCTTAAGTTTCTCTTTGAAATCGTTTGAATCTTGCAATCACGTATGCTAGTTTATTCAACACTTTAAACGTACATTTCATGTCAATATAGACTGTATGATCATGTTCACAAAAATCAGAATGCTCACATGAAATGTTTGTGATGAAGTTCACTTTAATCATTTCTAAGTTTACTTCTAACTAGAAAGCTTTTTATCAAAAGTGTATACTATTATGGCCATAAACATTCATGTTGTATCAAGGGACATGTTTATAGGAGTTATACCAGTTTTCATGCTTGTCTTAAATAACATCAACAAGTTATCACATAGCAGGCTGCTGCAGAAAACAGAAAACAAAAGCCAGAACCCTGCGCAGCTCCCAGGCATAAACCTGGCGCAGCTGCGCCGGTGTCCGGCCAATCCAGGAATTGTTCTGCTTCGGTAGAAACCAGCCCAAACTCAAAATTTTCCATAGCAAATCGATTCTGAGCAACTATATAATAGTTCTAACATGTATATAACTCATAAAACACTTAACAAACTTATTCTAACTCAACAATAAATCCATTCATGTTAAATTCAAGAATCCAAAACTTAGAACTTTTACAGAATGAAAAACAAGGATGGTAATATACCCCTGCAATTTGGTTTGCTGCCAAATGGGTTCTAGACTGCCTATAGAATCCTTCTCAATACTCAGACTAATTCAAATCATTTACACTATATCTTATATGTGGAAAGAATTCTCAGCAAATGAAATTGAAGAAGGAGAGCCCCAATATATAGAGGAATGAATACCCAGTCAATGCTTCCATCCTCCAAATTAAACTAACAGATGAATGAATTGCATGGAAGTTATTGAGTGGTAGGTGATTAGTTGGTGAGTAGTTGTTGGAACTCATCATGAATTCCTCACTCTTGCTCATCATTTGCTATGGAATGCTGAGTTTAAGGAGAAACAATAGGCTTTAGCCTTTATAATGCTATGCACGTGAAGGAGGGGACTCACTTTGAGGGACAGGCAACTCAACATTCTTCAATACTTATGCTATATACTTATGCACAATTTCCATCCTTATGTTATATTTATATATATCTATTACCCATACATAGGTTATATCTTAATGTCACAATATGAATTTACATAAGTAATACCTCAATGTAATTTTTACATACATAACCCATGTATATTTTCTTCATATTACATTGTCTCATGTATTATTCAATTAAGTTCTATTAGTCAACAATTGCTTACAATATACTTGTGATGTACTATTTTAATGTCCACATACTTACATTGTCTCATAGGAATTTCATGATGTATTCATATCATATAGTTTCAATATGTCCAATCACAATGCTTCATGTGATATAGTTTAATAAATCTTAATATATGGTTTCTATATAATATAGCCACACCACACTTTACACTTCGTATAATATATAGTTAACTACCATACGTTATACTTTTAATATTGTATACTTGCACATAGAAATTAATAAACTACTTATCTCATCAATTAATTAATAATAATATTAATTAATCTATTTCTCATTAATCAATGGAATTATAATTTCTACACTAATTGATTAACACTTTATATGATTTATTATCACGTTAAATAAATATAAATCATATTATATTTATAAATTATTTACTCATTAATCAACATATTATCACATAATTACTTGATAATATTATATTATCCATAATAATAATATAATAGGATAATATACCTCATTCCTTATCAATACAATTTTTGATTATATTCATAATCAATCTCTTTATTATTATATTACCACTAGCCATAATAATAAAGCAATATACTATTATAATAACAATTAATATAGACTAATAGTTTAATTAAAAATTCTTCCATCCTTGAATTAATTAATTCATCAACGAATCTACTATCGTGTCACACAAGGCATCTCCCACAAGCTTAATCTTAAGCTTATTATTATTCTCATCACTTACTCATCTCTCACCACATTACTACTTATAACATGTTCAATTAAATTAGAACTATTAAGTCCAAGGTCCACATATAAATATATTACAAATAGAATATTCAAATATTATTTATAACACTTACGGTACTATAGCAACTCAAGTTATTAAAATAACTTAGTTTTCTTTTATAAATTAAACTCCTATTGAAAATACATTAGAAATTATGTAATTAGTCATAACATAAAATATTATGTTTTCTCCAAATAAGAATATTCATTATTAGTAAATAATTTACTTATTGTCTCAAGATATTACAATTAATATAATATCTATTAGAAATAATCACATGTACGACACATGAACATTATATATAGAAAATAGGTAATAAGTTTATTTTTTATTATAATAAATTGTTTTCATCAATTTATTTACATATAGCAAATATGTAATATATCTATCATATTAATCAATCACACCTTATACAAAATATATAAGGTAATATTACTATTCAAAAATAATATTTTCTCCTTTTATTAAAATAATTTAATATTATAAATTATTTTAATATCCTTTATTAGAAATATATAATATTTATTTCTCTTTCCTTTATATAAATTGTCCCCAAAAATAATTTCTTCAAATATTAATTATTCATTTAAAAATATAATGATTTCCATATCCCTTTAATAACGTATATATATTTATTAACGCTATTCACACGTCAAACTTTCTCACATATTACCACTCTAAGTAATATATATAAAAAGTATCAACTATAATTACATATTCAACACACATATTAATTCACTCCTTTACTTAAGTAAATTAATACTGTACTATATCATCATAGTTAATTAAGGTTCAATACTTTCATTATATTATTTCTTAATATAACTTCCAACTTAAATTAACTAATATTTATTCTTATTCGTTAATTCCTTAACTAACTCATGCTTCACTATCCAAACCCATTTATGGATAGCTTAAGATATATCAATAACCTCTATTATAAGCATACTAGTTATTAATACACATACACAAGAATATGGTAATTATATATTAAGGATATTTAATGTCACCAACTTACTATGATAAAATAATTCTATAAATTATTTAATATCGATAGGAGTTTATCCACCTCCTTTATCTCAACTGAATTGTCTCTACGATAAGTTACAAATATATATTAATAATATATTTATAAATCACAAAAACACATATTACATAGTCCATATTACCCTATGTAATATAATACCACATACCTCATATCACATATATATATTCTTATTCGAACCCATCTCACAGCTTAAGAATTTTATTTATTAAATCCTTATTTAATATCTAAAAATTCGGGTTCTTACAATAGGCGTTATCATCACCTCACAGTCCAACAAATGGAGAGACTGGGTCTGGTGGAACAAGCACTTAGACAAAGCCCTCAGATAACCCTAGGGGTAACGGCGTGGTGGGATATAAAAGAACGCCTGAAACCCCCAAGTGTCAATAATGGTCCGATACTCCGGATGCAAAGTATGGTACAAGGAATGGACATTGAACTAGTTCCCCCGAGGATGTGTAAAGCCAGGAACCTGCATCAAATAGCTAGTCCAGATCAAACATGTGCCCTAAAAATGGAAAAAGAAAGAATGAAAATCCAGAAGAAAAACTTTAGTTACCTCGTTGGCGTGAAGATATCTCGATGAATGGCGTCTCAAATCTCCCAGAAGCTCCTGAAGTGGCACCACAATGGTTGGAAGCTCTCCACGTGGATCCTGAGCTAGGGCAGGATCAACAAATAGGATATCATCATCGTCCACATCAACCGGAGGCTCAGCCCGGATGGGACGAATCACAGACTCAGCCAAACGGCGAGGCGGCCGGGCTGGACGTAGCTGAAGAACATCAGAGACTCTCCTCCGCCTAACTTCTGAAGTGACCCTGCTAGCACTACTGGGTCTATCGGGCTCCATAGCCTGGGTAAAGTTCCAAATCACCTCAGAAAGGGTGAGGTTAGCTTTAAACCTATGGCTTATTAAATTAAATCATAGCTTTATGCATTTTAAGTCCTAAAACATGCTTTTGTTAACAAACAATCCCCAGTAGAGTCAAAATTATATGTTTATTAAATGCTCATGCTTTTGAATTTTTTTTGCCAGAGTCTTCTTTGTAAAATGGACTATCTGCATGCACACAGACATGACTAGGTGTCCATTCAGTAGCATACCTAACCAAAAACAGAAACAATTCATATTTATGAAAAAAAATCAAAAGTAAACTCTCTGTGGCAGCTAAATTACCATGAACATTTTTAGTTGAAAATCTAGGCTCACTTTGGCCTCAAAAAGGATGAGTAAACTGATCAAAAAGGGCGACAATTGACTGTCTCAGAAATTAATTTTTTTTACAACAAAACGTTCAGCACAGTAAAATATGCATATTTACTAAGTCTGAAAACTTTTATCAAGTCATATAGGCACATCTATTTGATACATTGTTTTTAAAAGCATACTACGTGGTTTATGACATTCTAAATGTCAAAACTGGAAAAGAAATGATGTAAACGTTACCAGAGATGTGCAAAACGTTTGTATGGTGACTAAATCTGAAAAAAACTACCCGAACTCCGTAGATCTAAAGAAGAAAATCGGATTTCCTTTTAGATTCAAACTTGAAAATGAATCTGAGAAGCCATGGCTGCCCAACTTAAACTCGCAAGAGGGAGTAGCCCCACTAGCGGCTGCCACACCCCTACCTGTGGCTCACTAAGGTAAGGCCCAACCCCTCTGGCTCGGTCCAGTTCGAGTGGAAACGCGGTTTATACAAGCCAAAAAGTCAAATCTGGAAAAAAAACTGCTACACGATTGAGCGGATTGGCCTGAAATCCTGCGTATGAGCGGCAAAATTCCTGACGGAAGGAAGAACTTTATATAAGCCATTGGTTAAGACCCTGAAGTGATATTCAGGGGCCAATGATGAAAACTACTAAAAAAACTACTGAAAAACTGCGGAAAATTGCTTAAAACTGTCGCTGTCAGAGCATCGGGAAGGTCCGACGATATGAACGGCAGGTACTGACTGTATCAAGGCATCCAGATTGATCTGAGGGTGTGATTTGTCAGAAAGAGTACCCCCACGTTGATATTAATCAAGGTTCAACACTATCAGTTGTTAGTGACAACTCCAGCGAAGCATCAGGAACGGTCCGATGTTATCAGCCGTTGAAGGCTACTTCAGCGAAGGTCAGAGGGTCTGACACTATCAGTCGTTGGCGACAAATCCAGTGAAGCATCGGGAATGGTCCGGTGGTATCAGTCGTTAAAGGCTACTTCAGCGAAGGTCAGAGGGTCTGACACTATCAGTCGTTGGCGACAACTCCAGCGAAGCATCGGGAACGGTCTGGTGGTATCAGCCGTTAAAGGCTATTTCAGCGAAGGACAGGGGGTCTGACACTATCAGCCGTTGGCGACAACTTCAGCGAAGTATCAGGAATGAACTGGTGGTATCAGCCGTTAAAGGCTACTTTAGTGAAGGTCAGAAGGTCTGACACTATCAACTGTTGGCATTCACTCCACCGAAGCATCGGGAATGAGCCGGTGATGAAAATAGTGTATAAGTTTATCCCCATAGAGGACAGATGATGGAATCTGTTATACAAATCCCAAGAGGGAGCATCGAGAAAGATCGGTGATTCAACCGACCGTTGCAAACTACTGTTCAAGTAGGCACCGAGGAGGTTCGGTGATGGTCAAACCCTTTAATCTACCGTTCGAGTCGGAATCGAGTCAAGGTCAATAGACCAGTGTAAACTACCAGTCGGATGGGCATCCACAGGAATGTAGGAATCAACTGAATGATAATTTAAATTGTTGGTGACAACTCCAACGTAGCGTCGGGAAAGGTCTGATGATGTAAATCAGTGGGAGCTATCATCAGGATAGGCATCGGGAATCTCCCATGGGGTAACTCATAACAAAAAGAATATCCACAGTGGAGAATGAAGTCAAAAAGCTTATCTGAAGGCGGAGAGTGTTGATGACAACCCCAACGTCGAGTTCAGAAATAGCCAATAGCATCAACCAAGAGAAAATCTTCCCCAAAAGGCTATCATGGATAACGTCATCCCCAGCAGAAAATGGTGTAAACTGACGGTGATAGCCTACCACCACAAGGGTATATAACATTTGTAACATAACACAACATGCATTGCATTACATTTGCATATGTGTTGGGTAAAATCTAGTTATGCACAACACGCAAGTATACGTGGTCAACAAGTAATAAAGTGAAAGTAAAGTATCGTTCCCACGAGGAATTATTTAATAAGAATCACCAAGTACTAACCCGTAACCAACTCAATCTTATTTAAACGAATGAATTTCAAATTTTAATTAAGCTACTACTAACTACCACTAATTTGAATTAAGATTACGGAGATTTAAGATCACAACTTCACTTATTGTTTCATTTAAGTTAACACACTTCTCATCAATTATTCTCACTATTCTGAATTGTTAATCAAGAACACTAACGCAGACATAACCATCTCTCAATGCATCATACCCATACTCACTTAAATCCATAGATGATGTAATTAAGCAAGACACCCTAATTAACTAATCCACTATATCTCTATGTGAATTATAATTAAAAAGGATTTAAAGCACAAGTTCTCTATAAGATTACATATGGGGTAAAGGTATATCTCTATCCTAAACACGAATCATGAATTCCATCAACGCAAAAATCACAAACATGTGCTGTTATGATCAGATCTAAATCTATACTCCTCTCTCGATTTCATATAGATTATCACGGTAATTGATAATTAGACAATTAAGCAGTTAAGTCCAAATCACAATAGACAATCTCAATAATAGATCAAAATAATTGATAGAGAAACATATTAAAATAAACTATACAATAAGATCAATTGCAATCTTAAACAAAGAATTAGTTCATTGTCATTGAATTAAAATCAAGAATCCACAATTGAATAAACATTAAAAGATAAGAATAAGATTAAGAAAAATGATTGAATCTGTTGCCGACAAATTCTTGCTCCGTCTCACTCTTGATCTTGTTCTCCAATGGCCTCCAAGTGCTTCAATCTCCCAATCCCCTTTCAACTAGAGTTTATTATTTTATTGAAAACTAAATTAAAACTAATCTAATAGAATCATCAAACTAAACTTTCTCTAATATATATATATATATATCCTAAGCTAATGGACTATCCCCCCAAGCTACTCTCGTGACACCCCTCTCCATGTTCGGTCCAAGTCCCTTTCATATCCCAATTGCAGCCCACGAGCATCCCAATCCGAAAAGGAATCCGAAGTCCACTCGGCAAAAGGAGATCTCCAACAGCTGCTCATATCCTAATTGAATAATATATATTATTATTCCCCCAAGCTGCTCCGTGTCCCTTCTTTTATATCAATATGTTGCTGCCTTGATCCTTTCCAACTCTTGCTGCCGCCACGTGGCTTTTTCTTTTAACAAGTTAAGTTCCCCCACTTCATATCATGTACCGAATAGGAAAATAAAAGCAACCCAAATCCGAATAGGAAAAGGGAAGCCACCACTTATATTGGGTCTAGCCCATATATCATGCTTTTTAGTCCCTTGTCTTACCAATACTCGTGGGCCCCTACATATATTATAAAGTGGAGCCTTCCATCATACCTTCTTACTGCATCCGTGTATTCATATATATAATATAAGCAGCCCCGTATCTCTCCAATTAATAGCTTAAAGTTCTTCTCGCAAGTGGAAAACCAGCCTTTCTACTACTGCCTCCCCGCCCCAGCAAGGATTCTCTTGCCAACTTCCCCGCCCCAGCGGGGCCAAGCACTGTCCAGCCTTATTGATTTGTATGATTTCATGGCTTGCTTAATTATGTGTGTTGCATGGCTTCTTAAGCTACTACATTTATAATGCTTCATTTGTGATGCATGTGTGGCCCACTTGTAAATGATGATTGCATGTAGAAGGCTGAGTTGCTTCATTTCAAAAACCAAACCATGGCCCACTTGATAATTATCTTGCTTGCATGATCCCTTGGTCCATTAATTTCCGAATTGAGTTAACCCACTTGGTCCTGAATTGAGTTTGTCCTGTTTCAATATTTTAGGTCCAAATTCTCCTTTTACGCCACTTTCACACCCATTCCGTTACCTATACAAGAGTATAAACCAAGTAAAAATGATAGGAAAATTACTTAAAAACAACGAGAATCAAGCTATAATGAATACTGATGAGTAGGTATAAAACTCACTCATCAAATACCCCCAAACTCGAGACTTTGCTTGTCCTCAAGCAAAAACATAATTAGCAATTCTCTAGCAATGATCCACTCAAGCAATGAATCATTATGAATTTGAACACTGGCCTTAAAGGTTACAACAAACGATAACTCATAAAAAATTTCAAAACAATGCCATGTCTAAAATTTCAACAACTTTCATCAGTTCTACATCTACTCATGATCCTTGAAGTGCATGTGTGCATCCACATGTTCAAACTAGTCATGATTTAGATAAGATCAACCAATACTCAGAAAAGATTTTCAAAAACAACTCTCAAAACTTCTTATCACATCAATCTCCGCTAATAAAAACAAAGCACAAATTTTTTCCTTGAGGATCAACTGGATATTTAAACATTTAAGCACATATGACTCCTTCCCAAGTACTTCAAAAATATTTTTTTTCTATCTTTTTAGTGAGTGCGTTTTACGTTCCATCTCACTTTTCAGTTCCATTTAAACGAGTGCGTTTTATGCTCCATCTCGTGCCTGTGTTTATGGGGAGTACATTTTACGCTCCATCTCAACCCACCACAAGATTCAATCAACTCGGGAAGGTTCCAAAAATTTTTTCAAAAATACACAAGATTTCCCCCAAACTTATGTGAGTGTTTAATTTTCACTTTGAATAATGCTCAAATAAGATTTCTCAAGTTGCAATGATACCTTTCATAAGCATTTAGCCAAAAAAATTCAATCCCAACTGGCTAAACAAACTGATATGTGTACTTTTTCAAAAAATTTGCAAGTAGTGTGAAACCAACTAATAAGTTGAAATATAGACTACGCATGCTCATCAATTCTCCAAGAGTTAAAATCTCATTAACCACCCACTTATCATTGGCCAAAATCAATTTCCATCAAAACATTGCCCAAGTAAATACTAAACATGATAAATACCCCCAAACTTAGAACATACATTGTCCTCAATGGCTAAAATAGGAAATATTAAAAGAGAGGACTTCCCTGACATATAGCAATTTCCATCCTTGTCTGCTAAGTCTGAAGAATAGGCTAGGCACGTTGGAATGAATCGGGCACCCCACTTGAGTTGGACTTGACTAACCTATGAACACAATAGAAGCAAGTTTATTAAATCCTAAAAAAATAAAAAATCTATCAAATAATATGAAACCTAAAAAAACTAAAAATAAAAATTAAACTTGGGTTGCCTCCCAATAAGCGCTTGATTTAGAGTCCTTCAGTGAAACTTTGTCTGATCAATGCTATCTAATTCCTCTTCGGAAGTTGAGGAAATCTCCATCCATCAGTAGCAAATAATCCTTTGGGAGGTTCCCACAAGCGATGGCCAGTGCATCAAAGTCACCTAGCATGCTCTGATTCAGTATGATCTCAATCAAGAACGTCCAACAGCTAGGTGTTTTCTCCATTATGTATGTGATCACTTTGGGGCATGGAAGCTTTTCAAACACAATGGGCTCTTCTTCTATTTTCTCTTTCTCGTCCCACCATGGCTTCAAAATTGTACTCTCTCTTATGTCATAAAAAGCGTCGTCGACGACATGACTACCAAGCGGACATGGTTTTGCAAATCTGACAGACTCTTTGATCTTTGGTGGAGACCCATTTAGATCTTCATCAACCTCTATTTCATTATCCCCATTTGTCTCCTCACTTTTGAAATCTTGTGGCTCATCCAAACGCAGATTTGGTTCGGGTTCTCCATCAGTTTCGTCATCCATATCATAAAGCCCAGTGTTTGGAGGACAGTTGTTTGAGACGTTGGGTAAAATCTAGTTACGCACAACACGCAAGTATACGTGGTCAACAAGTAATAAAGTGAAAGTAAAGTATTGTTCCTACGAGGAATTATTTAATAAGAATCACCAAGTACTAACCCGTAACCAACTCAATCTTATTTAAACGAATGAATTTCAAATTTTAATTAAACTACTACTAACTACCACTAGTTTGAATTAAGATTACGGAGATTTAAAATCACAACTTCACTTATTGTTTCATTTAAGTTAACACACCTCTCATCAATTATTCTCACTATTCTGAATTGTTAATCAAGAACACTAATGCAGACATAACCACCTCTCAATGCATCATACCCATACTCACTTAAATCCACAGATGATAGAATTAAGCAAGACACCCTAATTAACTAATCCACTATATCTCTATGTGAATTACAATTAAAAAGGATTTAAAGCACAAGTTCTCTATAGGATTACATATGGCATAAAGGTATATCTCTATCCTAAACACGAATCATGAATTCCATCTATGCAGAAGTCACAAACATATGCTATTATGATCAGATCTAATTCTATACTCCTTTGTCGATTAATCCTCCTCTCCTCTAGGTCTACTATGAACTTGGATCACCATTCCCCCAGCCTTGAATTATCTATTTTTGTTTCAAAATCCTTGTATTGAGGACGATTGGTTGAGGTAGTGTCGAGTTGTTCCATCTGAATATTAAGATTTTGGCTTGATATTTCCAGACCCATCTTCCTCTCCTCTTGGTCTGCTATGACTTTTGACATGAGTTCCTCCAGATTTGACTTTTCTTCTTGTGGCAATGGAGGTGGACATGAAAATTCCGGTGTGTTTGTTGGATTTGGAGCGTAATATTGGTCATCATAATTGTAGCTCTATGAAGAATCCGGGTGATACCCCCAATCTTGGTGATAGTTAGGATCAGCATAGTTACTGAGGTAATCACCACTATATTGTACCGGTTCAAAACTGACGGTGCATTGATGACTCGGATGATTTCCAGCACAATAATTACACGTAACGGTTATCCTTCGACTCCGTTGGGCTGCAATAACGTCCAACGTCCTCGAAGTTGCCTCAATCTGTGCTGGTATTGCCAAAAATGCATTAAGTCTATCAATCTTTGTATCCCTTGGTTAAGTCGTACTCGAATATGGCCATTGATAATTGAATTCAGCCACGATACCTGAAAAGAAAGTTAGATAGGAAGAGAATTAAATAAAAAATTTTTAAATTAAGACTTATTTGATTGAAATTAATATTGGTAAATAATTATTAAATTAACTCCCCGACAGCAGAGCCAAAAACTTGTTGGATAAAATCTAGTTACGCACAACACGCAAGTATACGTGGTCAACAAGTAATAAAGTGAAAGTAAAGTATCGTTCCCATGAGGAATTACTTAACAAGATCACCAAGTACTAACCCGTAACCAACTCATTCTTATTTAAACGAATGAATTTCAAATTATAATTAAACTACTACTAACTACCACTAGTTTGAATTAAGATTACGGAGATTTAAGATCACAACTTCACTTATTATTTTATTTAAGTTAAAACACTTCTCATCAATTATTATCACTATTCTGAATTGTTAATCAAGAACACTAACGCAGACATAACCACCTCTCAATGCATCATACCCATACTCACTTAAATCCACAGATGATAGTGTAGACACTAAAAATTTTACTTGCCCCAATACTAACACTGTAGGAGGGCAAAACCGTCAATCAAGCCGACCCCGGTCCTGACACCAGACATCCAATCTAAATGCCGGTCCTTCAGCCTAAATCTGATCCCCAATGTTGGTAAACCTAAATTTGATACCCAATGTCGGTCAACTCCATCAAATTCGATCACCAATATCGGTACTCCAGCCAACTCTGATAGTCAATCGGACCGTCAATCCAGCTCCGATAGTTAATCGGACCGTCAATCCAGCTCTGATAGTCAATCGGACCGTCAATCAGGCTCCGATAGTCAATCAGACCGTCATCCAATTCTGATTGTCAATCGGACCGTCAGATCATCCCCGATCTCAATATCGGGACATTAGCTAAAACTCGGTCATTGATATCGGGACAACCACAGCTCCAATCAACCATATCGGGATGCCAACGCAGTCCTGGTAGTAACCTGGGAGGTACAAATCAGCCCCGACAGCAACCCGAGAAGTACATGTCAGCCCCGGCATCAGTCCCGGAAGTCAGGTCAACTTCAGACATAAACCTGAAGCGTCACAACACTTCTAGAAGAAAACTTGGAATGACCATGTCAGCCACAGAGGCAACATTGTGAACAAACAGACTCGAATGGGATCCAAGTCTTGGAAACAGCTCTCGAAAGTCAACCAGAGGCCATGCCGACACCAAGGGCAACCCCGGGAGGGGCAAAATGGTTATTTTACTAATTCTCAGCCAAGTCAGTCAACCTCAAGACAAATTGATGTCACCAAGATCAGAAAGAACCACAATGGTGATCCCAGGTGAAAACAGCACCAGACGGCTCGACGGAGAAACTACGGGAAAACAAAGACCCGGTCATGAACCCACCTTCAGGGACTTAAAAAGGTTTAAAACCAATGTCATTGTGACACTCTCAACGAGGGCTTTCGGGAAAGCTATAGCACACCTCAAACGGACACTCCGATCAAAAGTTCTGAAGATGCGAACCTGACATCGCATCGCCCGGCGTGCACGTACTTCAACATGATGAAGCTGGGTATGTGGGCCCCACCTTGGGGATCCGCACCTCTACCTGCGGTAGCAGTAGGTAGAGCTATGGTTCCCTGGTCTATAAATAGAGGTGCACCCCCTTCATTTTCAACAATTATGAAACGCAGCGAAGCTCTGCCAGTTCGATTTTCTGACTTTTACACCTCTTTCAAACCCAAATATTTTCACTCTAACACGTAGATATACCCATATACTACCACATATCAGAAAATAACCGGTAGATTTGGACGTATAGAGCCTACGATTTGGGAAAAAGCCCGTGTAACAGTCCATTGTAAGTATTTTCACGATTAGAAAGTGAATATTACTTCTTCGTACTTTTATACAATTGCACGTTAAGTTTTGTTTTCTAAAAATGCCTGGAACTTAGTTCCGTGGCCGTTTTAGTCAAAATTTGGTACATTTTTTGTACATAAACTCAATTTCTAGCATTTCTAAAACTCGGATTGACGATCCGTCAGCGCCAGAAGCTTTAATGCACTAGCACACACGTTCTGGCAACTTTGCCGGACTGGGTTATCTTCCCAATCCGGGTTTGGCCCTTTTTTGTATATATTTAACTATTTATGTACTAATATTTCAATTCTGTTAAGCTTGGATTTTAAATTCGAGGTAGTTTACCGCTTTTATATATATTTACGTATATATAAGCGGCTTTCACCATCTCTAGTTATCTCATCAGACTTGGTTGACTACGTTTCTGTCAATATATATATATATATATATATATATATATATATTTATTTATATATATTTTCAGTCCGGCCTGGATCATTTCGTGGCCATTTTACTGCTTTTGCACATTTTGCCATATTGGGTGCTCTCTGTAATACCCGAGAATTTTCATGAATAAAGATTTATATCAATATTAATGAAAGTTGAATATTTATTTAAATATAAATATGTATGTGTTATGAGATGAGTTAACTCAATTATATTAAATTGAATATATATAATAATTGAGAAAAATATGGAGTTTATGATAAGCTCGTTGAAATGCCTTGTGTGGCACTAGAATAGAAACGATGATAAGTTAATTAATTCGATGATGAAGGAATCATTAAGTGAACAATTAATTTATATTAATTGTTAAATTGCTATTAAGAGAAATATAATAATAGTATGTTGATTTATTATCCTTGCAAATGATAGTATAATGATAAGTGAATTATTTATATATATAATAAGATTTGTATTTATTAAACTGTTGAGGAATATGATCATTTATCGAATAATAATAATTGATAAGGGTAAATTAATTAGGGATAGATTAATTAATATTATTGTTAATTAATCGATAAGATGAGTAGTTAATTATTATTGATTTATTTGACATTTTGAATAATAAAACAAACAAATAAGTAATTCATATAATGAGATTATATTAATTGTGTGTGCAATGTTATGAGATATTGAACATATAATATATCGAAGCTATAACTATATTATATAGTGCAATATGACGCATTAATGTGACTATACTATATATGTTATGACTAATTAAATAAGTATATGAATACGTCATGAGACTATGTGACAATATGATTGTGTGGACATTAAATTAGTATCTCTTGAATATATAGTAAACAATTGCTAATTGATGATTATTTCAATCTTTAATATAATTGAATAATAAAGCTGGAATAATATAGTAAAGAGATAATACACAATTGAATTACATTCGGTGCTAACGAAATGTACATGGATTATATGTGCAAGTTAAATTACCTATATTGTAATGTTTCTCATTTAATAAAATTACCTCGTAACACCAATGCCTAAGTGTATATAATATATGGTAGACATATATGTTATAACATTGTATTGTACAACACTTGCTAGATGGAATGCTGAGTTATTTTCTTTGTCCCAATGTGATAGTCACTCTCATTCTCCCTCACGTGAATAGCTGTAATACCCGAGAATTTCCATATATTAATAAATAAATATATTAATGGAAGTGAATATTTATTCATATATAAATGATTTTGTGTTATGAGATGGATTAATTCAATTATATTAAATTAAATAATTATAATAATTGAGAAATTGATGGAGTTTGCGATAAACTCGTTGAAAGCCTTGTGTGGCACAGTGATGGGAAATATTAATAATTATATTAATTGACGAAGAATTATTAAATGAACAATTAATCTATATTAATTGTTAATTGTTATTATAGAATATTAATTATAGAATATTAATGATAATTAATTAATAATATGTGATTATTATTATTGCACGAAATATAATAATAATAATAATAATGAGTAACGTGTCTATAATATAATAAGATTTATATTCATTTAATGTGATATTTAATCATATAAGTGTTAATCGACTATTATGGAAATTAATAATCAATGAGAAATGGATTAATTAATATTATTGTTAATTAATCAATAAGATGAATAGTTTATTTATTTGACATTATGAATAATAAAACAAATAAGTAAGTTATTAATAAAATGAGGTTGTATTAATTCTATGTGCAAGCATGCGAATTAAATGTGTGACATATAGTAGCTAACCATATATTATCTGAAGCATAATGTGATTATATTATGTACATAAACTATATGTTATGATCAACTAAACTATGTGAGCTACATGAATTATGTGCATGTGACAATATGTATGCAAGTATACATTAAATTTATACATCTTGAGAGTGTTGAAAACAAGGTTTGATTAATAGAATTTAATAATGTGATGTGATTATATCTTAGTAAATTATACCCGTAAGATAAAAATGTACATGGATTATATATGTACAAATTACATTAACTACATTGAAGTATTATTATGTGAATTACATTGTGACATTAAAATTACAACCTAAGTGTAGATATTATGTATATAACATAAGTGCTGTATGAATCCATATTGACCAATGGCTGAGCTGCATTCTCTTGTCCCATAATAAGAGTCACATTTCATTCTCTTCACGTGGAAAACTCCAAGCTAGTCTACTGCCTCTTCTCTCAAAATCAACATTCTAGTTATCATGATGAACAAGGGAGTGGTATTGATAATGAGTTTCACCAACTAATTACCAACTCTCCATTAACATCTATACAATACAAAATATCGTTGGTTTAATTTAATGTATATATGCATTGTCTGTATTTTGGTTTCTCTATAAATACAACCCATCTCCTTCAATTTGATTTGTTGATAAATTGCATAAGTGTTGAGTTGAGAGAATACATTGATAGTAAAGCAGCAAGTTCAGTTCACAATTTAACAGAGGTATAATTCCTCTTCTTGTTCTTCATTCTGATTCTCTATCAAATTTCATTTTCTGTCAAAATTCCATTTCCTGATTTTGGTTGCAAAGCATGTTAATTGAATTATAGAATGGTTATTAGTTGTTATATAGACTTAGTAACATGTTAGTATATAATGTAGCATGCTTAAAAATCGAATCGGTGAAGTAATTTTGTGAATTGGGCTGTTAACTGCCGAAGCAGACTGCAGTCCGGCCAGAACCAGTGGTGGCGCAGCTGCGCAGCACACTGTCTGCAGTTTTTGATTTTCTGCTTGCTTTCTGCTACGTGATAGTTTCTTGCATTGACTTAGATGAAGCATGCTAGCATGAGTAACTTACATGTATAGATACGTAGACCTAAAATGAGCATGTTCTATTATGCTTGTGTTCATGGTTGATGAAAAGTATAGTTTTCCAAAACAAACTTAGAACTTTAATAAAAGACTTTGACATGTGTGTATGATATCAATGTTCTGATTTATGTCGGTATTTTGACCTTGCAAGCATATTATTATGATCTAGAAAGGCATGAAAAGTATGTTAATAGATGTATACATGTTTCGTAAGGTAACATGAGCACGTGGATCTCGTTAAATGAACTTTACTAGTGAAAGTATAAGTTTTGAACGTAAATCTTTACATGTTATATCGAATTCTAGATTCTGATCATTGTGAACATGTTGGATAATGTTTTTAAACCTCACTAATGTGTCATACATATATATACATGTGTACATACCATGCTAGGTGCCATAAAGACTAAATAAAGCATGATTTCAAAACCAATAGCAATGCTAGTAATATGTATGTGGTAAAGATATTCATGAACATGCCTAGAACACGTTACACGACCACCTTATGTGTGTACATGACAAGTATGATAGCTTCGTGGTTTCATGACCTTGAATGGCTTTAAGTTATTAAAAGTATTGACTTAGAATCTATATCATATATATTTGAAACGAGGAAAGGTTGTACAAACATAAAAGTATCTTTTAATATGTTTATATGCTATGTGGTGTTGTTGGCTTGCATGACCGGATAGAAACCATAAGGCACAGCTCAGCCTTGGCTTGGCCAGAGGGCTGCACAGCTGCGCTGGCCCTAGGCTTAGCCATGGCACAGTTGCGCCGGTCTGGAATCTCAATTGTTAAAATCTGCTTGTTCTGCTCATGTCAGTTAGTGTAAATTATTGTTCAAAACTGCTAGAAATGATTTGTACCCTACTGGTGTGTATATATGTGATGATTAAGTAACAAGATAATGTTTAACTTATATAATGGAAGCCCATGGGTCAAAGGATCATATCTACTTGAACATGATGAGTTGCTATAGTATCATTTATGTTATAACTATGTACTTGATTCGTAATAACATATAATCTGATTTCATACCAAATGAGTATAAGTATGACATGTGACTAAGGTAGCAACATGTATGTATATTGAGTAACAAGTTTGTGTAATGAATGAGTTAGCTAATGAAAATCATATACTTATAATACACTATAAATAGGATTCGAAAGTGTTGGCTAGCTTTACGTGAGTAAACTACGCATAAGGCAAGTTCCTAACTTACACTCTTTTACGGTGCAAGTATTCTATCCTTGTATATTGCGAACTAGTTTCCTACTTAATCGTTGAATTGAATTAGCATACTTGAACTCTTATTTCATTAAAGCTATTATTCATGTTGAACTTAGTATTGTTCTTGAATATTGTGAAAGTGTCTATACCATTTGATTCGGCTAGACTTATATTATTGAAAAGCGACCCAAACCAAGTGATTGGTGTGGGATCTTGTATTTGACTGAGAAGAACAACCTTCTTTGAAAGGAATATATAATTGTCAGAGAACCGACGCGCGCACTTAAGTATGATTGATTGTTATGCATAACGATGGTACTTTAGGCTGATCACCTGTTGTACTTGTTTTTGTTGGATTTTCAGTTTATTACTGTTAATTCTAGTAGAAGTTCATGGTCCTTAGTGACTGCTCAGTATTCAGTTATCTTGAAATCTTGAATTGATTTATTATTGAATCACATTAATAGTATTCTGTCCTTAGCGACTGTTATTAAAAACTATTGATATTCTTGTTATTCTTGAATTATCAAACCTTGCTATACCCTTTTCGAGAATTGAGAATTATATTACAAACCCTTATTGTATATTACTTGCTGAGCAATTTGTACTCATTCTTGTTTTTCCCTAAAACATTTCAGTTAAGGCAGAGCATGGCGAACCTTCGGGCGTTGATAAGGGCAAGGGCAAGGGCAAGGCTACCAACTAGCTTGTCTCTTTTATGTTTTAAATATTTTAATGTTGTATTAAGATGATGTAGTAAGACTGGATTTGATTATGTTTAAGCTTAATTTAGATTATGTAATAAGTCGTTAATTGATATTATTATGTAATCTATTAAGTACTGTAGGTTGCAAGACTTGGGGGAATAATTATAATAAATCATTGTAAATTATTCTAGATTAGATTCTCCGCTGTGATTGTGTGATATTTAGTTATTATTATTGTGATGTATTACCATGAGCACGTGATAAACCGAATTCGAGTGACCAAGTGGTGGTCCCGGATTTGGGGGCGTCATAGGTTAGTATCAAAGCTGTAGTTATAAACTTCTGGAACGAGTGTCCTTAGACTATAACTTAGGCGAACTTAGAAGTTGGAAAGGAGATAAAACTCACATAGAGTTTTCCCTAGAGCGAGACTTAGCGTGTTATGAAATGTAACTTCATTTTATATAATGAACTTATGTTTTGTTTAACATTCTAATGGAGTTGCTGTTTCTTGTCTTGTGTTTGTGATTGTAGGATGGCAAACACAGGAGTACCCGCTAGAGTGGCAGATGAGGAGCCTAGAGATATACATGTAGTATACGAGGCACCTTTAGAGGCTGTGCCAGTGTAGGCAGTTGCAGCATCCGAGTCTGACGACGAGGATGAGATCGAGGTAGAGTTCGACCTCGAGGAGGAGCCTATGGAGGACAAGCCGGTTGAGGACGAACCTTCAGAGGAGGAGCCCATGGAGGACTCCTACGAGCCTAATCTTGAGGAGCAGATGTTAGGCGAGTACGAGGAGCGTATTCTAGAGTTAGACTGCAGAGTCCAGGAGCTGGAGGAAGAGGCCAAAAAGAGAGAGTCTGAGTTCTAGAAGCTGAGGGACGAGGACCACCAGAGGAAGTTGGCCATACAGGAGTTAGAGGTGGAGATCGCCTACCGTAGGGAGGCAGGGATCCAGATGGGGACTCTGTTTCACAGGTCAGTGGCTAGGAATGTAGATCTGGCAGTGAAGCTGGAAGAGGTTGAGCAGAGGGAGCTGAGTGAGAAGACAGAGAAGGAAACACTCCGCACTCAGTTGGAATTAGAAGTGATGGATATGATACACTTCGAGGAGAAGTGGGGGGCTGCCCATGAGAGAGCAGATGACCTGGAAGATGAGGTCAAATGTAAGAAGAGGAAAATGAACAAGATGGGGTACGTGTTCCATTCGGCATTTGAGAGAGTGCTTGATGGTGTGTACCACTACCCGGCAGAGCAGGGACAGACCCTACACACTATGAGTCTAGAGCTGGTAGCTTATATAGCGCAGTTAGAGTACAAGAGCGCAGTGGAGTGCGGGATGATGTGATGAGATTTCCTTAGTCAGTCTAGTGGTAGTACTAGTTGTGTCTTTTATGTATTGTATATACTATGCTGTAATCCCAATCTTTTGTGTAAGATGTGGGATAGTGATGTAAACCCTGAGTTAGCTTTTGTTAGAGGGGTAGTATGGTAGTAGGTTAGTATATTCCCCGTCTTTTGTGATATTAGGGGATATATGTGATAACATTTATAGCAGTATGCTAGGAAAATCATGTAATGAAATGGCATATGAATATAAATGAAGTTTATTTTAGAAATGTGTTATAAATTTCTTCTTTTGTATTAAAAGAAATACTTAAGTACTATACTTGAATAATAATAAAATAAAAACTTGTGAATGTAGATAATGTCGCCCAGACGTAGATTGACTGCACCTGAGGAGTCAGTGAACAATGAGAGGGAACAAGTAGACCCGATCCAGAAACTGGTAGACTTGTTAGGAGAAGCCTTAAGGGGAGAGAACAATGAACCTCGTTCGCCTAAACCCTCAGGCTGTGCCAGTAACAACCTTTAAAGAATTTAAGAGTGTAGGACCCCCGGAGTTCGAGGGAACTACCGACCCAATCGTCGCATAAACGTGGATCAAGGAGATCGAAAAAGCTTTCACTATAGCTCGCGTAGGCGAAGATCAAAAAATGGTATTTGCCACATACATGATGAGGGGAGAAGCGAACTACTGGTGGGAGGCTAATCAACAAAGAGCTGGAGAAGGGATAATAGCTTGGGATAAGTTTAAGACGCTATTTTTCGAGACTTACTTCCCGAAAAGCATGAAGAATAGGATGGAGGTGAAGTTCTTAGAACTAAAACAAGGTGAGATGACGGTGGCGCAATACGCGGCTAGGTTTAACAAACTAGCCCACTTTTCGGAGCACCAGGTAGGAGATGAAGAGAGGAAGGCTAGACAATTCGAACAAGGACTGAAGCCTTGGCTATTCAATAAGGTGTCAGTTCTTCAGATCAATTCTTTTGTAACACTGCTGGAAAAGGCTATTATTTTTGAGGGAGGAAGTGAAGCTTTGAGCTTGTACAACAAAGAGAAGAAAGGAAAGAATGTTGGAGGAGAGAATCGTACTAGAGGAAGCAGCAGTGGAGGAAGCAATTTGGGGAAGAGAAAATGGGAGAATAACAACAACAACAACAAAAACAACAATAATCAATCAGGGAATTTACGTGGAGGTTTCAAGAAGAGGACTGAAGAATGCCCAAAGTGTGGGAAGAATCACCAGGGCGAGTGCTGGAAGGGACGTGGCACTTGCTACAACTGTGGACAGGAAGGGCACATCTCGCCTAACTGCCCAAAATCAAAGAAGATACAAGGATGCTTTGTGTGTGGCTCGACGGAGCACTGCATCAAGGACTGCCCAAAGAAGGGAAGTGGCGGGGGTAGTAATCAGCAAGGAGGCAACAAACTGATGATCGGCGGACCGGCACAATCCAACCGTTCAACCGCCAGAACTTTTAACATGACCGTCCAAGACGCCGTGGCTGCAAAGGATGTGGTGTCAGGTATAATCCCAAGCAATGATATAAATGCTTATGTATTATTTGATTCGGGTGCCACATGTTCTTTTATATCTGAAGAATTTGCTAGTAAACTTAGTACACCCCGAGAACGATTAGAAAATCCTTTGATCATAGAAGTTGCTAATAAGGAAGTGAATCCCTGTAGAATACGTTTATCGAGATTGTCACACAAATATTAGAGAACATGAACTGAGCGTAGACTTGATTCTTATTAGACTGGGAGAATTTGACGTAATACTGGGGATGGATTGGTTGTATAACCATGCTGCGATTATTGACTGTCAGAACAAGTGTGTGAACATTCAGACTCCGAATAAGTTTAAGGTAGTGTTTTATGGTAGCTCATCGCTTAAGCAATCGTGTTGCGTTACGATGATGCAGGCCAAGAAATTGTTAAGGAAAGGATGTGTAGGTTATTTAGCTTACATCGTTGATACTCGAAAAAAGGGAGTAGAAATTAAGGATATATCCGTAGTGAATGAATTTCAAGATGTATTTCCGGACGATCTGCCTGGTCTTCCGACAGATAGAGAAATCGAATTCGTAATAGACTTAGCACCGGGAATGGCACCGATTTCGAAAGCTCCATATCGTATGGCGCCAGTAGAAATGAAGGAATTGATGATACAATTGCAAGAATTATTGGATAAGGGTTACATTCGACCGAGTGTTTCTCCTTGGGGAGCACCAGTACTATTCGTTAAGAAGAAGGACGGATCGATGAGGCTCTATATCGATTATCGAGAATTGAATAGAGTAACAATCAAGAACCAATATCCGCTAGCGAGGATAGACGACCTGTTTGATCAACTGAAGGGAGCAAAGTGTTTCTCAAAAATTAACCTACGAACAGGATATCATCAACTGAAAGTGAGGGATGAGGACATACCAAAGACTGCGTTTCGAACCCGTTATGGACACTACGAGTTTTTGGTAATGTCATTTGGATTGACTAATGCTCCGGCAACATTTATGGACTTGATGAACTGAGTTTTCAAGCCATACTTGGATAAATTTGTAGTGGTTTTTATCGACGACATTTTGATCTACTCGAAGACAGAGGAAGAACATGCCGAACATCTGAAGATTGTTTTGGAGGCACTAAGGAAGGAGAAGATGTATGCGAAATTTTCAAAGTGCGAATTTTGGATGGAGAAGGTTCAATTCTTAGGCCACGTGGTGGATAGGAATGGAATCTCTGTAGACCCTGCGAAGGTTGAAGCAGTAAGTAATTGGGAACAACCAAGAACACCGACGGAGGTGAGAAGCTTTTTAGGGTTAGCTGGGTACTATCGAAGATTCATTCAAGATTTCTCTAAGATAGTAACCCCGTTGACCAATTTGACTAGAAAGACAGGTGAAATTTGTATGGACCGACAAATGCAAAGAAAGTTTTCAAGAACTAAAAATGAGATTGAGCGAAGTACCTGTGTTATCATTACCAGATGATGCGGGAAATTTTGTGGTGTATAGTGATGCATCGCACAAGGGACTTGGCTGTGTGCTTATGCAGCACGGCAAAGTCATTGCGTATGCATCACGACAATTAAAGGATTACGAAAAGTGATACCCTACTCATGACTTAGAGTTAGCGGCAGTCGTTTTTACGTTAAAGATATGGAGGCATTATTTGTACGGGAAAAAATGTGAGATATACACGGACCACAAATGTCTGAAATATATCTTCACACAGAAAGAGTTGATTATGCGGCAGAGAAGGTGGTTAGAATTAATCAAAGACTATGACTGCGATATTCTTTATCACCCGGGGAAGGCAAATGTGGTTGCCGACGCTCTGAGCATGAAAGGAAGGAAGAAATTTTTTAATTTGACGACTCAGGAAGAATTGATAAGAGAAATGGAGAAATTGGAGATAGAAGTAAGAGGACCAGAAAAGTCTGGTGAGAAGTTAATTATAATGGAAGCTTGTCCGACGTTGTTGGATAAAGTGAAGGAAGCACAAGAAAAAGATGAAGAGTGTGAGAAAATCCAAAAAAGGATCACAGAAAATGAGGAAGAGAAATTTCAAATGGATAAAGACGGTATCTTAAGATTCGAAGGAAAAGTGTGGGTACCAGCGGTAACCGAGTTGAGGGAAGAGATTTTACACGAGGCACACAATACGACATATTCCGTTCATCCGGGAGGCACGAAGATGTACCGAGATCTAAGGCAACATTTTTGGTGGCCCAATTTGGAACGGGAAGTCGCAGAGTGCGTCAGTAGATGTTTGACTTGCCAATGCGTTAAAGCAGAGCATCAACGGCCGAGTGGGTTACTACAACCGTTAGAAATACTAGAGTGGAAATGGGAGCATATTACGATGGACTTCATGGTAGGACTTCCAGTTACGCAGAAAGGTTATGATGCCATTTGGGTTATCGTGGATTGACTTACCAAGACCGCACATTTTCTACCGATCATGATCCTGTTACAGTTTGAATCAGTTAGCGAGCCTATACGTAAAGGATATTATTGCACGACATGGAGTGCCGGTATCTATTGTCTCTGATTGAGATCCACGCTTCACTTCCAATTTTTGGAAAAGTTTGCAAGAAAGAATGGTAACACAGTTGAGGTTGAGTACGGCTTACCATCCTCAAACAGACGGACAGAGTGAGCGAACAATACAAATGCTGGAGGACATGCTTAGAACTTGCGTGATGGATTTCAAGGGAAATTGGGACGACTTCCTACCCTTAGTAGGATTCGTATACAATAATAGTTACCATGTGAGTATCGGCATGCCACCGTACGAAGCTCTTTACGGAAGAAAGTGCAGAACGCCATTATGTTGGGACAAAGTTGGAGAACGACGAATACTCGGACCAGAGTTAGTTCAACAAACCGCAGACGTGGTGACAATAATAAGAGCCAGACTAGTAGCAGCTCAAGATCGCCAGAAGAAATACGCAGATTTGCATCGGAAGGATCGAGACTTCAAAGTTGGTAGTTTCGTATTTTTAAAGGTATCTCCATGGAAGGGAAAGATCCATTTCGGCAAGAAAGGAAAATTGAGTCCAAGATTCATAGGACCGTTCGAGATACTGAAGCGAGTGGGCGAAGTGGCATACAAAGTTGCGTTACCACCCAAACTGGAGCACATCCACAACGTGTTTCACATTTTTGTGTTGCGACCATACAAGGCCGACTATAAGCACGTGATTTCTTATGAGCCCATTCAAATGGAGAAGAACTTGGCGTATGAAGAGATTCCTGTCCAGATATTAGATAGGAAGGAACAAACTTTGAGAAATAAAATTATTTCATCTGTAAAAGTACTTTGGCGTAACCACGATGTCGAGGAGGCAATGTGGGAGTTAGAAGATAGGATGATGAGGGATTATCCCCATCTATTTGTGTAACCTTGTAGCAATTCCGGGATGAAACTTTTATAAGGGGGGGAGGATGTAATACCCGAGAATTTCCATATATTAATGGAAGTGAATATTTATTAATATATAAATAATTTTGTGTTATGAGATGGATTAATTCAATTATATTAAATTGAATAATTATAATAATAGAGAAATTGATGGAGTTTGCGATAAACTCGTTGCAAGCCTTGTGTGGCACAATGATGGGAAATATTAATAATTATATTAATTGAAGAAGAATTATTAAATGAACAATTAATCTATATTAATTATTAATTGTTATTATAGAATATTAATTATAGAATATTAATGATAATTAATTAATAATATGTGATTATTATTATTGCACGAAATATAATAATAATAATAATAATAATGAGTAACGTGTCTATAATATAATAAGATTTATATTCATTTAATGTGATATTTAATCATAGAAGTGTTAATCAATTATTATGGAAATTAATAATCAATGAGGAATGGATTAATTAATATTATTGTTAATTAATCAATAAGATGAATAATTTATTTATTTTACATTATGAATAATAAAATAAATAAGTAAGTTATTAATAAAATGAGGTTGTATTAATTCTATGTGCAAGCATGCGAATTAAATGTGTGACATATAGTAGATAACCATATATTATCTGAAGCATAATGTGATTATATTATGTACATAAACTATATGTTATGATCAACTAAACTATGTGAGCTACATGAATTATGTGCATGTGACAATATGTATGCAAGTATACATTAAATTTATAAATCTTGAGAGTGTTGAAAACAAGGGTTGATTAATAGAATTAAATAATGTGATGTGATTATATCTTAGTAAATTATACCCGTAAAATAAAAATGTACATGGATTATATATGTAAAAATTACATTTACTACATTAAAGTATTATTATGTGAATTACATTGTGACATTAAAATTACAACCTAAGTGTAGATATTATGTATTTAACATAAGTGTTGTATGAATCCATATTGACCAATGGCTGAGCTGCATTCTCTTGTCCCATAATAAGAGTCATATTTCATTCTCTTCACGTGGAAAACTCCAAGCTAGTCTACTGCCTCTTCTCTCAAAATCAACATTCTAGCTATCATGATGAACAAGGGAGTGGTACTGATAATGAGTTTCACCAACTAATTACCAACTCTCCATTAACCTTTATACAATACAAAATCTCGTTGGTTTAATTTGATGTATATATGCAATGTCTGTATTTTGGTTTCTTTATAAATACAACCCATCTCCTTCAATTTGATTTGCTGATAAATCGCATAAGTGTTGAGTTGAGAGAATACATTGATAGTATAGCAGCAAGTTCAGTTCACAATTTAACAGTGGTATAATTCCTCTTCTTGTTCTTCATTCTGATTCTCTGTCAAATTTCATTTTCTGTCAAAATTGCATTTCCTGATTTTGGTTGCAAAGCATGTTAATTGAATTATAGAATGGTTATTATTTGTTATATAGACTTAGCAACATGTTAGTATATAATGTAGCATGTTTAAAAATCGAATCGGTGAAGTAATTTTGTGAATTGGGATGTTAACTACCGAAGCAGACTGCAGTCTGGCCAGAACCAGTGGTGGCGCAGCTGCGCCGGTTTGGCCTTGGTATGCTGTGCAGCTGCGCAGAACACTGTCTGTAATTTTTGATTTTCTACTTGCTTTCTGCTACGTGATAGTTTCTTGCATTGACTTAGATGAAGCATGCTAGCATGAGTAACTTACATGTATAGATACGTAGACCTAAAATGAGCATGTTCTATTACGCTTGTGTTCATGGTTGATGAAAAGTATAGTTTTTCAAAAAAAACTTAGAACTTTAATAAAAGACTTTGACATGTGTATATGATATCAATGTTCTGACTTATGTCGGTATTTTGACCTTGCAAGCATATTATTATGATCTAGGAAGGCATGAAAAGCATGTTAATAGATGTATACATGTTTCATAAGGTAACATGAGCACGTGGATCGTGTTAAATGAACTTTACTAGTGAAAGTATAAGTTTTGAATGTAAATCTTGACATGTTATATCGAAGTCTAGATTCTGATCATTGTGAACATGTTGGATAATATTTTTAAACCTCACTAATGTGTCATACATATATATACATGTGTACATACCATGCTAGGTGCCATAAAGACTAAATAAAGCATGATTTCAAAACCAATAGCAATGCTAGTAATATGTATATGGTAAAGATATTCATGAACATGCCTACAACACGTTACATGACCACCTTATGTGTGTACATGACAAGTATGATAGCTTCGTGGTTTCATGACCTTGAATGGCTTTAAGTTATTGAAAGTATTGACTTAGAATCTATATCACATATATTTGAAAAGAGAAAAGGTTGTACAAACATAAAAGTATCTTTTAATATGTTTATATGCTATGTGGTGTTGTTGGCTTGCATGACCGGACAGAAACCATAAGGCACAGCTCAGCCTTGGCTTGGCCAGAGGGCTGCACAGCTGCGCTGGCCCTAGGCTTAGCCATGGCGCAGCTGCGCCGGTCTGGAATCTAAATTGTTGAAATCTGCTTGTTCTGCTCATGTCAGTTAGTGTAAATTATTGTTCAAAACTGCTAGAAATGATTTGTACCCTACTGGTGTGTATATATGTGATGATTAAGTAACAAGATAATGTTTAACTTATATAATGGAAGCCCATGGGTCAAAGGATCATAGCTACTTGAACATGATGAGTTGTTATAGTATCATTTGTTATAACTATGTACTTGATTCGTAGTAACATATAATCTGATTTCATACCATATGAGTATAAGTATGACATGTGACTAAGGTAGCAACATGTATGTATATTGAGTAACAAGTTTGTGTAATGAATGAGTTAGCTAATGAAAATCCTATACTTATAATACACTATAAATAGGATTCGAAAGTGTTGGCTAGCTTTACGTGAGTAAACTACGCATAAGGCAAGTTCCTAACTTACACTCTTTTACAATGCAAGTATTCTATCCTTGTATATTGCGAACTAGTTTCCTACTTAATCGTTGAATTGAATTAGCATACTTGAACTCTTATTTCATTAAAACTATTATTCATTTTGAACTTAGTATTGTTCTTGAATATTGTGAAAGTGTCTATGCCATTTGATTCGGCTAGACTTATATTATTGAAAAGCGACCCAAACCAATTGATTGGTGAGGGATCTTGTATTTGACTGAGAAGAACAACCTTCTTTGAAGGGAATATATAATTGTCGGAGACCCGACGCGTGCACTTGAGTATGATATATTGTTATCCATAACGATGGTACTTTAGGCTGATCACCTGTTGTACTTATTTTTGTTGGATTTTCAGTTTATTACTGTTAATTCTAGTAGAAGTTCATGGTCCTTAGTGACTGCTCAGTATTCAGTTATCTTGAAATCTTGAATTGATTTATTATTGAATCACATTGATAGTATTCTGTCCTTAGCGACTGTTATTGAAAACTGTTGATATTCTTGTTATCTTTGAATGATCAAACCTTGCTATACCCTTTTCGAGAATTGAGAATTATATTACAAACCCTTATTATATATTACTTGCTGAGCAATTTGTGCTCATTCTTGCTTTTTCCTAAAACATTTCAGTTAAGGCAGAGCATGGCGAACCTTCGGGCGTTGATAAGGGCAAGGGAAAGGCTACCAACTAGCTTGTCTCTTTTATGTTTTAAATATTTTAATGTTGTATTAAGATGATGTAGTAAGACTGGATTTGATTATGTTTAAGCTTAAGTTAGATTATGTAATAAGTCGTTAATTGATATTATTATGTAATCTATTAAGTACTGTAGGTTGCGAGACTTGGGGGAATAATTATAATAAATCATTGTAAATTATTCTAGATTAGATTTTTCGCTGTGATTATGTGATATTTAGTTATTATTATTGTGATGTATTACCATGAGCACGTGATAAACCGAATTAGAGTGACCAAGTGGTGGTCCCGGATTTGGGGGTGTCACGATAGCATTATGAGGCCTAAGCCTATATTCACAAAAACTCAGCAAACTTCCATAGCTCTCTAGCAAATCATCACAAGGGAGTGGCCTCAATAGTGAATCTCAACTACCCACCACCAACTTCTCCTTAACCTTCAAACAATTCTACAATCTATTGGTTTGAATTAGTGGAAGTTAGCATTGTCTGAATACTAACTTCTCTATAAATATAGCCTCTTCTCCTTCAAATTCATTTGCTGAGTTTTTTTTAAGTGTTGAGTTGAGAGCAATATATACATAGTGATAACATTCTGAGATAGTGAGATATCAGTGGAAAGAAGTGAATATAGCAGCAAGTTGCAGAGGTATATCACATTCCCATGTTCTTCATTTCTTATTTTCTGTCAAATTCTTAAATTCTTGATTTTGGTTGGAATTCATGATTGTGTGATTAGATAATGTTGGTTAGTTGTTATATAAGATAATACATGTGTTAGTAAGGCAATGTAGTTGGTTTTCGATTGAATTCGTACAGAATTTCTGTATTTGGGTTAGCCTTCTGTCGAAGCAGAACCTGTTCAATGCTGGCCGAGACCCGACGCAGCTGAGCCAGATTTGAACTAGGGCGTAGCGCAGCTGCGCCAGTCCCTGGTTCCAGATTCTGATTTCTGCTACAAGCTGTTAAGCAATAACATATTCAAATAAGTTTAAACAAGCTTGATGACTGGTTTAACATGTGTAGTGGTATACCTAGACCTAATGTGAACATGTTTTACTATGTTTGCATGCACGATTGATGAAACGACCTATAATTTTCAAAATGAAGTTAGAGTTTCAAAAAGGGACTTTGACATGTTATATCCATATTGATATTCTGACTTGGTAAGCAGAAGTATATGGTTTAAGAATGCATGAAAAGCATGTGAACTTGAGTATATATGTTTAATAATGTAACATGAGCATGTTGAACCTCATTAGTGAATATTAATGAGAAAATATATGTTTTGAAGGTGAACTTTGACATGTAAGCATCATATCTACATTCTGATTTTTGCGAGCATGATTATATGGTTTGTTACGCATGAAAAGTTAGTCTAAGGTGTTGTGATTTCACTAGCATACATGGTTTACGTTTAAAACTATTTCAAAGGCTAAAACTGAAAGTTTTGGAAACTAAAGTGGTATGAACTGAGGTCTTAGTGTTCTGATATTTGAACATGCGTAAGAGTGCTCGTAACCTCACTAATATATCATACATGTATATATACTATGTTAGATCTCATGAAAACTAGTTAAGCATGAATGAGGCATGATTTAAGCTTGTAACGATGCTAGTTATATGTGTATGATATAGATACTTGTGAGCATGCCTAAAACAAGCTATGTGATCACCTCATATGTTTAAATGACAAGCATGATGGACTATGTGATTTCATGGCCTTAAATTATCAAAGATGATAATCTTAGAATCATATCACGGAAGATGGAACTTAGATGGACTTGAAAACACGAAAAGGACCTTTAACATGTTTACATACTATGTTGCGTTGTATGTTGATGAAATGGACTGAAACAGCAGGCAGCAGCCCAACCCTAGTCTGGCCAGAGGGCAGCGCAGCTGCGCCACCCCTAGGCTTGACCATGGCGCAGCTGCGCTAGTCTGGAATCAGAATTCATGCAGTTTGTTAATCTGATTTTGACAGTTAACCTATTTGATGCCTAAGCTGTTAAAACTTGGTCAGATCTCTACTGATATATGTTTACAAGTATTGGTAGTGAAGCATGATGATACTTAAATTATAAACGGAACTCCATGAACAAAGAAAGACATAATCAATATAGTATTATGAATTGCTATATCGCCATACATAATATAAACTGTGTTACTTGATTTCGTAGCAACTTATATACTAATTTTGTGTAAGTATTATGTACCAATACGTGATGACAAACGTATAAGAGATTATATGACTAAAAAAGAACCTTATGTATAGTTAACTCTCATATTGAGCTTGTGTACTAAATATGCTTAGCTAATGAATATCCTACATGTAAATATATTATAAATAGGATTCGAAAGTGTTGATTAGGCTCACGTGAATAGAATACGCATAAGGCAAGTATCCTATCCTTGTATTTACTTTATTCAAGGAATATTGTAAGCAAGATTCTTACTTACTCGTTTAAATTAAATTAGTATGCTTATTGAATAAACTCTTATTCCATTTGAGTCTTATGAAAGCTATTATTCATGTTGAACTTAGTATTGTTCTTGAATATCGTGAAAGTGTCTATGCCATTTGATTCGGCTAGACTATATGCATATTTAGAAAACTATCCCAAACCATTTGATTGGTGCAGAAATCTTGAAAACTGAATTGAACAACCCTTTTGGTAAGGGGAGTGTATATTGTTGGAAGCCCCAACACACGCGTGAAAATTACTGTGATGTTATGCATAACATAAAGTACTGTAGATTGATCATCTATCGTACTTATTTCTTTTGGGTTATCAGTTTAATATTGATAATTCTAGTAGATGTTCAATAGTCCTTAGTGACTGCTCAGTATAAATTATTTTATCCAGTTGGATACATTGATTGCCTTTGAATTCATATATATCTGTTGATATATATTGAACTATCATTTCATATTCCAAGGATTTGATTAGAGAATTGTTGATATTCGTTATTCATGACATTATTCTTCCGGATTATCATTGAGATTATACCTTGGTATTTCAAACACATAAAACTCTTCACCCTTATCGTATATTACTCGCTGGGCAATTTGTGCTCATTCTTGCTTTCCCTAAAAATATTTTTAGTTAAGGCTAGAGCAGGGTGGACCTTCGGGAGTCAATAAGGGCAAGGGCAAGGCTACCGACTAGCTAGCCCCTTTTATGTTCTAAATATTATGATGTTGTATTATGTTTATTAAGATGATGTATTAAGACTAATTTGGAACTATGTTTAAGCTTAAGTTAGATTATGTAATAAGTCGTTATTTGATAATATTATGTAATCTATTAAGTACTGTAGGTTGCGAGACTTGGGGGAATAAATATAATAAATCATTGTATATTATTCTAGATATCCGTTGTGATTGTATATTTTTAGTTATTATCATGAGAAAGTGACGAACCAGATTCGAGGCATTGGCGGCCCGAATTTGGTGGCGTCATACTCTCCCCAGTCTCTAGTTGACTACTTTTATGTCAATTTTAATTCCAGTACGGGCACCGGCGTGAAAACCCATCGCCCTTTTTACTGCTTTTCTATATATATATTTCATTTTTGTCTAGCCTGGTTAATTCTGTGGCTTTTATACAGTTTTTATAAATATATATATATATATATATATATATATATTTAATTCCAGTCCAGGCTTGCGAGTGAAAACCCATCGCCCTTTTATAGCTTTTATATATATATATATATATTGCTTTACTCAATTTATTCAACTGTTGCATTTAATATTCATTTGTATATGAATCTGCACTGACATATCTGCGGGCAGACTAGATTTATTTAAATCTCGCCAATTCTAGCTTTCAATGGTTCAAACAGGTCCTGACAGAACCTGGAAGCTATAATGGCTAAGATTTCTTTAAATCTAGTTATTTTTATAGTTTCAGCTTTGAAAACAAACTCGCGTCCCTTAGATCGCTATCTAGTGGGAACGAGACACTTCAGCCGTGCGAACCGTGATTTACTGAATGAATCCTCGGTTCTGGCAATTTTGGGATATTTATCTATTTCTGTATAAATTTGAACTGTGCAGATTTATTGGCTACTCATATGTGAGCCTAGGAATCGTGGGATTCACGATCAAATCGATCGGGATTTGATTCCCATGATGAACAAACTCCAGTTACCAAATGTACCCTGTCGATTTTTCTGTAGAGATGTACATATAAGTAGACCTTAAAACGGTTATCCAGATTTAAGGTCTCAATATAATAAAAAATGTCAATTGTCGTGTTAGCGTCCCTCCGATGGTTTTCATACCCATGAGGAGACCGACACTTGTATATTTATGTGGTCGAGGATGCTTCGCAGCCCGACAAATCACCATTCACATGCAGCCTTAAGGCTATAAAGTTAAAATTGAAAGTAGCGATACGCTTCAATTCTTAACCTTTATGCGACGAGTCCAGTTTAAGCCTCCTTAAGGGATATGCTGATGCAAGAGGTGATTAATTTATGGCAGGGATTGAAGAAATTTAGAGCCAAGAGGGCACCTCTATCACAAGCCTCGAAGGCGTTATAATCACGGATGACTGGACTATCAGGCCTCAGCTAAAAAGGAGGACGTAGATCCAGAGGAAAGTTACGAGTTCCAGAGGATGTTGGGACGTTATCCTTTTCCTAGAATTATGCCTTTTATTTTTCATGCATACAAAAACAAAATAAAAAAAAAGAAAAAACAATCAAAAATCGAGCCTTTCAAGCCAAAAGCGTGAACTACGAAAGATCTGATCTCCCTCAACCCGGGAGTACGTAGGCAACCATCTTGGTGCGGTCAAACCAAACAAAAAATTCAAAAACCCTTGAATCCCAACACACACAAAAATTCAAACCAAACTCAAAGCTCAAAAGAGACATTTTTCAAGCCTCTCATACAAAAATATGAACTACAAAAGACCTGATCTCCCTCAACCCGGGAGTACATAGGCAACCAGTCCTGCTGCGGTCTAACCTTCAGAAGAAAAAAAAAGAGACCAGTCCCAAGACACTGAAGACAAATTAAAGCCTAAATTCTATCAAACCACCTGGTCAACAGGCCTTGTTGAGGAAAATCAAAGCTAGTCTCTGAACCCGTGGATAAGCGGGATAACAGTGCTAACATGGCAACTCTCTGAATGATAGAGAAGCAGCTGCAAGCTCCTAACCCTCGGTCTCCATACGAGCCAGAACATCCACTGCCATCTGCATACTATGGCCTCGTCCCTCTCAGAAAATGCAGCCTCTCGAGTGGCTCGAGTCTCACATCTATCAACAAAAGTCATATCTCTACTAGAATGGGCCGTCAACATCAACGCCTTGGTCTGATCTCTCTCGAAGGTCATCCGAGCTATCAAATCTGCCATAGCCAGATCTGTTCTAACAGGGACACTCGGTAGGTCACCAACCAAAGTCTTGGTCAAAGCCATTACCACCAACCATCACAAGCCCTTGAGTCCAATTCATTGGAGTCCGAAGGCATCTCGACATCAATCGTCAAAGTTGGAACAACAACATAGTGATATATCAAGCATAAACATCTATAAGGACCTTCGAAGAGCTGAAGCCTCAATCTGAAACCTTCATCAAACTAGAAAAAAGGCCATCAAAGCCAATTGCTCCTACAAATCAAAAAAACTAATGACTGGGGCATCCAAGCATTAAAGCCAAAATCCACTACCTGTTCACCATGGGAGTCATGCGATTAAAGACTTTTGCGATCTCGGCATCTTATCAGCCCATAGGTCAAATACAACCAAGCAATCCTCCTAGAAGACAAGCAAGACTGGGGCAAGTTCAAAGTCAACGACAACCAGACGTGGGGACCATTACAACAAGACTGGACCAATTTAGGAAATTAAGTAATTCAATACTGGGGTATTTATCAACCATCCAATCAACATGCACCAGTCGACACCATCAGCATGGTCCATCATCATCCAAGCTTCCATCATTGGTGATCCGGTATGACCAATTGGTCTTTTCCAATCATAATTTTCTTAGAATACTGCGATCTGCTGATAAGGTATGACTTTTTCATCTCTTTATATGAGCTTTCAAATTCAATGCATTAGCGATAATACACATAAGTCCTGCATTAGGGTCTCAGAAAAAGATAAAAAAAGAAAAAGGAAAAGAGATTTTTGCTTAACTTGTTATGAATTGGATTAATTCTAATAAGCGTCCGTGGAGCAAGAATCTTGAAAGTGATTAGAGAATTAAGACTATTCAACCTTGTGATTAGGCACGATGTCCTAGTTCAACACACTTTTTAGAGCAAACTTGACCTCATATGCATGTCTGCACTTGGCGATTGACCTGACTCTTAGTTGTGGGGTATAAAACTATGACGACAAGGATGACAATTAGTAACCAGCCTAATGTCTCGAATTGTGGTCTGGGTTACTCGAGTTATTAAGCCCGAGGGGTGTCTTTACACCCGGTGCCCTAAAACCATCTGGTTTGGGAGCCACCGGCCCAATGCTCGTTACATGGGTAACTCAGTGCCTAAGAAAACAAGCATTATAATAAGTCAAAAACCTGAGAAGATCCGAATCATGGCCTAGGTTACTCGAGTAATTAAGCTCGAGGGGTGTCTCTACACCTGGTGCCCTAAAGCCGTCTGGTTTGGGAGTCACCGGCCCAATACTCGCTACACGGGTAATTTAGAGCCTAAGAAAATGAATCTTGCACCAGCTCAGCCAAAGATCAAAAAGAATAGACCACCTAACTTGTCTCAAAGTGTGGCCTTTGTTACTCGAACTAGTAAATTCGAAGGGGTGTCTTAACACCTAATGCCCTAAAACCATCTGGTTTAGGAGTCATTGGTCCAAAACTCGTTACATGGGTAACACTGAAAAGCCTGAGAAAATGAGATAAAGATAAGTGAGAAAAGCAGAAAGTTTTGCAAGATAAAAATGAGGTCATCTAGAAATCATAAAAGAGAAACCCCTGCTAAGGGTTGCATCACACATAGTGCACATGTCATATGATCTTAATCTTGTGAAGAGCAGTGTCTAGAGCAAAGATGAGGTGTCTCTGATGAAAGGAGATAAGTCTTTTGAATCTAATCCTACCCATGAAAAATGACCATAGACGCTTAAAAGTTTTCTTACAATTTCATAACTTGTCAAGCTGAAATTTGGTTTTCCTTAGGAAAATTCATTTTCATACTCCCTTTCAAAATCTTTAGCGATAAGATGAGATCTCGGTGAATACAAGCATTCAATTTCATAAAATTTAACTTCAAATGCCTCATTCACAAGATCATACTAATCCCAACGGCCCGAGCCATCAAGCTGTCGGCATATATTGTTGTTTGTCTGAATGTGCAGGATATTGCTCACCGTGGACATGGTCAACAAAGCGAGTTTTTTTCTATGAACACCAGTAACAACCTGCGAAAAGGCTGGGGCATTTCTCAATTCCAAGAAATGGAAAGTGTAATACCCGAGAATTTTCTAATATTATTAAATAAATATATCAATGGAAATGAGAAGTTATTTGAATATAAATAATTTTGTGTTATGAGATGAATTAATTCAATTATATAAAATTAAATAATTATAATAATTGAGAAATTGATGGAGTTTGCGATAAACTCATTGATAGCCTTGTGTGGCACAGTGACGTAATATAAGAATGATTATATTAATTTAAGCGAACAATTAATCTATATTAATTGTTATTGTAAAATATTAATTTATTGTTATTGTAGAATATTAATTAATTGTTGTGGAATATTAACTGTGATTGATTAATAATATGTGATTATTATTATTGCAAGAAATATAATAATGATAAACCACTTGTTTATAATTGTGCTGAGATTTATACTTGTTAATGTGATAATGAATCCTATGATTATTAATTAGGTGTTATTAATAATCGATGAGGAATGGATTAATTAATATTATTGTTAATTAATTGATTAGGTAAATAATTTATTTATTTGACATTATGAATAATAAAACAAATAAGTGAGTTATTAATATAATAAGATTATATTAATTGATATGTGCAAATGTGCAATACTTGAATATATAAAGTATATGGAATACAATTATATTATATAGTGTGGTGCAACATTTATGTGGCTATACTATATATGGACTATGTATTAAGATTAATTAAACTATGTGAGCTACATGATTAATGCCTATGTGACAATATGTATGTAAGTATACATTAAAATGATACATCATGAATATATTGAAATCACTTGTAGGAAATAATGTGATGTGATTATATCCGGTATTAATAAATGTACATGGATGATATATATGTTACATTGCCATATCACATCTACTACCTTGAAATATTAAGCATATGACTTACATTATAATGTTAATTATGATATATAGTATGAATATATATATATAATAGCCTAAGTGTATGATATATGTATATATGGCCTTAGTATTAATACACTTCATGTTGCAAATGCTGAGTTTCATATTGCCTTGTCCCTAAATGCTAGTCTCATTCTCCTTCACGTGAAATACTCAAGGCTATGCTACTCCCTACCATCTCAAAATCAGTAACTTAGATAATCATCATGCAATGGGGAGTGGTTATAATGATGGAATCCAACCACTAATTACCTACCCTTTGATAACCTTCATGCATTCCTATAATCCGTTAGTTTGATTTGGGATATAATTGCATTGTCTGTGTATTGGTTTTTCTATAAATACGAACTCTTCTCCTCCATTCTTCATTGCTGAGATTTTGTTAAGTATTGAATTGGGAGCTAAGTTATATATTAGTGATAACATTCTAAGAAGTTGAGAGAGTTCATCTTAGCTAGCTTAATTTACATAACAGAGGTACAATCATCTTTCCATGGTCTTCATTCTTGTTCTTCATTTTTGATTTCTGTCCATATTCCAATTCTTGATTATGGATGCAAAACATTCCAAATGGATTATAGAAAGCTTGTTTAGTTGTTATAATAGACTTATAAGCATATTGAAAAACAATGTGGTTATTTTCGTGAGGAAATTTTTGTGAATTGGGTTGATATTTTCCGAAGCAGGAGCTTCCAGCCCTGTACAGGTAACGGCGCAGCTGCGCCCTGGTTATACTGGGGTGCTGCGCAGCTGCGCCAATGCTGGACTTGTGTTTTGCTGGCCAAGGCGCTGCACAGCTGCGCCAGTTTTGAACTGGGAGGCTGCGCAGCTACGCCGGCCACTGGTTTCAGATTCTACTTTTGATCCAGACTGTTACATGCTAACTTATGAAAACACTTTAGAACAAGTTTGAGAACATAAGTAGCATACCTATAGGAGTACATGGAGATAACGCAAACATGTTTTACTATGTTGCATGCATGATTGGTGAAGACTTATAGTGTTGAAGCAAACTTAGAGTTTATAAATGAACTTTGATATATGTACATGCCATGTTGATATTCTGATCTTGCGGAAGTGTTAACATGACTTGACTACATACGATAAGAGCTTTGAAGTTGCCTTGTATGTGTTAAATTGCGTTGTTCAAGTTTAAAATGGTTTCAAAAGCAAACTTGGATATGTTTTCGAACCAAGTGCATTAAGTATGAGTAGTTAAGTTCTTAAAATAAAAAATGACATGTTTACATTCATTATGTCTCTAAGCATGACTCTTTTATGTTTGATATAACGGTAGTAAACCAAGCATGCTTATAGCATGTTTTCAAGATAATAACAATGCTAGCTACATATATGCGATACGAATACTCATAAGCATGCCTAATACAAGTTATATGAATATCTTATGTGTTTAAAAAGCGAGCATGTTAGACCTTATGAGTTCGTGTCCTTGAATGGCTTTAAGTATTAACTTAAGAACCAATACCATGCATGATTGGATTTGGAAAAGTTATACAAACATAAAAGTATTCTTTAAAATGTGTACATGCTACGTGATATTATATGATGTTACTTGAACCCGATTTTGATGGTTAACTTAGGAGAATGCCATAACTTGCTAAAATGAAATATATTTAGTATTGATTGTAGTCTTATGTGATATTATTAATATGTGAGTATGTTTGCTAATTGTGATAGTCTCACATGATAGTAATGATGTATGATTATGATCAACTTGAGAAAAGAGGAAGTTAAGGATAGAAGTTATATTCTATATAACTGTGTAGCTAGGTTAAAACTTAGCTTATGTGTTGATCGTATATTCGAAGATAAAATGTGAAGTTAAATTATATGACTAATGAATATCATATATATACGTAATTGTATTACGATAGGAATCCAAAGTATTGGCTAGCTTTACGTGAGTAAACTACGCATAAGGCAAGTATCCTAAACCCTTGCATTATTTTATTCAACGGATATCGTAAGCGAGTATCTAAATCTTATCTCTTTGGATACAAGTATTCTATCTTTGTATATTGCGAACTAGTTTCTTACTTAATCGTTTGATTGAATTAGCATACATGAACTCTTATTTCATTAAAGCTATTATTCATGTTGAACTTAGTATTGTTCTTGAATATTGTGAAAGTGTCTATGCCATTTGATTCGGCTAGACTTATATTATTGAAAAGCGACCCAAACTAATTGATTGGTGCGGGATCTTGTATTTGACTGAGAAGAACAACCTTCTTTGAAGGGAATATATAATTTTCGGAGAACCGACGTGCACACTTGAGTATGATTGATTGTTATGCATAACGATGGTGCTTTAGGCTGATGCTTTAGGCTGATCACCTGTTGTACCTGTTTTTTTTGGATTTTCAGTTTATTACTGTTAATTCTAGTAGAAGTTCATAGTCCTTAGCGACTGCTCAGTATTCAGTTATCTTGAATTGATTTGTTATTGAATCACATTGATATTATTCTGTCCTTAGCGATTATTATTGAAAACTGTTGATATTCTTGTTATCCTTGAACTATCAAACTTTGTTATACCCTTTCAAAAATTAAGGATTATATCACTTACCCTTATTGTATATTACTTGCTGGGCAATTTGTGCTCATTCTTGCTTTCCCTAAAATATTTCAGTTAAGGCAGAGCAGGGCGAACCTTCTGGCGTTGATAAGGGCAAGGGCAAGGCTACCAACTAGCTTGTCTCTTTTATGTTTTTAAATATTTTATTGTTGTATTAAGATGATGTAGTAAGACTGGTTTTGATTATGTTTAAGCTTAAGTTAGGTTATGTAATAAGTCGTTAATTGATATTATTATGTAATCTATTAAGTACTGTAGGTTGCGAGACTTGGGAGAATAATTATAATAAATCATTGTAAATTATTCTAGAATAGATTTTCCGCTGTGATGTGTGTTATTTAGTTATTATTATTGTGATGTATTACCATGAGCACGTGATGAACCGAATTCGAGAGACCAAGTGGCGGTCCTGGAATTTGGGGGCGTCACAGAAAGGATCTACGGCAGGACCAAGTTCCACATCAAAAGAAGAGGGAGAATTCCTGAAAGAAATCAAGGCGACATCAGCTATCCCTCTACAAAAAAAAAGATCCTAAACCGAGTACTTAACTCGGGAAGAACAGATGCCCAATGATAAAAAGATCTAGCGAAGGAAATCTGCATCATCAAACATATCAAACTACGCCAAGTCCTCACAATTCGAGGCCTTTACACTGAAGTTCAAATCTAGGCAATGAAAGAACGGGCTACATCCTCCAGGACGTCAGCATCACCCGGGTCATCAGCCAAGCCAGAGCTAAACCAGCAGGGTCGCAAGTAAAGAGCTGGCCCCTTTTCACACTCAATGATCAGCCATTGGCACAACCCCAACAAAGCATCGGGGAATGATCCAGGGACAAAGACAGTATATCAAATTCGATCCCCAATATCGGTCCTTTAAGCCAAATTCGATCCCCAATATCGGTCCTTTAACACAAATTCGATCCCCAATATCGGTCCTTTAAGCCAAATCCGATCCCCAATATCGGTCCTTTAACCCAAATCTGATCCCCAATATCGGTCCTTTAAGCCAAAACTGATTCCCAATATCGGTCCTTTAACCCAAATCCGGTCCTAAATATCGATAAATCAAATCATAGCAACCCCGATCTCCAATCGGGCCGTCAGACCAACTCCGATCTATGCCTGAAAAGAAACTCCTAATCACCTTAGAAAGGGTGAGGTATGATTCTACATCAATTCAATTAAGCATATGCATCAACCTAGGACAAATTAAGATCATCTTATCCTGTCTGGTCTGCACATGTGCAACAAGCGCTACATCAGCGCACATCTCCATCAAAACATTAGGCATACATACCCAATAGAGTTAAAAATGCATACACATTTAACACACAAACTCGATGAAAAAGTCTGCTACCGTTCGAGTAGGCATCGAGACAATCCAATGATCAACTATTGTCCCTACCATCAAGGTAGGCACTGTTGGAAACTACCAATGTAAGTTATCATCAGGATAGGCATCGGGAGCACCAACTGAGGTAACTCGGCAAAAGAGATATATCCCCATCAGGGGAGCCTTCAGAAATGTACAATGGCATCAGCCAAGAGAAAATCTGCCCCCTGATAAGTATTGACAGATTGGGGAAACCATTGGCCTTAAAACAAAGATAACAGCAAGGGCCATCACAGACGACGTCATCCCCAGCAGAAATCTGGGAAACATTTCAGTTTATCATCATCAAACAAGCATCAGCAACAACAATGGAAATCAGACCGTTGGAGTAAACACCAGCAAAAACATCAGCAGCACTATTGAAAGTCAACCGTTGAAATCAGCCCCAACACATGCACTGGTAAAGGTAATGCGATGCGATGCGATATGTGATTTGCAAAAATGTGTTAACATTCATTGCATTGCGATTTGCATCATTAATATCTTGTCATATTTCAAGTGTCTCGCAATCTTTATCCTATTCATTCCATTGCATTACATAAACATGATAAAGAGGGGCATCTGTAGACACTCAAAATTTTACTTGCCCCAATACTAACACTGTAGGAGGGCAAAACCGTCAATCAAGCCAACCCCGGTCCAGACACCAGACATTCAATCTAAATGCCGGTCCTTCAGCCTAAATTTGATCCCCAATATCGGTAAACCTAAATTCGATACCCAATGTCGGTCAACTCCAGTCAAATCCGATCACCAATATTGGTACTCCAGCCAACTCCTATAGTTAATCGAACTGTCAATCCAGCTCCGATAGTCAATCGGATAGTCAATCCAGCTTCGATAGTCAATCGAACCATTAATCAAGCTCCAATAGTCAATCGGACCATCATCCAATTTCGATCGTCAATCGGACCGTCAGATCATCCCCGATCTCAATATTGGGACATCAGCTAAAACTCAATCACTGATATAGGGATAACCACAGCTCTAATCAACCATATCGAGATGTCAACGCAGTCCTGGCAGTAACCCGGGAGGTACAAATCAGCCCCGGCAGCAACCCGAAAAGTACAGGTCAGCCCCGGCATCAGTCCGGGAAGTAAGGTCGACTTCAGATATAAACTTGAAGCGTCACAACAGTTCTAGAAGAAAACTTGGAATGACCATGTCTGTCACAAAGGCAACACTGTGAACAAACAAACTTGAATGGGATGCAAGTCTTGGAAACAGCTCCCAAAAGTCAACCAGAGGTCATGCCAACACCAAGGGCAACCCCGGGAGGGGCAAAATGGTCATTTTACCAACTCTCAGCTGATTCATTCAAACTCAAGCTAAATTGATGCCGCCAAGTTTAGAAAGAACCACAACGATGATCTCGGGTGAAAACAGCACCAGACGGCTCGACGGATAAACTGCGGGGAAACGAAGACCCGGTCATGAACCCAACTTTGGGGACTTAAAAAGGGTTTAAAACTAATGTCATTGTGACACTCTCAGCGAGGGCTTTCTGAAAAGCTATAGCACGCCTCAAACAGACGCTTCGATCAAAAGTTATGAAGATGCAAACCTGACATTGCATCGCCCGACGTGCACGTACTTCGACATAACAAAGCTAGGTATGTGGGCCCCACCTTGGGGATCCGCACCTCTACCTGCGGCAGAAGTAGGTAGAGCTATGGCTCCCTGGTCTATAAATAGAGGTGGACCCCCCTTCATTTTCAACATTTCTGAAACGCAGCGAAGCTCTGCTAGTTCGATTTTTTGACTTTTACACCTCTTCCAAACCCAAATACTTTCACTCTAACACGTAGATATACCCATATACTACCACATATTAGAAAATAACCGGTATATTTGGACGTATAGAGCCTACGATTTGGCAAAAAGCCCGTGTAGCAGTCCATTGTAACTATTTTCACGATCAGAAAGTGAATATTACTTCTTCGTACTTTTATCCACTTGCACGTTAAGTTTCGTTTTCTAAAAATGCCCGGAACTTAGTTTTGTGGCCATTTTCGTCAAAATTTGGTATATTTTTTGTACATAAACTCAATTTCTGGCATTTCTAAAACTCGGATTGACGATCCGTCAGCGCCAGCAGCTTCAATGCACTAGCACACACGTTCTGGCGATTTCGCCGGACTGGGTTATCTTCCCAGTCCAAGTTTAGCCCTTTTTGTATATATTTAACTGTTTATGTACTAACATTTCAATTCTGTCAAGCCCGGATTTCAAATCTGAGGTAGTTTACAGCTTTTAAATATATTTACGCATATATAAGCGACTTTCACCATCTCTAGTTATCTCATTAGACTTGGTTGACTACGTTTCTGTCAATATATATACATATTTATATATTTTCAGTCTGGCCTGGATCATTTCGTGGCCATTTTACTGCTTTTACACATTTCGCCATACTGGGTGCTCTTCCCAGTCACTGGTTGACTACTTTTATGTCAATTTTAATTCCGGTACGGGCACCGGCGTGAAAATCCATTGCCCTTCTTACTGCTTTTCTATATATATATATTTCATTTCTGTCCAGCCTGGTTAATTTTGTGGCTTTTATACAGTTTTTATAAATATATATATATATATATATTTCAATTCCAGTCCGGGCATGCGAGTGAAAACCCATCTCTCTTTTACAGCTGTTATATATATATATATATATATTGTTTTACTCAATTTATTCAATTGTTGCATTTAATATTCATTTGTATATGAATCTGAACTGACATATCTACAGGCGGACTAGATTTATCCAAATCTCGCCAATTCTAGCTTTCAACGGTTCAAACAGGTCCCGACAGAACCTGGAAGCTATAATGGCTGAGATTTCTTTAAATTTAGTTATTTTTATAGTTTCAGCTTTGAAAGCAAACTCGCGTCCCTTAGATCTCTATCTAATGGGAACGAGACTGAATGAATCCTCAGTTCTAGCAATTTTGGGATATTTATCTATTTCTTTACAAATTTAAACTGTGCAGGTTTATTGGCTACTCATATGTGAGCCTAGGAATCGTGGGATTCACGATCAAATAGATCGGGATCTGATTCCCATGATGGACAAACTCCAGTTTACAAATGTACCCTGTCAGTTTTTTTGTAGAGATGTACATGTAAGTAGACCTTAAAACGGTTATCCGAATTTAAGGTCTCAATATAATTAAAAAATGTCAATTGTCGTGTCAGCGTCCCTCCGATGGTTTTCATACCCATGAGGAGACCGATACTTGTATATTTCTGTGGTCGATGATGCTTCGCAGCCCGACAAATCACCATTCATATACAGCCTTAAGGCTATAAAGTTAAAATTAAAAGTAGCGATACGCTTCAATTCCTATGTCTGCGTAAGGGTTTGATAAACAGCTTTCAAAACATCAATGTCAATTTAATTCAAAAGAAAATCTTTTGCAAACCTAATCAAAAATGCTTTTCCAAATCAAATCAAAGACTAATTTTCAAATCAAATCAAACCCTTCGTATATAGGTTCAATGAAGCCTGTTAAAGCTTTCAATCAATTAAAACTATAGGCCTAATTTTCAAATAGCATTCACTCACGCATTCACAGTTTTAAGGGAAATATTGAAAAGATGCGGTACCGTGTTTACACGTGAGTCGTGGGGTGCCTAACACCTTCCCCACACTTAACCAAGCCCCCAAACTCAAAACTCTGATTTCAAAGATCAAGTTTCGACAGTGTCCAGCAATTGGGTCTCTTTTCAAATCAAACTCAGTTGAGTTGGTACAACCATTTTCTAATCTACCAACTGGGGACTCTAAACGTTCAAATCGTCAATATAAACACATGTTGGCCTCTTTCCTAAAAAAACCCTTCAAAACCTTTTCCTAAATAAAAAGAGTGGGGGTAGAGAGAACTTAGGAAGATCGATTTGAGGAAACCCGGGTTATAAACCGACCCGCGGGGTTCTTAAATTTTCCAACGTCGACAAATAGAAATAAGTAAGACACCCTAATTAACTAATCCACTATATCTCTATGTGAATTACAATTACAAAGGATTTAAAGCACAAGTTCTCTATAAGATTACATATGGTGTAAAGGTATATCTCTATCCTAAACACGAATAATGAATTCCATCTACGAAGAAATCACAAACATATGCTATTATGATCAGATCTAAATCTATACTCCTCTCTCGATTTCATATAGATTATCATGGTAATTGATAATTAGACAATTAAGCAGTTAAGCCCAAATCACAATGGACAACCTCAACAATAGATCAAAACAATTGATAGAGAAGCATATTAAAATAAACTACACAATAAGATCCATTGTAATCTTAAACAAAGAATTAGTTCATTGTCATTGAATTAAAACTAAGAATCCACAATTGAATAAACATTAAAAGATAAGAATAAGATTAAGAAAAAGGATTGAATCTGTTGCCGGCAAATTCTTGCTCTGTCTCGCTCTTGATCTTGATCTCTAATGGACTCCAAGTGCTTCAATCTCTCAATCCCCTTTCAACTAGGATTTATTATTTTATTGAAAACTAAATTAAAACTAATCTAATAGAATCGTCAAACTAAGCTATCTCTAATATATATATATATATATATATATATATATATATATATATATACTGCCTAAGCTAATGGACTGTCCCCCCAAGCTGCTCTCGTGACACTGTGACGCCCCCAAATCCGTGACTGCCACTTGGTCTCTTGAATTCAATTCGTCACGTGCTCATGGTAATACATCACGATAATAATAACTAAAAATCACACAATCACAGCGGAAAATCTAATCTAGAATAATTTACAATGATTTATTATAATTATTCCCCCAAGTCTCGCAACCTACAGTACTTAATAGATTACATAATAATATCAATTAACGACTTATTACATAACCTAACTTAAGCTTAAATATAATCAAATCCAGTCTTACTACATCATCTTAATACAACATTAAAATATTTAAAAACATAAAAGAGACAAGCTAATTGGTAGCCTTGCCCTTGCCCTTATCAACGCTCGAAGGTTCGTCCTGCTCTGCCTTAACTGAAATGTTTTCGGGAAAGCAAGAATGAACACAAATTGCTCAGCAAGTAATATACAATAAGGGTTTGTAATATAATTCTCAATTCTCGAAAAGGGTATAGCAAGGTTTGATAGTTCAAGGATAACAAGAATATCAACAGTTTTCAATAACCGTCGCTAAGGACAGAATAATATCAATGTGATTCAATAATAAATTAATTCAAGATTTCAAGATAATTGAATACTGAGCAGTCATTAAGGACCATGAACTTCTACTAGAATTAACAGTAATAAACTAAAAATCCAACAAAAACAGGTACAACAAGTGATCAGCCTAAAGTACCATTGTTATGCATAACAATCAATCATAATCAAGTGCGCGCGTCGGTTCTCCGACAGTTATATTTTGTTTTTCTCAGTCAAATACAAGATCCTGTGCCAATCAATTGGTTTTGGGTCGCTTTTCAATAATATAAGTCTAGCCGAATCAAATGGCATAGACACTTTCACAATATTCAAGAACAATACCAAGTTCAACATGAATAATAGCTTTAATGAAATAAAAGTTCAAGTATGCTAATTCAATTCAAACGATTAAGTAAAGAAACTAGTTCGCAATATACAAGGATAGAATACTTGCATAAAGTAAATGCGTCGATTAGGATACTTGCACCGTAAAAGAGTGTAAGTTAGAAAATTTGCTTTAAGCGTAGTTTATCCCTGTAATTTAATCAACACTTTTTGAATCCTATCGTAATATAGTTACGTATATATATGATATTCATTTGTCATATAATTAAACTTCACATTTTGTCTTTCAATTTATGATCAACACATAAGCTAAGTTTTAACCTAGCTACACAATTATATAGAATATAATTTCTATCCTTAACTTCTTCTTTTCTCAAGTTGATCATATTCATACATCATTACTATCATGTGAAACTACCACAATTAGCAAACATACTCACATATTATTAATATCACGTAAGACCATAATCAATACTAAATATATTTCATTTTAGCAAGTTATGGCATTCCCAAAAGTTAACCATCAAAATCGGATTCACATATATCACATAGTATATATACATGTTAAAGAGTCTTTTTTATATTCGTTCAACCCTTTCACAACTAATTTACAGGATATAGGCTCTATGTTAATACTTTTGACGACTTACGGTCATTCAAGGTTATGACGTTACGAAATCTAGCATGCTCACCTTGTAAACACATAAGGTGTTCGTATACTTATATTTAGCATGTTCATGAGTATTTATATCGTATACATGCAACTATCAGCGCCATTAGTTTGAAAACATACTTCGTTTATGCAAATTTTGAATCACGACAACTAATCATGGTATATATATATGCATGATACGTGAGTGAGTCTAAGAATACTATCACATATGTCCATAAATATCAGAATATGAAACTTACAATAACATGTTAAGGTTCACAATCAAAGCTTATATTTTTGTTAGAAATGTTCAATAGTGAGGTCTAACATGCTCTTGTCATACTATGAACCATATATACATAAGTTAATGTCTTTTATGCATTTCTGAACCATAATAACATGTTCAAAGTCCGAATATAATTATAGCACATCTAAATCCCCTTTTCATAATCTCTAAGTTCACTTAGCGAGGTTCACATGATCACATTTCGCTACGGAGCTTATATACACGAGTTAACATGTATCTCATGTGTTTCTAGGTCATACTAATGTGCCTCAAAAATTAGAACATCAATGTGTTACACACATGTCAAAGTTTGTTTTCAAAACATTGATTTTCGTTAGGAAAGTGCACTAGTTAGGTTCACATGTTCATGTTACCTTATGAAACATGTACACACCTATTAACATGCTATTCATGCCTTCCTAGATCATACTAGTATGCTTCGCACTGTCAGAATACCGACATAAGTCATATATGTTTAAAGTTTGTTTAAGAAACTTGAGATTTATTTCAACGCTATTAGTCATTCCATTAATCTTGCATGACATTATAGCAACACACGTGCACATCATGTTAATATACTAATGTATAGGTAATACTCATGCTAACATGTTTATTTAAATCAATGCAAGAAACTATCACGTAGCAGAAAGCAGAATCTGCAGCAGGCTGCTGGCGCAGCTGCCCAGTACAAAACTGGCGCAGCTGCGCCGGCTTGCAGCCAGCGGCAGACTGTTCCAGCCTCGGTAGATTTCTAGGCCAATTCCCAAATTTCACCACATTTTCGTTCCTACTCAACTACATTTCTATTTAAACATGCTTATTAGGCTATATAGCAACTAAGAAACATGTCCAAATTAACTTTAGCATAAATGGCAACTATAATCAACAATTGAAATCCTTGACAGAAAATAAGAAATAAAGAACAAGAGGTGTTATACCTCTGCTAATAAGGATTGAGCTTGCTGCAAATTGAATTCTCAACTTCTCAAAATACTACACTGATGTATATATATTAGCTCTCAACTTATCAAACTCAAGCAAAATCTCAGCAAGATGAAATGTGAAGGAGAAGGGGCCATATAAATAGCAAAGCCAAGACCCAGACAATGTATATGTACAACAAATTAAACCAACGAGATTTGTGAATTGCATGGGGGTTAAAGAGTAGTAGGTAAATGGTAGTTGGATTCATCAGGAATCCCACTCCCTCCATTATCATGAGCTATGCAATGCTGAGTTTGAGGAAGAAATAGGGAGTAGGCTAGCTTGAGTTGTTCACGTGTACAAGGATTGTGTTTGTCAATATGGGCCAAGCTTCTAAGTATCCAGCATTTTGCAACATGAAGTGTATTAACACTAAGGCCATATATACATATATCATACACTTAGGCTATTACATATATATTCATACTATATATTTAGATTATAATCAACATTATAATGTAAGTCACATGCTTAATATTTCAAGGTAGTAGATGTGATATGGCAATGTAACAAACATATCATCCATGTACATTTATTAATACCGGATATAATTTACTCGGATATAATCACATCACATTATCTCCTTTATTAAATTTTATTATTCCATTATATATATAAATAATCATCAATTATTATTTATATTCATGATACACTATTTTAATGTATACTTACATACATATTGTCACATAGGCTATTTTAATGTCACAACACATCTTGCCTTATTCAATGAATGAAGGAACTTTATTAATTATTTATATACTTAAACTATACACACATACTTATATTATACAAGTCCACTTAGATTATATAATATATACTTTTAAGTCACAATGTACTTTTAACATGGCAATGTGGTACAATTAATTTACACATATATAATCCATGTCATATTCTTTTACTTTATACTCACATAGGCATTATCATGTAACTCCTATAATTCAATATGCCTTACCATATAATAGTGTCATATTACACTTCACATAATACATAGTTAGCTAATATATGTTACACATTTAATTCGCATGCTTGCACATAGAATTACTCATCTTATTAATTAAATATTAATTAATAATATACATACATCCTTCATTAATCAATATAATTGTTAATCTCCATAACAATTTAATTAACCCTTATATGATTAATTATCACTTTAATATAAATCTTATTATATTTATAAACACGTTGCTCATTATTATTATTATATTTCTTGCAATAATAATAATCACATATTATTAATCAATCACAGTTAATATTCCACAATAATTAATTAATATTCTACGATAATAATTAATTAATATTCTACAATAACAATTAATATAGATTAATTGTTCGCTTAAATTAATATAATCATTCTTATATTACGTCACTGTGCCACACAAGGCTATCAACGAGTTTATCGCAAACTCCATCAATTTCTCAATTATTATAATTATTCAATTTAATATAATTGAATTAATCATTCTCATAACACAAAATCATTTATATTCTAATAAATTCTCATTTCTATTAATATATTTATTTAATAATATTAGAAAATTCTCGCGTATGTCATCCTCCTCCCTTATAAAAATTCCGTCCCGGAATTGGTACAAGGTTACACAAATAAATGGGGATAATCCCTCATTATCCTATCTTCTAACTCCCACGTTGCCTCCTCGACATCGTGGTTACGCCAAAGTACTTTTACAAAAGATATAATTTTATTTCTCAAAGTTTGTTCTTTCCTATCTAATATCTGGACAGGAATTTCTTCATACGCCAAGTTCTTCTCCACTTGAATGGGCTCGTAAGAAATCACGTGCTTGTAGTCAGCCTTGTATGGTCGCAACACAAAAATGTGAAACACGTTGTGGATGTGCTCCAGTTCGGGTGGTAACACAACTTTGTATGCCACTTCGCCCACTCGCTTCAGTATCTCGAACGGTCATATGAATCTTGGACTCAATTTTCCTTTCTTACCGAAATGGATCTTTTCCTTCCATGGAGATACCTTCAAGAAAACAAAACTGCCGACTTTATAGTCTCGGTCCTGCCGATGCAAATCTGCATACTTTTTCTGGCGGTCTTAAGCTGCTACTAATCTGGCTCTTATCACTGTCACCACGTCTGCAGTTTGTTGTACTAGCTCTGGTTCGAGTATTCTTCATTCTCCGACTTCGTCCCAACACAATGGCGTTCTTCACTTTCTCCCGTAAAGAGCTTCGTACTGTGGCATGCCGATACTCGCATGGTAACTATTATTATACGCAAATTCGACTAAGGGTAGGTGGTCGTCCCAATTTCCCTTAAAATCCATTACGCAAGTCCTAAGCATGTCCTCCAGTGTTTGTATTGTTCGCTCACTCTGTCCGTCTGCCTGAGGATGATAAGTCGTACTCAACCTCAACTGCGTTCCCATTCTCTCTTGCAAACTCTTCCAAAATTTGGACGTGAAGCGCAAATCTCGATCAAAGATAATAGATACCAGCACTCCATGTCGTGAGACAATCTCCTTTATGTATAGACCCGATAACTGATTCAAACTGTAACGGATCTTGATTGGTAGAAAATGTGAGGACTTCGTTAGTCGATCCACGATAACCCAAATAGCATCATAACCTTTCTGTGTAACTGGAAGTCCTACCACGAAGTCCATGGTAATATGCTCCCATTTCCACTATGGTATGTCTAACGGTTGTAGTAAACCACTCGGTCGTTGATGCTCTGCTTTAACACGTTGGCAAGTCAAACATCTACTGACGCACTCTGCTACTTCCTGTTTCAAATTGGGCCACCAAAAATGTTGCCTTAGATCTCGGTACATCTTCGTGCCTCCCGGATGAACGGAATATGTCGTATTGTGTGCCTCGTGCAAAATCTCTTCCCTCAACTCGGTTACCGCTGGTACCCACACTCTTCCTTAGAATCTTAAGATACCGTCTTTATCCATTCGAAATTTCTCTTTCTCATTTTCTGTGATCCTCTTTCAAATTTTCTCACACTCTTCATCCTTTTCCTGGGCTTCCTTTACTCTATCCAACAATGTCAGATGAGTTTCCACCACAAACAACCTTTCTTCAGACCTCTCGGGTCCCTTCACTTCTATTTCCAATTTCTCCATCTCTCTTATCAACTCTTCCTGAGTCGTCAAATTAAATAATTTCTCCCTTTCTTTCCTGCTCAGAGCGTCGGCAACCACGTTTGCCTTTCCCGGGTGATAAAGAATATCGCAGTCATAGTCTTTGATTAATTCTAACCACCTTCTCTGCCGCATGTTCAACTCCTTCTATGTGAAGATATATTTCAGACTTTTGTGGTCCGTGTATATCTCACATTTTTCCCTATACAAATAATGCCTCCATATCTTTAACGCAAAAACAACTGCCGCTAACTCTAAGTCGTGAGTAGGGTATCGTTTTTCGTAATCCTTCAATTATCGTGATGCATATGCAATGACCTTGTCGTGCTGCATAAGCACACAACCAAGTCCCTTGTGCGATGCATCACTATACACCACAAAATTTCCCGCATCATCTGGTAATGATAACACAGGTGCTTCGCTCAATCTCCTTTTTAGTTCTTGAAAACTTTCTTCTCATTTGTCGGTCCATACAAATTTTACCGTCTTTCTAGTCAAATTGGTCAACGGGGTTGCTATCTTAGAAAAATCTTGGATGAATCTTTGATAGTACCCGGCTAACCTAAAAAGCTTCTCACCTCCGTCGGTGTTCTCAGTTGTTCCCAATTACTTACTGCTTCTACCTTCGCATGGGAGAAGCTCTTCCCGTATCAGGCACTAATATCTTTTTAACGTCTAATTAGATCGGGTAATCTACAATGATTCCATTCTTATCCACCACGTGGCCTAAGAATTGAACCTTCTCCATCCAAAATTAGCACTTTGAAAATTTTGCATACATCTTCTCCTTCCTTAGTGCCTCCAAAACAATCTTTAGATGTTCGGCGTGTTCTTCCTCTGCCTTCGAGTAGATCAAAATGTCGTCGATAAAAACCACTACAAATTTATCCAAGTATGGCTTGAAAACTCGGTTCATCAAGTCCATAAATGCTGTCGGAGCATTAGTCAATCTAAATGACATTACCAAAAACTCGTAGTGTCCATAACGGGTTCGAAATGTAGTCTTTGGTATGTCCTCATCCCTCACTTTCAGTTGATGATATCCTGTTCGCAGGTCGATTTTTGAGAAACACTTTGCTCCCTTCAGTTGATCAAACAGGTCATCAATCCTCAGTAGCGGATATCGGTTCTTGAACGTTACTCTATTTAATTCTCGATAATCGATACAGAGCCTCATCGATCCGTCCTTCTTCTTAACGAATGGCACTGGTGCTCCCCAAGGAGACACACTCGGTCGAATGTAACCTTTATCTAATAATTCTTGCAATTGTATCATCAATTCCTTCATTTCTACTGGCGCCATATGATATGGAGCTTTTAAAATCGGTGCCATTCCCGGTGCTAAGTCTATTACGAATTCGATTTCTCTATCTGGTGGAAGACCAGGCAGATCATCCGGAAACACATCTTGAAATTCATTCACTACGGATATATCCTTAATTTCTACTCCCTTTTTTCGAGTATCAACAATGTAAGCTAAATAACCTACACATCATTTCCTTAACAATTTCTTGGCCTGCATCATCGTAACGTAACACGATTGCTTAAGCGATGAGCTACCATAAAACACTACCTTAGACTTATTCGGAGTCTGAAGGTTCACACACTTGTTCTGACAGTCAATAATAACAGCATGGTTATACAACCAATCCATCCCCAATATTACGTCAAATTCTCCCAGTCTAATAGGAATCAAGTCTATGCTCAGTTCATGTTCTCTAATGTTTGCGTCGATAAACGTATCCTACATGGATCACTTCCTTATTAGCAACTTCTATGATTAAAGGATTTTCTAATCGTTCTTGGGGTGTGCTAAGTTTACTAGCAAATTCTTCAGATATAAAAGAACAGGTGGCACCCGAATCAAATAATACATAAGCATTTATATCATTGATTGGGATTATACCTGACACCACATCCTTCGCAGCAACGGCGTCCTGGACGGTCATGTTAAAGGTTCTGGCGGTTGGGCAGTTGAATTGTGTCGGCCCGCTGATCATCAGCTTGTTGCCTCCTTGCTGATTGCTACCCCCGCCACTTCCCTTCTTTGGGCAATCCTTAATACGGTGCTCAGTTGAGCCGCAAGCAAAACACCCTTGGATCTTCTTTGGTTTTGGACAGTTGGGCGAGATGTGCCCTTCCTGTCCGCAGTTGTAGCAAGTGCCACGTTCCTTCCAGCACTCGCCCTGGTGATTCTTCCCAAACTTTGGGCATCCTTCAGCCCTCTTCTTGAAACCTTCACGAAAATTTCCTGATTGATTATTGTTGTTTTTGTTGTTATTCTCCCATTTTCTCTTTCCCAAGTTGCTTCCTCTGCTACTGCTTCCTCCCGTACGGTTCTCTCCTCCAGTATTCTTTCCTTTCTTCTCCTTGTTGTACAAGCTCAAAGCTTCACTTCCTCCCTCGATAATAATAGCCTTTTCCAGCAGTGTTGCAAAAGAATCGATCTGAAGAACTGACACCTTATTAAACAGCCACGGCTTCAACCCTTGTTCAAAGCGTCTAGCCTTTCTCTCTTCATCACCTACTTGGTGCTCCGCAAATCGCGCTAGTTCGTTAAACCTAGCCGCATATTGCGCCACCGTCATCTCACCTTATTTTAACTCTAGGAATTTCACCTCCATCCTATTCTTCATGTTTTTCTGGAAGTAATTCTCGAAAAACAGCGTCGTAAACTTATCCCAAGCTATTATCCCTTCTCCAGCTCTTTGTTGATTAGCCTCCCACCAGTAGTTCGCTTCTCCACTCATCATGTACGTGCCAAACACCGTCTTCTGATCTTCGCCTACGCGGGCTATAGTGAAAGCTTTTTCGATCTCCTTGATCCACGTTTGTGCGATGATTGGGTCGGTAGTTCCCTCGAACTCCGGGGGTCCTACACTCTTAAAGTCTTTGAAGGTTGTTACTGGCACAGTCTGAGGGTTTGGGCGAACGGGTTCATTGTTCCTTCCCCTTAATGCCTCTCCTAACAGGTCTACCAGTTTCTGGATCGGGTCAACTTGTTCCCTCTCGTTATTAACAGATTCTTCGGTGCAGTCAATCTACGTCTGGGCGACATTATCTGCATCACAAATTTTCATTTTATTATTATTCAAGTATATTACTTAAGTATTTCTTTTAATACTAAAAGAATAAATTTATAACATGTTTCTGAAATAAACTTCATTTATATTCATATGCTAAATCATTTCATTACATGATTATCCTAGCATACTGCTATAAATGTTATCACATATATCCCCTAATATCACAAAAGACGGGGAATATACTAACCTGCTACCATACTACCCCTCTAACAAAAGCTTACACGGGGTTTACATCCTTATCCCACATCTTACACAAAAGATTGGGATTACAACATAGTATGTACAACACATAAAGATAAATTCTACTAAACTACCACCAGATCATCTATGGAAATCTCATCACATCATTCCGCGCTCCACAACGCTCTTGTACTCTAACTGTGCTATATACGCAACCAGCTCTCGACTCAAAGTATGTAGAGTCTGTCCCTGTTCTGCCGGGTAGTGGTACACACCATCAATCACCCTCTCAAAAGCTGAACGAAACACATACCCCATCTTGTTCATCTTTCTCTTCTTGCACCTGACCTCGTCCTCTAGGTCGTCAGCTCTCTCATTGGCCGCTTCCCACTTCTCCTCGAAGTGTATCCTATCCATCACCTCCAACACTAGCTGAGTACGGAGTGCCTCTTTCTCAGTCTTCTCACTCAATTCTCGCTGTTCTACTTCTTCCAGCTTTCCTGCCAGATCCACGTTCCAAGCCACTAACCTGTGAAACAGAGTCCCCATCTGGATCCCTGCCTCCCTACGGTAGGCAATCTCCACCTCTAACTCCTGCATGGCCAGCTTCCTCTGGTGGTCCTCGTCCCTCAGTTTCTGGAACTCGGACTCTCTCTCTTGGGCCTCTGCCTCCAGCTCCTGGACCCTGTAGTCTAACTCTAGGATCCGCTCCTCATACTCTCCTAGCATCTGCTCCTATACAGTTGCCTCATCAAAGTCCTCTACTGGCTCATCCTCCATCGGCTCATCCTCCATCGGCTCCTCCTTTGGATCAGACTCTATCTCAATCTCGTCCTCGTCGTCAGACTCGAACGGTGCAACAGCCTGCACTGGTGTAGCCTCTAGAGGTGCCTCGTATACTACATGTATATCCCTGGGCTCCTCCTCTGCCACTCTACTAGGTACACCTGTGTCTGTTATCCTACAATCACAAACACAAGACAAACAAACAGCAACTCCATTAGAATGTTAAATAAAACATAAGTTCATTGTATAGAATGAAGTTACATTTCATAACACGCTAAGTCTCGCTCTAGGGAAAACTCTATGTGAGTTTTATCTCCTTTCCAACTTCTAAGTTCGCCTAAGTTATAGTCTAAGGACACTCGTTCCTAAGGTTTATAACTACAGCTTTGATACCAACCTGTGACGCCCCCAAATCCATGACCGCCACTTGGTCTCTTGAATTCGGTTCGTCACGTGCTCATGGTAATACATCACGATAATAATAACTAAAAATCACACAATCACAGCGGAAAATCTAATCTAGAATAATTTACAATGATTTATTATAATTATTCCCCCAAGTCTCGCAACCTACAGTATTTAATAGATTACATAATAATATCAATTAACGACTTATTACATAACCTAACTTAAGCTTAAATATAATCAAATCCAGTCTTACTACATCATCTTAATACAACATTAAAATATTTAAAAACATAAAAGAGATAAGCTAATTGGTAGCCTTGCCCTTGCCCTAATCAACGCTCGAAGGTTCGCCCTGCTCTGCCTTAATTGAAATGTTTTCGGGAAAGCAAGAATGAGCACAAATTGCTCAGCAAGTAATATACAATAAGGGTTTGTAATATAATTCTCAATTCTCAAAAAGGGTATAGCAAGGTTTGATAGTTCAAGGATAACAAGAATATCAACAGTTTTCAATAACCGTCGCTAAGGACAGAATAATATCAATGTGATTCAATAATAAATTAATTCAAGATTTCAAGATAACTGAATACTGAGCAGTCATTAAGGACCATGAACTTCTACTAGAATTAACAGTAATAAACTGAAAATCCAAAAAAAACAGGTACATCAGGTGATCAGCCTAAAGTACCATCGTTATGCATAACAATCAATCATACTCAAGTGCGCGCGTCGGTTCTCCGAAAGTTATATTTTGTTTTTCTCAGTCAAATACAAGATCCCGCACCAATCAATTGGTTTTGGGTCGCTTTTCAATAATATAAGTGTGACACCCCCAAATCCAGGTACTTCGTTTCCACATGATTTGGTGTTCACTTTCTAATATAACATACGTCTACCCAATGAATAATGCAAAATAAGCTACCACTTAAATTAAAATAAATAAATCTCCCTTACAACAAGGGTTACAACCTTTTTAAAATAATCCCAGGTTACTCTAAACCTGACATGAAATAATAAAGTGCGAAAACATAACATTCTTGTCTCATTAGACCTCTATCTGGTCCTACGAACTCACTGGAAAGTACATCTCGTAGAACATTTCCTTGAAACGTTCCCACGTGATGACTTCCTCCCCCTCTCGGGTCTTGTTAGCCTGCCACCAAAAGCTAGCATCCGACTTCAACATGAAAGCCACGATGCTGTCTTCTGGTCTTCACCTACTCTGGCTACTTCAAATAACTTGTCTATTTCCATAACCCATGTCTGAGCTTCGATAGGGTTAGTCGATCCTTTGAACTCAGGCGGTCCTACTGCCTTGAATTCCTTGAACGTAGTACCCTGCACTTGCGGCTGATTCGCAACAGCTCCTGTCAACAGGTTCACCAACTGCTGAACCGAGTTGGGATTCGTCCCATCGTTATTGTTGTTGTTCGTCGAACCCTCGGGGTTTTGACGCGTTACTCTTCTTCTAGGAGGCATTTTCTGTTAAGAAAGTATTATTATTAGACCCTTTATTCAATTATTAAGTACTCCAGTTCATACTTAAACGTTCTAGACAATTCAGTTCACATAGAACACCAAGCACGTCAATAAACTTCTTTTATTCATTAGTCGTAGTTTAAAAACATCAATCAGATAGTATTTCTGCCATTTACATCATCCTTCCTGAACTGGAAAAGTTGCAGGATTATATTATTAACTATCCCATTCTTATTTCAAATTATGGGATTTACTTTATTTACTATAAAAAGCAACACATAAACAAAACTCTACTACTGCTACTGCCACTGCCTAGGCATATTAATACGTCTCACAGCCTCTCTGCGTTCCTCTTCCATTACCCAAAATGTCGTTCTTTGGTCCGCCACATACCACGGTAACCCTTGGAACTGAGCTGGGTAGTAGAAAATACGGTCTTGAGCTCTCTCTATCGCTGTATGAAAAGCATATTCCTTTTCCCTCAGCTTGGCTCTCTTGGCTTCAGCTTCACCTTCGGCTCGATCGGCTCGTTGATTAGCCCTCAAGCTTGACTCTTCAGCTCTGGCACGCTTCCTCGACTCCTCCTGGATGTCTTGCTTTAGCTTTGCCAGTTCAAATCGAGCAGCATCCCTTTCAACCTCCATATGTATCAGGTTCCACTGTGCATCTCCTAGGTCACTTCCCATTTCCTCGATCATCTCGTCTCGCTGCTGGATAGTCTCCTCGAGATCTCCTACTCGTCCATGAAGCTCCACATTGCTATCGTAGACTGCCTCGTACATCTCAGCACTAGTAGAGTGAGGTGGGAATTACTCTTCGGGATCCTCTTCCTCCTCTTCAGACTCGTCCTCGTCCTCATCCCCTAGAATAGGTGTCAGCTCACGCTCCCGACCGGCTACAGTGATCACTGGAGATGGCTCCCTCCTAACCAGCTGCTCCCAAACAACATGTATGTCACGGGGCACTTCCTCTCTAGGCACCTGAGGTACACCCTTTCTAGCCTGACTAGGTTCTCCAACGTTCAACATCCTGACAAAAGAATTTTAAAGTTCATTATTACGTGATAACGAATCGTCACTCTTCGAATGCTAAAGTGTAAACACATAGGCACATAAGGTAGTTTATTATCTTTACCTAGCATCACTATCTTTTTGATATTACCATAAGGCTACTACCTAAGGTTTTTCCCCACCTAAGGTTTCATAACCTATAGCTTTGATACCAACTTGTGACACCCCCAAATCCGGATACTTCCTTTCCACATGATTTGGTGTTCAGTTTCTAATATAACATACGTCTACCCAATGAATAATGCAAAATAAGCTACCACTTAAATTAAAATAAATAAATCTCCCTTACAACAAGGGTTACAACCTTTTTAAAATAATCTCGGGTTACTCTAAACCTGACATGAAATAATAAAGTGAGAAAACATAACATTCCTGTCTCATTACAATCATTTCAAAATAATTAAAACAAGTCTTTACTTGCTTTTCTTTCCTTTGCCCTTACTTGTAGACGGAGCATCAGCATTATTAACCTTTACTGAAATTGTTATTTAATGCAAGAGTGAGCAAACCACAGCTCACTGGAGTTTAACAATAATATAGACATGAAAAGATATATTTAAAAGAATCTGAACAACTTAGCTTGCTTCAATAATAAAGAATTGAATAATAATTCTCTATCAACATTAAAATTCGAATATAGAATTTATCTGAGGGTCATAAGACCTTTGAACTCTTCTTGTCCTAGGTTATAAATATTTCTATTTAAACCTTTAACAGTCAATAAGACTATGGACCTTAACTCGTACGTAGGGGGATCAACCTTTTGTACCATGTATTGTGCACAAACATCTTAACGCTATACGTAGTAAGCTCCCCTAGTAAATAGGGTTGTTCAACTCAGTAATTTGAATTCGAATCCGCACCAAAGAAAGTTTGGTTTGAATAATCTTACAAAGGTAATTTAGAATTCACGTTCATCAACTAAGGATTAGTTGAATCGACTTTCAATAATTCATAAATAAAAGAGTTATGAATTAACATATGCTTTAGAAGTAAACTTAAAGCATTTAAAATAATAAACTAGATCTTACTTGAACAATAAGTTAAGATCATTTTAATTAAATAAACAATTGTCCAATACAGAAATGGAAATGACATTCTCAACAATGAATATATGGATTCAAAGAAATTGTATAGAATTAACAAGTTTAGGGTTAGAAAACTTGCATAGAATTAACGAGTTTAAGGTTTAGAAGACTTGCCTTAAGCGCAAGCTACTTAACACAATTCACGTACTTTAATACTTTCTACACATATAGATTAAGTCACAAAAACATAAATTAGTTAACACATAACTAATTCACATAAGTGGTTAACCCTAATGGTTAACTCACTCTAATTAAATAAATAATAAAAATCAACTATCACATAGTTAATTACATCACACACATGCTCACATAATTATATTAATTATATATTTAGCTAAATTATAATTAAATAATTATAATTCAAACAATTAATTAAATTATAATTATTAAATTATAATTACCTTTTAAATTATAAACAAGTTATAATTTATAATCAATTAAACTATATCATGCATTATAATTACACAAATTATAATTAATCATGCAATTATCAATTTATAATCCATAATTAAACATGCATTTATTAAATTATAATTACATAAATTATAATTTAAATTAACATCTAATTGATTAAAATAAATCAACTTCTATACCTTATAATGTCATAAAATTATAATTTAAATTAAACATTTACTCTTAATTATAATTAATCAAATTATAATTAAGTAACTTATTTTACAAATAAATAATTATAGTTTATTACTTAAATACTATACTAAGTTTCCAAAACTTCATTTTTCTCAAATTATAACACATGTTATAGTAGCTAGATACATGCTCATTGTCATAGAATAATTAAACTAAGCATAGAAATAATACTGCACAAAAACTAAAGTCACTGCCTCTGAACAGAGCATGGCACAGCTGCACAGCCAGCTGCCTTGAAACCGGCGCAGCTGCGTAGAGAAGGAAATCTAGGATAGGCCAGTGGCGCAGCTGCGCTGCTCCTGGCCTTGCTGCCGGCGTAGCTGCACGGCAGCTCGGCCAGACGCAAACAGCCACGACTCTCTGCTTTACCGAACAACCCATACAAGCCAATAAACAGAAAATTACAGTAACGTAGCCACTGTAACTCCATACATAAGCAATAATACATAACACAACATGTTTCTACAACATAATAACCATCTAAATAATGATAATCACAGGTTTTAAAATCCAATTTAGCCATTTTCATGAAAACTCATATTTTCTCAAAAATAATCTACTGTAACTATTTTTCTTCATCAATTTGAACTTATATACATGCATTATACATGAAGTTAAAGATAGTATCAAGTAATTACTTAATAAGCATATTAACATATACCAATTTCATCAATTTCTCAATTAAAATTCACCAAACTCATGAAATTCCATATGAACTCATATAAACATGAATTTTCTGTTAAAATATATTTCTACAGTAATTTAATTTCAAAAAATCATTGATAACCATATAATTCACCATGAACAACACCACCTATATATATATCATCCATGTTTATGCTATTACATGAAAACTCAATTTTCACAGAGAATAAAACATGAAACTTAAACCGAGTTTTGAAAATATGAAAGTAGAGATTATGGATTACCTTTCGGTGATAGGAGAAGGAACAAAGATTAACTCTAGTTTTCACAAGCTTCTTCTTCTTCTCTTCTTCTCCAACTCTTCTCTGCTTTCTCTTTTTCCTCTACTCTTTTCTTTCTTCTTAGCTCTTAGTTTAGACTTAGGATTAATCTAACGTAGTATAGAACTAACGTAATATAATATAATACGCGTACTAACTAATACTAATTAGCCTAATTAATTTAGCAGTTATATAAGTTTCAAAATTCAAAAAGCCTTAAGGCTTTGTTTGGACAAAATAACATTATTTTTAAAAACAGATTATTATTACTAAGGCCATGTTTGGTAAAATAGATTTAAAACAAATGCAAAGCTTTGTTTATTTAAACTCATTTAAAATCCTTTTTCTTTTATTTTAACAAATCATTTTAACACATACTTAAATATCACATTTTAATTAATTAAATATTAATCATCTAATTTAATCAATTAAAATCTAACATCAATTAATCACATAAAATTACCACATAATTATAACTACTCGCTAATTATAATCCATGTAACAGTTCATCACATAATTCCTCTAATTCAATTATCTCAATTAAATTAGAACTATAATATAAAACTAATATACATTAATTAAATAAATATTACACATTCATTTAATTAATATATAACACTTCATTAAATCACTCCAAAAATCACATAATTTATTTATTTAACTCAATAAATAAATCACATAAAATATTTATTTAACTCAATATTTAAAATTAAATATAAAATCTCAATCGTTACAATAAGTCTAGCTGAATCAAATGGCATAGACACTTTCACAATATTCAAGAACAATACCAAGTTCAACATGAATAATAGCTTTAATGAAATAAAAGTTCAAGTATGCTAATTCAATTCAAACGATTAAGTAAAGAAACTAGTTCGCAATATACAAGGATAGAATACTTGCATAAAGTAAATGCGTCGGTTAGGATACTTGCACCGTAAAAGAGTGTAAGTTAGGAAACTTGCCTTAAGCGTAGTTTATCCCCGTAATTTTATTAACACTTTTCGATTCCTATCGTAATATAGTTACATATATATATGATATTCATTTGTCATATAATTAAACTTCACATTTTGTCTTCGAATATACGATCAACACATAAGCTAAGTTTTAACCTAGCTACACAGTTATATAGAATATAATTTCTATCCTTAACTTATTCTTTTCTCAAGTTGATCATATTCATACATCATTACTATCATGTGAGACTACCACAATTAGCAAATATACTCGCATATTATTAATATCACATAAGACCACAATCAATACTAAATATATTTTATTTTAGCAAGTTATGGCATTCCCATAAGTTAACTGTCAAAATCGGATTCACATATTTCACATAGTATATATACATGTTAAAGAGTCTTTTTTATATTCGTTCAACCCTTTCACAACCAATTTACAAGATATACGCTCTATGTTAATACTTTTGACGACTTACGGTCATTCAAGGTTATGACGTTACGAAATCTAGCATGCTCACCTTGTAAACACATAAGGTGTTCGTATACTTATATTTAGCATGTTCATGAGTATTCATATCATATACATGCAACTATCAGCGTCATTAGTTTAAAAATATGCTTCATTTATGCAAATTTTGAATCACGACAACTAATCATGGTATATATACATGCATGATACGTGAGTGAGTCTAAGAATACTATCACATATGTCCATAAATATCAGAATATGAAACTTACAATAACATGTTAAGGTTCACAATCAAAGCTTATATTTTTATTAGAAATGTTCAATAGTGAGGTCTAACATGCTCTTGTCATACTTTGAACCATATATACATAAGTTAATATGTCTTTCATGCATTTCTGAACCATAATAACATGTTCAAAGTCCGAATATAATTATAGCACATCTAAATCCTTTTTCATAATATCTAAGTTCACTTAGCGAGGTTCACATAATCACATTTTGATACGGAGCTTATATACACGAGTTATCATGCATCTCATGTGTTTCTAGGTCATACTAATGTGCCTCAAAAATCAGAACATCAATGTGTTACACACATGTCAAAGTTTGTTTTCAAAACATTGATTTTCGTTAGGAAAGTGCACTAGTTAGGTTCACATGTTCATGTTACCTTATGAAACATGTACACACCTATTAACATGCTTTTCATGCCTTCCTAGATCATACTAGTATGCTTGCACGGTCAGAATACCGACATAAGTCATATATGTTTCAAGTTTGTTTAAGAAACTTGAGATTTATTTCAACACTATTAGTCATTCCATTAATCTTGCATGACATTATAGCAACATACGTGCACATCATGTTAATATACTCATGTATAGGTAATACTCATGCTAACATGTTTATTTAAATCAATGCACGAAATTATCACGTAGTAGAAAGCAAGCAGAAAGCAGAATCTGCAACAGGCTGCTGGCGCAGCTGCCCAGTACAAAACTGGCGCAGCTGCGCCGGCTTGCAGCCAGCGACAGACTGTTCCAGCCTCGACAGATTTCCAGGCCAATTCCCAAATTTCACCACATTTTCGTTCCTACTCAACTACATTTCAGTTTAAACATGCTTATAAGGCTATATAGCAACTAAGAAACATGTCCAAATTAACTTTAGCATAAATGGCAACTATAATCAACAATTGAAATCCTTGACAGAAAATAAGAAATAAAGAACAAGAGGTGTTATACCTCTGCTAATAAGGATTGAGCTTGTTGCAAATTGAATTCTCAACTTCTTAGAATACTACACTGATGTATATATATTAGCTCTCAACTTATCAAACTCAAGCAAAATCTCAGCAAGATGAAATGTGAAGGAGAAGGGGCCATATAAATAGCAAGGCCAAGACCCAGACAATGTATATGTACAACAAATTAAACCAACGAGATTTGTGAATTGCATGGGGGTTAAAGAGTAGTAGGTAAATGGTAGTTGGATTCATCATAAATCCTACTCCCTCCATAATCATGAGCTATGCAATGCTGAGTTTGAGGAAGAAATAGGGAGTAGGCTAGCTTGAGTTGTTCACGTGTACAAGGATTGTGTTTGTCAATATGGGCCAAGCTTCTAAGTATCCAGCATTTTGCAACATGAAGTGTATTAACACTAAGGCCATATATACATATATCATACACTTAGGCTATTACATATATATTCATACTATATATTTAGATTATAATCAACATTATAATGTAAGTCTACATGCTTAATATTTCAAGGTAGTAGATGTGATATGGCAATGTAACATACATATCATCCATATACTTTTATTAATACCGGATATAATTTACTCGGATATAATCACATCACATTATCTCCTTTATTAAATTTTATTATATATATATAATAATCATCAATTATTATTTATATTCATGATACACTATTTTAATGTATACTTACATACATATTGTCACATAGGCTATTTTAATGTCACAACACATCTTGCCTTATTCAATGAATGAAGGAACTTTATTAATTATTTATATACTTAAACTATACACACATACTATATTATACAAGTCCACTTAGATTATATAATATATACTTTTAAGTCACAATATACTTTTAACATGGCAATGTGGTACAATTAATTTACACATATATAATCCATGCCATATTCTTTTACTGTATACTCACATGTCACATAGGCATTATCATGTAACTCCCATAATTCAATATGTCCTTACCATATAATAGTGTCATATTACACTTCACATAATACATAGTTAGCTAATATATGTTACACATTTAATTCGCATGCTTGCACATAGAATTACTCATCTTATTAATTAATAATATACACACATCCTTCATCAATCAATATAATTGTTAATCTCCATAACAATTTAATTAACCCTTATATGATTAATTATCACTTTAATATAAATCTTATTATATTTATAAACACGTTGCTCATTATTATTATTATATTTCTTGCAATAATAATAATCACATATTATTAATCAATCACAGTTAATATTCCACAATAATTAATTAATATTCTACGATAACAATTAATTAATATTCTACAATAACAATTAATATAGATTAATTGTTCGCTTAAATTAATATAATCATTCTTATATTACGTCACTGTGCCACACAAGGCTATCAATGAGTTTATCGCAAACTCCATCAATTTCTCAATTATTATAATTATTTAATTTAATATAATTGAATTAATCATTCTCATAACACAAAATTATTTATATTCTAATAAATTCTCATTTCCATTAATATATTTATTTAATAATATTAGGAAATTCTCAGGTATTAGAGACACCCCCTCTCCAGGTTCGGTCCAATCCCTTTTCATATCCCAATTGCAGCCCACGAGCATCCTAATTCGAAAAGGAAAGGAAATCAGTTGGCCCACCAATTTGCATCCGAAGTCCACTCGGCAAAAGGAGATCTCCAACAGTTGCTCATATCCTAATTGAATAATATATATTATTATTCCCCCAAGCTGCTCCGTGTCCCTTCTTTTATATTAATAGGTTGCTACCTTGATCCTTTCCAACTCTTACTGCTGCCACGTGGCTTTTTCTTTTAACAGGTTAAGTCCCCCCACTTCATATCATGTACCGAATAGGAAAAGAAAATCAACCCAAATCCGAATAGGAAAAGGGAATCCACCACTTATATTGGGTCTAGCCCATATAACATGCTTTTTAGTCCCTTGTCTTCCCAATACTCGTGGGCCCTTATATATATTATAAAGTGCAGCCTTCCATCATGCCTTCTTGCTGCATCCGTGTCTTCATATATATAATATCCGCAGCCCCTTGTCTCTCCAATTAATAGCCCAAAGTTCTTCTCGCAACTGGAAAACCAGCCTTTCTACTGCCGCCTCCCCGCCTCAGCGGGGATTCTCTTGCCAACTTCCCCACCCCAGCGGGGCCAAGCACTCTCCAACCTTATTAATTTGCATAATTTTATGACTTGCTTAATTTCGTGTGTTGCATGGCTTCTTAAGCTGCTACATTTGTAATGCTTCATTTGTGATGCATGTGTGGCCCACTTGCAAATGATGATTGCATGTAGAAGGCTGAGTTGCTTCATTTCAAAAACCAAACCATGGCCCACTTGATAATTATCTTGCTTTCATGATCCCTTGGTCCATTAATTTCTGAATTGAGTCAACCCACTTGGTCCCGAATTGAGTTTGTCCTGTTTCAATATTTTAGCTCCAAATTCTCCTTTTACACCACTTTCACACCCATTCCGCTACCTACACACAAGAGTATAAACCAAGTAAAAATAATAGGAAAATTACTTAAAAACGAGAATCAAGCTATAACGAATACCGATAAGTAGGTATAAAAGTCACTCATCAATATGTCATCTTTCCAATGTCTAGCATTCTTTATCATGTTCATTCCATTGCATTACATAAACATGATAAAGAGGGTCATCTGTAGACACTCGAAATTTTGCATTCCTGTTACTAACCCTGCAGGAGGGTAAAACCGTCTTTTTCCTTCCGATCACTACCTCGGGATGTTAAGTCAGACCCCGGCAACACCGAGATGTCAAGTGAAGCCCCGGTGACAACACCGGGATGTCAAGTGAATCCCCAGTGACAATACCGGGATGTCAAGCAGCTCCAGCGACAACCCCGGAATGTCATGCTCAACCCCGGTAACTACACCGAGATGTCAAATCAAACTCCGACAACACCGGGATGTCAAGTGAAGCCCCGGTGACAATTTCAGGATGTCAAGCAGCCCCGGCTATATCCCCGGGTGATAGTAGTGTGCATACAAGCCAATCATGTATGATGATAAAGCACATACTTTGTAAACAATCTTATTTATTTATTAATAAAATATTCATTTAAGGCATTTAATTATCTACATGGTGCTGTTTTTAATAATATGTAAATAACCCATAGTTTTAAGCAATGATTTTAGAATCATGATGAGATCATACTAATGAGATCTAAATTCTTAAAAAGCTTAAAAACTAAAATAGTTCCCAATTGTGGGATTACTAAAATGGGGATTAGTAAATTCGGATAGATTGGTACATATGTTGCTCGCTCATTGGATGAGAATGACTGATCTCATGGTCATTTGTGTGGAGACACTAAAGCAAGTATGTAGGTGCTTATTGGAGAATAAGTTCACTGAACGTGACTCGCTATGAAATACCTAATGGAGTTTTACTCGCCTGTCAATAAGAATTCCTAATGTGATAGTAGTACAAGTGATCCTTGGACTTGAGATCATCACAGTATCTTGTATGTAACAAATTATACTTTGACTTATTCCTTAAGGCCTTTTAAGGCATATATAGGGTATGCTTGGGTATAATGAGTTGTATATGGAGATAATGTATGATCAATAAAGAATCTACCACCTCTAGTAAAAGAGGAGATATGTCCTACGTGATTCGTTAAATGACAACCCAGGAATCCTTGGCCAAGGTAGAATAAAATTAAAAAGAGGTTTCTAATTTGCATTATTTGGAGTTGTGCGTTTTCTAATCGAAATACATATGATTAAATAAATTAAGACTTGACAGTAAATCCATGTCTTATATTTAATTGGGACATTGTATGGTGGAAGGATTGAATTGTACAGTAACTATTAACTCACATGTTCTTTTATGATTAATGTTGAAATCTATATTATCTATAAAGTCGTTGATCGCTAGGGAGGCTTATCCTTATTGTAGAATAAATGTTATTTATTTTAATAGATTATTAGTTTAATTTATTTATTTAAATAAGATTAGAATTATTCTAATTGATTTATTCACAACCGGTTTAATATGGAGAACCTAAAGGGTCACACCATAAAAGGAAGAAGAATTATTTAAGAAAAAAATGGCATGATAGTAATAATGCATTAAGTGTAATTAATTTAATCTATGGTGATAAAATAAATTAAATAGCTTAATGTTTATTATTTAATATTTTAGAAATATTAAATATAAATTAATAAGAAGAGTCTTATTAATATTATTATTATTATTATTTTAATTCTAAAGGAGTTTAGGAATTAATATAATATCAGTACTCTCTCTCAATCCTAATAAGATTAGGATATAAAGTAATTAAAAGTGTTTAATTAATTAATTAAATAAACCTATTCTAATTGGATTAGGAGGGTTAACCTAATATCTATATAAGAGAGTCTTATATCAGAAATAAGGTACGTGAATTTTTTCAAAGGTTGGGAGTACACATATTCTATAGAGATAGAAACAAGGGTTAAGCCAATAATCCATCTTCCTGAGTTCTTCATCTTCCTTAGTGGATCACCATTAGAGGCCAAACATTTGGGTGGTTGACATTGATCAAGGGAAGGAGCCACTACAGAGGAATCAAAAGAGTAGAACTTGTACCTGAGGAAGCTTGGATCTTCAAAGGTATAATTCCATCATCTCCTTCTATGTATTGACTGATAATTGATGCACAAGAAAGACCATAGTTAAGGGTTTGTAAGAAAATTTTAAAATTTGATTTTTCATCCCTTCCGCTGTGTTTATGTAATTTGATTGCATGCTTATGTTTCTAGCAAACCCAACAGTGGTATCAGAGCCAATCTTGTGCTAATTATCAGTTTATGTTATTCCATACATGTATGATATGCGATTGGATCAAGTTCTTGGGCAACAAAATTTTTTCAGATTCTGCGAAGCTGCGCAGCTGCGCCGGTGCAAGGCATTCTTGCTGCGCAGCTACGCCGGTGTCTGTTCCTGGTTTTCATGTTGTGCAGCTGCGCCGGTTCCCTTTACATTCCTGGCGCAGCAGCGCCACTGGACAGGAACTGGAAAAATTTTCTTTTGTTTTGATTAATGAAATAAATGGTTTATTTAATTAATAAAGGTTTAAAATAAAGATGTTTATTTTATATGAAATATGATTTCAGAATTGCTAAAATTAAAGAGTTTAATTTGGAATTGTTTTTGAATGAAATAAAGGAGTTTATTTTTCCAAAATTAAAGTTTAGCAAACTTTTGCCCATTAACTGATATTAATACATATATGGAATGAATTTACTTTCATGACATGAATAAGTTTTATTGATACATATGTTGATATGTATGTTAATAAAAGGGATTGATTATGGACTATGACCAATGTGATTGGATTTTATTTTGGATGAATGCTTGAATGCATGAGTTTTATAAAATAGGGTCTGCGTACCTCGTCTTTTCTGGGTTTTTTTTATTGTAAATTCTATCTCTCTTCTATGTACTTTCCCTTGATTGTTGATCAAGGTTTTTATTTAAATGAAATAGTTTATGTAGTAAGATTAGTTAAATTTTTTGAAGAACTGGAGATCAAGGAGCAAGGAGCGCTTAAAGACCCATTTGTATGGAGCCCGGGTTTAAATGTAATCGTTACATTTAAATTTAAATTCTTGCACTCTTAGGTTTGACCTTTTTGGTTCACTTGGTGGCTCTAGTGAACCAAACTAGAATAAAAGTCTATAATCAATCTGGGTAGAATATAGTATTCTATATTGCATGCTAAATATTATATATATTATATTTTATGTAAACATGCTTCGCATGTTTAATAAAATGACGCGTATTTTATAAATATATGTGCATGCGCGCTAAACAAGATGAGACAAATAATAACAAACCCCTCAAAGAAATAATATTAAGTCTGAAGCGTTCAAATAATATTTGGAATATCGAACGTCGCCTTCTAGCATGATTAATTAATAGAGTATTAAATATTTAATATGAGTTTGTTGTGCTATCCACAAGGCGAGTATTGAGTATTTAAGATGTTAATTAATCACATTTGATGCTTATCAAGAAAATTAAACGATCTAGTCTTGTTGTGCTATCCACAAGGACGAACATTTTTCTTTTTTGAATTTATGGAAGTGCTAAGCTGGACTTAACTTAAATCATTTGAATTCGAATGTGCACACACATAACCATTATGATTTAAGAGGCACAATAAAAGGAGTTACATGGTGATGTAATTGACAAGAGTTGTCTACCTATTTATTTGAATATCGCTTGTTGTGCTATCCACAAGGTTATATACATTTGAAATGAGATCCTTAATCTCACTAGAAAATCTTTAATTAGATGTTGCCAAACTATATAAGTGAGGGTAATATAGTTTAATGAAAATAGTGGGAGATACCAATTTAAAATAATGACCTAAATTTATTTTGGTATGCAAAGTTAATAAAATGAATGTTTGCTAAAAAAATTATCTTTTCACTCGCAGAATTTTAAAAATGTCAAAATCACTAATCTCACTACGAAGCATACTTGATGCAAATAAGCTTACCGGCCCGAATTATGAGGACTGTCTAAGAAATCTAAAAATTGTTCTCACTGCTGAAAAGATTTCTTATGTCCTAAATTCAACTATCCCTGAATCTGTTTCGGAAACAGCCTCTGAGGAAGAGATTGCCACTTTCAATAAATGGCAAGATGATGCATCTGTGGCTCAATGCATCATGCTCGCATCCATGAATAACGAGCTTCAGCGTCAGCACGTAAATATGGATGCTCCTGCTATGCTGCTTCACCTTAAGGAGTTGTATGGTGAACAGAGTAGGGCTGCTAGATATGAGATATCTAATGAGCTCTTCCGATCTCGGATGATCGAGGGCACTGCCGTCGAGACTCATGTTCTGAAGGTAATCAATTTCATTGAACGCCTTGGATAGCTTGGGTTCGTCATAGATTGGGAGTTGAGTCAAGACTTGGTCTTGCAGTCACTCCCTGAGACCTTCTCGCAGTTTGTGGTTAATTTTCAGCATGAATAAGTTAGATGTCAGCTTGCCTGAGCTGCTTAACATGCTGAAAACTGCAGAAGGTCACTTCTCATCCAAGAAGAACCATGTCTTGATGGTGGATTCTTCCAATAAAAGGAAGAGGCCCAAGGTGTCTTCTAAAAGAAGAAATCTAAGAAGGCTAAGGGAAAGGGGAAAGAAAAGGAACAAAAGAAACCTGAACCAGCTAAAAAAATGTGCTTTTATTGCAACGAGCCGGGACATTGGAAGAGGAACTGCAAGAAGTTTCTAGCAGAGAAGAAGCTTGGAGAAGCTTCGACTTCCAATCAAGGTTTGTTTATGATTGAAATTAATTTTTTTGAAAGTCATAATTCTACTTGGGTATTGGATATCGGCTGTGGGTCTCACATATGTAACACTGTGCAGGGACTGATCAGAAGTAGAAAGCTGAACAATGAAGAGGTGATCCTACGAGTGGGGAATGGAGCAAAGGTTGCTACATTATCTGTAGGAACTTATTATTTAGCAATGCCTTCGGGCAAGTCTATTTATCTTAATAACTGTTATTATGTTCCAAATATTATTAAAAACATTATTTCAATTTCTATATTGGATATGGAAGGTTTTGACGTTATTATAAAGAACAATGGTTGTTCTATTTATAAAGACGATGTTTTATATGGTATTAGAAATTTGCGAAATGGGCTTTATATACTTGACTGCAAGAAAATATATTTCAAATTGAACAAACTAAGAAAAGAAAAAGAGATGATATTAATTATACCTACATGTGGCACTGTAGACTCGGTCATATCAATGAAACAAGATTGTCCAAGTTGTATAAGGACGGGCTCCTAGAGCTATCCGATTATGAATCATATCCAGCTTGTGAATCTTGTCTCATGGGTAAAATGACTAAATCTCCTTTTAGTGGAAAAGGAGAAAGAGTTACAGAGTTGTTGGCATTGATTCACACAGACGTTTGTGGACCTATGACAACAAGTGCACGGGATGGGTATTCTTATTTTATTACTTTCACTGATGATCACTCAAGATTTGGATATGTGTATTTAATGAAATACAAATCTGAATCATTTAAAAAGTTCAAAGAGTTCAGAAGTAAAGTAGAGAAACAAATGGGCAAGAGTATTAAGATACTTCGATCAGATCGAGGTGGAGAATACTTAAGCGGTGAGTTTCTCAATTGTCTCAAAGAAAATGGTACAATCTCACAATGGACTCCTCCAGGTACACCACAGTTAAATAGAGTATCTGAAAGGAGAAATCAAACACTGTTGGACATGGTTCGATCCATAATGAGTTTTACCGACCTTCCAATTTCCTTCTGGGGTTATGCCCTAGAAACGGCTGCATACCTACTTAACAAGGTACCTACAAAATCCGTCCCAAAGACTCCATATGAGATGTGAAAAGGGAGGAAACCAAATCTTAAGGATATTAAGACTTGGGGTTGTCCAGCTTTTGTCAAAAAGTTTGAAATGATAAGCTACAGACTAAATCCAATAAGTGTAGATTTGTGGGATACCCTAAAGAAACCGTAGGGGATTATTTCTATCCTCCAACTGATCAAAAGGTGTTTGTTGCGAAACATGCTTGCCTTCTTGGAGAAAGAGTTTATCCATGAAGGGTCAGTGGGAGTAAGATATATATCTTGAAGAAGTTCAAGAACCACAAATTACCACGGATCAAAGTCAGGTACCTAACCAAGTAGAAGAACCTACTGTACCACACCATGTTTGTAAATCTTGAAGAGTACCGAAGATACCTGAGAGGTATGGATTCATTATAGAGGATGACGATGAGGTACACATCATGAATGATGATGATCCATTGAATTACGAACATGCTATGAGTAATAAGGACTCAGGGAAATGGCTTGAAGCCATGAAATCCGAAATAGACTCCATGTATGAGAACAAACTATGGACTTTGGTTTCACCACCTGAAGGCATTAAGCCTATTGGGTGTAAATGGATTTTTAAGAGAAAGACTGGAGCAGACAGGAAGGTAGAGACCTATAAGGCCTGACTGGTTGCAAAAAGGTTTCAAACAAAGACAAGGAGTTGACTATGATGAAACCTTCTCCCCAGTAGCCACGCTCAAGTCCATTCGGATTTTGCTTGCGATTGCAGCTTATAACAACTATGAGATCTAGCAGATGGACGTGAAAACGACCTTCCTCAATGGGAAACTTGAGGAGGATGTGTATATGACACAGCAAGAGGGATTTATTTCAAAAGTTGGAATAAATCAAGTCTGTAAGCTACAACGATCCATTTATAGGTTGAAGCAAGCTTCTCGTAGATGGAACATTCATTTTGATGAGACAATCAAAGAGTTTGATTTTATCAAAAACGAGGATGAACCATATATATACAAGAAGGTTAGTGGGAGCGCAGTATCATTCCTTGTATTATATGTTGATGATATATTACTGATAGGGAATGACATTCATATGTTACAGTAAATTAAAATCTGGTTATCAAAAAATTCTCTATGAAGGACTTGGGAGAAGCATCCTATATTTTGGGGATAAAGATCTATAGAGATAGATCTAAAAGGATGCTCAGCTTATCCCAAGAAACGTACATTGATACGATGCTAAAGTGGTTTAGCATGGAAGATTCCAAAAGAGGTCTCATGCCGATGAGCCATGGAATACATCTCTCCAAGAAATAGGCCCCAAAGACACCTGAGGAGAGAGACCGTATGAGTAAGATCCCTTATGCTTCTGCAATAGGATCTATCATGTACGGTATGATATGTACTAGACCGGATGTTGCTCATGCACTTAGTGTAACGAGCAGATACTAGTCGAATCCAGGAGAAGAGCACTGGAAGGCAGTGAAGAATATCCTAAAGTACTTGAGAAGGACTAAAGATATTTTTCTTGTCTACGGTGGGTCTGAATTAAAACTCGAGGGATTCACGGACTCAAGTTTTCAAATAGACCAAGATGACAGTAAATCTATTTCAGGGTATGTGTTTACCTTGAACAGAGGCGCAGTGAGTTGGAAGAGTTCCAAGCAGCAAACAGTTGCTGATTCAGTAACAGAGGCAGAGTATATAGCTGCAAGTGAAGCTGCAAAGGAAGCTGTTTGGATGAAGAAGTTCATAACTGAACTTGGTGTTGTTCCTAGCATTGGAGAAGCAGTTCCCGTATACTGTGACAACACCGGAGCGGTTGCACAGGCTAAGGAACCTAGGTCTCATCAGAAATCCAAACACGTGTTGTGGCGATTTCACTTGATCAGGGAGATCATTGAAAGAGGAGACGTCACCTTGGAGCGTGTGGACTCTTAAAACAACATTGCAGATCCATTTACTAAAGCTCTAACACAACAGCAGTTTGATCGTCACTTAGAGAAGATGGGTATGAGATACCATGGCGATTGGCTTTAGTGCAAGTGGGAGATTGATAGTAGTGTGCATACAAGCCAATCATGTACCATGATAAAGCACATACTTTGTAAACAATCTTATTTATTTATTAATAAAATATTCATTTAAGGTATTTGATTATCTACATGGTGCTGTTTTTAATAATATAAAAATAACCCATAGTTTTAAGCAATGATTTTAGAATCATGATGAGATCATGCTAATGAGATCTAAATTCTTAGAAAGCTTAAAAACTAAAATAGTTCCCAATTGTGGGATTACTAAAATGGGGATTAGTAAATCCGGATAGATTGGTACATATGTTGCTTGCTCATTGGATGAGGATGACTGATCTCATAGTCATTTGTGTGGAGACACTAAAGCAAGTATGTAGGTGCTTATTGAAGAATAAGTTCACTGAACATGACTCGCTATGGAATACCTAATGGAGTTTTACTCGCCTGTCAATAGAAATTCCTAATGTGATAGTAGTACAAGTGATCCTTGGACTTGAGATCATCATAGTATCTTGTATGTAACAAATTATACTTTGACTTATTCCTTAAGGCCTTTTAAGGCATATATAGGGTATGCTTGGGTATAATGAGTTGCATATGGAGATAATGTATGATCAATAAAGAATCTACCACCTCCAGTAAAAGAGAAGATCTGTGACGCCCCCAAATTCCAGGACCGTCACTGGGTCGCTCGAATTCGGTTCATCACGAGCTCATGGTAATACATCCCAATAATAATAACTAAATATCACACAATCACAACGGAAAATCTATTCTAGAATAATTTACAATGATTTATTATAATTATTCCCCCAAGTCTCGCAACCTACAGTACTTAATAGATTACATAATAATATCAATTAACGACTTATTACATAATCTAACTTAAGCTTAAACATAATCAAATCCAGTCTTACTACATCATCTTAATACAATATTAAAATATTGAAAACATAAAAGAGACAAGCTAGTTGGTAGCCTTGCCCTTGCCCTTATCAATGTCCGAAGGTTCGCCATGCTCTGCCTTAACTGAAATATTTTAGGGAAAGCAAGAATGAGCACAAGTTGCCCAGCAAGTAATATACAATAAGGATAAGTGATATAATTCTTAATTCTCGAAAGGGTATAACAAGGTTTGATAATTCAAAGATAACAAGAATATCAACAGTTTTCAATAATAGTAGCTAAGGACAGAATAATATCAATTTGATTCAATAATAAATCAATTCAAGATTTTAAGATAACTGAATACTGAGCAGTCACTAAGGACTATGAACTTCTACTAGAATTAATAGTAATAAACTGAAAATCCAACAAAAACAGGTACAACAGGTGATCAGCCTAAAGCACAATCGTTATGCATAACAATCAATCATACTCAAGTGTGCACGTCGGTTCTCCGATAATTATATATTCCCTTCAAAGAAGGTTGTTCTTCTCAGTCAAATACAAGATCCCGCACCAATCAATTGGTTTTGGGTCGCTTTTCAATAACATAAGTCTAGCCGAATCAAATGGCATAGACACTTTCACAATATTTAAGAACAATACTAAGTTCAACATGAATAATAGCTTTAATGAAATAAGAGTTCAAGTATGCTAATTCAATTCAAACGATTAAGTAGGAAACTAGTTCGCAATATACAAAGATAGAATACTTGTATCCAAAGAGATAAGGTTTAGATACTCGCTTAAAATATCCGTTGAATAAAGTAATGCAAGGGTTTAGGATACTTGCCTTTAGCGTAGTTTACTCACGTAAAGCTAGCCAACACTTTCGAATTCCTATCGTAACGTATATATATGATATTCATTAGTCATATAATTAAACTTCACATTTTATCTAGCTACACAGTCATATAGAGTATAATTTCCATCCTTAACTTTCTCTTTTCTCAAGTTGATCATATTTATACATCATTACTATCATGTGAGACTACCACAATTAGCAAACATACTCGCATATTATTAATATCACATAAGACCACAATCAATACTAAATATATTTTATTTTAGCAAGTTATGGCATTCCCCTAAGTTAACCGTCAAAATCGGATTCACATATATCACATAGTATATATACATGTTAAAGAGTCTTTTTATATTCGTATAACCTTCCCTTGTTCCAAACATATGTGATATAGGTTTTAGGTCGACACTTGCGGTCATTCAAGGTCATGAAATTTACAAAGCCTATCATGCTTGCTTTCAAAACACTTAAGGTATTTATATTAACTTGTATTAGGCATGCTCATGAGTACTCGTATAGCATATATGTAGCTAGCATTGTTATTATCTTGAAAACATGCTTCGTTTACGCTAAACTTGAATCATGGCAACTAATCATGGTATATATACATGCATGACACATGAATGAGTCTAAGAGTACTATCACATGTGTCCATAAATATCAGAATATGAAACTTACAATAACATGTTAACATTTACGTTTAAAACTTATACTTTCGCTAGTAAAGTTCATTTAACGCGATCCACATGCTCACGTTACCTTATAAAATCTATATATGCAAGTTAACATGTATTACATGTGAGTCTAGGTCATGTAAACATGTTTGCAAAATTAGTACCTCAATGTGTCACACATATGTCAAAGTTTGTTTCATAAAACTTCCATTTTCTTTCGAAATGTTTACTAATCGAGGTTTAGCATTCTCACGTTATACTATGAAACATGTATACACAAGTCATCATTCATTTCATGCATTTCTAAGCCGCTCTACCACGTATCAAAAATCAAAATATACTCATGCTTTATAATGTTAATGATTGTTTATGAAACTTTAAGTTCGTTTCCAAACTTCATGTCGACTTGTTAACCATGCATGCTAATATACTAAAACATGCTTACATTACCTCATTAGGTTTATATATATGTATTAATCATGCTTCCATGCTTGTTTAAACAAAATCAAACAATTAATACATAACAATTTTGTTGCAGGGTGCATAAAACAGCACACAGAGGCCGGCGCTGCGGCGCGGCAACAACAGCCACAATCTGGCGCTGCGGCGCGGGAGGCGCTGCGGCGCGGACAATGGCACTGTGGCGTGGGAACAGTTTCTGCAGTTCACACTGCAACCGAAACCGACCCAAAATCTCCTATTTCATCGATTTCAACATACCCAGATGCTATTAAACTTCTTTAACTTACCAACACACACACACACACACACACACACATATATATATATATATATGCTTATATAACAGTCAATTGCCATTTATCAATTCCCAATTTCATGAACTCCAACTAAATTCAGGAATTAAAACAGAAATCTCAGAACAGAAAACTAAAATAAAGAACGATGAGCTTGTGAGCTATATTGTAGTTCCAACATGTATGTAAGTCCATAATACACTACACAAGCTTTCTACAATTTAATTATACTTCAATTTCATATGATCGAGAATTTGGATTTTTGACAAAAATAAGAAGTGGAGTTTTTGTCAGAGGATGAAAATGATAAGCAAGGAAGAGGAATTATACCTCTGTAAATGAAATCGAACTTGCTAATAAGAACTCTCTCAGCCTCAGAGAATGCTATCACTGATATATGTATATGCTCTCCTTTTCAACACTTAGCAAATCTCAGCAATTGAAAATATGAAAGAGATGGGTTTTATTTATAGAGAAATCCTTACACAGACAATGCAATTGTCCATTAAATTGAACCAATAGATTGAAGCTTTGTATATCAGCTAAGGAAGAGTTGGTAGAGTGGTTGAAGAACACTGTTGTGCCCACTCCCCATATCATGATTTGCTAGAATACTGAGTTTGAGAGAAGAGAGTAGGCTAGATTCATGATGCATTTCACGTGTACAAGGTTTGTGTTTATTAATATGGGACAAGGCAATATCACTCTCAGCACTCTATCAATTTGTACAATGCAATGTTATAACATATATTATACACTTAGGTTAGCTCATATATATACATACTGTATATTTAGATTACAATTAAAATTACAATGTAATCCCAATAATACTACTATGTAATTCATACAATGTAGTAAATGTAATTTACACACATATAATCCATGTACATTTTATTACACCGGTATAATTTAATCGGATACTATCACATTTATTATTAAATTCTACAATCAACAATTAATTATAATATATCCATAACATATTATTTTAATGTATACTCATACGCAATTGTCACCTAAGCATTATCATGTAGCTTTCTCAATTCAATATCTTTACTATATAGTTTACGTATAATTGTATAACCACATTGCACTACTTCATATAACATATAGGTAGCTACCATACCTTATACATTTAATTCGCATGCTTGCATGTAACAATTAATACAACCTCATTTTATTCATAACTTACTTATTTATTTTATTATTCATAATGTCAAATAAATAAATTATTCATCTTATTGATTAATTAACAATAATATTAATTAATCCATTCCTCATCGATTATTAATAACACCTAATTAATAATCATAGGATTAATTATCACATTAACAAATATAATTCCCAGCATATTTATAACCAAGTGTTTTATTATTATTATTATTATATTTCTTGCAATAATAATAATCACATATTATTAATCAATCACAGTTAATATTCCACAACAATTAATTAATATTCTATAATTAATATAGATTAACTGTTTGCTTAAATTAATATAATCATTCTCATATTACGTCACTGTGCCACATAAGACTATCAATGAGTTTATCGCAAACTCCATCAATTTCTCAATTATTATAATTATTCAATTTTTTTATATAATTGAATTAATTCATTCTCATAACACAAAATCATTTATATTCAAATAAATTTTCATTTCCATTAATATATTTATTTAATAATATATGAAAATTCTCGGGTATTACAAGATATGTCCTATGTGATTCGTTAAATGACAACCCAGGAATCCTTGGCCAAGGTAGAATGAAATTAGAAAGAGGTTTCTAATTTGCATTATTTGGAGTTGTGCGTTTTATAATCGAAATGTATATGATTAAATAAATTAAGACTTAACAGTAAATCCATGTCTTATATTTAATTGGGATATTATATGGTGGAAGGATTGAATTGTACGGTAACTATTAACTCACAGGTTCTTTTATAATTAATATTAAAATCTATATTATCTAGAAAGTCGTTGATCGCTAGGGAGGCTTATCCCTATTGTAGAATAAATGTTATTTATTTAAATAGATTATTAGTTTAATTTATTTATTTAAATAAGATTAGAATTATTCTAATTGATTTATTCACAACCGGTTTAATATGGAGAACCTAAAGGGTCACACCATAAAAGAAAGAAGAATTATTTAAGAAAAAAATAGTATGATAGTAATAATGCATTAAATGTAATTAATTTAATCTATGGTGATAGAATAAATTAAATAGCTTAATGTTTATTATTTAATATTTTAGAAATATTAAATATAAATTAATAAGAGGAGTCTTATTATTATTATTATTATTATTATTATTATTATTATTATTTTAATTCTAAAAGAGTTTAGGAATTAATATAATATCAGTACTCTCTCTCAATCTTAATAAGATTAGGATATAAATTAATTAAAATATTTAATTAATTAATTAAATAAATAAATAAAAACCTATTCTAATTGGATTAGGAGGGTTAACCTAATATCTATATAAGAGAGTCTTATATCAGAAATAAGGTATGTGAATTTTTCCAAAGGTTGGGAGTACACATATTCTATAGAGATAGAAACAAGGGTTAAGCCAATAACCCATCTTCCTGAGTTCTTCATCTTCCTTGGTGGATCACCGTTAGAGGCCAAACATTTGGGTGGCTGACATTGATCAAGGGAAGGAGCCACTACAGAGGAATCAAAGGAATCAAAGGAGTAGAACTTGTACCTGAGGAAGCTTGGATTTTCAAAGGTATAATTCCATCCTTTCGTTCTATGTATTGACTGATAATTAATGCACAAGAAAGATCATGGTTAAGGGTTTGTAAGAAAATTTTAAAATTTGATTTTTTATCCTTTCCGATGCGTTTATGTAATTTGATTGCATGCTTATGTTTCTAGCAAACCCAACACCGGGATGTCAAGCTCAACCCCGATCACTACACCGGGATGTCAAGTCAAACCCCGGAAACACCGGGATGTTAAGTGAAGCCCTGGTGACAATACCGGGATGTCAAGCAGTCCCGGCGACAATCCCGGGATGTCAAGCATAACCCTGGTCACTACACCGGGATGTCAAGTCAAACCCCGACAACACCGAGATGTCAAATAAAGCTCTAGTGACAACCCGGGAGGTACAGGAGCCCTGGCGACAACACCGGGAGATCAATTCAACCTTCGGAGACAACCCCGAAGCATCACATCATCCCCAGAGACAACCCTGGGAAACCAAGTTGTTGGGTCTCCAACTTTTAGGTTTATTTTGATGATAACAATAATTAGTAAATGAATTAATTAAAAAGGTAGAATCCTCTCCATAGGATTTTTGTTTTTATTATCATATTTACTTTGACCAAAAATATTTTCTAAATCTTATTTAATTGATTTTCTTGATCTTGATTTTTTTAAGTCACTTATATTGGGACATGCATTTTGGGACAGAAATCATATGTTGATCATCAAATGCTTGTTTGACCGATTTTGGAAAGAAAGAAGATGGAGATTTTGATTAAATCATTTAGCATGTAAGCATTTATTAAATTGATTATGTGTGTGTATATATATAGAGTGCATTAAATATTGCAAATTGATTATGTGTGTGTATGTGTAAAAAACGTGTGTGTGTATATATATATATATGTGTGTGTGTGTGTGTGTGTGTGTGTGTGTGTGTGTGTGTGTGTATTAAATTTGTATATATATGTGTATTAAATGTGTATATATAGAGAGTGCATTAAATATTGCAAATTGATTACAAAATTATTTTTACCGAATTTGCATGGCTTTATGGATCAAATGAGGCATTTACATACATGCATGTATTTACACTACATAATTAATGCTACCAATATTTGGAGAGATGATGTGATTTTGTGCTAGGATTTGGAAAATGTGAGTGTGCCGAATTTTGTAAATAGAATGCTATGATTTTGAAGAGATGATGAGATTGTGGTAATAAATTACCTTTGACCAAATGAGTTGTGAGCATTTAATTGGAAGCCATTATTTTTTAGGTGGGCTAAAACTCAAATTCGGATGAAATGGCCAAGTTAGCAATCCATGTGAATAAAATCTCATCCGAACCATTAAATTTAAATTGAAGCAAACCTAGCCATTGATTACAAAAACACAAAATTTGGATGAATAGCCAAGTCATCAATCCGTGTGCTTCAAATTAATCTGAACCTTACATTTTAACCAAATGATTTTCATCCATTGATTTTACAAAATTACCATTTTGCCCCATGCTTAAAAATCCTATAAATAGGGAGCTTTCTCTTCATTTTTAATTTGCCAATTTACAAGAAAGGAAAAGCTATTTCTTCCTTACCTACATACTCTCTGTCTCTCTCTCTCTCTCTCTCTAGAAGCTTTCTCTCTCTTCTACTCAAAGCTCTGATTTCTTGAAGAAGAGAAAAATTGCTCAAGTTATTTTGAGATAAGTTCTTGAATTACTTTATTTGATAGTATCTCATATTTGTGAATATATACTTGTATACAAATAGAAATTATTATACACATTTATATATATTCATATTTCATCTATTCATATCAATAAAAAGCCAGTTTTAGGTTCCGTACATTGAAAGTATTCCTTAAATAAGAATATTATTCAATCGGTCATTAAAACTCTAAGTGGCTCTTTATAGATATATATTTTATGTATATAAATATCCCAAAACAGATTAGTTTTAGATTCCGTACATTGAAGTTATTCCTTAAACAAGAATATCATTCAATCGGTCATTAAAATTCTAAGTGATCTATTTAAAATATTTATACAAATATAAATTGAGAAATTTTAATTTGGTCAGTTTTAGATTCCGTACATTGAAGTTATTCCATAAACAAGAATATCATTCAATCGGTCATTAAAACTCTAAGTGGCCTTATTTAATATTCACAAGATAGATAAAATATATTATTATATATATTTTAGAGTATAGTGAATTTATTTGTTATAACAAGCATTATTCAAATTATTTGAATTATTATACTTGATATCCATCTTTATTTAAACATTCATAAGGTATCTGTTACATAACACAAAAGTTATTCACATTTATATATCACACACTTTTGTGAATTTATTTGCTTAACAAGAAGCATAATTATAAAAGTTATTTGAACTTTTATATTTGTTATTAAATTCAAAATTGGTTTCCACAGAAACACATTCTTTATTTTATAAAGAAATTTAAATCTTTATAAAATCTGAACTAAAATTATATATCTGCTTATACAGAAGCATTTTTGAGCTAAAGCTAAATTTGATATATTTGCTTATTCAAGAAGCATTTTTTCACACAAAATATAAAAGTTATTTAAACTTTTATAACAGTGCATAATTTACATATTTGCTTACACAGAAGCCTTATTTGATCAAAGAATAAATTACTATCTGCTTACAAAGAAGCATATCTTCTCAAGTATAAAAGTATTTGAACTTTTATAAATACATATGTTCTTTAACTGATATCTGCTTATTTGAGAAGCCTTAAATATAAGAGTTATTTAAAACTTTTATATATATCTGTACTAAATTTTATTTGTTTATTTGAGAAGCATATCGTTGCAAATTTTGTCAAATATTTTGTAAAAAGGGAAAAAGTTAGAGTTAGTTTATTTTATGTACCTGTGAGAAAGAAGAGTAATTCTTCGACCAAGACCAGAGTCTTAGAGAGGTCAGCTTGGAGTTGGGTCTCTAGTGAACTTGTGAGGTGAGGAAGAGGCTGTTGTTTCAAGACCACATCATAAAATAGAACTGAACTCAAAAGAAATACAACTAAGCTTGAGGAGGGAGCTGGGAGCTTGCTGTCCAAGATAGGTAGTTGTGAATAGTTGGAAGTTTGTCTATAAAACTTTGTAAAGGCTTCTCCGCCTGTTGAAGGAGTATTTATTACTGATAGTAATAGGATCTCAAGTCCTGGAGAGGAGCTTGAGACTGGACGTAGCAACATACCCGAGATGTATAATGTGAACCAGACAAATCTCTGTGCATTGTGTGATTGAATTTTTACTGTCTTGCATATTAATTTCTAACACTGCAAATTAATTATTTAAAAATTCAAACAGGCCAAAGATAATTTTTTAATTTATAATAATCTATTCAACCCCCCTTCTAGATTATTATTAAACTTTCAATTGATATCAGAGCAGTGCTCTTTAACTTGTTTGTTGAGTAAATACAGGCATGCCTAAGAGTAGTTCCTTCTATGGCATACAATGCTATTAGTTGCGGAGAAGGACTATCAATGACCAGACCTCCACTATTTGATCGCACAAATTTTGTTACCTGGAAGAGCAGATTCAAAATCTATGCCAAATCACAAGGAATCAAAGTTTGTCTTGCAATAAAACGAGGTGTAAAAGTTTCTACAAAAATTGTAGGAGAAAAGATCGTTGAGAAAGATGTTGATGAGTTCACTATTGATGATGAAAAGGCTATGGACATTGCATCCATAGCTGAACAAATACTGACTAGTGCTCTCATTGAAAAAGAATACATAAGAGTTAGCAATTGCAAAAATGCAAAAGAAATCTGGGAAAAGTTAATTATAACCTATGAAGGAACCAATCATATTAAAAAACCAGAAAAGATGCTCTAATCCAAGAGTAAGAAAATTTCAAACTGGAAGAAGGTGAAAAGATCATTGATATGGAAACACATTTTTTCAGAATCATTGATGAACTGAAACATCTAGGGAAGGCATATACAACTAATGAGAAAAATAGAAGAATTCTCAAATCCTTTCCATCCATTTGGAAAATGAAGGTTATTGCTATTAAGGAAAGGCAAGACCTAACTACTTATCCTCTTGATAATCTTATTGGAAATCTTCGTGCCCACGAAGTCGACATGTTAGTAGAAAAATCAGAATCGGATACAGATCTCAAGAAGAAAGGAATTGCTTTTAAAGCTTTACTTGTAGATCAAGAAAGATTTGATGAAGAAGCTGAGGAAATTGCAAATCTATGTTTAATGGCAAACAATGAGTCATTACCAAGATCTGAGATAAATTCTGAATATCAATTATCTAGCACTTCATTTGTCACACATACTTTAGATAATATAAGTAAAGAACACCATAAATTACAAGAAACGTATAATTGTTTATATGAAGATAATGAATTTATTAAAGAAGATTTTATTAAAATAAAAATTGAATTAGAAAAATTAAAAATAATAAACAAAGATCTGGAGATAGAAAATTCAACACTTACTGTTATTAATGAAGATACTCAAATACAAAATCAAGTGTTAAGTGAAGATATTAAAAATCTCAAGCTTGAAAATTCATCTTTAAAGATAGAATTAGAAAAACAAAGTGACGATTCTTCTTTAATAGATAAAATTAAAATTTTAACTAAAGAACGTGATGATTTAAGCACTATTGTTATTAAATTCACAAAAGGGAAAGAAAACCTTGATACCATGCTTAATCAACAAAGATGCGGATTTAACAAAGAAGGATTAGGATATATTGAAGAATTTAGTAAAATAAAAGATAAAGGACTTTATCATGTTAAAAATAAAGGAAAAGAAAGTCATATATCTCTCTTTACTAAATGTTCTTACTGTAATAGAAATGGTTATTCCTTTCACATGTGTAATGCTCGAAATAAAAATTATAAAGGAAAATAATTTGGGTACCAAAAGGAACATACATTGCACCAATCATTAAAAGGAAAGAGTTTTATAATTATCAGATTCAAAAATCTTATAAAACTTTTTATCAAAATTTTTCAAGACAAAAAAATAGAGTAAATCATGCATCTTATAGACCTGTTACTCATAAAATGCTCGTATCTACTAAGATTGATTATCCTGTACCCATTTTTGTAAAGAAAAACACAAATATACCTTATACAAAATGGAAAACTAAACCAAAGGACCCTTCTTATTAAAGGGTACCGGTTCGTGAAATTGATAAATATTTCAGGTACATTTTGGAGCTGACTATAGTAAAAATAACTGACAACATCATTGTTGGGTCTATTGGTATTACTTTGTGAAATGATGAGTAATGATTTTGAAATAAGCATGAAGGGAGAATTAAAGTTCTTCCTAAGATTGCAAATCAAATCAGGTGAAAAAGATTCTGCCTAGGAAGGTCATTATGATTGTTAAAAGAAAAAATTATAATTTTCTCATAATTATTTATGCATTAAAATATATTTTTAAACAAAATTTTTTGATTAAATTTGATATTTTAATATAATAGAAATATTTAAATGTGTAGAATTTTAAAAATATTTATACTTTTTTTAAATATATATTATTATAAATATATTTTAATATTCATTACTTCTATTTAATATTTAAATCTATTTTCTTTAAATATATATATATATATATATATATATATATAATAGATTTAATGTGGAACATCCATTTAAATTTCTATACATCTAACGGTAAATAATCTCCATTCGTGTATATTAATTCGGGTTAATCAGAAGCAACCACACAATTTAAATCATGCAAGCTTCCTACTGTTTGATCAAAAGATAAATAGGCAACTTAATCTTTAAAAGAATATTTTTCAAATTCTAAAATCTCTTTCTGCAGGCTATATAAAGTACTCTATAATATTCTTTCCCCCCATTTTTTTTATGATGACAAAGGGGGAGAAGAAAAATATTATTGGGGAGAAGAATTTTATTTTTTTTGCTATCATATGCCATATACATGAATTGTTATATATTGTTACATGTTAGTTTTTCAAAAATTTAAATTTTTGATTGCATAAATTGAGGGGGAGCTTTTATATAAAATATTTTTAGTTGATTGTCATCATCAAAAAGGGGGAGATTGTTGGGTCTCCAACTTTTAGGTTTATTTTGATGATAACAATAATTAGCAAATAAATTAATTAAAAGGGTAGAATACTCTCCATAGGATTTTTGTTTTCATTATCTTATTTACTTTAACCAAAAATATTTTTTAAATCTTATTTAATTGATTTTCTTGATCTTGATTTTTTAAAGTCACTTCTATTGGGACATATATTTTGGGACAACAATAATATGTTGATCATCAAATGCTTGTTTGATTGATTTTGAAAAGAAAGAAGGAGATTTTGATTAAATCATTTAGCATGTGAACATTTATTAAATTGATTATGTGTGTGTATATATATAGAGTGCATTAAATATTGCAAATTGATTATGTGTGTGTATGTGTAAAAAATATGTGTGTGTGTGTGTAGTAAATGTGTATATATATATATATATATATATATATTTTGATGTGTATTAAATGTGTATATATATAGTGCATTAAATATTGCAAATTGATTACAAAATTGTTTTTACCGAATTTGCATGGCTTTATGGATCAAATGAGGCATTTACATACATGCATGTATTTACACTACATAATTAATGCTACCAATATTTGGAGAGATGATGTGATTTTGTGCTAGGATTTGGAAAATGTGAGTGTGCTGAATTTGTAGATAGAATGCTATGATTTAAAGAGATGATGAGATTGTGGTAATAAATTACCTTTGACCAAATGATTTGTGAGCATTTAATTGGAAGCCATTTTTTTTAATGGGCTAAAACTCAAATTCGGATGAAATGGCCAAGTTGGCAATCCATGTGAATAAAATCTCATCTGAACCATTAAATTTAAATTGAAGCAAACCTAGCCATTGATTACAAAAACACAAAATTTGGATGAATAGCCAAGTCATCAATCCGTGTGCTTCAAATTAATCTGAACCTTACATTTTAACCAAATGATTTTCATCCATTGATTTTACAAAATTACCATTTTGCCCCATGCTTAAAAATCCTATAAATAGGGAGCTTTCTCTTCATTTTTAATTTGCCAATTTACAAGAAAGGAAAAGCTATTTCTTCCTTACCTACATACTCTCTCTCTCTAGAAGCTTTCTCTCTCTTCTACTCAAAGCTCTGATTTCTTGAAGAAGAGAAAAATTGCTCAAGTTATTTTGAGATAAGTTCTTGAATTACTTTATTTGATAGTATCTCATATTTGTGAATATATACTTGTATACAAATAGAAATTATTATACACATTTATATATATATATATATATATATTCATATTTCATCTATTCATATCAATAAAAAGCCAGTTTTAGGTTCCGTACATTGAAAGTATTCCTTAAATAAGAATATTATTCAATCGGTCATTAAAACTCTAAGTGGCTCTTTATAGATATATATTTTATTTATATAAATATCCCAAAACAGATTAGTTTTAGATTCCGTACATTGAAGTTATTCCTTAAACAAGAATATCATTCAATCGGTCATTAAAATTCTAAGTGATCTATTTAAAATATTTATACAAATATAAATTGAGAAATTTTAATTTGGTCAGTTTTAGATTCCGTACGTTGAAGTTATTCCATAAACAAGAATATCATTCAATCGGTCATTAAAACTCTAAGTGGCCTTATTTAATATTCACAAGATAGATAAAATATATTATTATATATATTTTAGAGTATAGTGAATTTATTTGTTATAACAAGCATTATTCAAATTATTTGAATTATTATACTTGATATCCATCTTTATTTAAACATTCATAAGGTATCTGTTACATAACACAAAAGTTATTCACATTTATATATCACACACTTTTGTGAATTTATTTGCTTAACAAGAAGCATAATTATAAAAGTTATTTGAACTTTTATATTTGTTATTAAATTCAAAATTGGTTTCCACAGAAACACATTCTTTATTTTATAAAGAAATTTAAATCTTTATAAAATCTGAACTAAAATTATATATCTGCTTATACAGAAGCATTTTTGAGCTAAAGCTAAATTTGATATATTTGCTTATTCAAGAAGCATTTTTTCACACAAAATATAAAAGTTATTTAAACTTTTATAACAGTGCATAATTTACATATTTGCTTACACAGAAGCCTTATTTGATCAAAGAATAAATTACTATCTGCTTACAAAGAAGCATATCTTCTCAAGTATAAAAGTATTTGAACTTTTATAAATATATATGTTCTTTAACTGATATCTGCTTATTTGAGAAGCCTTAAATGTAAGAGTTATTTAAAACTTTTATATATATATGTACTAAATTTTATCTGCTTATTTGAGAAGCATATCGTTGTAAATTTTGTCAAACATTTTGTAAAAAGGGAAAAAGTTAGAGTTAGTTTATTTTATGTACCTGTGAGAAAGAAGAATAATTCTTCGACCAAGACCAGAGTCTTAGAGAGGTCAGCTGGGAGTTGGGTCTCTAGTGAACTTGTGAGGTGAGGAAGAGGCTGTTGTTTCAAGACCAGATCATAAAATAGAACTGAACTCAAAAGAAATACAACTAAGCTTGAGGAGGGAGTTGGGAGCTTGCTGTCCAAGATAGGTAGTTGTGAATAGTTGGAAGTTTGTCTATAAAACTTTGTAAAGGCTTCTCCGCCTGTTGAAGGAGTATTTATTACTGATAGTAATAGGATCTCAAGTCCTGGAGAGGAGCTTGATACTGGACGTAGCAACATACCCGAGATGTATAATGTGAACAAGACAAATCTCTGTACATTGTGTGATTGAATTTTTACTGTCTTGCATATTAATTTCTAACACTGCAAATTAATTATTTAAAAATTTAAAAAGGCCTAAGATAATTTTTTAATCTGCAATAATCTATTCAACCCCACTTCTAGATTATTATTGGACTTTCACAAGTCAGCCTCAGAGATAACCCTGAGGACAAATCAAATCGACTAGGATCAAAACCTCGGAGACAACCCCGGGAAAACAGTTAAAGATCGTGCCAATACAAGAGACAACCCCTGGAGGGGCAAAACGGTTATTTTACCAACTTGAAGCCAATTCGGTCAAAATCAAGCCAATTTGATGCAATAAAGGTCAGAAAGAAGCATAACATTGATCCCGAGTGAAAACAACATAATATAGCTCATTGGACAAATTGCGAAGAAACGAAGATCCGATTATAAACCTGTCTTCTTGTACTCAAAAAAGGTTAAGTCCCATGTCATTGTGACGCTCTTGAAAAATGATTTTCAAAGAGGTATAGCATGCCGCAAACGGGCGCTCTAATCAAAAGTTATAAAGTTTCAAACCTGACATCGCGTTGCTCGGAGTGCATGTACTTCGAGATGACGGGGACACACCATGTGGGCCCCACCCTGTGGAGCCGCAGGTAAACCCACGGCTACTGCGGGTTGAACCGCTACCATCGAGTCTTTAAATATAAGACCCCCCCTGCCAAAAAAAAGAAGAAAAAAAAATAGAAAACGCTCTGAAACTCCGCCCATTTCGTTTCCTAGCCCGACTTTTAGTACTCCAATTTTAGATTTTATTACTCTAACACGTAGGTATACTCATATACTACAACATACCAAAAATTAACAAGTGAAAACGTCCATTTGAAGCCTACCAAGTGGCAAAAAGCCAGTGTAGCAGTCCATTATAAGTATTTTTACTAATCAGAACTCGTTTCCTACTTCATTACGTATTTATACACGTGCATGTAAAGTTTCATCTCCTAGTTTTGCTCGAAACTCAGTTTTGTGGCCGTTTTTGCTTACTTTTCAGTACATTTTAGTATATATATATATATATATATATATGTTTTTTTTGCATTTGCACAGCCTGGATCGTCAATCTGTGGCTTTTAATCTCTTTTATGTATATATATATATCTATTAATTTGCTCGACCTGTGTGACATTCCCAAATTCGGGTAGTTCAATTTTCACAGGATTTGGTGTTCACTGTACAAATATCACATATATATCTACCCATAATAAAAGCGAACCATGAAATAAATAAAAATAAATCCTTCTTTATGGGGTTACAACATCGGAATAATAAATACATCAATCCCAGGTTGATCTAACCTTAAATCTCAATGAGTAAAACATAAACATATAAGTCTTAAACATCAAAACATAACTTTTAAAGAAATATTCTCAAATAAAATAACAAGTCTTCATCACTTGTTAACTTTGCCCTTGCCTTTACTAGTAGAAGGCTTGTCGGACCTTTCGTTCTCAACTGCAATGTTATTATGCAAGAGTGAGCACGATTGCCCACAAGTATAACAATATAATCGTAATAATAACATGTGAATAAGTTAAAAAGTTCTGAATAATAGAAAGCTTGGCTTTTGAATCAAGAATGAATAATAAGAATCAAAAGTATGTCTGAGGGTCATAAGACCTTGAACTATGTCACAGGCTGTTAAGTATTTTTACTTTAAACCTTTAACAGTCATTAGACTATATGGACTCTACTACTCATACCTAAAGCATAAATAATCTCCTATAACAGGGTTGTTCATCTCAGTTTGACATCAGAGTTCGCACTAAAGGAAGTTTGGTTTGGATAAGCTCAATAACAGTTCTAGAATTTAGAACGTTCATCAACAATGGACTAGTCGAATCAATAAGGGTTCACTAGTCTTACAAGGTTCAACAATAATTGATATTCAAATCGAATAATGAATCTCAAGAGTATACAATCGAATAAGTATTGTATAATTGAAGTAATACTTTAAAGGAATTATAATATCTCTTATGGAATCTCAACTTGAATAAACAAGAATAAGAACTTGCTCAATATAGAAATATAAGTCTAGGGCTTGCTCAATGAATAACTTAGAATTTAAGGAACTTGCATCATAATAATGAATCAAGGATAAGAACTTGTTTAATTAAAAGAGAAGTTTAGGAAACTTGCCTAGTGCATAAGCTACAATTATAATTACAATTCACTTCCACAACGTCCTACACATTACACTACGTTCATAATATCGATTAGTTCCACTACCACTGCGTTTAACTGTTGAACTTTTCACTTCAGTTCAACTTAACAACGTGGTTCACAAATCTTAACTTGTTAACTAACCACATAACGTGAATCTGGATCCACAACATGCATACCACATAATATGAACTCTTAAATGATCATAATTGACCTTACGACAACAATATCCAAGTTCACACATAGCTTGTTAACATAAAGCTTCAAATTATCTTATACATGTCAACAACATGTTATGGTACTGTATCACATGCTCATCATGCTAGGCTCATTACGTTAAACTAACTTGTCATGTTATGGATCAACACGCAAAAGCCAAAAATTATTTTTCTTTTTACCCCCTGCCGGGGCGGGGGTGTGCTCGATAGGAGGCCCGCTGGGGCGTGGGTTAGGGCCCGCTGGGGCGAGGTTCCCTTATGCGAGGAGCAGTAGTTCACGAATTTTACATTTCGTACCCCCAAATAAATCCAAATTAAACCAACACGACGATTCTTGATGTTACCCATGAAGTATAAACTTCACAGAAACATCATACAATGATTCTAGCATGATTTTAACACTTTAGATCACATAATCACTCAAATTAAAACACTTAAAGTCACTACAGAGTTTCGAGAGAAGTCATGAAATTCGACATTATAGATTTGTTATAACTCCAAATCTGTCCGTTTGAATTTCGTTTTGTTCGTTTAAACATGCATAATCATAATCAACTATCAATTTAACGTTTAATAAACAACTAAAGCATGAAAAATTATACATAAGGGTCATATTCATGTTTTTAATACTCTATAACTTATGAAATTATAATTTAAGCATAATTATATGGTTTTGATTGTTTTAAAACATACATAGATGACAGAAAGCATGTTATAAACATATATTAACATACATAGAATCACATAGTCAAAAATCATAAACAATTTATGTTACAAAGAACTCAAAAATTGGTTTTCATGGAGAATGTAAAAATCGTGAAATTAAACTTGGGTTGAAGACTCATACCCTTGCTAACTCTGTTTGATGATGAAAGGAACTTTCAATTCTTCACTTTTCTCTCTTCCCTCACAATTTTCTCTCAATTTTCTCTCTAAGTTCTCTCTGATCAAAAGATACAAAATAGAAAACTGATATGATATATAATAGTTTAGATTAGATATACAATATACGTATATAATATATAATGTCTATAACTGCTAGTTAGTGGTCGTCAATTAATTCCCATATCTGATTAACTGCTCCCACTAACTTAAGACCATGTTTGGTTGTTCCCTTATTCTTCCGTTCTCCTTATTTTAATTAAAGTATTTACTATATAGTTTATTTGTCACACTTTAATTAATCAAATAATCTTATTTAAATTCAATTAAATAAAATATAATAATCCACATTAAATCACATCATCACATAATTAAAATTCTCATTTATTAATTATTTTAAATCATTAAATCTCTAATTAATTATTAAATTAATTAGAATAATATTATGCTTATTAAATAATTCATTTAATCGAATAAACTCAATTAAATTCACACTTTGAACTATAAAAATTGTCCATATTACTTTAATCAACGTAACACATATAATTAAATTAATCTACCACAATTTCATCAAATAACTATTTAACTCAATAATTAAAACATTGATAACTAAATAAATAAATCATCAAAATATTTATTTAATTCGATAAATATTTAAATTACGTTACAAAATTCTCGTTCGTCACATCTTTCCTCCCTTAAAAGGATTCTGTCCCCAGAATCACGGTTCAATTACATTCATCCCGTTACATTCTTCCTCCCTTACAAAGATTTTGTCCCTAGAATCGTTTACACATAGATTAAGCAAATAAGTGTGGGTAAGTTTTCATCATGTGTTCTTCGAGTTCCCACATAGCTTCTTCAGCATTGTGGTTCCTCCAGATTACCTTAACAGAAGGTATCACTTTATTTTTGAGAACTTGTTCTTTCCTGTCAACAATCTGAACAGGAACATCTTCATAGGATAAGTCTTTCTCAAATTGTAGGGGTTCATATTCAATCACATGTTTGTAATCAGGTTTGTACGATCGTAAAACTAAAACATTGAATACGTTGTGGACATGCTCTAGCGCAGGAGGTAAGGCTACCTCATATGCGAGTTCTCCGATTCTTCGCAACACCTCAAAGGGTGCAATGAACCTCGGGCTCAATTTTTCCTTCTTTCCAAATCTGATCTTTCTCTTTCAAGGAGAGACTTTCAAGAAAACAAAGCTACCCGATTAAAATTCTATATTCTTGCGGTGTGGATCGGCGTATTTCTTCTGCCTATCCTGAGCAGCTACCAATCTTGTCCAGATCACCTTGACTATCTCGGCTGTTTATTGTACAAATTCTGGACCTAATAATTGCCTTTCACCGACTTTATCCCAGTATAGTGGAGTTCTGCACTTTCTGCCGTACAACGCTTCGTAAGGCGGCATGCCAATACTTGTGTGGTAACTATTGTTGTAACCGAATTCGACGAGCGGTAGGTGATCATCCCAATTTCCTTTGAAATCCATGATGCATACTCTCAGCATATCTTCCAATGTCTAGATCGTTCTTTCGCTCTGCCCGTCTATCTGAGGGTGATAAGTCGTACTCATTCTCAACTGTGTCCCCATGCATTCCTGTAGTCACTTCCAGAAATTCGATGTGAAGGGCGGATCTCAATCAGAAACAATCGACACTAGAACTTCGTGCCTCAAAACAATTTCCTTCACATACAGCTTCGCCAACTACTCTAGGTTGAATCTGATCTTGATTGGTAGGAATTGTGCTGATTTCGTCAGTCGATTAACGATAACGTATACTGCATCGTAGCCTTTCTGACTTGTCGGAAGGCTAACTACAAAATCCATTATAATGTGCTCCCATTTCAATTCTGGGATCTCTAGTGGTTATAGAAACCACTCGGCCTCTGATGTTCTGCTTTCACTTTCTGACACGTCAGGTACTTGGCTACACAATATGCAACGTCTCGTTTCATATTCGACCACCAAAAATACTGGTGGAGATGCTGATACATCTTTGTGATTCCTGGGTGGATGGAATACCGTGAACTATGAGATTCGCTCAAAATTTCCTCTTTAATCTTTGGCACTGGCGGTACCCAAACTCTGCTCTTGAATCTTAGCAGTCCTTCACTGTCCTTCTTAAATTTTAGTTCATTCCCTTCAGATATCTTATTCTTTATCTTCTCACAGTCTTCATCTTGAAGTTGTGCTTCCTTAACCTTATCCAGTAAGGTTGTACCAACTCCCAGCTGGAATTAACTCCATAGGGTATCTCACTTACAATTCCAACTTCTTTATCGCTGAAATTAACTCCTCCTAGCCAGTCAACAACATCAATTTCTCTTGACCCTTTCTGCTTAAGGCGTCGGCAACCACATTCGCTTTACCCGGATGGTATAAGATCTCACAATCATAATCCTTATTCAATTTCAACCATCTTCTCTGGCGCATATTCAAATCCTTCTGTGTAAAAATATAATTCAGGCTCTTGTGGTCTGTATATATATTTCACACTTCTCCCCATAGAGATAGTGTCTTCAAATTTTCAAAGCAAATACTATCGCAGCCAATTCCAAATCATGGGCCGGATACCCCTTCTCATAATCATTCAGCTGTCGTGACGCATACGCAATGACTTTGCCGTTTTGCATAAGCACAAAACCTAGTCCTTCATGCGACGCATCACTATACACCACAAAATTTCATGTGATATCCGGAAGAGATAACACAGGTGCCGTACTCAAACCTCTTCTTAAGCTCTTGGAAGCTTTCCTCACACTTCTCTGTCCAAACAAATTTCACCGATTTCTTAGTCAAATTCGTCAGCGGAATTGCGATCTTGGAAAAGTCCTGAATTATTCTTCTATAATATCCATTCAATCCAAGAAAGCTCCTCACTTTCGACAGTGTCTTCGGCTGATCCCAAATCATTATAGCTTTGATCCTTGGAGGGATCTACCGAAATCCGTCCTTATCGATCCCATGTCCAAGAAATTGTATCTGCTTAATCCAAAATTCGCATTTCAAAAACTTGCATACAACTTCTCTCTTCGTAATGCCTTCAATGTCACCTTCAGACGCTCTACGTGTTCCTCTTTGGTCTTCGAATACACCAGAATGTCATCGATAAACACCACCACAAATTTGTCCAAAAATGGTTTAAACACTCTGTTCATTAGGTCCATAAGTGCTGCATGAGCATTCGTTAGACCAAATGACATCACCAGAAATTTGTAGTCACCATATCGAGTCCTGAATGCTATCTTCGAAACATCCTTTATTCTCACCTTCAACTGATGGTAACCACTTCTCAGGTTATCTTCGAGAAGTATCTCGCTCTATTCAACTGATCAAATAAGTCGTCGATCCTAGGCAATGGGTACTTATTCTTGATTGTGACCTTGTTTAACTCTTTGTAATCAATACAGAGCCGCATCGTTCCATCCTTCTTCTTAACAAATAACACCGGCGCTCCCCAAAGCGATACACTCGGCTGAATGTACTTCTTGTCCAAAAGCTCTTGCAGCTGCACCATCAATTCTTTCATCTCTACCGGAGCCATACGTTATGGAGCTTTTGATATTGGAGCTGTTTTTGGCCCAAAATCGATCACGAATTCAACTTCCTTATCTGGCGGAAGTACTGGCAAATCGCCCAAAAATATGTCCATGAAGTCTCTCATAACTGGTATTTCCTCTAACTTTGGGCTTTCTTTACGACTATCGACTATATATGCTAAATATCCTATACAACCTTGTCGCAACAACTTCCTGGCCTGCATCATCGTCAGATAACTCGCTTTTCTAGGCTACTTGCTGCCATAAAACTCAACCTTTTAACGAAGTCATCAGGTTAATACATTTCCTCTGACAATTAATTATCGCCCCATAATTGAATAGCCAATCCATTCCAAGATAACGTCGAATTCCCCAAGTCTAATCAGCATAAGATCTACGTTCATCACATTACCCCTAATATCCACCCTACAGTTCTTGTGTACATACTTAACATGAATCACCTCCTTATTCGCAATCTCTATGTTCATAGGGTATTCTAACTCGTCCTTAGGAAATTCTAAGTTCTTAGCAAAGTCATCGAATATAAATGAATAAGTAGCACCCGAATCAAATAATATATAAGCATTAACTTTATTTATTGGAATGATACCTGACACCACATCGCGAGACTGCATAGCATCCTGCACTGTCATGTTGAATATCCTTGCGGTAGGTCGGTTTGTTGTTGTTGGTCGTGTAATTGTCAAAGCGTTGCCACCACTGTTTCCCCTGTTCCTGCCTGCTCCTGCCCCTCCAGATATTTCTTGGGACAGTCCCTTGCCAAGTGGTTCTTAGATCCATATGTGAAGCAGGAACCCTTCTTAGGGTTAGGGCAGTTAGGCGCTATGTGGCCTTCCTGACCACAATTGTAGCAAACTCGTGTTCCCTTCATACAGACCCCCAGGTGGTTCTTCCCGCAGGTCGGACATGCTTCTACCATCTTCTTCTGGTTTCCCTACTAATTTTCGGTCGATGGGTGATCATTCCATCTTCTCTTTTGATTACTGCCTCCACCAGTGTTGCTACCACTCGTCTTGTTACCTTCTACTTCGCTCTTCTTCTTCTTCTGCTCCTGGTTGTACTTGGTCATAGCATCGCTCCCACCTTCAGCGATGATTTCTTTCTCCAATACTCCGGCAAACCTGTTCAACTGAAACATCGACACCTTGCTATACAACCAGGGCTTCAATCCCTGTTCGAATCTCCTAGCCTTTCTCTCGTCAATGTGCACTTGATATGTGGCAAACCTAGCCAACTAATTAAATCTCACCGCATAGTCTGGCACAGACATGTTGCCCTACTTTAGCTCTAGAAACTGAACCTCCATCTGGTACTGTGAGCTTGTCGGGAAGTACATTTCGAAGAACATCTCCTTTAACCTCTCCCAGGTTATCACACCCTCTCCTCCCCGGACCTTGTTTGCCTTCCACCAATAGCTGGCTTCTGCTTTCAGCATGAATGTTGCGTAAGCTATTTTCTGATCCTCACTGACTCTAGCGATGTCGAAAACCTTCTCCATTTCTATAACCCAAGTCTGTGCTTCTATTGGGTTCAAGGATCCCTTAAATTCTGGCGGTTCCACCGCCTTGAAGTCTTTGAACGAAGTATTTAGTGGAGCTTGCGGCTGGTTGTTCAAAGCTCCATTCAAAAGATTCACCAACTGCTGAACGGGGTTGGCATTAGCATTGGTGTCGTTATTATTAGTCGACCCTTCTTGGGCTAGTTGACGGTTAAGGCGTCTTCTCGACGGCATATTTCTGTTTAAGATATACACTTATTAGATCTTTATTCAATCCTTTAAATATTCAAGGCTTAACTTAAATACTTTAAAATATTCACTTAACACATAGCATCTCAAATAAACCCTGATATTTTATTCAATCAAAAGTTTTAAATATACGAAAGATAGCATCATTGCTATTTACATCAACTATCCCGAGATAAAGAATCTTCAGGATTTAAATCAACAACACATTTCTTTGTTTAAAATCACATTGGAATTTTCATTATTAACTAACAAAGAAATATTCATATAATCATGTTGTTCCTATCACGACCTACTAAGGAGTCAAACAGCTTTGCTGCGCTCTTCCTCCATAATGCGGAACATCGTCCTGCGATCCAGCATATACCAAGGTAGATATTTCACTAGTCTTACAAGGTTCAACAATAATTGATATTCAAATCGAATAATGAATCTCAAGAGTATACAATCGAAGAAGTATTGTATAACTGAAATAATACTTTAAAGGAATTATAATATCTCTTATAGAATCTCAACTTAAATAAACAAGAATAAGAACTTGCTCAATATAGAAATATAAGTCTAGGACTTGCTCAATGAATAACTTAGAATTTAAGGAACTTGCATCATGATAATGAATCATGGATAGAACTTGTTTAATTAAAAGTAAAGTTTAGGAAACTTGCCTCATGCACAAGCTACAGTTATAATTACAATTCACTTCCTCAACGTCCTACACAATACATTACGTTCATAATATCGATTAGTTCCACTACCACTACGCTTAACTGTTGAACTTTTCACTTAAGTTCAACTTAACAACGTGGTTCACAAATATTAACTTGTTAACTAACCACATAACAAAAATCTAGACCCACAACATGCATACGACATAATATGAACTCTTAAACGATCATAATCAACCTTACGACAATAATTTCCAAGTTCACACATAGCTTGTTAACATAAAGCTTCAAATTATCTTATACATGTCAACAACATGTTATAGTACTGTATTACATGCTCATCATGCTAGGCTCATTATGTTAAACTAACTTGTCATGTTATGGATCAACACGTAAAAGCCAAAAATAATTTTTCTTCGCACCCCCCTCCGGGGCTGAGGTTAGAGCCCGATGGGGCGGGGTTTATGGCCCGTTGGGACGGGGGTCCCTTATGTGAGGAGCAGCAGTTCACGAATTTTACAGTTCGTAGCCCAAATAAATCCAAATTAAACCAACACGACGATTCTTGATGTTACCCATGAAGTATAAACTTCACAGAAACATCATACAATGATTCTAGTATGCTTTTAACACTTTAGATCACATAATCACTCAAATTAAAACACTTAAATTCACTATTTTTGGTATTTTGCAAAGATTTGAGAGAAATCATGAAATTCGACATTACAAATTTGTTATAACTCGAATCTGTCCGTTCGAATTTTGTTTTGTTCATTTAAACATGCATAATCATAATCAACTATCAATTTAATGTTTAATAAACAACTGAAGCATGAAAAATTGTACATAAGGGCTATATTCATGTTCTTCATACTTTTTAACTTATGAAATTCTAATATAAGCATAATTATATAGTTTTGATTGTTTTAAAACATACATAGATGACAGAAAGCATGTTATAAACATATATTAACATACATAGAATCATATAGTCAAAAATCATAAACAATTTATGTTACAAAGAACTCAAAAATTGGTTTTCGTGGAGAATGTAAGAATCGTAAAATTAAACTTGGGTTGAAGACTCATACCCTTGCTAACTCTGTTTGATGATGAAAGGAACTTTCAATTCTTCACATTTCTCTTTTCCCTCATAATTTTTCTTTCAATTTTCTCTCTAAGTTCTCTCTGATGGAAAGATACGAAATAGAAAACTGATATGATATATAATAGTTTAGATTAGATATACAATATACGTATATAATATATAATGTATATAACTGCTAGTTAGTGGTCGTCAGTTAATTCCCATATCTAATTAACTGCTCCCACTAACTTAAGGCCATGTTTGGTTGTTCCCTTATTCTTCCTTTCTCCTTATTTTAATTAAAGTATTTACTATATAGTTTATTTATCACACTTTATTTAATCAATTAATCTTATTTAAATTTAATTAAATATAATATAATAATCCACATTAAATCGCATCATCACATAATTAAAATTCTCATTTATTAATTATGTCAAATCATTAAATCTCTAATTAATTATTAAATTAATTAGAATAATATTATGCTTATTAAATAATTCATTTAATCGAATAAACTCAATTAAATTTACACTTTGAACTATAAAAATTCTTCACATTACTTTAATCAACGTAACACATATAATTAAATTAATCTACCATAATTTCATCAAATAACTATTTAACTCAATAATTAAAACATCAATAACTAAATAAATAAATCATCAAAATATTTATTTAATTCGATAAATATTTAAATTAAGTTACAAAATTCTCGTTCGTCACATCTTTCCCCCTATGAAAAGATTCTATCCCCAGAATCACGGTTCAATTACATTCGTCCCGTTACATTCTTCCCCCTTTACAAAGATTATGTCCCCAGAATCGTTTACATATAGATTAAGCAAATAAGTGTGGGTAAGTTTTCATCATGTGTTTTTTGAGTTCCCACAAAGATTCTTCAGCGTTGTGGTTCCTCCAGATTACATTAATAAAAGGTATCACTTTATTTCTGAGAACTTGTTCTTTCCAGTCAACAATCTGAATAGGAACTTCTTCATAGGATAAGTCTTTCTCAAATTGTAGGGGTTCGTATTCAATCACAGGTTTGTAATCAGGTTTGTACGGTCGTAAAACTGAAACATAGAATACGTTGTGGACATGCTCTAGCGTAGGAAGTAAGGCTACCTCATATGCGACTTCTTCGATTCTTCGCAGCACCTCAAAGGGTTCAATGAACCTTGGGCTCAATTTTCCCTTCTTGTCGAATCTAATCTTTCCCTTCCAGGAAGAGACTTTTAAGAAAACAAAGCTACCTGATTCAAATTCTACATTCTTGCGGTGTGGATCGGCGTATTTCTTCGGCCTATCCTGAGCAGCTACCAATCTTGTCCAGATCACCTTGATTATCTCGGCTGTCTATTGTACCAATTCTAGACTTAACAATTGCCTTTCGCCGACTTCATCCCAGTATAGTGGAGTTCTGCACTTTCTACCGTACAACAGCTTCGTAAGGCGGCGTGCAAATACTTTCTTGGTAACTGTTGTTGTAACCGAATTCCATGAGCGGTAGGTGATCATCCCAATTTCCTTTAAAATCCATGATGCATGCTCTCAGCATATCTTCCAATGTCTGAATTGTTCTTTCGCTCTGCCCGTCTGTCTGAGGGTGATAAACCGTACTCATTCTCAACTGTGTCCTCATACATTCCTATAGTCTCTTCCAAAAATTTGATGTGAAGCGCGGATCTCGATCGAAAACATTCGACACTGAAACTTCGTTCCTCGAAACAATCTCCTTCACATACAGCTTTGCCAACTGCTTTAGGTTGAATCTGATCTTGATTGGTAGGAAGTGTGCTGATTTCGTTAGTCGATCAACGATAACCTATACTGCGTCGTAGCCTTTCTGAGTTATCGGAAGGCCAACTACGAAATCCATTATAATGTACTCCCATTTCCATTCTGGGATCTCTAGTGGTTGTAGCAACCACTCGACCTCTGATGTTCTGCTTTCACTTTCTGACACGTCAGGCACTTGGTCACACAATCTGCAACGTCTCATTTCATATTCGGCCACCAAAAATGATGTCGGAGATCTTGATACATCTTTGTGCTTCCTAGGTGGATGAAATATTGTGAACTATGAGCCTCGCTTAAAATTTCCTCTTTAATCTCTGGCATTGGCGGTACCCAAACTCTGCTCTCGAAACTTAGCAAGCCTTTGCTGTCCATCTTAAATTTCAGTTCATTCCCTTCGGACATCCTATTCTTTATCTTCTCACAGTCCTCATCCTGAAGTTGTGCTCCCTTAACCTTATCTAGTAAGGTTGTACCAGCTCCCAGCTGGAACAACTTCTCGTCAGACTCCATAGGGTATCTCACTTCCAATTCCATCTTCTCTATCACTGCAATTAACTCCTCCTGGGCAGTCAACAAGCATCAATTTCTCTTAACCCTTTCTGCTTAAGGCGTCGGCAACCACATTCGCTTTACCCGGATGGTATAAGATCTCGCAATCATAATCCTTTATCAATTCCAACAATCTTTTTTGGCTCATATTCAAATCCTTCTATATAAAAATATATTTCAGGCTCTTGTGATCTGTATATATTTCACACTTCTCCCCAAAGAGATAGTGTCTCCAGATTTTCAAAGCAAATACTACCGCATCCAATTCCAAATCATGGGTCGAATACCCCTTCTCATAATCCTTAAGCTGTCGTACGCATACGCAATGACTTTGCCATTTTGCATAAGCACACAACCTAGTCCTTTATGCAACGCATCACTATACACCACAAAATTTCCTGTGCTATCCGGAAGAGATAACACAGGTGCCGTACTCAACCTCTTCTTAAGCTCTTGGAAGCTTTCCTCACACTTCTCCATCCAAACGAATTTCACCGATTTCCTAGTCAAATTCGTCAACGGAGTTGCGATCTTGGAAAAAGTCCTAAATGAATCTTCCATAATATCCTGCTAATCCAAGAAAACTCCTCACTTCTAACGGTGTCTTCGGCTGATCACAATTCATTACAGCTTTGACCTTGGAGGTATCTATCAAAATTTTGTCCTTATCGATCACATGTCAAAGAAATTATACCCGCTCAATCCAAAATTCGCATTTCAAAAACTTGGCATACAACTTCTCTCTTCGCAATGCCTCTAATGTCACCTTCAGATGCTCTACGTGTTCCTCTTTGGTCTTCGAATACACCAGAATGTCATCAATAAACACCACCATGAATTTGTCCAAAAATGGTTTAAACACTCTGTTCATTAGGTCCGTAAATGCTGCAGGAGCATTCGTTAGACTAAATGACATCACCAAAATTCATAGTGACCATATCGAGTCCTGAATGCTGTCTTCGGAACATCCTCTATTCTCACCTTCAACTGATGGTAACCACTTCTCAGGTCTATCTTCAAGAAGTATCTCGCTCCATTCAACTGATCAAACAAGTCGTCGATCCTAGGCAGTGGGTACTTATTCTTGATTGTGACCTTGTTTAACTCTTTGTAATCAATACAGAGCTGCATCGTTCCATCCTTCTTCTTAACAAATAACATCGGCGCTCCCCAAGGTGATACGCTCGGCTGAATGTACTTTCATGTCCAAAAGCTCTTGCAGTTTCACCATCAATTCTTTCATCTCTACCGGAGCCATACGGTACCGAGATTTTAATATTGGAGCTGTTCCTAGAGCCAAATTGATCAAGAATTCAACTTCCCTATCTAGCAGAAGTCCTGGCAAATCATCCAAAAATACGTCCACGAAGTCTTTCACAACTGGTATTTCCTCTAATTTTGGGCTTTCTTTGTGACTATCGACTATGTAGGCTAAATATTCTATACAACCTTGTAGTGACTTCCTGGCCTGCATCATCGTCAGATAACTCGCTTGTCAAGGAGACTTGCTGCCATAAAACACAACCTTTGATGGAGTCATAAGGTTAATACATTTTCTTTGGCAATCAATTATCGCCCCATAATTGAATAGTCAATCCAGACTTCAATCGGTACATGCAGGAAATAGGCTAATTCATCACATTACCCTTAATATCCACCCTACAGTTCTTGTATACATACTTAACAGGAATCACCTACATATTTGCAATCTCTATATTCATAGGGTATTCTAACCCGTCCTTAGGCAATTCTAAATTCTTAGTAAAGTAATCAGATAAAAATGAACAAGTAGCACCCGAATTAAATAATACATAAGCATTAACTTTATTGATTGGAATGATACCTGACACCACATCGCGAGACTGCATAGCATCCTGAACTGTCATGTTGAAAGTCCTTGCGATAGGTCGGTTTGTTGCGGTTGGTCCTGTAATTGTCAAAGCATTGCCACCGCTGTTTCCCCTGTTCCCGCATGGTCCTACCTCTCCAGATACTTTCTTGGGACAGTCCCATGCCAAGTGGTCCTTAGATCCACATGTGAAGCTGGCGCCCTTCATAGGGTTAGGGCAGTTAGGTGCTATGTGGCCTTCCTGACCACAAATGTAGCAAACTCATTTTCCCTTCATACAGAACCCCAGGTGGTTCTTCCCGCATGTCGGACATGCTTTTACCCTCTTCTTCTTGTTTCCCTGCTGATTTTAGATTGATGGGCTATCATTCCATCTTCTCTTTTGATTACTGCCTCCACCAGTGTTGCTACCACTAGCCTTGTTACCTTCTACTTTGCTCTTCTTCTTCTTCTGTTCCTGGTTGTACTTGGTCATAGCATCGCTCCCACCTTCAGCGATGAATTCTTTCTCCAATACTCCAGTAAAGGTGCTCAACTGAAACATCGACACCTTGCTATACAACCAGGGCTTCAATCCCTGTTCGAATCTCCTAGCCTTTCTCTCGTCAATGTGCACTTGATATGTGGCAAACCTAGCCAGCTCATTAAATCTCACCGCATAGTCTGGCACAGACATGTTGCCCTGCTTTAGCTACAGAAACTGAACCTCCATTTGGTATTGTGAGCTTGTCTGGAAGTACATTTAAAAGAACATCTCCTTTAACATCTCCCAGGTTATCACACCCTCTCCTCCCCAGACCTTGTTTGCCTACCACCAATAGTTGGCTTCTATTTTCAGCATGAATGTTGCATAAGCTATTTTCTGATCCTCACAGACTCTAGCGACGTCGAAAACCTTCTCCATTTCCATAACCCAAGTCTGTGCTTCTATTGGGTTCATGGATCCCTTAAATTCTGGTGATTCCACCGCCTTGAAGTCTTTGAACAAAGTATTTAGTGGAGCTTGCGGCTGGTTGTTCAAAGCTCCAGTCAAAAGATTCACCGACTGCTGAATGGGGTTGGCGTTAGCATTAGACCCTTCTTGGGCTAGTTGACGGTTAAGGCGTCTTCTCGGCGGCATATTTCTGTTTAAGATATACGCTTATTAGATCTTTATTCAATCCTTTAAATATTCAAGGCTTAACTTATACACTTTAAAATATTCACTTAACACATTATCTCAAATAAACCCTGATATTTTATTCAATCAAAAGTTTTAAACATACGAAAGATAGCATCACTGCTATTTACATCAACTATCCCGAGATAAAGACTCTTCAGGATTTAAATCAACAATATATTCCTTTGTTTTTAATCATATTGGAATTTACATTATTAATTAACAAAGAAATATTCACATAATCATTTTTTTCCTATAACGGCCTACTAAGGCATCGAACAACTTTGCTGCGCTATTCCTCCATAACGCGGAACATCGTGCTGCGATCCAGCATATACCAAAGTAGATCTTCGAACTGAAATGGATAGCACATAACCCGATCCTGGGCCTTATCAATCTCAGTCTGAAATGTGTAGTCCATCTCCTCAATCTTTGCTTTCTTGGCCCGATCATTATCCTAGGCAAGATCTGCACGTCTTGAAGCCCTCATCCAAGCATCCTCTGTTGTGGCACGCTTTGCTGATTCCTCTTACAAATCATTCTTCAGCTTCTTTATCTCCTCTGACTTCTTCTCACTTTGGCCCTTCTCATGAACCAACTCCCACTCCACGTCTCCAAGACGTGTATACAGAGTCTCAACCTCACCATCGTTCTGCTCGATGGTAGTCCGCTGAGTAACTGTCTCCTCCTTCAGCTCTCAAATAGTATCCTATAACTCTATGTTACGGTCATACAGTTCATCGTACATCTCAGCACTGATAGAGTTCAGTGGGAACTTATCAGGGTCTTTATCCTCCTCCTCAGCTGCCTCAGTCTCAACCTCAATCTCCTCAGAGTCCTTCTCTGAATCAAACATTGGCTCATGCTCCCAACCAACAACAGTGATCAAAGGAGATGACTCTCTACGAACCAACTGCTCCCAGACTGTATGAATGTCTCGGGGCTCCTCCTCAATAGTCACTCGGGGTACAACCTCCCTAGGCTGACTGGATCCTCTGACATCCTGATAATTAAAATTTTAAGTCTTTAGTTATTACGTGATGATAATCGATACTCGCGCAAGTACATAAATATAAACACATAACACATAAGGTACTTTATTATCTTTCTTAGAACTCGATAAGAGTTATCATTACTATGTTATCGAAGGCTACTACCCTAAGGTTTTTCCCCACAAAAGGTTCATAACCTACGGCTCTAATACCGACTTTTGCACCCCCAAATTCGGGTACTACTATTTCCACGGGATTTGGTGTTCACTGTATAAATATCATATATCTATCTACCCATAATAAAAGCGAACCATGAAATAGATAGAAATAAATCCTCCCCTTATGGGGTTACAACATCTGAATAATAAATATATCAATGCCAAGTTGATCTAACCTTAAATCTCAATGCAAAAAACATAAACATATAAGTCCTAAACATCACAACATAACTTTTAAACAAATATTCTCAAATAAAATAACAAGTCTTCATCATTTGTTAACTTTGCCCTTGCCTTTGCTAGTAGAAGGCTCGTCGGACCTTTCGTTCTTAACTGCAATGTTATTATGCAAGAGTGAGCACGATTTCCCACAAGTATAACAATATAATCATAATATTAACATGCGAATAAGTCAAAGAGTTTTGAAAAATAGAAAGCTCGGCTTTTGAATCAAGAATGAATAACAAGAATCAAAAGTATATCTGAGGGTCATAAGACCTTGAACTATGTCCCAGGTTGTTAAGTATTTTTACTTTAAACCTTTAACAGTCATTAGACTATATGGACTCTACTACTCGTACTTAGGGGGATCAACCCTTAGTACCATACTGTGCACAATATCTCAACGCTAAAACATAAATAATCCCCTATAACAGGGTTGTTCATCTCAGTTTGACATCAGAGTCCGCACCAAAGGAAGTTTGGTTTGGATAAGCTCAATAACAGTTCTAGAATTTAGAACGTTCATCAACTATGGACTAGTCGAATCAATAAGGGTTCACTAGTCTTACAAGGTTCAACAATAATTGATATTCAAATCGAATAATGAATCTCAAAAGTATACAATCGAATAAGTATTGTACAACTGAAGTAATACTTTAAAAGAATTATAATATCTCTTATGGAATCTCAACTTGAATAAACAAGAATAAGAACTTGCTCAATATAGAAATATAAGTCTAGGACTTGCTCACTGAACAACTTATAATTTAAGGAACTTGCATCATGATAATGAATCAAGGATAAGAACTTGTTTAATTAAAAGTAAAGTTTAGGAAACTTGCCTCGTGCACAAGCTATAGTTATAATTACAATTCACTTCCTCAACGTCCTACACATTACATTACGTAAATAATATCGATTAGTTCCATTACCATTACGTTTAACTGTTAAACTTTTCACTTAAGTTCAACTTAACAACATAGTTCACAAATCTTAACTTGTTACCTAACCACATAACGTGAATCTGGACCCACAACATGCATACCACATAATATGAACTCCTAAACGATCATAATCGACCTTATGACAACAATATCCAAGTTCACACATAGCTTGTTAACATAAAGCTTTAAATTATCTTATACATGTCAACAACATGTTATAGTACTGTATTACATGCTCATCATGCTAGTCTCATTACGTTAAACTAACTTGCCATGTTATGGATCAACACACAAAAGCCAAAAATTATTTTTCTCTGTACCCCCCGCCAGGGCGGGGGTTAGGGCCCGCTGGGGCGGGGGTCCCTTACGTAAAGAGCAACTGTTCGTGAATTTTACAGTTTATAGCCCAAATAAATTCAAATTAAACCAACACGACGATTCTTGATGTTACCCATGAAGTATAAACTTCACAGAAATATTATACAATAATTCTAGCATGCTTTTAACACTTTAGATCACATAAACTATCAAATTAAAATACTTAAATTCATTATTTTTGGTATTTTGCAAAGTTTCGAGAGAAATCATGAAATTCGACTTTATAGATTCGTTATAACTCCGAATATGTCTGTTCGAATTTTGTTTTGTTCGTTTAAACATGCATAATCATAATCAACTATCAATTTAACTTTTAATAAACAACTTAAGCATGAAAAATTGTACATAAGGGCCATATTCATGTTCTTCATGCTCTTTAACTTATGAAATTCTAATTTAAGCATAATTATATGGTTTGGATTGTTTTAAAACATACATAGATGACAGAAAGCATGTTATAAACATATATTAACATACATAGAATCATATAGTCAAAAATCATAAACAATTTATGTTACAGAGAACTCAAAAATTGGTTTTCGTGGGGAATGTAAGAATCGTGAAATTTTGGGTTGAAGACTCGAACCCTTGCTAATTCTATTTGATGATGAAAGGAACTTTCAATTCTTCACTTTTCTCTCTTCCCTCACAATTTTTCTCTTAATTTTCTCTCTAATTTCACTCTGATAGAAAGATATGAAATAGAAAACTGATATGATATATAATAGTTTAGATTAGATATACAATATACGTCTATAATATATAATGTATATAACTACTAGTTAGTGGTCGTCAGTTAATTCCCATATCTGATTAACTGCTCCCACTAACTTAAGGCCATGTTTGGTTGTTCCCTTATTTTTCCTTTCTCCTTATTTTAATTAAAGTATTTACTATATAATTTATTTGTCACACTTTAATTAATCAAATAATCTTATTTAAATTCAATTAAATAAAATATAATAATCCACATTAAATCGCATCATCACATAATTAAAATTCTTATTTATTAATTATGTCAAATCATTAAATCTCTAATTAATTATTAAATTAATTATAATAATATTATTCTTATTAAATAATTTATTTAATCGAATAAATTCAATTAAATTCATACTTTGAACTATAAAAATTCTTCACATTACTTTAATCAACGTAACACATATAATTAAATTAATATACCACAATTCCATCAAATAACTATTTAACTCAATAATTAAAACATCGATAACTCAATAAATAAATCATCAAAATATTTATTTAATTCGATAAATATTGAAATTAAGTTACAAAATTCTCGTTCGTCACAGCCTGGGTCGCTGACTCATGGCTTTTTTGGCTTTATTATATATATATTTGACTATATATATACTAATTTTTAATTCTGTCAAGCCCGGATTGCAAATCCGTGGCAGTTACTGCTTTTATATATATAATTATATATATATATATATATATATATATATATATATATATATTTTTCTGACTTCGTTTGGCCTGGATTGCTAATTCGTGGCATTTATTGCTTTAATATTGTAGACACTCAAAATTTTCTTCAGTACTGTTGTAGACATTCAAAATTCTGCATTCCTGTTACTAACCCTGCAGGAGGGCAAAACCGTCTTTTCAACCCTGGTATCAATACCGGGATGTCAACATAACCCCGGTCTCAATATCGGGATGTCAACTCAGCCCTGGTCTCAATACCGGGATGTCAACTCAGCCCCAGTCTTAATACCGAGATGTCAACTCAGCCCCGGTCTCAATACCGGGATGTCAGCTCAGCCCCGGTCTCAATACTGGGATGTCAACTCAGCCCCAGTCTCAATACCGGGATGTCAACTCAACCCCATTCTCAATATCGGGATGTCAACTCAACCCTGATCTCAATACTGGAATGTCAACTCAACCCCGATCTCAATACCAAAATGTCAGATCAACCCCGATCTCAATACCGGGATGACAGGTTAACCTCGGTCTCAACCCGGGAGGTACAGGTCAACCCCGATCACAACGCGGGAGGTACAGGTCAACCCTGATCATAACTCGGGAGGTACAGGTCAACTCCGATCACAACCAAGGATGTACAGGTCAACCCCGGTCATAATTCAAGAGGTACAGATCAACCCCGATTACAACCCGTGAGATACAGGTCAACCCCGGTCATAACCCGAGAGATACAGGTCAGCCCCGGTCATAACTCGGAAGGTACAGTTCAAGCCCGGTCATAAATCGGGAGGTCAGGACAAACCTTGGTCACAACCCGGAAGGCCAAATCAACTTCGGAGACATCCCCGAAGTGTCACATCATCCCCAGAGATAACCTTGGGAAACCAAGTCATCCTCGGAGACAACCTTGAGGACAAACAAAATCGACTGGGATCAAAACCTCGGAGACAGCCCCGGGAAAATAGTCGAAGACCGTGCCAGTACAAGAGACAACCCCTAGAGGGGAAAAATGGTCATCTTACCAACTCAAATCCAATTTGGTCAAAACCAAGCCAGAAAGAACCATAATATTAATCCTGAGTGAAAACAGCATAAGACAGCTTAACGGACAAACTGCGAGGAAATAAAGACCTGGTTATGAGCCCGTCTTCTTGGACTCAAAAAAGGATTAGCCCATGTCATTGTGACATTCTCGGCGAGGGCTTTCTGAAAAGGTATAGCACACCTCAAACGGAAGCTTCGATCAAAAGTTAGAAAGTTTTGAATCTGACCTCACGTTGCTCGGAGTGCACGTACTTCGAGGCAATAGGACCCACCACTCAGGCCCTGCCGCATGGCGCCGCAGGTAGACTCGCAGTTGCAATGGGTAGGACCGCTTCCATCGGATCTATAAATATAAGTACACCCCAGGCCAAAATTAATTCAGAAACGCTCTAAAACTTTACCCATTTCGTTTCTTAGTCCGACTTCCAGTACTCCAAACCCAGATTTTATCACTCTAACACGTAGATATACTCATATACTACCACTATCAAAAACTGAGTGGTAGAAACGGACGTTTGAAGCCTACAATTTGGCAGAAGCCCGTGTAGCAGTCCATTGTGAGTATTTTTACGATCAGAAAGTTCATACTACTTCATTACGCATTTATGCACTTGCACGTTAAGTTTTATTTTTTGATTATGCTCGGAACTCAGTTCCGTGGCAATTTTGCTTATATTTTAGAATATTTTAGTACATAAACACATTTTCTGACATTTCCACAGCCCTGATCGTCGATCCGCGGCTTTTAATAGCTTATATATATATATATATATATACATATACATATACATGCCCTTTTCTGGACTGGGTTATCTTGCCAGTACCTGTTTGGCTTTTTTTGTTTTGTATATATTTAACTATATATATACTAACTTTTCAATTCTGTCAAGCCTGGATGTCAAATTCGTGGTAGTTACTGCTTTTATATATATATACAACTATATATATATATATATATATAAAATTTTGACTTCATTTGGCCTGGATTTTGACTTCGTGGTCTTTTTATTGCTTTAATATATATATATATATATATATATATATATTAACTATATATATATATATTAACTTTTTATGTTTTCATCTGGCCTGGATCATTGCGTGGCCTTTTTACCGCTTTTATAAATATATATATACTTACATTTCTGTCCAGGCATAGGAGTGAAAACCCATCACCCTTTACAGCTTATATATATATATATATATATATATTTACATTCTGTTAAGCCTGGATCATCCCATTTCTTTTTACAGCTTATATATATATATATATATTTATATTTTGTCAAGCCTGGATCATCCCGTGGCTTTTTACAGCTTTTATATATATATATTTTAATTCTGTCCAGCCTGGATTACTCTGTGGCTTTTTATAGCTTTTATAAATATATATATATATATATATATATATATATATTCATTCCAGTCCGAGCATAGGATTTGAAATCTGTCGCCCTTTATTGCTTTTATATATTTATTTCCATTCTATCAAGCTTGGATCACTCCGTGGCTTTTTACAGCTTTTATAAATATAAATATTTACATTTCAGTACGGGTCTACGAGTGAAAACCCATTGCCCTTTACAGTTTTCATACATATATATATATATATAATTTTATATATATTCTTTATTCTTGGTGATTAAATTTCTGCTGTAAATATTCATTTGATATGAATCGGCGCTGACATCTATTTGGGCGAACTAGATTTCTTTAAATCTCGCCAACACTACCTTTCAAACGGTTCAAAACAGGTACAGACTGAACTGGAAAGCTAGAATGGTTGAGATTTATTTAAATCTAGCGATTTTTCTAGTTTTGCTTAAATACAAAAGCGACCTCGCGGCCCTTAGATCACTATCTAGTGGCAACGAGACGCTTTGGCTACGCGCAAGTCAGGATTTGACTGATGAATCCTCAGTTTTTGAGACATCTGGATGTAAATATCCATTTTCTGTGCATATTTGAGCTGTGTAGGTTTTCTTGGCTTCCTCATGTGAGCCTAGAAATCGTGAGATTCATGATCAAATTGATCAGAATCTGATTCCCACGATGGACAAACTCCACTTTATAAATGTACCATGTCAGTTTTTCTGTAAAAATGTACATCCAAAAGACCTTAAAACGGTTATCCGGGTTTAAGATCTCAACATAGTGAAATAATAGTTTGTCGTGCTAGAGTCACTTCGATGGCTGTTATGCCCATGAGAAGACCGACACTTTTATATATTTTGTGGTCGAGGATGCTTCTCAGCCTGACAATTGTGACGCCCCCAAATTTGGACCGCCACAGAGTCACTCGAATTTGATTTATCACGTTCTAATATCTAACACCACAATAAATACTACGACTAAATGTCGCATCGCACAGCGGAATAATACACAACTACTACCGAATAGATTACATTTAATTAATATAATTTATTCACGTCCCAAGGTCTCGAAACTTAAACATTGATTACATAGCTTAGACATAACTTAAGCATACATAACCATAACTAATACATAATAGAATAAGTCTTAATACAATCATAAGTCCTACATAATATTAAGCTACTCAGTAGCCTTTCCCTTGCCCTTGTCGGTGCTAGAGGGTCCGCACTGCTCTGCCTTAAATGAAATGTTTTAGGGAAAGAAAGAATGAGCACAAATTGCCCAGCAAGTAATATACAATATGGGTGAGTAATATAATTCTCGAATCCTAAAAGGGTATAGTAAGGTATGATATTTCAAGGATAACAAGAATATCAACAGTTCTCAATAACAGTCGCTAAAGACAAAATAATATCAATATGATTCAATACTAAATCAATTTCAAGATAACTGAATACTGAGCAGTCACTAAGGACTATGAACTTCTACTAGAATTAACAGTAATATATTGAAAATCCAATCAACAAGTACAATAGGTGATCAGCCTAAAGTACCCTACGGTATGCATATCGTTTAATCGTACTAAAGTGTGCACACGTCGGTCTCCCGATAAATATATTTTCCCTTCGAAGAAGGTTGTCTATCTCAGTCAAACACAAGATCCCGCACCAATCAATTGGTTTGGGTCGCCTTTCAACAATATAAGTCTAGCCGAATCAAATGGCATAGATCACAACAATTATAAGTTCAATCTCAAGATTTAAAGTTCATAGAATATAAATCGACTTTAATCTTTGCTATAAAATATCTGAATTTCAATCTCAAAAGCTTATTTGTACGACAATAATAGCACAAGATTAATGAATGCTCAATAAAGAGTAATGTTAGAAACTTGCTTACAATATCCGTTGAATAAAGTAAAGCAAGGGTTTAGGATACTTGCCTTATGCGTAGTTTATCCATGAAATTAATCAACACTTTTGAATCCTATCGTAATATAATTATGTATATATATGATATCTATTAGTCATATATTTCAGCATCATATCTTACCTTGGATATACAATCAACACATAAACTAAGTTTTATCCTAGTTACACCGTCATACCATATATAGTATTATATTAATTCACAAGTCTCGACTAATATTCTTTTATCCTTAACGTTCCTCTTTTTGAGTTAAACACATTCTCATATCATTATTATCACATAAGACCACAATCAATACCAATCATATTTCATTTAGTAAGTTATGGCATTGTTATAAGTTAACCGTCAAAGTTGGATTCAAGTATCAACATATGATATTTCATAACTCATATACATATTAAAGGGTTCTTCCATGTTTGTACAACCTTTCTAAGTTCAATTATACATGTTATAATTCTAAGTCACGATTTCTAATGACTTAGGGTAATACAACGCCATGGATTCATATAAGTTGTCACGCTTGTCACTTAGGCATATAAGGTGGTCACATATTTTATTGGTAGGCATGCTCACATGTTTCTATGTCATGAATGCGTGATTCTAGCATTGCTACTTGTTTGTAACTTAATCAAACTCATGCTTGATTAACTTGCATTGCATCTAACAAGTGTGTTCACATGTATGATATACTAGTGACGTTACACGTACTATTAGTCATGTTAAAATATCAGAATTTAGAACATGTCAAAGTCCACATTTTAAAGCTTATATTCTTGTTAGTAACGTTCACTAATGAGTTCAACATGCTCATGCTACATTACGAATCATATAAACACAAGTTAACAGGTTATTCATACATTTCTAAACCATACTACCATTCTCGCAAGATCAGAACATCCACATGGTATATACGTATATCAAAGTTTATTTATAAACTCTAAGTTTGTTCTTTTACTTAAAAACTTATTTTGATTCATGCTTGGATAGTCTAACAATATAACTATCATATTGTCACATGTCAAGGCATATCAGAACGTAATACATTTGCACATAAGGTCCGATCATGTATTACACCATGTTTATCAATCTAGTTTACAAATCTTTAGGCTTCCCTTGAAATACTCAACTAAAATAACAAACATGGCTTACTATATATATAGCAACCTTATTGCACATGTCATGGTGATTTATATGCATATTCTAGCTAATATAACATGCTCAATACATTAGAAGACATAACAAAACTGTCAACAGAAACTGCAGAGGGGCTCGGCCGCGCGCCACTTGTATTAGAGAGTGGCGTAGCTGCGCCACTCCGGTTACAGCCCAAAAATTGTTCTGCTTCAGCAGAACTTCAGCCAAACCATACCATACATTTAACCAGCATGCTTGCATACCACTACCTTGCATTCCTAACATATACATATAATTAACAACTTATGCTAGCACCTTATCACACATCAATTTCAACTATATAATGCAATTTCTATGAATTGAATTTCAAGTGGGTTTAAGCATTATACCTCTTGAGATTTGAATTTGCTAAACCTTGCTCTCAACTTCAGATTATAAACTCATAATACTCTCTCTATATCAACTTAACAATTAATCTAGCAAAATGAAATGAGAAGAGGGATGCTCAATTTATAGAATTTTGAATATCCATGCCAAAGCTTTGTCCAAAGATTGGAACCAGTGGAGGGAAGAGGAACACATTGGACAAGGGAGATTTGGTAGCATAGTGTTCCAACCACCCCCATCACCCACTCCCCCTTCATCATGATCTCTAGCTTGTTGAAATTGAGAAGCAAGATGATAGACTAGGCCATTGGTAAACACGTGAATGAGAAATGGGAGGGGTGACTCTCTTTTAGGGACAAGGCTATATCTCAGCATTCTAGTAACATGAAGTGTATTAACACTAAGGCCATATATACATATTATATATATATATATATATATATATATATATAGATTATAATATACTTAGAGTCACAATGTAAGTCACATAATTAATATTTCCAGGTAGTAGAGGTGATACGACAATGTAGCATACATATAATTCATGTACATTTTATCATACCGGTATAATCTTCTCGAATATTATTCAATTAAATTCTATTAGTCAACCATTGTTTATAATATATCTATGATATATTATTTTAAGGTATACTCACATACATAATGTCACATACGCATAAATCATGTAGCTTATATATTTAAATCAATCTTAATATATGGTTTCTATGTATAGTATAGTCACATAAATGTTGCACTACACTATATAATATAGTTGTATCCCATATACTTCATATAATTAATTATTGCATACTTGCACATAACAATCAATGATCAATATAATCTTATTATATTAATAACTTACTTATTTATTTTTGTTATTCATAATGTCAAATAAATAAATTATTCATCTTATTGATTAATTAACAATAATATTAATTAATCCATTCCCCATCAATTAATATAATTATTAATTTCTATAACAATTAATTAACATTTATATGATTAATTATCACATTAAATAAATATAAATCTTATTATATTTATAAACAATATACTTATTACCATGCTATTACTCGCAATAATAATAATTCAACATACCAACAATTACTATAGATTAATTGTTTAATGATTTCTTCATTAATTAATATAATCCTTAATATTTCTCATCACTGTGCCACACAAGGCATTCAAGGAGTTTATCGCAAACTCCATATATTCTTAATTATTATAATTATTTAATTTAATATAATTGAGTTAACTCATCTCGTAACACAAAATCATTTATATTCAAATAAATTCTCATTCCCATTAATATATTCATTTAATAATATATAGAAATTCTCGGGAATTACATCCTCCCCCCTTATAAAAATTCCATCCCGAAATTGCTACAAGGTTACACAAATAGATGGGGATAATCCCTCATCATCCTATCTTCTAATTCCCACGTAGCCTCCTCGACATCGTGGTTACGCCAAAGTACTTTTACAGATGAAATAATTTTATTTCTCAAGGTTTGCTCTTTTCTATCTAATATTTGGATAGGAATTTCTTCATATGTTAAGTTCTTCTCCACTTGAATGGGCTCGTAAGAAATCATGTGCCTGTAGTCGGCCTTGTACGATCGCAACACGAAAATGTGAAACACGTTGTGGATCTGCTCCAACTCGGGTGGTAATGCAACTTTGTATGCCACTTCGCCCACTCGCTTCAGTATCCCGAACGGTCCTATAAATCTTGGACTCAACTTTCCTTTCTTGCCGAAACGGATCTTTCCCTTCCATGGAGATACCTTCAAGAATACGAAGCTGCAGACTTTAAAGTCTCGGTCCTGCCGATGCAAATTTGTGTACTTTTTTTGGCGGTCTTGAGCTGCTACTAGTCTGGCTCTTATCACTGTCACCACGTCTGCGGTTTATTGTACTAGCTCTGGTCCGAGTATTCGTCACTCTCCGACTTCGTCCCAATATAATGGCGTTCTGCACTTTCTTCCGTAAAGAGCTTCGTACGGTGGCATGCCGATACTTGCATGGTAACTATTGTTATACGCGAATTCAACTAAGGGTAGATGGTCGTCCCAATTTCCCTTGAAGTCCATCACGCAAGTTCTAAGCATATCCTCCAGCGTTTGTATAGTTCGCTCACTCTGTCCGTTTGTTTGAGGATGATAAGCGGTACTCAACCTCAACTGTGTTCCCATCCTCTGTTGCAAGCTTTTCCAAAAATTTGATGTGAAGTGCAAATCTCGATCAGAGACAATTGACACCGGCACTCCATGTCGCAAAACAATCTCCTTTACGTACAGACTTGCTAACTGATTCAAACTATAGCGGATCTTGATTGGTAGAAAATGTGCGGTCTTCGTTAGTCAATCCACAATAACCCAAATGGCATCATATCGCTTCTGTGTGACTAGAAGTCCTACCACGAAGTCCATCGTAATATGCTCCTATTTCCACTCCGGTATTTCCAACGGTTGTAGTAAACCACTAGGCCGCTGGTGCTCTGCTTTGACGCGTTGGCAAGTCAGACATCTACTAACGCACTCTGCGACTTCCCGTTTTAGATTGGGCCACCAAAAATATTACCTCAAATCTTGGTACATCTTAGTGCCTCCCGGATGAACGAAATACGTCGTATTGTGTGCCTCGTGCAAAATCTCTTCCCTTAACTCGATTACCGCTGGTACCCACACCCTTCCTTTGAACCTCAAAATACCGTCTTTATCCATTCGGAATCTTTCTTCTTCATTTTCTATGATCCTTTTTTTGATTTTCTCGCACTCCTCATCTTTCTCTTGTGCTTCTTTTACTCTATCCAAAAATTTCAGACGAGCTTCCATTACAAATAACTTCACTTCAGACCTCTCCGGTCCTTTCATATCTATATCTAATCTTTCCATTTCTTTTACCAATTCCTCCTGAGTCGTCAAATGAAACAGCTTCTCCCTTCCTTTTCTGCTCAGAGCGTCGACAACCACATTTGCCTTACCCGGGTAATGAAGAATATCGCAGTCATAGTCTTTGATTAATTATAACCACCTTCTCTGACGCATATTCAACTCCTTCTGTGTGAAGATATATTTCAGACTTTTGTGGTCCTTGTATATCTCACATTTCTCCCCGTATAAATAGTGCCTCCAAATCTTCAACCCAAAAACTACTGCCGCTAACTCTAGGTCGTGAGTAGGGTATCATTTTTTGTAGTCCTTTAATTATCGTGATGCATACACAATGACCTTGTCGTGCTGCATAAGCACACAACCAAGTCCATTGTGCGATGCATCACTATATACCACAAAATTTCCCGCATCATCTGGTAATGACAACACAGGCGCTTCGCTTAATCTCTTCTTCAACTCCTGAAACCTCTCTTCACATTTGTCTGTCCACACAAACTTCACCGTCTTCCTCGTCAGATTGGTCAACGGGGTCGCTATCTTAGAAAAATCCTAAATAAATCTTCGATAGTACCCAGCTAACCCTAAGAAACTTCTTACCTCTGTTGGTGTTCTAGGCTGCTCCTAATTACACACTGCCTCTACCTTTGCAAGGTCTACTGAGATTCCATTCTTATCCACCACGTGGCCTAAGAATTGAACCTTCTCCATCCAAAATTCACACTTAGAAAATTTCACATACATCTTCTCCTTTCTTAGCGCCTCCAAAACTATCTTCAGATGTTCGGCGTGTTCTTCCTCTGTCTTCGAGTAGATCAAAATGTCGTCGATGAAAACTACCACAAACTTATCCAAGTATGGTTTGAAAACTCGGTTCATCAAGTCCATTAATGTCGTCGAAACATTAGTCAATCCAAATGACATTACCAAAAACTTGTAATGTCCATAACGGGTTCGAAACGCAGTCTTTGGTATGTCTTCATCCCGTACCTTCAGTTGGTGATAACTTGTCCGTAGGTCTATCTTCGAAAAACACTTTACTCCTTTCAATTGATCAAAGAAGTCGTCTATCCTCTGCAGCGGATATATGTTCTTTATCGTTACTCTGTTTAATTATCGATAATCAATACAGAGCCTCATCGATCCGTCCCTTTTCTTAACGAATAACACTGGTGCTCCCCAAGGAGACACACTTGGTCGTACGTAACCCTTATCCAATAACTCTTGCAGTTGTATCATTAAATCCTTCATTTTTACTGGCGCCATACGATATGGAGCTTTCAAAATTGGTGCAGTTCCTGGTGCTAAGTCTATTATGAATTTAATTTCTCTATCTGGCAGAAGACCAGGCAGATCGTCCGAAAATACATCTCAGAATTCATTCATTATGGACATATCCTTAATTTCTACTCCTTTTTTTTGAGTATCTACGATGTAAGCTAAATAACCTACACATCCTTTCCTTAACAATTTCTTGGCCTGCTTCATCGTAACGCAACACAATTGTTTAAGTGACGAGCTACCATAAAACACTACCTTAGACTTACTCGGAGTTTGAAGGTTCACACATTTATTTTGACAGTCAATTATCGTAGCATGGTTATATAACCAATCCATCCCCAGTATTACGTCAAATTCTCCTAATTTAATAGGAATCAAGTCTACGCTCAATTCATGTTCTCTAATGTTTGCGCGATAATTTCGATAAACGTATTCCACAGGGATTATTTCCTTATTCGCAATTTCTATGTTCAAGGGATTTTCTAATCTTTCTCGGGGTGTATTAAGTCCACTAGCAAATTCTTCAGATACAAAAGAATAGGTACACCCGAATCAAATAACACATAAGCATTTATATCATTGATTGGGATTATACCTGACACTACGTCCTTCGCAGCTACTGCATCCTGGACGGTCATGTTAAAGGTCCTAGCGGTTGGGTGGTTGGATTATGCTAGTCCGTCGATCATCAGTTTGTTTCCCCCTTGTTGGCTACCTCCGCTACTTCCCTTCTTCGGGCAGTCCTTAATTCGGTGCTCCGTCGAGCCACATGCAAAACATCCTTGCATCTTTTTTAGCTTCGGGCAGTTGGGTGAAATGTGCACTTCCTGTCCGCAGTTGTAGCAAGTGCCACGTCCCTTCCAGGGACTCACCTTGATGGTTCTTCCCACATTTCAGTCATCCCTTAGCCCTCTTCTTAAAACCTCCACGAAAATTCCTCGATTGATTGTTGTTGTTTTTGTTGTTATTGTTGTTATTGTTCTCCCACTTTCTTTTACCCAAGTTGCTTCCTCCACTACTACTTCCTCCAGTACGGTTCTCTCCTCCAGTATTCTTTCCTTTCTTCTCTTTGTTGTACAGACTTAAGGCCTCACTGCTACCTTCTGCAATGATCGCCTTCTCCAGCAATGTCGCAAAGGAATCAATTTGAAGAACTGATACCTTATTGAACAGCCATGGCTTCAGCCCCTGTTCAAATCGTCTCGCCTTCCTTTCCGCATCTCCAACTTGGTGTTCCGTAAATCGCGCTAGTTCATTGAACTTAGCCGCGTACTTCGCCACCGTCATATCACCTTGCTTCAGTTCTAAGAACTTCACCTCCATCCTATTCTTCATGCTTTTCGGGAAGTAGTTCCCAAAAAATAGAGTCTTGAATCTATCCCAAGTTATTATCCCTTCTCCAGCTCTTTGTTGATTTGCCTCCCACCAGTAGTTGGCTTTGCCTCTCATCATATATGTAGCGAATACAGTCTTTTGGTCTTCACCCACACGAGCGATAGTGAATGCCTTCTCGATATCCTTAACCCATGTCTGCGCAATGATTAGGTCGATAGTACACTCAAACTCTAGGGGTCCTACACTACTAAAGTCCTTAAAGTTTGTGACTGGTACTCCTTGAGGATTGGGGCGAACGAGTTCATTGTTCCTTCCCCTAAGGGCCTCTCCTAACAGATCTACTAGCTTCTGGATCGGGTCTACTTGTTCTCTCTCATTGTTCACTGACTCCTCAGGTGCAGTCAATCTACGTCTAGGGTGGCATTATCTGTATCACAAATTTTCATTTTATTATTACTCAGTTATATTACTTAAGTATTTTTTTTAATACTAAAGGCATAAAATTTTATAACACATTTCTGAAATAAGCTTCATTTATATTCATATGCCAAATCGTTTCATTACATGATTATCCTAGCATATTTCTATAAATGTTATCACATATCCCCTAATATCACAAAAGATGGGGAACCTACTAACATACTACCATACTACCCCTCTAACAAAAGCTTATTCGGGGTTTACATCGTTGTCCCACACTTTACACAAAAAGTTGGGATTATATTATAGTATATACATTACATAAAGTAAATACTACTACTAGACTAACTAAGGGTCTCATCCCATCATCCCACGCTCTACTGCGCTCTTGTACTCGATCTGTGCTATATATGCTACCAGCTCTCGACTCATAGTATATAGGGTCTGTCGCTGCTCCGCTGGATAGTGGTACACACCGTCAATTACCCTCTCAAACGCTAAAAGGAACACGTACCACATCTTGTTCATCTTCCTCTTCTTGCATCTGACCTCATCCTCTAGGTCGTTAGCTCTCTCATTGGCCGCCTCCCACTTCTCCTTGAAGTGTATCCTATCCATCACCTCCAACTCTAGCTGAGTACGGAGTGCCTCTTTCTCAGTCTTCTCACTCATTTCCCTCTGTTCTACCTCTTCCAGCTTTTCTGCCAGATCCATATTTCTAGATACCGACCTGTGGAATAAGGTTCCCAACTGGATCCCTGCCTCCTTGCGGTAAGCAATCTCCACCTCTAATTCCTACATGGCCAGCTTCCTCTGGTGGTCCTCGTCCCTCAGCTTCTGGAACTCAAACTCTCTCTCATGGGCCTCGGCCTCTAGCTCCTGGACTCTGCAGTCCAACTCCAGAATCCGCTCCTCATACTCGCCTAACATCTGCTCCTTTACAGTAGCCTCATCAGAGTCCTCCACTGGTTCATCACCCATCGGTTCGTCCTCCATCGGCTCCTCCTCTGGATCAAACTCTATCTCAATCTCGTCCTCGTCGTCAGACTTGAACGGTGCAACAGCCTGCACTAGTATAGCCTCTAGAGGTGCCTCATATACTACATGTATATCCCTGGGCTCCTCCTCTACCACTCTACTAGGTACCCCTGTGTCTGCCATCCTACAATCACAAACACAAGATAAACAAACTAGCAACTTCATTAGAATGCTAAATAAAACATAAGTTCATTGTATAGAATGAAGTTACATTTCATAAAACACTAAGTCTCTCTAGGAAAACTCTATATGAGTTTTATCTCCTTCTAACTTTCTAAGTTCTCCTAAGTTATAATCTAAGGACACTCGCTCCTAAGGTTTATAACTACAGCTCTGATACCAACCTGTGACGCCCCCAAATTCGGACAGCCACAGAGTCACACGAATTCGGTTTGTCACGTTCTAATATCTAACACCACAATAAATATTACGACTAACTGTCGCATCGCACAGCGGAATAATAAATAACTACTACCGAATCGATTACATTTAATTAATATAATTTATTCACGTCCCAAGGTCTCGAAACTTAAACATTGATTACATAGCTTAGACATAACTTAAGCATACATAACCATAAGTAATACATAATAGAATAAGTCTTAATACAATCATAAGTCCTACATAATATTAAGCTACTAAGTAGCCTTTCCCTTACCCTTGTTAGTGCTCGAGGGTCCGCACTGCTCTTCCTTAACTGAAATATTTTAGAAAAAGCAAGAATGAGCACAAATTGCCCAGCAAGTAATATACAATATGGGTGAGTAATATAGTTCTTGAATCCCAAAAGGGTATAGCAAGGTTTGATATTTCAAGGATAGCAAGAATATCAACAGTTCTCAATAACAGTCGCTAAGAACAGAATAATATCAATATGATTCAATACAAAATCAATTTCAAGATAATTGAATACTGAGCAGTCACTAAGCACTATGAACTTCTACTAGAATTAATAGTAATATACTGAAAATCCAATAAATAAGTACAACAGGTGATCAGCCTAAAGTACCCTACGGTATGCATATCGTTCAATCGTACTAAAGTGTGCACACGTCGATCTCCCGACAAATATATTTTCCCTTTGAAGAAGGTTGTCCATCTCAGTCAAACACAAGATCCCACACCAATCAATTGGTTTGGGTCGCCTTTCAACAATATAAGTCTAGCCGAATCAAATGGCATAGCTCACAACAATTATAAGTTCAATCTCAAGATTTAAAGTTCGAAGAATACAAATCGACTTTTATCTTTTCCATAAAATATCTGAATTTCAATCTCAAAAGCTTACTTGTACGACAATAATAGCACAAGATTAATGAATGCTCAATAAAGAGTAAGGTTAGAAACTTGCTTACAATATCCGTTGAATAAAGTAAAGCAAGGGTTTAGGATACTTGCCTTATACGTAATTTATCCATGAAATTAATCAACACTTTTGAATCCTATCGTAATATAATTACGTATATATATGATATCCATTAGTCATATATTTTAGCATCATATCTTACCTTGGATATACAATCAACACATAAACTAAGTTTTATCCTAGTTACACCGTTATACCATATATAGTATTATATTAATTCACAAGTCTCGAATAATATTTTTTTATCTTTAACGTTCCACTTTTTGAGTTAAACACACTTGCATATCATTATTATCACATAAGACCATAATCAATACCAATCATATTTTATTTAGTAAGTTATGGCATTGTTATAAGTTAACCGTCAAAGTTGGATTCAAGTAACAACATATAATATTTTATAACTCATATACATGTTAAAGCGTTCTTCCATGTTTGTACAACCTTTCTAAGTTCAATTATACATGTTATAATTCTAAGTCACGATTTCTAACGACTTAGGGTCATACAACGCCATGGATTCACATAAGTTGTCACGCTTGTCACTTAGGAATATAAGGTGGTCACATATTTTATTGGTAGGCATGCTCACATGTTTCTATGTCATGAATGCGTGATTCTAGCATTGCTACTTGTTTGTAACTTAATCGAACTCATGCTTGATTAACTTGCATTACATCTAACAAGTGTGTTCACATGTATGATATACTAGTGATGTTACACGTACTATTAGATGTGATAACCCGAATAATTATAGATGGTGAATTATGAAGTATATTAATTCGACGAGTTGAGTATGTAGTAATGATCCTTAGAAAGGAAATGAACGAGTTAGAGAATATATATAATATTTGATATACGATTGTATTTAATTGAAGGTTATGTAATAAAACCTAAACTCTGTTGAAGAGGTGAATGGAGTAAGATATATGTATAATATGTATGTAAAATGTTTTGTAAGTTAACATGTTGAAGTTATTCAACGATAATTATGATGAGATTTTGTGATAACCGAGTAAGGGAGGTTTTCGTTGATTCTGAGGACGGAATCCTTATAAGGAGGGAAGGATGTGACATTCCAAATTTTTAAGAATTTATAAATGGGAATTTAATAAACAAAATTCTTATTTATGAGATGTTTTGAGTGTGAATATGTGTATACGTGTCATATGTTGTGAAATATGTGAATTGATGTAAAGAGAATATATAATGATTAAATAAATAATTTATTGAGTTAAATAAATAAATTATGTGATTATTGTGGAGGAATGTAATTAAGTGTAATATATTAATTAATTAAATATTTAATATTTTATTTAATTGATGTAATAATTTTATGTTATAGTTCTAATTTAATTGAGATAATTAAATTAGATGAGTTATATGATGAGTGTTACATAAAATTATAATTAGCGAGTAATTATAATTATGTGATTAATTGATGTTAGACTTTTAATTAATTAAATTGTAATGTTAAGATTTAATTAATTAAAATGTAACATTAAGATTATGTGTTAAAAGTATTAAAAGTGTTAAAACCGTTTTCCCAAACAAGGCCCTTGTATTATTTTAAATCCATTTTGCCGAACGGGGCTTTAACTATTAAAACCTGTTTTTAAAAGAATGTGTTTTGCCGTGCAAGCCTTAAGGTTTTTTTTTAAAAAATTCCAAAGGTTACAACTTATATATATATTATGGTGTTAATGGGTATTTAATACGTAGCATTGATATATAGATTATGTATTATATATATAATATATATCCTATCAGTTATATTTTATAATACTACGTTACTTAGAAGAAGAACAAGAAGAGAAAGAAATACAGAGAGTAAACACTCTATGACTTTTACGAAGAAAATTGAGAGGAGGTCAGTGATTCTGAGAATCAAAGGGGGATTATCAGAGCTATTCTCACAATCTAACGAAGCTCAGTCAAGGATTTAAGGTAGTAATCCACCTCTTGTTCTTAGTTCTTGTGTTCTTGAATTTCTTAAATAATTAAAATTGTAATGGATGATTTGGCTAATTACATGATGAATGAATTGATAGATGTTGTAATCCCTTACATGTATACTATAAACGATTTTTCAGAAATCAAAGTATTGTAAAAACAAATTTCTAATGAATTTGTGTTCTTATGGGTTTATGTGTTTTGGTTGAATTTTAGAATGAAAATTGAGGATTTATCATGTGTTAAAATTCAAATTGGGAGTTGTTCATGATACTAGCTTCAATAACTAAGATAATACATGAATTATGGTTAAGAATTGGATTTATGGTGTATTATTTTGTGAAAAGTATGAGTTTTTGTGTAAATAGCAAAATTTGGTTTTAAAACCTTTGATTTTGATTACTTATATGATTTTTGTGATTTGAATTATGTTGTACATGTGTATGGTTGCACATGTATGCTTTACACTGTCTGAGTAGTTTAGAATTGCCAATTGTTGGTATATTGGGGAAGAATAGTGAAGCAAGGAAGCAGTCTACACTGTTTCTGTCTGCGTTACGGCGCAGCTGCGCAGGTAACAAAGGCAGAAACGGCGCAGCTACGCCGGCTAAGTTTCCCAGATCGTGCACCAGCGCAGCTGCGCCGGTTCCAAAGCTTAAGGTGGCGCAGCTGCGCCAGTACCTAAGCAGAGGCAGAAAACTTAAAGTATTTGTACAGTTTTAAAACCTAAATTGATTTGGTTATGTGTTAACATGAACCAATATTTGCAATAAGATGTTATGAGTATGTATTTGGCAATTTCAAAATAGAAAAGGAAGAAGGTGGTGAAAACCTTAAATTATTATTAGTAAATTTTGTGGTGTATAGTGATGCATCGCACAAGAGACTTGGTTGTGTGCTCATGCAACACGACAAGGTCATTGCGTATGCGTCACGACAACTTAAGGATTACGAAAAACGATACCTTACTCACGACTTAGAGTTAGCGACAGTAGTTTTTGCGTTAAAGATATGGAGGCATTATTTGTACGGGGAGAAATGTGAGATATACACGGACCACAAGAGTCTGAAATATATCTTCACACAGAAGGAGTTGAATATGTGTCAGAGGAGGTGGTTAGAATTGATCAAGGATTATGACTGCGATATTCTTTATCACCCGGGAAAGGCAAATGTGGTTGCCGACGCTCTGAGCAGAAAAGGGAGGGAGAAGTTGTTTAATTTGATGACTCAGGAAGAGTTGATAAGAGAGATGGAAAAATTGGAGATAGAAGTGAAAGGACCAGAAAAGTCTGGTGAGAAGTTAATTGTAATGGAAGCTTGTCCGACGTTATTGGATAGAGTGAAGGAAGCCTAGAAAAAGGATGAAGAGTGTGAGAAAATCCGAAAGAGGATCACGAAAAATGAGGAAGAGAAATTTAGAATGGATAAAGACAGTATTTTAAGATTTGAAGGAAGAGTGTGGGTACCAGCAGTAATTGAGTTGAGGGAAGAGATTTTGCACGAGGCACACAATACGATATATTCTGTTCATCCGGGAGGCACAAAGATGTACCGAGATCTAAAGCAACATTTTTGGTGGCCTAATTTGAAACGGGAAGTCGCAGAGTGCGTCAGTAGATGTTTGACTTGCCAACGCGTTAAAGCAGAGCATCAACGGCCAAGTGGTTTACTACAACCGTTAGAAATACCAGAGTGGAAATGGGAGCATATTACGATGGACTTCGTGGTAGGACTTCCAGTTACCCAGAAAGGTTATGATGCTATTTGGGTTATCGTGGATCGACTAACCAAGACCGCACATTTTCTACCAATCAAGATTCGCTACTGTTTGAATCAGTTAGCGAGCCTATACGTAAAAGAAATTATCTCACGACATGGAGTGCCGGTGTCAATTGTCTCTGATCGAGATCCGCGCTTCACGTCTAATTTTTGGAAGAGTTTGCAAGAAAGAATGGGAACGCAGTTGAGATTGAGTACTTCCTCAGACAGACGGACAGAGTGAGCGAACTATACAAACGCTGGAGGACATGCTTTGGACTTGCGTGATGGATTTTAAGGGAAGTTGGGACAACCACCTACCCTTAGTCGAATTTGCGTATAATAATAGTTACCATGCGAGTATCGGCATGCCACCGTACGAAACTCTTTACGAAAGAAAGTGCAGAACGCCATTATGTTGGGACGAAGTCAGAGAGCGACGAATACTCGGACCAGAGCTAGTACAACAAACTGCAGACGTGGTGACTAGTGATAAGAGCCAGATTAGTAGCAGCACAAGATCGCCAGAAGAAATACGCAGATTTGCATCGGCAGGACCGAGACTTCAAAGTCGGCAATTTCGTATTCTTGAAGGTATCTCCATGGAAGGGAAAGATCCATTTCAGCAAGAAAGGAAAATTGAGTCCGAGATTCATAGGACCGTTAGAGATACTGAAGCGAGTGGGTGAAGTGGCATACAAAGTTGCGTTACCACCCGAACTGGAGCACATCCACAACGTGTTTCACATTTCCGTGTTGCGACCGTACAAGGCCGACTACAAGCACGTGATTTCTTACGAGCCCATTCAAGTGGAGAAGAACTTGGCATATGAAGAGATTCCTGTCCAGATATTAGATAGGAAAGAGCAAACCTTGAGAAATAAAATTATTTCATCTGTAAAAGTACTTTGGCGTAACCACGATGTCGAGGAGGCAACGTGGGAGTTAGAAGATAGGATGATAAAGGACTATCCCCATCTATTCGTGTAATCTTGTAGCAATTCCGGGACGGAATTTTTATAAGGGGGGGAGGATGTAATACCCGAGAATTTCCTAATAATATTAAATAGATATATTAATGGAAATGAGAAGTTATTTGAATATAAATGATTTTGTGTTATGAGATGAATTAATTCAATTATATAAAATTGAATAATTATAATAATTGAGAAATTGATGGAGTTTGCAATAAACTCCTTGATAGCCTTGTGTGGCACAGTGACGTAATATAAGAATGATTATATTAATTTAAGCGAACAATTAATCTATATTAATTATCGTAGAATATTAATTAATGGTTATGGAATATTAATGATGATTAATTCATAATATGTGATTATTATTATTGCACGAAAAATGATAATAATAATGAGCAACGTGTCTATAATATAATAAGATTTATATTCATTTAATGTGATATTTAATCATACAAGTGTTAATCAATTATTATGGAAATTAATAATCAATGAGGAATGGATTAATTAATACTATCGTTAATTAATCAATGAGATAAATAATTTATTTATTTGACATTATGAATAATAAAACAAATAAGTGAGTTATTAATATAATAAGATTATATTAATTGATATGTGCAAATGTGCAATACTTGAATATATAAAGTATATGGAATACAATTATATTATATAGTGTGGTGCAACATTTATGTGGCTATACTATATATGGACTATGTATTAAGATTAATTAAACTATGTGAGCTACATGATTAATGCCTATGTGACAATATGTATGTAAGTATACATTAAAATGATACATCATGAATATATTGAAATCACTTGTAGGAAATAATGTGATGTGATTATATCCGGTATTAATAAATGTACATGGATGATATGTAGATTACATTGCCATATCACATCTACTACCTTGAAATATTAAGCATGTGACTTACATTATAATGTTAATTATGATATATAGTATGAATATATATATATATATATATATATATATATATAATAGCCTAAGTGTATGATATATGTATATATGGCCTTAGAATTAATACTTCATGTTGCAAATGCTGAGTTTCATATTGCCTTGTCCCTAAATGCTAGTCTCATTCTCCTTCACGTGAAATACTCAAGGCTATGCTACTCCCTACCATCTCAAAATCAGCAACTTAGATAATCATCATGCAATGGGGAGTGGTTATAATGATCGAATCCAACCACTAATTACCTACCCTTTGATAACCTTCATGCATTCCTATAATCCGTTAGTTTGATTTGGGATATAATTGCATTGTCTGTGTATTGGTTTTTCTATAAATACGAACTCTTCTCCTCCATTCTTCTTTGCTAAGATTTTGCTAAGTATTGAATTGGGAGCTAAGTTATATATCAGTGATAACATTCTAAGAAGTTGAGAGAGTTCATCTTAGCTAGCTTAATTCACATAACAGAGGTATAATCATCTTTCCATGGTCTTCATTCTTGTTCTTCATTTTTGATTTCTGTCCAGATTCCAATTCTTGATTATGGATGCAAAGCATGCCAAATGGATTATAGAAAGCTTGTTTAGTTGTTATAATAGACTTATAAGCATATTGAAATACAATGTGGTTATTTTTGTGAGGAAATTTTGTGAATTGGGTTGATGTTTTCCGAAGCAGGAGCTTCCAGCTCTGTACAGGTAACGGCGCAGCTGCGCCCTGGTTATACTGGGGTGCTGCGCAGCTGCGCCAGTGCTGAACTAGTGTTTTGCTGGCCAAGGCCCTGCGCAGCTGCGCCAGTTTTGAACTGGGAGGCTGCGCAGCTGCGCCGGCCACTGGTCCCAGATTCTACTTTTGATCCAGACTGTTACATGCTAACTTATGATAACACTTTAGAAAAAGTTTAAGAACATAAGTAGCATGCTTATAGGAGTACATGGAGATAACGCAAACATGTTTTACTATGTTGCATGCATGATTGGTGAAGACTTATAGTGTTGAAGCAAACTTAGAGTTTATAAATGAACTTTGATATATGTACATGCCATGTTGATATTCTGATCTTGCAAAAGTGTTAACATGACTTGACTACATACGATAAGAGCTTCGAAGTTGCCTTGTATGTGTTAGAATGCGTTGTTCAAGTTTAAAATGGTTTCAAAAGCAAACGTGGATATGTTTTCGAACCAAGTGCATTAAGTATGAGTAGTTAAGTTCTTAAAATAAAAAATGACATGTTTACATTCATTATGTCTCTAAGCATGACTCTTTTATGTTTGATATAACGGTAGTAAACCAAGCATGATTATAGCATGTTTTCAAGATAATAACAATGCTAGCTACATATATGCAATACGAATACTCATAAGCATGCCTAATACAAGTTATATGAATATCTTATGTGTTTAAAAAGCGAGCATGTTAGACCTTATGAGTTCGTGTCCTTGAATGGCTTTAAGTATTAACTTAAGAACCAATACCATGTATGATTGGATTTGGAAAAGTTATACAAACATAAAAGTATTCTTTAAAATGTATACATGTTACGTGATATTATATGATGTTACTTGAACCCGATTTTGATGGTTAACTTATGAGAATGCCATAACTTGCTAAAATAAAATATATTTAGTATTGATTGTAGTTTTATATGATATTAATAATATGCGAGTATGTTTGCTAATTGTGATAGTCTCTCATGATAGTAATGATGTATGAATATGATCAACTTGAGAAAAGAGGAAGTTAAGGATAGAAGTCATATTCTATATAACTGTGTAGCTAGGTTAAAACTTAGCTTATGTGTTGATCGTATATTCGAAGATAAAATATGAAGTTAAATTATATGACTAATGAATATCATATATATACGTAATTGTATTACGATAGGAATCCGAAAGTGTTGGCTAGCTTTACGTGAGTAAACTACGCATAAGGCAAGTATCCTAAACCCTTGCATTACTTTATTTAATGGATATCGTAAGCGAGTATCTAAACCTTATCTCTTTAGATGCAAGTATTCTATCTTTGTATATTGCGAACTAGTTTCCTACTTAATCGTTTGAATTGAATTAGCGTACTTGAACTCTTATTTCATTAAAGCTATTATTCATGTTGAACTTAGTATTGTTCTTGAATATTGTGAAAGTGTCTATGCCATTTGATTCGGCTAGACTTATATTATTGAAAAGCGACCCAAAACCAATTGATTTGTGCGGGATCTTGTATTTGACTGAGAAGAACAACCTTCTTTGAAGGGAACATATATAATTATCGGAGAACCGACGCGCGCATTTGAGTATGATTGATTGTTATGCATAACGATGGTACTTTAGGCTGATCACCTGTTGTACCTGTTTTTGTTGGATTTTCAGTTTATTACTGTTAATTCTAGTAGAAGTTCATAGTCCTTAGCGACTGCTCAGTATTCAGTTATCTTGAAATCTTGAACTGATTTGTTATTGAATCGCATTGATATTATTCTGTCCTTAGCGACTATTATTGAAAACTGTTGATATTCTTGTTATCCTTGAACTATCAAACTTTGATATACCCTTTTGAGAATTAAGAATTATATCACTTACCCTTATTGTATATTACTTGCTGGGCAATTTGTGCTCATTCTTGCTTTTCCTAAAACATTTCAGTTAAGGCAGAGCAGGGCGAACCTTCGGGCGTTGATAAGGGCAAGGGCAAGGCTACCAACTAGCTTGTCTCTTTTATGTTTTAAATATTTTAATATTGTATTAAGATGATGTAGTAAGACTGGATTTGATTATGTTTAAGCTTAAGTTAGATTATGTAATAAGTTGTTAATTGATATTATTATATAATCTATTAAGTACTATAGGTTACGAGACTTGGGGGAATAATTATAATAAATAATTGTAAATTATTCTAGAATAGATTTTCCGCTGTGATTGTGTGATATTTAGTTATTATTATTGTGATATATTACCATGAGCACGTGATGAACCGAATTCGAGCGACCCCGTGACGGTCCTGGAATTTGGGGGCGTCACATTTTTACCGCTTTTATAAATATATATATATTTACATTCCAATTGAGCCTAGAGAAATTCGTAGCTCTTTACCGCTTTTATACATACATACATACATATATATATATATATATATCTACATTATGTCGAGCCTGAATCATTTCGTGGCTCTTTACAGCTTTGATATATATATATATATATATATATATTTACATTCTGTCAAGCCTGTATTATTCCGTGGCTATTTTATAGCTTATATATATATATATATATATATATATGTATATATGAGTTCAATCCATGATAACCGGTTGCCATGGAACTGTTCCCAGCAACCAAGTTGACAACCGTTGATCAAGTAAATTAAAGGCGGAGATTATGTTGCTTTTTATTCCAGCCGCTACTTGGAGTAGCGGCTTGTAGTGAATTTATTTGGTCAACCATCTAATTTGAGTGGGCCCCCTTGTAATAAAAACTCACAAGCCGCTACTCACTCTAGCGGCTGATGAGGAAATTTTTGTCCCATTTCTCAAGTCACTCTCAATAATATTTTTGTTATTATATATTATAATAATATTATTAATTGCTTGATTTAATAATATTAATAATATTAATTATTTTATTTAATAAATAAAATTATAAATAATATTAATTGAATTTAAGGTAATAATAATAATTATTATTATTATAATAATATATTATTGTTGTTATTATTATTATTATTACTATTATTATTATATTGTTATTGTTATTGTTATTGTTATTATTATTATTATTATTATTATTATTACTATTACTATTAATATTATTATTTATTATTAATATTAATATTATTATTATTATTATTAAACTCAATGCACGAGGAAAGTCGTTGTAGCGGTTGGGGAAATTGCTCAATAATATTATAAATAATATAAGGTAATAATATTATTTTTATAATATTATTTTTATAATATTATTACCTTATATTATTTATAATATTATTGTTATAATATTATTGAGCAATTTCCCCAACAGCTACAACGACTTTCCTCGTGCATTAAGTTTAATAATAATAATAATATTAATAATAATAAAAAATAATATTAATAATAATAATAGTAATAATAAAAATAGTAATAATAATAATAATAACAATAACAATAACAATATAATAATAATAGTAATAATAATAATAATAATAATAACAATAACAATATATTATTATTATAATTATTATTATTATTATTACCTTAAATTCAATTAATATTATTTATAATTTTATTTATTGAATAAAACAATGAATATTATTAAATCAAAGAATTAATAATATTATTATAATATATGATAACAAAAATATTGTTGGGAGTAACTTGAGAAATGGGACAAAAATTTCCTCATCAGCCGCTAGAGTGAGTAGCGGCTTGTGAGTTTTTATTACAAGGGGGCCCACTAAAATTAGATGGTTGACCAAATAAATTCACTACAAGCGCTACTCCAAGTAGCCGCTGGAATAAAAAGCAACATAATCTCTGCCTTTAATTTACTTGATCAACGGTTGTCAAAATGGTTGCTGGGAACAGTTCCATGGCAATCGGTTGCTATGGATTGAACCCCATATATATATATATATATATATATATATATATATATATTTCTGTCAAGTCTGGATTACTCCGTGGTCTTTTACAGCTTTTATAAATATATATATATATATATATATATATATATATATATTTACATTTCTGTCCAGGTCTGGGATTGAAAATATGTTGCCCTTTATAGCTTTATATATATATATATATATATATATATATATATATATATATTCTTTGTTCATTGTGATTAAATATTTGTTTCAATTTTTCATTTGATATGAATTTGTTTTAATACAAATTTGGTGGTGTAGATTTATTTAAATCTAGCCCTTTCTACCTTTCAAACGGTTCAAAATAGGTCCAACTGAAATCGGAAAGCTAGAATGGCTAAGATTTACTTAAATCTAGCTTTCTTTCTAGTTTTGTTAAATATGAAAGCAACCTCGCGAACCTCAGATTTCTATCTAGTGGGAACGAGAAGCAGTGGCTACGCGCATGCCAGGATTTGACTGATGAATCCTTGGTTTTTGAGACGTCTGGATGTAAATATACATTTTCTGTAAATATATGTGTTGTGCAAGTTCTCTTGGCCTCCTTCCATGAGCCTAGGAATCGTGGGATTCATGATCAAACTGATCAAAATCTGATTCCCACTATGGATAAACTCCATATTACAAATGTACCCTACCAGTTTTTCTGTAAAAATGTACATCCGAAAGACCTTAAAACGGTTATCCGGGTTTAAGGTCTCAAGCATAATGAAATAATGGTTTATCGTGCTAGAGTCACTCCGATGGCTGTCATGCCTATGAGAAGACCGACACTTGTATATATTTTGTGGTCGAGGATGCTTCGCAGCCCGACAATCACCGTCTAAATCGGGCCGAAGGCTAAAATAAAAGTATCAACATGCTTCAATTCCTACGTAAGCATAAAGGTTTGAAAAAACAACCTTTCAAAACATTATTTTCATATCTTGTCTAAACAAAGGACTTTTGCAAATCAAATCAAACCCTTTGTATATAGGTTCAATAAAGCACGACAATACTTTTAAAACAAACAAACGTAGGCCCAATTTCTTCCAGCCTCCACACACACATTGAAAATAAAAAGAAAAATATTGAAAAGATGTGGTACCGTGTTTTCATGGGAGTTGGGGGGTGCCTAACACCTTCCCCCCACTTAACCAAGCCCCCGAACTTAAGAATTTTGGTTTCAAGATCAAGTTTCAACAGTGTCCAACAATTGGGCCTACTTGCAAACAAAACTCAGTTGAGTTGGTACAACCATTTCAAATCTACCAACTAGCGACTTTGTAAACCGTTCAAATCGTCGACATGATACATGTTAGCCTTTTCCTAAAAAACTTCACCCTTCATAAAAAAGACAAGGTAATAAGGGTAGAAGACCACATGACTTAGGAAGAGAGAAAGATCGGGTCCAAAGTCAGACCAGATTTTTTCCCGACGTCGACAAGCTCATAGCAAACCAAGAGGAGATGATGATGAGTCAGGAAATAACAAGTCAAAATTTTCAGAACCAGATGGAACAACTCATCAATACCTCAACTAATGGTCCTAAATACATGGATTCTGAAACTGAAATAGAAAATTCAAGATTGGAGAAATTGTGGTTCAAGTTCATAGCGTCAAATGAGGAAAGGATGGTTGAGCAAGAGATGTCATTTCAAAATCTTCAGAATCAGATAGATCAAATGTTCAAAGCCTTGAACAACTGTCCTCAAAATAATTGGTGCTATGACATGGATTTTGAGACTGATGGAGAGCCTGAGTTGAATCTACAACTGGATGAGCCATAAGATTTTGAAACCGAGGAGACAAATGGGGATGAGGAAAATGAAGCCATCAAAGATCTAACTGTATGTCTCAATTAAGATGAGCTAATCCTGCTAGTACCCCAAGTGCCTTCTCCACCGAGGTTCAAGAATCCAGTCAATTTTGTAAAACCATGCCCGCTTGGGAGTCACATCATCGACAAAGCTCTTTATGACATGAGAGCTAGTACAACTTTGAAGCCATGGTGGGCCAAGGAAGAGAAAATAGAAGAAGAGCCCGTTGTGTTTGACATGCCCCAATGCCCTAATCTGATCATAGACATAACGGAGGAAGCACCTAGCTATTCGATATTCAAAATTGGAAACTTATCTACAAAAAGCAAGCCATGTGGCTTTAATTCAAAGGCTATCACTAATAAGAACCTCTCAAAGCATACATTGGTCCTGATGGATGGAGGGTTCATCAATTATCGAAGAGGAATTGGATAGCGTTGATAAGAAGAAGTCTGGCTAAAGGACTATAAACCAAGTGCTCGATGGGAGGCACCTCATCCAATCTTTCCCCCTCCTTGTTTAATTCTTATTTACATTTCCACTCATTTATCTCGCATGTTTAATTGTTCATATTGTTAATATTAAGTAGAATTGTTGATAGATTTAATAGTCTTAATAGTTCAATTTTGGTTTCCTTCAGGTATAATTCAATTGGTACATGCGTGTATGATCAAAAAAGTTGAAAAAGTCCAGGCTGCCAGGGAGCAGGGCAGCGCAGCTACGCCCTAGCTATACTACAGAACAGCGCAGCTGCGCCAGTAGCAGAACCAAAAACTAAAATCTTGGCGCAGCAACCCAGAGCCAAACACAGCGTAGCTGCGCCTGTTCTCAGTCATAGAAAACAAACTCTGCTAAGTTTTCAAAGTCGCAAACTGTTGGGTAAAATCTATACGTGCTACACGCAAGTGTACGTGGTCAACATCTAATATAATGATAAAATCAAGTATCGTACCCACAGAAACAATAATTCCAATTTACTCAAACAAGTACCAATTTTATACTATTTCATCTTTATTAAACTAATGATTAAAATGTGATTTTTATAAATAACTACTACTTAGACCAAAATTAACACTAACTCGAGATTTTAACTAGTTTTGGAGAATTAAGCCTACAACTTCACTTATTATTTCACTTCAAATAATATACTTTCCTTCAGTTTATATCAATTACTCCAGATTATTAACCAAGAACACTAAAGCAGATATAACCATCTCTCGATGCATTACATTCATACTCACTTAAATCCATAGATGATAGAATTGAGCAAGACACCTTAATTAACTAACTCACTATATCTCTATGTGAATTACAATTGAATAAGGTTTAATATCAAGTTCTTATCAGATTACATATGATGCATAGATATCTCTATCCTATACATGAGTTATGAATCCCAACTACCGCAGAAATCACAAACATATGTCACTATAGCTAGTTCCAATCTCATATGTCATCTCTCGAATTTATATGGGATAACGGATAATTGGTGATCAAGCAATTATATAAATTACGCACAACACATAGCAAATAACCTGGAAATAATATCCATAAACTAACTGAAAGCAAATTCAATTCGTCGTTACATAATAAGATCTGTCATAGGCTTAAATAAGAATTTAGTTCATCATAAACGAATAAAAACCAATAATTCACAGAGTATTAATCATTCTGAATACAAAGTAAATATGAAGAGAAAAAGAATAGAATATGAAAATCCGTCATTACTCATCTCCACGTTCACTTTGCGTTCTTCAGGTTAAGCTCCGCTTCAATCCTCCTCCGCTGTCCAAGTCTCAAGCTAGGGCTCCAAATTGTCTCAGTCCACACTTATGAACCTCTGCAACCATATATATACTTTTATTCACCAACAACAACCTCTACAGCAACCTCTCTCGAAATCCTATTTGAAATAGGATATCACACCAAATCTGCCAAACGCGCGCCCCGGCGCATCTTTTACCCTTGGAGGCGCGCCCCGGCGCAGAACTAGCCTAAGAAATTCGTCGCGGCGCAGGTTACAGAGAACAAGCCCTTCCTTCTTTGTAAGCTTCCTTTCCGTGCGATTCTTCGCCCACTCAGTCCCTACACACAAACCAATGAACATGCATGAAAAAGAACCTAAAACATACTTAAAGTAGCGATATCCTACGTTTAAATGGCATCAATTCGTAGGTATGAAACCTACTTATTAAATACCCCCAAAGTTAAGATTTTGCTTGTCCTCAAGTGAAAACAAAAATAAAATGAAACTAACAAACAACATATCTATATGTATGCTTATGTATGACCTACTTCCTATATGCCTACGACTCTAGCAATAGATCACATGTTTTTCAATTCTGACCTCAAAACTATCATAAGATATTCAAATAATACTAAAAATTCAATATATAGTTCATCAATAATCAATCAGTCCATCCAACCTGTCCTCCCTCATGTTGTGCGCGTGTGCTCGTTAACTATTCCAATCACCAACAATTCAAAAACATCACATACAAACTTCTTAGCGGGAAAATTTCAGTTATAATTCACTTATTTTGCATTCATGACAAAACCGGTTAAACATAATAATTACTGAGTTCGGGGATATCAGATAAGGCTTATTTTTCTTATATTTCATTCGCGGGTGCGTTTTACGCTCTATCCGTGTTCACAACCGACCGTGCAATGTCTGCATCTATTAGGCTTTTCAATGCTACCCATTTAGCGAATTTTCGACCAACGACTCCCAAACCAGATGGTTTTAGGGCGCTAGGAGTAAAAACACCCCCAAGGGCTTACTTATTCAAGTAATAAAGGCCACCGATACAAACTAATCCATGTGTTTATTCTCTTTTTTTTCTTTTTTTTCTTTTTTTTTTCTCTATTTTCTACTTTCTTCCTCTTTTTTTATTTCTCTTTTTATTTCACCCCACTGACGCCCCCAAATTCAAGTTATTACTTACTTTTAAGCTTTTAATGTCAATGTAGCAGTATCATCAAATTTTAACTAAGATTTTCCCCCCAGAAACAAGTCGTGACCCCTTGAACTGAGTTGATTAGACAGTTAAGCTCTTACGTGCTAACCAGTTACACAAGTTTTGGACAGAATCGGACTTTCATCTTGATTAACATCAGAACTCATCATTAATCTTCACGCTTGTTCGAGTTAAAATGCAATACCAAACCTATCATCAGCCGAGCTAAATTCATGTCAATCCACTGCTTAAACTCATGCAACCTATATACCTAAATGCAAAGAATGTATTTTTGTGATTTTTGTTAATTTTCTTCATTTTTTTCTTTTTTTTATATACCATTAATGTAAATATACTAAAAATAATATGCTTATTCTAACGTGCAATTAATTAACATGCAAAATGACAAGAACATGCAATTAACTAACATGCAAACTAACTAACTAAATGAACTAAACTACCCCCAAACTTAAACAATTCAATGTCCTCATTGGATAAAATAATAAAAGTTCGAGGATTGCCCTGAGCGATCAAGCGTCATGCTCGATCGGTGGATCCTCGGTAGGTGGGTCATCAACCGGGTCCTCAACAGACAGTGGGGGAAGAAAGGCTGGTACCAGCTGTGGGACTAGAAACTAGAAGCTTTCACTTGTGGTATTGAGTCGGGAAAAGGCAGTTGCCAGAGACGCGTTGAATTCATTCTGCGTGGCAAACATGTGGTCTTGTCTGCTTGCTAACCCTTGGAACCTCTGATCGATATATTGCTATATATTTCGGAACTGGGAGCTGAAAGTATATTTTGTGCGGGACGAGGTTGCAGTCCCGGCTTGGCCATCTTCTTGCTCTTCTTCTTCTATAAAATCTTCATCTTGTGCGTCTTCCTCTTCGTCATCCTCATCCTCAAGAAATACATATTCAAGGCTACGTGGGCGCAACTGCCCCCTTTACAGCTTTCATACCTCTGAATTAAATTAGGATCTAGGCATAATAGAGGCTGCTGGACAGGCTCCGCGGAACTCTATTGTACCTGCCCTGGCACATAGTGCGCATATCAATGATGGGTGAGGGAGGCATCTCTGGACTGATCCACGAAGATTGCGGCGGATATTGTGATGAATAAGCCGGCCCACTTCAATTGATCGGTCTTTATAAATTGAGTACAGTAGAATGGACATTTCCTTCGTGACATCGCTCGTGTGTGTGGAAGGTAGCAATTTGGCACACAAGAATGCATGCCATATCTTTTCATACAAACTTAGGTGGCCCTTCTGAAAATGAGATCCGTTTGACGACCATGTGGCGTCAAGCTTGCATAATTCTGTCAAAATCTGATCATAGTCTGCTCCCCTTTCCTTGAAGGCTGAATACTCATAAGTTATATGTGGGAGATGGTAGTAGTCGTTGATCTCCTGCACAATAAATGGGACCATTTTACCGTTTACGAAGGCAAAGAACGGGGATTTGTCAGGAGCATTGGCATAAAATTCTTTGACCACCGCCACTACGGTGGCATCCAGATGTGCCACGAGTGTTTCCTATCTCCTCTCGCGGATCTGATTAAACATATCCCCATTAAACTCATCGGGAGCCAACCCACGCTCTGATACCAACGACTTATTGGAGAGGTATTCGAATCGATCCGCTGCCTCGGTGTTCAAAAATTTTTGTCTGTCGAATTAGCGCGAGGCGATGGACGAACCTTCCCCATGTTGTCTTTTCTGTTGCCTGGAAATCATGGAGTGAAGGTTGTGACCGTTACTTGTTGTTGAGTGGAGGAATTGTTGATAAAACCTTTTCACAAACACTTGGTGTGCAAGTAGTTAGTGCTTGATTATTTTTGCCTTCCACTTGATTTGTATGCCCAATTTATGAATTTATCCTCACTCTTGTGTAAACTCCTAAAATTTGTGTGATAAAGACCCACAAAGTAAGATTACCTGTTATTGTCTCTGTCAAAATTTAAAAGATTGGGGTTGATGTGAAGAACTCCTTTCTTTGGAATTTCGGATGAGTGTGAACCCTAGATGTTGAAGAGTGATTGTGAAGGAGTGATTGATTGATTGTGTTGGTGATGAAACCTGAGATCAACTTGAAGAATAATTGTGAAGTAGGGTTCGGTTGAAAGTGCAAAATCTTCCTTGATTTTGGTTATGAGAAGTTTGAAATGTATTAGGCTTGTGCATTGTAACTTCTAAAGTCGTGTTTTTAAAAACAGAAAAACAAGATGCGCGCCGGGGCGAATATATTTGTTCGTGGAACTGCGCCAGGGCGCATATGGCCAGAGAGGTCTGGGCCGGGGCGAGCATTTTTCTTCATGATTCTTAGCTGCGATGCAGATGGCCAGAGAGACACGCGCTGAGGCGCAATTTTGTTCCTTATAACGTGCGCCGGGGCGCATATGCTTTTCTGTAAAAAAAAAATTTCTTCTTCATCTGGCAATTCAATTTTTTAGCATATTTGATCTCAATATCCATCCTGCAATCTAAACATAGGCATAATTAGTATTGTTATTGGTTCGAGTTCTTGGGCATTATTCCTACGCTAAGACGCATTCTATTCTAATACTACTTTGTTTAAATGAAATAAAATAGACAAACAACTTTTCAAAATTTAAAATAAACAAATAATTGGGTTGCCTCCCATCAAGCGCTTGGTTTATAGTCTTCAGCCTAACTACTCCCTATTTTAAACTGGATCGGTGAGGTCAATTGAGGTTGCTTGGCAATCGAGATCACCCCCCAAATAGTGCTTTAAACGTTGACCGTTGACTTTGAATGATTCGGTCGAATCCCCGCTGTATATTTCAACGGCACGATGTGGAAACACTGTCTTGATTGTAAAAGTACCTGACCACCTGAATTTCAGCTTTCCGGGGAAAAGTTTCAACCTCGAGTTGAATAGCAATACTGATTGTCCTGGTTCGAAGCTCTTCTCCACAAGATTCTGATCGTGCCATTTCTTGACCTTTTCTTTATACAACTTGGAGTTTTCGTATGCTTGCAGGCTAAATTTATCTAACTTATTGATTTGCAATAGTCTCCTCTCCCCTGCTGCTGATAGATCAAAGTTCAGTTTCTTGATGGCCCAATACGATTTATGCTCGAGTTCCACCGGAAGGTGACACGCCTTCCCGTAAACCAACTGGTATGGTGACATGCCTATCGGGGTCTTATAAGCTGTCCGATACGCCCAAAGAGCGTCGTCTAGTTACAACGTCCAATCCTTTCGATTTGGGTTGACGACCTTCTCCAAGATTCTCTTCACCTCTCGGTTAGATACTTCGGCTTGGCCACTTGTCTGAGGGTGATAGGCTGTGGCGATTCGGTGGTTGACCCCATACTTTGTCAAGAGAGCGGTGAAGTATTTATTGCAGAAATGGCTCCCTTTATCACTGATGATTGCCCTTGGAGTACCAAAACGGGTGAAGATATTCTTTTGTAAGAATTTTAATACAACTTTCGCATCATTCGTTGGTAACGCAACTGCCTCCACCCATTTCGATACATAGTCAACTGCTAATAAGATGTACAAATTACTAAACGATGACAAAAACGGTCCCATGAAGTCGATTCCCCATACATCAAAAACCTCAACTTCCAAGATCATGTTTAGGGGCATCTCATTTCGTTTCAAAATATTTCCCACTCTTTGACATCTATCATAATTTTTCACGCACTGATGTGCGTCTTAGAACAATATGGGCCAGAAGAAGCCTGCCTGAAGTACTTTAGTTGTCATTTTTTTGCTTTTGTAGTGTCCCTCATATAATGAGGTGTGACATGCCTGTAATATGCTCTCTACTTCACTTTCCGGCACACAACGCCGAATCATTTTGTCAGCACACTGTCGAAATAGATACAGTTCATCCCACATATACCACTTCACGTCGTGTAGAAATTTCTTCTTTTGCTAGCGAGTCAAATTTGGTGGGAGGATGTTGTTTACCAAATAATTCGCAAAACCCGCGTACCACGAAAATTCGTCGTGGATCAAAAATAACTGTTCATCTAGAAACGACTCATTGATCACTAACTTGTCTATCTCGTCCTGCTTCAGATTCTCTAGCCGCGAAAGATGGTCAGCAACCTGATTTTCTGTCCCCATCATATCCTTAATCTCTAAATCAAACTCTTGGAGGAGCAAAACCCAGCAAATAAGTCTCGGCTTTGCGTCCTTCTTTTCAACTAGATACTGAATGGCCGAGTGATTTGTGTAAACCACCACCTTTGTCTCCACCAAGTACGAGCGAAACTTATCAACTGTGTACACAACTGCAAGTAATTCCTTTTCCATGATTGTGTAGTTCAACTGTGCATCTGTCAGTGTCTTGCTCGCATAATAAATGGCGTGAAAGACTTTCTCCCGGCGTTGTCCAAGCACAGCTCCTACTGCATAGTCATTGGCATCACACATGAGCTCGAACGGCATTGTCCAATCCGGTGCGATGATCACTGGGGCTGTGGTTAGCTTCTTCTTCAATTGCTCAAACGCCGCTAGACAGTCCTTCATCAAATTTAAATAGTACATCCTTTTCCAAGAGACTGCATAGTGGCTTTATGATTTTGGAGAAGTCTTTAATGAATCGGCGGTAAAATCCAGCATGACCAAGAAAGCTCCAAATACCCTTTATTGAAGTCGGTGGTGGTAGATTTTCAATTGTCTCTAATTTAGCTCTATCAACTTCCAACCCTTTTCCAGAAACTTTGTGTCCAAGTATTATCCCCTCCTGGACCATGAAATGGCATTTTTCCCAATTGAGCACCAAATTCGTTTCAACACATCTTTTCAGCACCAGGACTAGATTTTTAAGACACTTGTCAAGAGATTCCCCGAATACTGAAAATTCATCCATAAATACCTCGACACATCGCTCCACTATATCTGAGAAGATTGCTATCATGCATCGCTGAAAGGTCACCGGTGTATTACACAGTCCAAATGACATCCTTCTAAAGGCAAAGGTGCCATACGGGCATGTGAATGTTATTTTCTCTTGATCCACTGGTATGATGACAATCTGATTGTAGCCTGAAAACCCATCCAGCAAGCAATAGTACTCATGTCCAGCTAGTTTGTCCAACATTTGATCAATGAAAGGCAAGGGGAAATGATCCTTTCTAGTTGCCTTATTCAACTTTCTGTAGTCCATGCAGACCCTCCAGCCAGTCACTATCCTTGTCGGTATCAGTTCGTTATTTTCGTTCTTTACTACTGTTTTACCACCTTTCTTCGGGATATATTGGACCGGGCTCACCCATGCACTGTCTGAAATGGGGTAGATAATTCTAGCATCCAGCCATTTAAAGATCTCCTTCTTCACTACCTCTTTCATGATTGGGTTAAGCCTCCTTTGTTGTTCCACTATTGGCTTGCCATCCGCCTCCATCAGAATCTTGTGCATACAGAATAACGGGTTGATTCCTTTGATGTCGGCGATTGTCCATCCAATAGCAGACTTGTATTCCCTCAGAACTCTTAACAGCTTACTTTTCTGCAGTTCGTTAAGTGCAGATATAATAATAACAGGTAAAGTAGATGAATTACCCAAATACGCATACCTGAGGTGATTGGGTAAGGGTTTGATTTCTAATGCCGGTGGTTCCTCTAGCGATGGTTTCATCTTTGCTGCTGAAGTTCCTGTTGCTTCCAATGGCTCAAACGGTAACTTGAACCTGTTCACTCTAGGATGTGCCTCTAACAGCTACAGATATTCTAATAACTCTGGCTCATCTCCATCATAATCTCTGTGACAACCCGAGAATTTATAAAATCTTAAATGATTAAAATAAAGGTTAAAGAATAAAACCTAGATGGGAATTTGAGGATTTAGTTAAAAATTTTAAAGAACCTATATGGTTTGATTTGAATTCTTAAAATGTATATATGTATAGGTACATATATATATTTAGTGATGTGATATATATGTTTGTACAAGAGGAATGATAAGAATAAAGATAATATGAGATTTGTGGTACATTTCTCAAAGTATAAAATTATTTGGTATGAGTATGTATATTATTTGATTGCTTATATTTGTTTATTATATAATAAGCAAATAAAAGAAACTAATGTAGCCTAATATATAAATTAGTTTAAGGAATTAAATAACCTAAGGGTTATGACATGGTAGAATATTAATATTAAAAATATTAACTAACTCTAAGATATTTATTTTATATATCTCGATTAATTAATTTTATAATCTAATTAAAGCAAGTCTAATTGGGTTATGAAATTAAATGAACATGAGTAATAAATTAAAGTACAAATGTGAAGAATGAAAATCCTAATTAAATGATTAGGGTAAGATAAATTAAAAGTAATAGAACTATAATAAATTATATGGCTCAAACTAAATTAAATATGAGCCCAAAGAATTAAAGGAATGGCCCAAGTCTTAGCCCAATGGAAAAGGGTCATGTAGGACATTTAATAAAATATTATATAAAATAAAAATAAAATCAAATTTGGAGAAAAAGGGCCATGTGGCCGGTCATGATAGGGAGGATAAGGAGGGGAAGTATGTAATCATTGTTTACTTTATTAGGTGAACAACTCTCAACTACTCCCTTATGTGTCAAGCTCTCCTTTTAACACTTCATTTCTCCATGTGTACAAGCAATTGTTTCATTAATGAGTGAGAGAAAAAGGAAGAGTGTTGAGAGAATTGTGTGCTTATAGAATATGTAATTATTCATTTTTTTACTTACACACAAAACCATTTTATTTCATCTCATCTCACTTCCAAGCTTAAGAAAACAAAACAAGGAAGAGAGAGAGAGAGAGAGGAGAGGGACGGTGGGGAGAGGAAGAGAAAAGAAACTGGATTTGATCTTCAAATTACCCAAGATCAATATTTAGTTTGGAAGAACAATGAAGGCTAGCAAGAAATCAAAGGTATAAACAACATTTAACAAAGTTGTTTTTAATCAAAACTTGGATCTAAGATTTTAAAACTCCAAAACCTTAGATTTATATGTTTATAAGTATTATATGTTTAGATCTATCACTTTTGATGATCAAAAGTTAGATCAAAACCAAGAAAAAGGAACTATGTTTTAAAAAGTTAGAAAACTATGATTTTCTTAGTATAAATTATGTTTTACTTGGATTTGGTGTATGTTTGGTGTAATAGATCATGGATCATGGTAGATCCATGATCTTAAGGTGTATTAGTATGTATTATAATAGTTTATGATGTTTAATGTTTGGTTAATCAAGAGATCTAGGAAGATTTTTTAAAAAACACAAAAATTAGAAAAACTATTTTTGGGGAAAACGTAACCTAAAATTCAAAAGACCATATCTCCTAGTGTATTTTGAATTTTTGAGTGTGGTTAATTTTTGGAGTTAGATATATAAGTCTTCTAACTTTTTCAAGTGGAATCACTGAAAAATTCCATGTAGATTTTCGTCTGGACAGTTGTTAGCAAAGGACGCGAAATTTGAAAAATCCAAAAAGCAATCTATCTAGAAATTGTAAGGGCAGTTTCATCCACTTAAATTATGAAATAAAATTAGACCTTTTGGGACGTGAAAATATATGTTATAAAGTATCTTGTGTCCAAACATGAGCTCATTCCGACTTAAATTGAGCAAGTTATAACTATTTTAATATTTATATTTTTTCAACAAAAATTGCTATAACTGGAGTTGTATAACTCCGATGGACACAAATTTAAACTGGAGGCTCACGATAACATGTGTAAGATTCCACCAAGAGTTGAGAATTTTTGGAGTTAAGCGTGAGGTAGTTATTTTCTTAAGGAATTAACTAGAAATGAATTTTTAAAAAATACTTAAGGAAATTGAAAAATTCCTAAAAAATTATTTTTGTGTATGGAATATATGTATTTATGTGTGGACAAAAGATAAAAAAATAATAAGATGATTAGGTTAAAAAAGGGAATCCAGGTTGCTGGATTGGAATCTAGTTTGCTGGATTGCAATCTGGTTTGCTGGATTGGCCACCAGGAGGCTGGATGAGATGTTTGGATTATCCAGGATGCTGGATTGGTCTGTTTAGATAATCTAGGTTGCTGGATTGAAGGGTTGATGAATCCAGGCTTGCTGGATTTGAGGTTAGTTAAATCCAGGCTTGTTGGATTATATGTCAGTTTGAATCCAGGCTTGCTGGATTGGAGGTCAGTTGTATCCAGTCTACTAGATTGAGAATTAGTTACTAAATTGAAATTCAATATGAATTCAGGTTGTTGGATTAGGTATTCGATTTACTTAATTATAAATGACTTATAAAATGAAATAATAAGTGTTAATTCACAAGTTATATGATACAGTAGTGTTAAGTCTAAGGTAGTACAATCATACTCTTTAATGGTTGATGTATAGTAGCTGGGCTAAACGACTCCTTTATATGGGGAAGGGATCTACGAATTAGTAACCGATCTAACTCACTGTGAAAATAGTGTAGACTAGACAGAAACTAATTTGTTAGTTGTTTGTGAGAAACTACTCAGTATACTATACTGAATATTATTAAAGACTCGATGTGTGCTAGGTTTAGACTTGTGTATATGTATAGTGTTAAGGTTATCTAATATTTGACTATGTGTTTAAATGTTAGATAGTTTACTTATAAGGTATGTTATGCTAATTGAAAGATCAATCTTATAACTGATAGGTCTTTATAATAAAGCGATTAAATTATATTGCGTAGCAGTAATCGACGGTACAGGCAAGTTTCCTAACTCAAACTCGAGTTGTTATTGTAAAGCATGTTCGTGAATAATTATTGTTAATTATTTACATCTATACTGATTATTGATTCGCACCTTGTGCATGTTGTATATGTTCATCAGGTATGCAATGCTGATCACCTTCATTACCATATTTTTCAGTTAAATTTATTCATGTTCATTGTTGGTTATTCAGCATTATTGATTCATGTTCTTTCACTATTCTTATATTGTTGAAAGTTTGACAGCTTATTATTATTCTTTTCAATCATGATATATCTTCATTTGAACTTAAACTTGCTGGGTAAACTTGTTGCTCACCCTTGCTATATCATGATAAACATTTCAGATAAAGACGAAACTTCGGACACAGTCAAAGGCAAAGACAAGTTCCATGATGGAATTACTATACGGTTAAAATGGTAATAGTATAGGATACAAATGACATTGTATATCGTGTAGGATATTGAATGCAGGTATTAAGTTAAGGTTACAGACCTTGGGAATTATGTTGTAAAAGTTATTGTATAAATAATTTATGTTTATATCTTCCGCAATAGTTATAGAAATGATGTATAGTAACGTACCAGGTCGAGGTTCTGGGGACCCGGATTTAGGGGCGTCACAGTTGGTATCAGAGCTATAGGTTATAAACCTTAGGTAGTGTTACCTTAGGCTATAACCCCAGAAATGAGGAATAGGAATAAACTCAAATAGAGTTTAAATTTAAGCGATGAATTTGGGCAAAGTATTAATAAGTCAATAAGATTCAAAGAAGAATCCTGACAAGTAATAAAGATTCAGAGTTACCTAACTCTGATGATAAAGATGAACAGTAGTAATGAATAGATAGAGTCTAAAAGACTAAAAGTATAAAGGAAAAGAAGATCGTAAAACAAAACGATCATAAGATAGGAAAGAATCATAATATAGTACGATTATAATATCATATTACAACGTGATCTGGTGAGGTCATAAGAGGACAGATGACCAATCATTTAATTGAAAACTTTATAGCAGAATTGATGTATGACTGTTGTACTATAAAATTGTACTATTAAAACTCAGGAAATAGTTGTGAATTGTAGATACGGATTAAATGAAATTCGTATCGAGTATTGAGGAAACTAGGATTATGTGGGATTTCAATTGAGGACTCAGGTGATTGCTGAGTTGTACAAACCTTTGTATGGGCAGGGGTTTTGTGCTTGGTCTAACGACTACTTAGTTTATCATTTTGATAATCATTAAAATATCGGTGTCGCGCTATTCGCTATATGTATAGTGAGAAGGTGATTCTTTTCTTATGTGTATGACGGATAGGTAGAGAATATAAGATTAGGTGCTAGTTTTTTAAACTCATACGTATGGTAAGCTCGTGACTCATAATCGTATGATGGAATCCCTCAGCGAATGGATGACTTTGGTCTGACTAGGATAAGTTCCAAAACCCATATGATTGTGGTAAGTTCCTGAACTCATAATGTGTGGTATGTTTGATGAACTATATAGGGGTATAAGAAAATTATGAATGAAGGATTAAGGATAATAGAAATAGATAGAATTATTAAGTAATTGATCATTAAAAGAATTGAAGTTTATGGTGGAAGCATAGGTATTCCAAATCTTCTAGCTGTGCTAGACTTTGAAAAAAAAAATTACATCAAGCTAAATTCACACTGATGTGTCTTTAAAAATATAAATAATTTTTTTTGTTATCAGCAACACATGGTTACAATTGTGTAGAAGAGGTCTTCGTTGTGACACCCCCAAATCCGGGTACTTCGTTTCCACATGATTTGGTGGTCACTTTCTAACTATTACAAACATCTACCCAATATATCTTAAAATAAATTACAACCTATATTAGAATAGATAAATCTCCCTTAAAACAAGGGTTACAACCTTTTCAAGATAATTCCGGTTTACTCTAACCCTGACATGAATATAATAAAGTGCGGAAACAAAAACATAACATTCAAGTCTTATTACAATCATTCTCAATATAATAAAAAAAACAAGTCTTCACTTGCTTTGCTTTCCCTTGCCCTTACTCGTAGACGGAGCATCAGCGTTATCAACCTTAACTGAAATTGTTATTTAATGCAAGAGTGAGCAAACCACAGCTCACTGGAGTTTAACAATAACATAGACATGAAAGGATATATTTAAAAGAATCTGAACAACTTAGCTTGCTTTAATAATAAAGAATTAAATAATAATTCTCTATCAACATTAAAATTCGAATATAGAATTTATCTGAGTATCATAAGACCTTTGAACTCTTGTCCTAGGTTATAAATATTTCTATTTAAACCTTTAACAGTCAATAAGACTATGGACCTTAACTCGTACTTAGGGGGATCAGCCCTCTGTACCATGTATTGTGCACAAACATCTTAACGCTATGCGTAGTAACCTCCCCTAGTAAATAGGGATTGTTCAACTCAGTAATTTGAATTCAAGTCCGCACCAAAGAAAGTTTGGTTTGGATAAGCTTACAAGGGTAATTTAGAATTCACGTTCATCAACTAAGGATTAGTTGAATCAACTTCCAATAATTCATAAATAAAAGAATTATGAATTAACATATGTTTTAGAAGTAAACTTAAAGCATTTAAAATAATAAACTAGATCTTACTTGAACAAATTCATTTAATTAAATATTACAAATTCATTTAATTAAATATTACACATTCATTTAATTAGTATATAACACTTAATTAAATCACTCCATAAATCACATAATTTATTTATTTAACTCAATAAATAAATCACATAAAATATTTATTTATCTCAATAAATATTAAAATTAATTATAAAATCTCAATCGTTACAATCTTCCCTCCTTAAAAGGATTTTGTCCCCAAAATCACACACACAAAAAAATCTCGTCTATTACATTCTTCCCCCCTTAAAAGGATTCTGTCCCCAGAATCAGTATATAAGGGGTTACACATAACTAAGCAAATAAATGCGGATAAGACTTCATCATAACATCTTCGAGTTCCCACGTAGCTTCTTCAGCACTGTGGTTCCTCCAGATTACCTTAACAGAAGGTATCACTTTATTCCTAAATACTTGTTCATTTCTATCAATTATTTGAACAGGCACTTCTTCATATGTTAAGTGTTTATCAAACTGTAAAGGTTCATATTCTATTATATGTTTATAATCGTGCTTGTAAGGTCTTAACACAGAAATATGGAAGACATTATGTATATAATCAACAAGTTTAGGGTACAGAAAACTTGCATAAAATTAACGAGTTTAGGGTTTAGAAGACTTGCCTCAAGCGTAAGCTACTTAACACAATTCACGTACTTTAATACTTCCTACACATATATATTTAATCACAATAACCTAAATTAGTTAGCACGCAACTAATTCACATAAGTGGCTAACCCTCATTGTTAACTCACTCTAATAATAATAATCAACTATCACATAGTTAATTAAATCAATTATATATTTAACTAAATTATAATTAAACAATTATAATTCAAACACTTAATCAAATTATAATTACTTAAATTATAATTATAAACAAATTATAATCAATTAAATCACATCATGCATTTAATTACACAAATTATAATTAATCATGAAATTATCAATTTATAATCCATAATTAAACATGCATTTATTAAATTATAATTACATAAATTATAATTTAAATTAACATCTAATTGATTAAAATAAATCAACTTCTATACATTATAAGTTCACAAAAATTATAATTTAAATTAAATATTTACTCTTAATTATAATTAATAAAATTATAATTAAGTAACTTATTGTACAATTAAACAATTATAGTTTATAATTTAAATACCATATTAGTTTTTTCAAAACTTTATTTTTCTCGAATTATGAAATTATCAACTTCATGTTAACACATGTTATAGCAGCTAGATACATGCTCATTATCTTAGCAATAATTTAATGGAAACATAACAACACACTGCACACTTGACTAAAACTCACTGCCACTGCACTGTGCACGGTGCAGCTGCGCAGCCACAGGCCTTGGCACCGGCGCAGCTGTGCAGGGTAAGGATCTGGGAAGGATAAGCGGCGCAGCTGCGCTGCTCCTGGCCTTGCTGCCAGTGCAGCTGCGCAGCAACTCGGCCAGACGCAGACAGCCACGTTACTCTGCTTCACCGATTAACCCATACAAGCCAACAAATGAATATTTACAGTAACTTAAACATTGTAAATCATACCTATGCAATTATACATATATATAACATGCTTCCACAACACAAAACCATTTAAACAATGATAATCACAAGTTTTAAAAATCCAATTTGGTCATTTTCATGAAAAATCATATATTTTCCAAAATAAGTCACTGTAATCAAATTCTTAAGCAATTCAACTTATAACACATGCTTTATTCTCATGATTCAAGGTAGTATCATAGAAAATTTCTAAACAACATACTAACATATACCAATTTCTCAATGTAAAATCACCCATAATATATAAACTCATGAAATTCCATATGAACTCATATAAACATGAATTTTCTGTTAAAATATATTTTTACAGTAATTTGATTTCTGAAAATCATTGATAACCATATAATTCACCATGAATTACACCACCTATATATATATCATCCATGTTTATGCTATTACATGAAAACTCAGTTTTCACAGAGAATAAAACATGAAACTTAAATCGAGTTTTGAAAATATGAAAGTAGAGATTATGGATTACCTTTCGGTGATAGGAGAAGAAAACAAAGATTCACTCTAGCCTTCACAAGCTTCTTCTTCCTTCTCTTCTTCTCCAACTCTTCTCTGTTTTCTCTTTTTCCTCTGCTCTTTTCTTTCTTCTTTGCTCTTAGTTTAGACTTAGGATTAATCTAACGTAGTATAGAACTAACGTAATATAATATAATACGCGTACTAACTAATACTAATTAGCCTAATTAATTTAGCAGTTACATAAGTTTTAAAATTCAAAAAGCCTTAAGGCTTTGTTTGGCCAAAATAACATTATTTTAAAAAAAATAGGTTATTATTACTAAGGCCATGTTTGGTAGAATAGATTTAAAACAAATGCAAAGCCTTGTTTATTTAAACTCATTTAAAATCCTTTTTCTTTTATTTTAACAAATTATTTAATACATACTTTAATGTCACATTTTAATTAATTAAATATCAATCATCTAATTTAATCAATTAAAATCTAACATCAATTAATCACATAAAATTGCCACATAATTATAATTACTCGCTAATTATAATCCATGTAACACTTCATCACATAATTCATCTAATTCAATTATCTCAATTAAATTAGAACTATAACATAACATTAATATTAATTAAATAAATATTACACATTCATTTAATTAGTATATAACACTTAATTAAATCACTCCGTAAATCACATAATTTATTTATTTAACTCAATAAATAAATCACATAAAATATTTATTTATCTCAATAAATATTAAAATTAATTATAAAATCTCAATCGTTACATTCGTACCACAAGCACATTGTTACCAGTTACAGCATGATAACATCAAAAAGAATTTTCAATGGTTTTGAGCTGTTTAAAGAAGAGTCTACGCTAATTGTTTCAGCTAGACAAAGATTATTTAAAATATCAAAATGTATTTTTATATCATCAATGCATCATGTAACTTGGTGAAAAGATGATAAAAATAATGGAGTTATCACTGCAGAATTACTTGGTGTCGGATGTGATCTAAAGATCGTCAGCCCACTATAGTATAATGTAGTATGACAAAGTCATAGAATGACAGAATTCTCAAACGGACTGTAAATACAGTGCGGTATCATGACGTCATAAAATGATTTCAGAATTTTAAAGATAATCTGTTGCCAATTAATTTGGCTAGACATATGTTTTGATTGAAATTTGAATTTTTGGTATGAGTCTAAGTTATTTAATTCAGCTAGACAAATGTTTATGAAAATTCAAAGTATTCTTTGAAAGCTTATGCCGAGCCAAATTGTTTTGGTGCGGAATCCTATGATAAGACTGAGGTGAACTATGTCGATTGGATAAAATAATCCAATCTAGTAGCGAAAATATTAGCTAGACATGATTGATACGTTATGCATGACGTAAGCGTATGATAGGCTAATCACCTAAAGTACTAGCGGTGGTAGTTTACCTTCTTCGTGATTGTAAACATACCTAGCAATTTACCATTTTGCAGGTGTAAATACCATTAAAACTATGTGTTCATGGTCTATATGACCCCTCAGCATGATCTGAAAATTTTTAACTCCTTAAAGAGAAGTTTGGGTAGAATGTGATGATGGAATAGTTCCTCATAGAAGGAAGCAATATGTAATAATTAAATAAGAATGAAATCAGGTAAAGGTTAACTTGCAAACCTAGTCTTGGTGAATAAAAGGAGTAGGGAATAGTAGATTGTAATTTCGAGGACGAAATTCTTAGAAGAAGGGGTGAATATGACAACCCGAGAATTTATAAAATCTTAAATGATTAAAATAAAGGTTAAAGAATAAAACCTAGATGGAAAATTTGAGGATTTAGTTAAAAATTTTAAAGAACCTATATGGTTTGATTTGAATTCTTAAAATATATATATATAGGTACATATATATATTTAGTGATGTGATATATATGTTTGTACAAGAGGAATGATAAAAATAAAGATAATATAAGATTTGTGATACATTTCTCAAAGTATTAAATTATTTGGTATGAGTATGTATATTATTTGATTGCTTATATTTGTTTATTACATAATAAGCAAATAAAAGAAACTAATGTAGCCTAATATATAAATTAGGTTAAGGAATTAAATAACCTAAGGGTTATGACATGGGAGAATATTAATATTGAAAATATTAACTAACTCTAAGAGATTTATTTTATATATCTCGATTAATTAATTTTATAACCTAATTAAAGCAAGTCTAATTGGGTTATGAAATTAAATGAACATGAGTAATAAATTAAAGTACAAATGTGGAGAATAAAAATCCTAATTAAATGATTATGGTAAGATAAATTAAAAGTAATAGAACCATAGTGAATTACATGGCTCAAACTAAATTAAATGTGAGCCCAAAGAATTAAAGGAATGGCCCAAGTCTTAGCCCAATGGAAAAGGGTCATGTAGGACATTTAATAAAATATTATATGAAATAAAAATAAAACCAAATTTGGTGAAAAAGGGCCATGTGGCCGATCATGATAAGGAGGATAAGGAGGGGAAGTATGTAATCATTGTTTACTTTATCAGGTGAACAACTCTCAACTACTCCCTTATGTGTCAAACTCTCCTTTTAACACTTCATTTCTCTATGTGTGCAAACAATTGTTTCATTAATGAGTGAGAGAAAAAGGAAGAGTGTTGGGAGAATTGTGTGTTTATAGAATATGTAAGTATTCATTTTTTTACTTACACACAAAAACCCATTTTATTTCATCTCATCTCACTTCCAAGCTTAGAAAACAAAACAAGGAAGACAGAGAGAGAGAGAGAGAGAGAGAGAGAGAGAGAGAGAGAGAGAGAGAGAGAGAGAGAGAGAGAGAGAGGAGAGGTACGGTGGGGAGAGGAAGAGAAAAGAAAGGGGATTTGATCTTCAAATTATCCAAGATCAACATTTAGTTTGGAAGAACAATGAAGGCTAGCAAGAAATCAAAGGTATAAACAACTTTTAACAAAGTTATTTTTAATCAAAACTTGGATCTAAGATTTTAAAACTCCAAAATCTTAGATCTATATGTTTATAAGTGTTATATGTTTAGATCTATCACTTTGATGATCAAAAGCAAGAAAAATGAACTATATTTTAAAAAGTTAGAAAACTATGATTTTTTTAGTATAAATTATGTTTTGCTTGGATTTGGTGTATGTTTGGTGTAATAGATCATGGATCATGGTAGATCCATGATCTTAAGGCATATTAGTATGTATTATAATGGTTTATGATGTTTAAGGTTTGGTTAATCAAGAGATCTAGGAAGATTTCTTAGAAAACACAAAGATTAGAAAAACTATTTTTGGGGAAAACATAACCTGAAATTCAAAAGACCATATCTCCTAGTGTATTTCGAATTTTTGAGTGTGGTTAATTTCTAGAGTTATATCTATAAGTCTTCTAACTTTTCCAAGTGGAATCACTGAATAATTCCATGTAGATTTCCGTCTGGACAGTTTTTAGCAAAGGAGGCGAAATCTGAAAAACCCAAAAAGCAATCTGTCTGGAAATTGTAAGGGCAGTTTCATCCACTTAAATTATGAAATAAAATCAGGCCTTTTGGGACATTAAAATATATGTTATAAAGTAACTTGTGTCCAAAAATGAGCTTGTTCTGACTTAAATTGAGCAAGTTATGACTATTTCAATATTTACATTTTTTTGACAAAAATCGCTATAACCGGAGTTGTTCAACTCCAATGGCCACGAAATTTAAATGGAGGCTCACGATAGCATGTGTAAGATCCCGCCAAGAGTTGTGAATTTTTGGAGTTAAGCGTGAGGTAGTTAATTTTTTAATGAATTAACTAGAAATGAATTTTTGAAAAATACTTAAGGAAATTGAAAAATTCTTGAAAAATTATTTTTGTGTATGGAATATATGTATTTATGTGTGGACAAAAGATAAAAAAATTATAAGATAATTAGGTTATAAAAAAGGGAATCCAGGTTGCTCGATTGGAATTCAGTTTGCTGGATTGCAATCTGGTTTGCTGGATTGGCCACCAGGAGGCTGGATGAGATGTTTGGATTATCCAGGATGCTGGATTGGTCTGTTTAGATAATCTAGGTTGCTGGATTGAAGGATGAATCCAGGCTTGCTAGATTTGAGGTTAGTTGAATCCAGGCTTGCTGGATTGGAGGTCAGTTGTATCCAGTCTACTAGATTGGGAATTAGTTACTAAATTAAAATTCAATATGAATTCAGGTTGCTGGATTAGGTATTCGGTTTACTTAATTATAAATGACTTATAAAATGAAATAATAAGTGTTAATTCACAAGTTATATGATACAGTAGTGTTAAGTCTAAGGTAGTACAATCGTACTCTTTAATGGTTGATGTATAGTAGCTGGGCTAAACGACTCCTTTATATGGGGAAGGGATCTACGAATTAGTAACCGATCTAACTCACTGTGAAAATAGTGTAGACTAGACAGAAACTAATTTGTTAGTTGTTTGTGGGAAACTACTCAGTAAACTATATTGAATATTATTAAAGACTCGATGTGTGCTAGGTTTAGACTTGTGTATATGTATAGTGTTAAGGTTATCTAATATTTGACTATGTGTTTAAATGTTAGATAGTTTACTTATAAGGTATGTTATGCTAATTGAAAGATCAATCTTATAACTGATAGGTCTTTATAATAAAGCGATTAAATTATATTGCTGTAGCAGTAATCGACGGTACAGGCAAGTTTCCTAACTCGAACTTGAGTTGTTATTGTAAAGCATGTTCATGAATAATTATTGTTAATTATTTACATCTATACTGATTATTGATTCGCACCTTGTGCATGTTGTATATGTTCATCAGGTATGAAAGGCTGATCATCTTCATTACCATATTGTTCAGTTGATTTTATTCATGTTCATTATTGGTTATTCAGCATTATTGATTCATGTTCTTTCACAATTCTTATATTGTTGAAAGTTTGACAGCTTATTATTATTCTTTTCAATCATGATATATCTTCATTTGAACTTAAACTTGCTGGGTAAACTTGTTGCTCACCCTTGCTATATCATGATAAACATTTCAGATAAAGACGAAACTTCGGACACAGTCAAAGGCAAAGACAAGTTCCATGATGGAATTACTATATGGTTAAAATGGTAATAGTATAGGATACAAATGACATTGTATGTCGTGTAGGATATTGAATGCAGGTATTAAGTTAAGGTTACAGACCTTGGGAATTATGTTGTAAAAGTTATTGTATAAACAATTTATGTTTATATCTTCCGCAATAGTTATAGAAATGATATATCGTAACATACCAGGTCTGAGGTTCTAGGGACCCTGATTTGGGGGCGTCACAGTCTCCCATCAATGTTGCTTCTAACGGCTCGGTACTCAGTATCCGATGTTGCTCATCACCCACCACTGTGTCAATAATATCCATCTGAAAACACTCCTCATCCTCTTTGGGAAAGTTCATGGCTTTAAACTCGTTGAAGGTTACCTCTTGATCTTGCACCCTCATGGTCAATTCTCCTTTTTGAACATCAATAAGAGTCCTACCGATTGCCAAAAATGGTCACCCAAGGATTTTTGGAATATCCTTATCTTCTTCATAGTCCAGAATGATGAAGTCTTCTAGGAAGATGAACTTGTCCACTTTAACCAAAACATCCTCAACAATCCCCCGTGGATAGGTTACTGATCTGTCTGCCAGCTGTAGGGAAATGTTTGTTGGTCTAGGCACTGGTAAACCTAACTAAGAATAAATTGAGAGTAGCATGAGGTTTATACTGGCACCTAAATCACACAGACATTTGTTGAAGGCTAAACTCCCTATTTTGCATGGGATGGTGAAACTATTCGGATCTTTCAACTTTGGTGGAAGCTTCTTTTGCAAAATCGCACTACATTCCTCCGTTAATGCCACAGTCTTGAAGTCCTCTAATTTCTTCTTCTTTGATAAAATATCCTTCATGAACTTGGCATAACTAGGCATCTGCTCTAATGCCTCCGCGAAAGGGATGTTTATGTGTAGCTTCTTGAACACTTCCAGAAACTTAGTGAATTGTTGCTCTAGTTTCTGTTTTCGGATCCTATGTTGGAAGGGTGGTGGTGGGTAGACTGTCGTAGTAACCACTTGTTCTTTTTCCGTAGATTTTTCTCCTACTTTTCCTTCCACTGTCTATTCCACACTGGTCTCAACTTGCTTATCCATAGTTGGCTTCTCTGACTCCTGCTCGGCTAGCTGTTTCCCACTCCATAGTGTGACAGCTTAACGTTGCTCATGACCACCCCTCGGATTCTTTTCTATGTCACTTGGCAACGTCCCTTGGGGTCTATTATTTAACGCACTCGCAATCTGTCCAATCTGAGTTTCTAGATTCTTAATCGCAGTCGCCTAAGTTTTCATTTCTGCTTTATTTCCCGGTATATATTTTGCCACTATCACCTCCAAATCTATCTTTTTCTCTTGATGTGGAGCTGCTTGTTGATTTTGATTCTGAAAACCAGGGGGGTATTATGGTTGTGGTGTTGGATTTGTACGAAATCTTGGCGCAATCAAATTGCAAAAATTAGCCGAAGTATGGTATATCAGAGTTTAAAAAATTTTACAAAACCATTACCCGGATCATCCTTTATACATATTATTAATTTAAAACGATAAATAAGAAGTTATGGAATCATACCATTGTAGAACGAAGCTTCCACAGGTACGAGTTCAACTCCTTGTTCTTCGTGATCTCTTTGAATTTTTCGGGTTAGATTCCTTCCTTTGATCAACGTTAGCCACCCAAGTATTTGGCCTCTAGAGGTGATCTACCAAGGAAGAGGAATTATCAAAAAGAAAAGTGGTTGGCTAAACCCTAGGTTTTTATCCTCTATAGAAAAGGAGTATTCTTCAACAATTAGAATTGCATCAACTGATATCTATTATAAGACTCCTCTTATATAGATATTGGTTAACCCTTCTAATCCTATTAGACATGGGGTTTCATTTAATTAATTAAACACTTTTAATTAATTTAGGCTTCCCACAACATTGAGAATAATTAATTAAATTCATTTAATTAATTTGCCTCCTAATCTTATTAGGATTAAATGAGAGTACTAATATTAAATTAATTCCTAAACTCCTTTAGAAATTATAATATTAATAATATTAATAAGACTCTTCTTATTAATTTATATTTAATATTTCTAAAATATTAAATAATAAACATTAAGCTATTTAATTTATTCTATCACCATAGATTAAATTAATGCATTATTACGATTATACCATTACCTTCTTAAATAATTATTCTTCCTTTTATGGTGTGACCCTTTAGGTTCTCCATATTAAACCGGTTGTGAATAAATTAATTAGAACAATTCTAATCTTATTTAAATAAATAAATTAAACTAATAATCTATTTAAATAAATAATATTTATTCTACAATAGGGATAAGCCTCCCTAGCGATCAACGACTTTCCAGGTAATATAGATTTCAACATTAATCATAAAAGAACCTGTGAGTAAATAGTTACCGTACAATTCAATCCTTCCACCATACAATGTCCCAATTAAATATAAGACATGGAATTACTATCAAGTCTTATTTTATTTAATCATATGCATTTCGATTGAAAAATGCACAACTCCAAATAATGCAAATTAGAAACTCCTTTCTAATTTCATTCTGCCTTGGTCAAGGACTACTGGGTTGTCATTTAACGAATCATATAGGACATATCTCTTCTTTTACTAGAAGTGATAGATTCTTTATTGATCATTCATTATCTCTATATGTAACTCATTATACCCAAGCATACCCTTTGATATACCCTAAAGGTTTTTAAGGAATAAGTCAAAATATAATTCATTACATACAAGATACTATGATGGTCTCAAGTTCAAGGATCACTTGTACTACTATCACATTAGGAATTCCTATTGACAGGCAAGTAAAACTCCATTAGGTATTCCATAGTGAGTCATGTTCAGTGAACTTATTCTCCAATAAGCACCTACATACTTGCTTTAGTGTCTCCACACAAATAATCATGAGATCAATCATCCTCATCCAATGAGCAAGCAACATATGTACCAATCTATCTGGATTTACTAACCCCCTTTTTAATAATCCCACAATTGGGAACTATTTTAGTTTTTAAGCTTTCTAAGAATTTAGATCTCATTAACATGATCAACATCATGATTCTAAAAGCATTGCTTAAAACTATAGGTTATTTACATATTATAAAAATAGCATCATGTAGATAATTAAATGTCTTTAATAAATGAATACTTTTATTAATAAATAAATAAGATTATTTACAAAGTATGTGCTTTATTATCATACATGATTGGCTTGTATGCACACTACTATTACGTGGAGCCTGCTGCTGATTCTAGTTGTTGCTCCAAGAAAAGTTCGGATGGTTCCTAGCCCCCTGATTGTATGCATTCTGATATGTGTTGGGTGGCCTGTTATAGCTACCTACAAACTGAACTAAACTGGGTTGATCGTACACTGTTCTGTCGGATGTTCACCTGCACAAAGTTCACATATAAATGCTACCTGCTGCACGTTTCCCGTTGACATGGCATCCATTTTCTTCGATAACGCTGCTAGTTGTTCAGATATAGCTGTCACAGTATCCACCTCCAAAATCCCTGCCGCTTTGGGTTGAGTCATTCTCTTAGTCGGCCACTGATAGTTGTTTGTAGCCATTGTTTATATCAAGTCCCATGCCTCCTCAAATTTCTTTGCCAGAAAAGCTCCAGCTGAGGCTGCATCGATGCTGGTCCGTATATGACTCCCTAACCCGTTGTAGAATGAGTTTATCTGCATCCAATGCGGTAGTCCATGATGAGGGCATTTTCTCAACAGCTCTTTGTACCTCTCCCATGCTTCATATAACGGCTCTCCTTGTAGCTGTGCAAATGAAGAAATCTCCATTCTCATTTTATGTGTCTTTGAAGGCGGGAAGAACTTAGCCATAAAATTTTGCGCCAAATCGTTCCATGTGGTGATTGACCCCGGTGGTAGAGAATGGATCCAACCCTTTGCCTTATCTCTGAGTGTAAACGGAAATAGCCCTAATCTGATAGCATCATCTGAAACTCCGTTGCACTTGAAGGTATCTCAGATTTCTATGAAACTGACAATGTGCTCATTTGAGTCATCATTCGGAAGACCCCCAAATTGGCAATTATTCTGCACCATCTGTATCGTTCCAGGCTTGATCTCAAAGTTGTTAGCATTAATCGCCAGCCTGGTGATACTGGACTGAATTTTTGAAATCCCCGGTGTGGCATAATCCTGCAGTGCTTTCTCTTTCGGTTCAGCAGCCATGTTGTCTTTGGGTGTTTCAAGTTATTCTCGAGTCTTTGCAATCCACTTAGTTAATTTCTGAAATCGTTTGTCGATGTCGTCCTCGAAAGGCAACAAATCTGGCTTCTTCGATCGAGTTTGCATGCACTACTCGAGATTACTTGAAATAACCAATCAAACAAAAATAAGAATATATATATATAACTAAAACTAATCTAATTAAACTGATATTGTAAGTAATAAACGCAATTACTATCCCCGACAACTGCGCCAAAAACTTGTTGGGTAAAATCTATACGCGCTACACGCAAGTGTACGTGGTCAACAAGTAATATAATGATAAAATCAAGTATCGTACCCACAGAGACAATAATTCTAATTTACACAAATAAGTACCAATTTTATACTATTTCAGCTTCACTAAACTAATGATTAAAAGGTGATTTTTATAAATAACTACTACTTAGACCAAAATTAACACTAACTCGAGAGTTTAACAAGTTTTGGAGAATTAAGCCTACAACTTCACTTATTATTATACTTCAAGTAATATACTTTCCTTCAATTTATATCAATTACTCCAGATTATTAACCAAGAACACTAAAGCAGATATAACCATCTCTCGATGCATTACATCCATACTCACTCAAATCCACAGATGATAGAATTGAGCAAGACACCTTAATTAACTAACTCACTATATCTCTATGTGAATTACAATTGAATAAGGTTTAATATCAAGTTCTTATCAGATTACATATGATGCATAGATATCTCTATCCTATACATGAATTATGAATCCCAACTACCGCAGAAATCACAAACATATGTCACTATGGCTAGTTCCAATCCCATATGTCATCTCTCAAATTCATATGGGATAACGGATAATTGGTGATCAAGCAATTATATAAATTACGCACAACACATAGCAAATAACCTGGAAATAATATCCATAAACTAACTGAAAGCAAATTCAATCCGTCGTTAATAAGATCCGTCATAGGTTTAAATAAGAATTTAATTCATCATAAACGAATAAAAACCAATAATCCATAAAGTATTAATCATTCTGAATACAAAGTAAATATGAAGAGAGAAAGAATAGAATATGAAAATCCGTCGTTACTCGTCTCTACGTTCGCTTTGCGTTAGTCAGGTTAAGCTCCGCTTCAATCCTCCTCCGCTGTCCAAGTCTCAAGCTAGGGCTCCAAATTGTCTCAGTCCACACTTATGAACCTCTGCAACCATGTATATACTTTTATTCACCAACAGCAACCTCTGCAGCAACCTCTCTTGAAATTTTATTCGAAATAGGATATCACACCAAATCTGCCAAACGCGCGCCCCGACGCATCTTTTACCCTTAGAGTCGTGCCCCGGGTATACTCGCCCCAACGCAGAACTAGCCTAAGAAATTCACCGCGGCGCAGGTTGCAGAGAACAAGCCCTTCCTTCTTTGTAAGCTACCTTTCCTTGCAGTTCTTCGCCCACTCAGTCCCTGCACATAAACCAATGCACATGCATGAAAAAGAACCAAAAACATACTTAAAGTAGCGATATCCTACGTTTAAATAGCATCGATTCGTAGGTATGAAACTTACTTATCACAAACCCAAACATTCGAATAGTTAAGTGTCCAAGTTCAGTTCCTAACGTTTTTACCCGCCTAGACTTACCCACCGCCTGATACACCATCGGATCATGTGGAGGCGAACGGAGATGGCAATGCTACTTAGGGGAGTATTCTTTCACTTTTTGTACAATGAGGACATTGCCATTTTTAAGTTTGGGGATATTAGGTTCATATCATTGTTAATATAGTTTGCATCTAGTTTAGTTCATATAGTTGCATTTTAGTATAATTGCATATTATTTAAGTTGTATGTTTCATCTCGTTCAATGGAAAATCACAAAAAATTTGCTTGATTTGATTACATTAGGACATACTGAATGAATCCAAGTTTTTAGTTGGTGTGAAATTTCATTTGGCCTATGATGAGATTGGAATTACATAATTTTTGAACAATTTTGATGACTTAGGTTTGGTTGTATTGTTATAGCATGATGTAAATCTTTATCTGTTTGAATCTGATGTAACCAGATTGCACTTTAGAGTAACCATTATAATTTGCTCAGTGTGAATGGTCACATAATTAACTTCTGGTGGGAAATTTTTATTTTAATGACAGAGATTTAGTAAAACAGTTAGTAATGACTAAGATGATGCAAAAGCTTACGTTTGGGGGGAAATAGGGGGAATGCATGCCTTTTCTATAAAAAAAAGAAAAGGAAAAAATGTAAATATATATATATATATATATATATGTTGAATAAACACTTTGGCTAGTTTAGTTCTGTGGCCTTTGATACTTGAGTAAGTATGCCCTAGGGGATGTCTCTACACCCACCGCCCTAAAGCCATCTGACTTGGGAGTCGTTGGTCGAAAGCTCGTTACATGGGTATCACTGAAAAGCCTAAGAGATCTAGACATTGCACAGTCAGGTGTAAACATGGGAAAGTGAAATTATCACCCTCGTGAGTGAATAAAAGCATAATAAGCCCCTTGTTGACTCTTAGCTTAGTTGATGCGTAGTCTTGGTTGGAGCTTAATTTGTTTGCTGCCTTTCTTGAGTTAAAACTGTATTTTTCCCTCTAAGAAGCGTATTATGAGAAGTATTTATATTGTAGCAAGTTTAATGGTTGCTAAGCACACACACACTACATCAGTGAGGACTGCTTTTAATTTATAAAGTGATATGCACTATCGCCTTGTTCTTGGTTAGATACTCTGTTTGATGTCATTGTGGTTTCTTTGAGGTAGCTCTATTGGATTTCAATCTGACTGATATTGGGATTCGTTAGCATGTTAGATTAGATTGCATATTGCATAGTATTTGCATTGTATTTGTGTTTTGTTGCTTGGGGGCAAACAACGGTTTAAGTTGGGGGTATTTGATAAGTAGGTTTTATACCTACTTATTCGATATCTATTACTTGAATTAGTTGCTTAAACCTATGTCTTGTAGTTACTTTTCATGCATTTTGTGTTCATTTTGTAGATCTTACTCTTGAGAACTGTGTGAGCGACTATTGGTATAAAAAAGTAAGGAAATTCAATTCGGACATCATTTGGGCTTTCATTTTCATTTCATATTCTTGGTCTAGAACTAGGATTGTATTATAGAGCTTCTTCTTAGCTTTCTGAAACATCTTGAATCATCCCAATCGAAGTTCGGATGCGAGAGTTATGACCTTTGTACCAACAGACGTTGAACTTCAATGTTTTGGGTGGCCATTTGCACAACAGTCACTTCCAGCCCAATTTTGACCTTCATCCGTCTATTATTTCTCAATTCTCAAAGAATAAAAATTGTATATCTCGTCGATATCTTTGATTTAACAGTGGATTACCTTGCAATTCCTCCCGGATCAAAAGTTATGGCAGTTCTACCAGAAGACACTGCAGCGGACTTTTTCTCATCTGGTGTATGGGTCCAACTGCGCCCATTTTGGCCCATGGGGCAGCGCAGCTGCGCCCATACCTGTTGACCAGCCCATTTTGACTTCTTATTTCATTGGCCAATAGGATAAAAGCTTGGGCAAGGAGTTAGTTGAGTTTTAGCCTATATTTAGGCATATTTTCAGTATGTAAACATATATTCCACCCTTGGGGATCATCAGATTACATATGCTCTTCTATTTTCTTTAATTTCTTTATTAGATTAGATTAGAGTAGAACCCTAGATTAGATTAGATTTTGGGATTGAAGCAATTGAAGATACTTGGAAGTTCAGATTTGAAGCAAGAGAAGAAACTCAGATTTGCAATTCCTATTCCTACTTTCTCTTTTACTTCTATTTGTATTCTTCTAATGTATATTCAAATTGTGGATTATGGATTTGATTCAACCATGACTTAAACTCTATTTTGAGATTATAATGGATCTTATTGTGTAGTTTACTTTGTTATGCTTCCTTGTTAGTCTTGTTTATCATTATTGGATTGTCTATTATAGTTTGTATTCAATTGCTTAATTGCCTAGCTATCAATTACCGTCATAATCTATATGAAATTGAGAAACGGATTATAGGTTTAGATCTGATCATAATAGCATGTGTGTGTGTGTATTCTACATGGTGTTAGAATTCATGATTCGTTCTTAGGATAGAGATATACCGAAGCACTGCGTGTAATCAAATAAGAACTTAAACTTAAACCCTCTTTAATTGTAATTCACATAGAGATATAGTGGGTTAGTTAATTAGGGTGTTCACATTCATTCTATCATAGATGGATTTAGTGTGATATGGATATGGTACATTGAGAGATGGTCATATTTTACCTTCGTGTTCTTGATTAACAATCCGGTATAAATTAATTTGACTTAACAGGAAGTGTATTGATTTAAATGAAACAATAGGTGAAATTGTAATATCAATTCTTCATTATCTAGTTTCATTCTAGGGTTATTTAGTATTAGTTTAATTACATAGTTTTAATTCAAAATATCAAATCATTCGTTTAAATAAGATTAAGATGGTTACGGGTTAGTGCTTGGTGAATTTTATTAAATAATTCCCTGTGGGAACGATACTCTACTTACTCTTTATTACTTGTTGACCGTGTATACTTGCTCGCAGATATTGATAGGGAATTACGACCAACAGAAAGGTGCGAGTTTGTGTAGATTATCGAGATCTCAAAAATGCCAACCTTAAAGATGACTTCCCAGTGTCGTTCATCCATGTGTTGATAGACAATACGACACAACACGAGATGTACTCCTTTGCCGATTGCTTTGCCGGATACCACCAGATTATAGTTGTTGTAGAGGACAGGGAAAATACTGCCTTCATCATCCCCTGGGGCACTTTTTGCTATAAAAGATTGGTCTTCGGCCTTACCAATGTCGGTGCTACATATCAAAGGGGTATGATGACCTTATTCCACGATATGATGCATAAAGAGATTGAAGTATATGTAGATGATATCATAGTAAAGTTCAAAGAGGCAGATGACCATTGTACCCATCTTTGGAAGCTGTTTGTGCGCCTCTGCAAGTATAATTTGAAGCTAAACCCAGCAAAGCGTGCTTTTAGCATGAAGTTCAGTAAACTCCTAGGATTCCTTATAAGCAATCGAGGCATCAAATTAGATCCAGCCAAGATAAAAGCTATCACTGAGATGCCCGGACCAAAAAACTGAGAAGGAAATTTGAGGTTTCCTAGGGAAGATAAACTTCATCAGCAGGTTCATATCGCAGTTAACAGCCACCCGTGAACCCATTTTCAAGTTGTTGAGAAAGAACTCCTCCATGAAATGGAATAAAGACTGCCAAAAGGCCTTTCGCACTATCTAGAAGCGGTTGATTGAAGCACCCATACTTGGTACCCCTAAGGGAAGGAGTCCCGTTGTTCATATACATATCAGTTAATTCCAACGCCATGGACTGCCTGTTGGGTAGAAAGACGATATGGGCTAAGAAAGGGCTATTTATTATCTCAGCAAACGATTCAGTAGTGGGGAACAAAAGTACACACTGATAGAAAGGACTTGTTGCGCATTAGCTTGGGCCGCCATGAGGCTAAAATATTACCTACACGGCCATACAACTTATCTCATCTCCCGTATGGATCCTTTAAAGTATATTTTCAGCAAACCGATGTTGAATTGTCTATTATCTAAGTGGGAGCTAATCCTTCAATAGTTCGACATTGTCTATGTGACCCAAAAGTCCAATAAGGGATAGGGGATCTCGGACCATCTATCGATAGCACCGATAGGAAGTTATAAGCCTCTTAAAACATACTTTCCTGACAATGAGGTGATGGCGATCCAGCAAGCCTATAAAGAAGATATGGGTCAATTCTAGAAATTATACTTTAACGGCACCGTAAACGCGGAAGGCGCTGGGGCAGGGGAAGTTCTTGTATCTATCACTGGGGAGCAGTACTTCGTGGCAACTAAGTTATAATTTAATAACTCCAACAACACGATTGAATATGAATAATGCCTTGTGTGGTTAAAATTGGCTCAATCCATGGGGGTCAAATAATTGGTAGTATTCGAAGACTCGGAGCTAGTCATCAAGTAATCCATTGGGGCCTACACTACCAAAGAGTTACATCTATTACCATACCACAGCCATGTTATTAAGCTGGCAGGAGAGAATTTGAAGACATTGCTTTAATGCATATCCCTTGAAATAGAAATGACTTTGTCGATACATTGGCCACACTAGCCTCATTGATGAACCTATCAACAAAGAAGGGTATGCCTGTTATCACCTTCACGACGCAAAATGCAGCATCTTACAAAAATAGCATGGGGGATGTATCAGATGAAATAGCTCCTACTGGGCCACTGTGGTACTAAGACATCAAGGAGTATTTGCGAGATGAATCCACCCCCAAAGGAGTGAGCCAAGCTGCAAAGAAGCGAATACAGAAGATGGCAATGAATTTCTATTTAAGTGGGGATGCTTTCTACAAAAGGGACCCAAGCGTAGGTCTTTTGAGATGTCTAGACAAAGATTAGGCCCAAAGACTTATGAATGAAGTGCATAGTGGAGTGTGTGGAGCACATATGAGTGGACCCCTACTTGCCAAGAAGATAGTAAGGATGGGACACTACTGGATATCCCTCAAAGCTGATTCTGATGATCAAGTCAAGCGCTTCTATCAATGTCAGATCCATGCCAATATTATTCATGCACCGCCAAATTAGATACATTGCATGATATCGCTATGGCCATTTTCTATGTGGGGAATGGACGTGATCAAACCCGTCGAGCCTAAAGGTAGTAACGGTCATAGATTCATCTTCACAATGATTAAATACCTTACCAAGTGGGTAGAAGTAGCTTCCTTCCCCAAGGTTACCAAGGAGGTCATCGTTGGTTTCATCAGAAATAATGTCATCTGTCGATACGGACAACCAGAGGTTATAGTATCAGACAACGCCAAGAATCTGAATAACGAGATGATGAGGGAATTGTGCAGCAAATTCAATATCAAACACCTCAACTCAGTTATCTATCTCCCAAAGATGAATTGCATGGTGGAAGCAGCCAACAAAAATATCAAGAAGATCATGATGAAGATGTCGGCAAACCACCGGGATTGGCCTGATTTGTTGCCTTTAACACTGCTTGCTTATCGGACATCAACTCGAACTTCTACCGGGGCCACCCCGTATTCACTTGTATATGGCATAGAGGTCATACTCCCCATTAAAGTGGAAATGGAATCTCTGTTGTCCGATTTATGTAACAACAATTAACGCGCAAGTATACGCGATCAACAAGTAATATAAGATAAGTAGGATGTCGTACCCACGAGGACGAAGTCTTAAATGCAAATCAAATACTAATGTAAGTTCTTTACTGTCTTATCTAAACAATTGATTGGAGGTGGTATTTTAAACTATGCGATTACAACTAAAGGAAGCGGGAGAAATAGATGTAATAGGGAGACAAGCTAGGATTGCAATTCCCCTAACGCGTCGCCTAATCTCCTAACTCTCCACAATACAAACAAATCAAGGAATGGTCAGCCGAGAATAGAACTATGCATATACTTCTGTCGAAGGCCAAATGCACATCTCTAGCTACATGAATCACAATATATCTATCGATGAAAATAACTAGGCTAGGGTCATTAAGCTCAGTCTCAAGGCTACACAAGGCAAATAGAGATATGTCTATCCTATTAAGCAGTTTATGCACACATTCCTTTAGGCAAGGGCATAACAAGTGTTGTTGTATTTTAAAAGCTAGATAATAATGTCCAATAGTCAATATCCATTAATATCACTGCCAAAAACTCTGTCAAGCATTTAGTCAATAAGCAAGAAACACAACAACCCATTCCCAAAATGATTCATTAGTATAAATAGGAGAGAAAGTTAATTAGGCTAAACACTAGGTTACATTGCAATCCTAAAAAGGAATTAGTTCATAACCATGGTGCTAATACACATTTCTATCACATTCAACATTGATCAGTAATACACAAACAACCGAGAGATTTTAGAATAAGAAAACTCCTGAGCTAAGGTTTTCTGTCTCCACGTCTTCTCTTCTCCGTGTAACTCCTGAGCTGTATATGATGCAATACCTTTTCTCCCCTAAAACACAGCTTCTTTCTGTTCTAAAATCCCCAAAAATATTCTCTGTATTTTCTCTCTATCTCCGATATCCTTCCGTTGTTCTCTCGCTCCTCTTTTTCTTCTTTTTAGGTCATTAAATGCGAACCACTAGCTAGGCACCGGAGGTGACGCTGCGTCGCGGAGCCTATAACTGCTTGGCGGCGCTGCGGCGCCACTAACGCTGCAGCGCGAGAATAAGAAGGACCGGGCCGCTGCAGCGCCAGATGAATTTAGCCAGGACCATGAGTTGGCGCTGCGGCGTGGGCTTTAGAATAGGCTCTGGCACTGCGGCGCCAGAATGTAGAAAATGACAACTTTGCCCCTGCAAGCTGGAAATGACCAAAACAGCCATGCATCATACAGGAAAAGCATAACAACAACAAAATATATACAAAAGCACAACAAATAACAGAAAACAAGCAGCGTCTTGAGCTTTAGAGAATCTAATTCGCGATATAAATACCACTTATCATATACCCCCAAACTTAAGCTTTTGCTTGCCCTCAAGCAAACAATCTAACATCCACACTTGCATTACTGGAAGACGCGAAAGGAAACTACTACTATATAATAATACCACGGCTTCAAAGCGTACAAAAAGAGCCTCTCCGAGAATAGGACAAACACAGACATGAAAAGGGGCTTAAAATTGAATTTGCAAGCATGAGACTGTACTTGATCCATTCTATGTGCGGAAAGACCAACCATCCTAACTAAACATAGCTCAAAAAAAACTTGCACAGCTGATTGCTAAAAACAATATGCACACTACGCAACTTAAACATTCAACAAGCATTAAGGCTAGGATGCAAGCACAGGAAAAATCAAAAGGCTCTAGCATGAAGACAGTAAAATCTGATTCGGACAGTCCTTAATTACCTTAGGCTAAACAGAGCTACCCATAAATGAGCTTTTGATAAGTGACTCCCAAACCAGACGGCTTTAGGGCACTAGGCGTGGAACACCCCTATGAATCTAATAACTCGAGCAGCAAAGGCCACGTAATCAACATAAGCCAAATTAGACTTTACGAAATCTGAAGATTATTTGACGAGTGCATTTTATGCTCCATCTCAACATCGGTCCTGCGTTTATGGGCGAGTGCGTTTTACGCTCCATCTCGACCCACCGCAAGACTTTCGATAATCAATCTCCTTTTCAATTCATTTTATTTTTATTTTATTTTAATACAACATGCCAGAGTCCAAGATCCAAAACTGTAAAAGCACCCAAGCCCTTTATTACCTTGCAGAAATGAAAGATTATAAGAATGAACATACTTTCAAAGCAATCAACGCGCGAAGTAACATCGAAAAATAAATAGCTAAAACAGTTGATCGGTGCTTGCTAAGGACGGATCAAAAACAGTCTCGACTTTTCGATTCACAACCCCTAACACATACATGCCTGACACGACTCTAAGAGACAGCCATAACTACTTGGCGCCTGTCATTAGCCACGATCAAAAATTAACCCTCACCCAGCATATTTACAGTTACAGAACTAGGCGTAAGGGGGAATAAGGAGAAGCCATTACACAAGGCATCAAGAAAACCAATTATCTGCACAAACCCCAAAATATAGCTAAAAACATAACAACCAAAATAAAGCACAAGCATTTAAATATTATAAACCAAAACATTCATTAATAAACCAAAAAAAAACCAACACACCAATGCATCATAACACGCATCCCAAACATAGCATAAAAAAAATAGATAGTCTGGGGCTAAACCGCCCAAAAGAAACATGACAGCAATTCATATATAAAAAAAAGCTTAAACAGGAAATCTCCCCCAAGCTTGAAATCTGCCAATGACCTCACTGGCCTTCACCCTCTGGAGCAATATCACCTCCGCCATCATCCTCGTCTTCAGCATCCGCATCCGCTGGCTCCTCCTCGCGATCCTCTCCTGAGGCTGGAAATGGTGGAGGATAAGGCGCAAAGACTGGAGGCTCTGGAAATTGAAAGGGCATGGACTCTGCGTCGTCTCCTCCCTGAGCATAATAAATACTGGAGACCGTATTTGCGAACTCCGCATGATAGTGATTGAATTGGCTCTGCCATTGAGCCACTGTATCAACCTTGCTGTGGAGAAAATTAAGACTGCTTAAAATCTCTGCCAAGGCCCCGGGTGGCATAGCCTCAGAAGATGGGGGCTTAGGCGCTTGAGCGGAGGTACCAGCTTCTGATGAGGGAGGCGGCAGAGGCCCCGGTAAATATCCCTGACCCTTTGGGTGTGACGGAGGTCCCCCATCCCAAACTCCATAACGGGCTATAACGTGATGATCAATGACTGCCATAGGCGGCTGAGTGATGTCGTCTTTCTCCCATACCACACCCGCCCTTTTGCATAGGCGTGTGATCAGAGACGGGTGAGGGAGTCCGGAATTGACGTTGCTCCTAATGGCCTTTTTAATTGAATCCTGAATAAGAACCCCCACATCAACCTTCAGCCCCATGACAATTGCATAAAGCAGTACTGCCCTCTCTCTTGTTACATCGCTCAGGTGGCGTGTTGGCATAATATTTGCACAAATAAAGGAGTACCACGCCTTACCATAATGACTTAAGGCTTGATGGGGGGAAAGAGGTCTTTTCACCATGGAATTCATTGGTTTTCCACACGGTACCAGGCTTGCAGAGCTTTGCTATAATCTCATCAGTATTGTAACTCCGCATCCCAGGCTCCAGATAATCCTTACCATCGTAGTTTGGAGTCCCATATACAGCATTGATGGTTCGAGTGTCAAATTTTATCAACTTACCCCGAACTGGCACCGAAGCAGGACCATCGGCATTAGCATTTGCATAGAATTCCTTTACCACTGAAATAACTGCAGATTCGGGCGGCTTGGTGAAGTGAATCCATTTCATAGTCACAATCATTGAATTCATATGGCCGTCCATCTTGTCATCTGGCCTTAGCCCTCTCTCAGGCACCAAACTCCTTTTTAAAAAATTTTGGGCATATCGCTTCCAGGCTTCCACACTCGAAAATTTTACAGCATCCCAAAGAGGAGGGGCTCTGGAAGACGGAGGAGGACCTATACTAGTGCGAGGACGCCTTGAACCCATGGCAATCAAAACTCCAAGAACAACAAAAATATAATTAATAAACGATCAACGAAACTCTGCTCTGAAGAAATCCTTTACCTCTGGTTGCTTATAAATACAATGAAGGAGAATAACTGCACGACGGTTGAAGGCCCCAAACGCTCAGAAGCCGAATGGGTGACGGTTGATTTACCGCAATCGTTGGGAGTAAGGGAGATGTGTGAGAGAGAAACGAGGGACACTGCAAACTGAACCCAAAAGCCTCAATTAAACTTAAAAACTCGGCACTGGCACTGCAGCGTGGTGCATAGCGCTGCGGCGCGGGAAAGGTTAAACCTGGCGCTGCGGCGTCATTATCGGAGCTGCGACGTGAAATCTTGGCGCTGCGGCGTGAGTAATTAGGAAGACCTCGACGCTGCAGTGCAACTCTCCAGTAGCTTCCAGCATATGCCGGCGCCGCGGCGCAAAAATTTTTAAAGGGAATGGCGCTGCGGCGTGGTTCTTGGAGCTGCGGCGCGAAACTCAGACTAGCTCTTGGCGCTGCAGCGTGAGCACTGCATTCCTGCAGCCAACACCCAAAATCTGAATCAATGCACATTAGAACTACTAGACATAGCAATCATACTAACAATTATATTAACCATTAAACTACATCCTAACATACTAAATTAACATCTACACTAATTCTAAGCAAAACCAATTGCACTAATGATAACTAAGGAAAATAAGACTAAATAAAACCATAAGGAAATTATTGATACTAAGATGGGGGTTGCCTCCCCATCAAGCGCTTGATTTAGAGTCGTCGGCTTGACTTTCGCCCCGCCTTACACCGGGTCTCCCAAGGTGATGGAGGTGTTTTGCCGGTCGACCTCGCCGCCCCAATAGTGTTTCAAACGTTGTCCATTAACTTTCAATGTTTTGTCTGAATGAGGGTCTTCGACCTCAATAGCCCCATGAGGATACACTTTAGCAATGGTGAACGGCCCCGACCATCGGGACTTCAACTTCCCCGGGAATAATTTCAGCCGGGAGTTAAAAAGAAGCACCTTATGGCCTTTTTCGAAGTTCCTTTCGACAATTTTCTTGTCATGCCACCGCTTTGTCTTTTCCTTATACAACTTAGCAGTTTTCATACGCGTGCAGACGAAACTCGTCTGATTCATTGAGTTGTAATAGTCTTCGTTCACCTGCTGCATCCATATCGAAATTGAGCTTTTGGATAGCCCAATATGCATTGTGCTCTAGCTCCACAGGAAGATGACAAGCCTTGCCATAAACAAGCCTATACGGAGACATTCCGATAGGCGTTTTATAAGCGGTGCGGTATGCCCACAAGGCATCATCAAGCTTCTTTGACCAGTCCTTCCGATTAGGATTAACGATCTTCTCCAGGATACGCTTAACCTCTCGATTAGAGATCTCTGCTTGGCCACTTGTCTGCGGATGATAACCTGTGGCTATTTTATGGGTCACCCCATACTTAGCAAGAAGGGCTTCGAAATATTTGTTGCAAAAATGTGACCCTTCATCACTGATTATTGCCCGAGGAGTGCCGAAGCGAGTGAAAATATTTTTCCTTAAGAAATTAAGCACCACCTTAGCTTGGAGACATAATCAACCGCGACTAGAATATAGAGATTGTTGAAGGACGACGGGAATGGCCCCATGAAGTCAATACCCCATACATCAAACAGCTCTACTTCAAGGATATTCTGTAGAGGTAATTCGTGCCTTTTTGAAATGGTTCCTACCCTTTGGCATCTATCGCAGTGCAACACATATAGGTGTGCATCTTTGAACAGGGTAGGCCAGTAAAACCCAGATTGGAGTACTTTAGCAGCAGTTCTTTGGCCCCCAAAATGTCCTCCATAATTAGAGGAATGACAATGATGGAGCACACCTTCGATTTCCTCCTCTGGCAAACATCTTCGCAGAATCTGATCTGAACACTGTTTGAATAAAAAGGGCTCATCCCAAAAGTATTGTTTTGCATCATTTAGGAATTTCTTCCTCTGCTGATAGCTGAAGATGGGAGGAAGCACTTGACAAGTGACGAAATTTGCAAAGTCCGCATACCACGGGGCTTTACTTTGGACGCCAAACAGTTGTTCATCCGGGAAGAAATCATTGATGTCTTTGATTGCGTCTCCCGAATGAGGAGGATTTTCCAACCTCGACAAGTGATCTGCTACCTGGTTTTCTGTCCCCTTCTTGTCGCGGATCTCTAGATCGAACTCCTGTAGAAAAAGGACCCACCTTATCAGCCTAGGCTTTGCATATTTTTTTTCTATCAGATATTTAATGGCCGAATGGTCTGTGTACACGGTCACTTTTGTTCCAATGAGGTAGGAACGGAATTTGTCGAAAGCATAGACCACTGCCAGCAGTTCCTTCTCGGTTGTGGTGTAATTTAACTGAGCATCAGTTAATGTTTTGCTGGCATAATAGATCGTGTGGAACACTTTGTCCCTTCTCTTTCCAAACACTGCCCCAATTGCAAAATCGCTGGCGTCACACATGAGCTCAAATGGGAAAGTCCAATCAAGAGCTACCACAGGAGTCGAAATGAGTTTTTCCTTCAATAATTCAAATGCTCTGAGGCAGGCTTCATCAAACTGAAAAGGCATATCCTTTTCCAATAGTGAACATAGTGGTTTTGTTATCCTTGAGAAGTCCTTGATAAACCGCCTATAGAAACCTGCATGCCCAAGAAAACTCCTAACCCCTTTCACTGATGTAGGCGGTGGTAGACTATTGATGACATCAATTTTAGCCTTGTCTACTTCAATACCACCATCTGATACTCTGTGGCCCAGAATAATGCCCTCTTTTACCATGAAGTAGCACTTCTCCCAATTCAATACAAGATTAGTTTCAACGCATCTTTGGAGAACGGCAGTCAAATTGACCAGACAGTTATCAAATGAACTCCCGAATACAGAAAAATCGTCCATGAAAACCTCGAGGGTCTTTTCGACCATGTCGGAGAAGATGGACATCATGCAACGTTGGAATGTTGCAGGAGCGTTACACAACCCAAAGGACATTTTCCGAAAGGCAAAGGTCCCATACGGACATGTGAACGTTGTTTTCTCCTGATCTTCGGGAGCAATAGAAATTTGATTATAGCCAGAATAACCATCTAGCAAACAATAGAAGGCGTGCCCAGTAAGTCTATCGAGCATCTGATCAATAAATGGCAGAGGGAAGTGATCCTTACAGGTGGACTTGTTCAACTTTCTGTAGTCCATACATACCCTCCATCCAGTCACCGTTCTGGTTGGAATCAACTCGTTATTCTCATTGGCTACTACTGTCATACCGCCCTTTTTTGGCACGCATTGAATTGGACTGACCCAAGGACTGTCCGAGACAGGGTATATAATGCCCGCATCTAGTAGCTTAATGATTTCCTTCCGGACCACCTCTTTCATTATTGGATTCAATCGCCTCTGATGTTCAATGGTCGGCTTGGATCCTTCCTCCAGTAGGATTTTGTGCATACAAAGGGATGGACTGACCCCTTTAATGTCTGAAATTGACCACCCCAGTGCCGTTTTATACTGTTTGAGCACTAGCAGTAGCTTCTCTTCCTGGCCTTCATCTAAAGATGCAGATATTATAACAGGTAACGTGGATGAATTTCCCAAGTATGCATACCTCAGATGATTGGGCAGGGGCTTTAACTCGAGGACAGGAGGTTCTACAACAGATGGTTGGGCCTTGGAAGTAGATGCTTCTGGATCATTCAGCGACTCAAACTGTCTTTGGAACTGTGTAGATCGCTGGGGTGCATCCAGCCAGTTAGCACATTCAACATGGGTGGCCTCTTCCTTAGTACTGGTACCTCTTAATGGAGCTTCTAAAGGGTTTATCATGCATGTTTCTGAGAATACTTTCCTGACTGCATCATCCATCTGGTTAATCTGAAAACAGTCTTCAGGGGTGTTCGGATATTTCATTGCCCTAAACACGTTGAAAGTTACTTCCTGATCCTGTACTCTCATAGTTAGCTCCCCTTTCTGCACATCTATAAGGGTTCTCCCCGTTGCTAAGAATGGTCTTCCCAGTATTATCGGGACCTCCCTGTCTTCCTCAAAGTCCAGGACAATAAAGTCCACTGGGAAGATTAACTTGTCCACCTTAACAAGCACATCCTCTACTATCCTCTTCGGGTACGTGAGAGATCTATCGGCCAATTGCAAAGTAACACTTGTGGGTTTGGCTTCATTCAGTCCAAGCTTTTTATATATTGACAGAGGCATCAAATTTATACTCGCCCCCAAATCACATAAGGCCTTGCCAATGAATTGGTCCCCGATAGTGCATGGAATCGTGAAACTTCCAGGATCTTTCAGTTTTGGCGGGAGCTTGTTCTGTAGAATAGCACTGCATTCCTCAGTCAGAGCCACTGTTTCATAATCTCCCATTTTCCTCTTTTTCGACAATATGTCTTTAATGAATTTAACATAGCTCGGCATATGCTCCAGCGCCTCTGTAAACGGGATATTTATGTGAAGCTTCTTGAACACTTCTAAAAACTTAGAAAATTGCTTATCAAGCTTTTGTTTCTGCATGCGCTGGGGGAATGGCAACTGTGGGATAGGAGGACTAGCTGTGTTCACTGTAGGTGATGAAGGGCTTTCTTGAGCATTTACCTCACCCCCAGACTTATCATCACTCTGCTCCACAATAAGTTCCTCTATAGTCACTTCTTCTTGCACTACAGGACTCTCTCCACCCTTCTCATTTATAGTTCTCCCACTCCGGAGTGTAACTGCTTTGCAGTGTTCCTTCCCATCCCGTTTCGGGTTGACATCAGTGTCACTCGGCAATGTGCCTTACGGTCGACTATTCAAAGTAGAGGCCAACTGTCCCATTTGGACTTCAAGGTTCCGGATGGAAGCTTCTTGATTACTGCTCCTTGTCTCATTTTGGGCAATATATCGTGACAGGAGATCTTCCAAACTAGGTTTTCTTTCCTGTTGAGATGGTGGATAGTGGAACTGATTATGAGAACTCTGTGGTTGTTGGTTGTACTGATTTTGAGCTTGAAAACCGGGAGGGTTTGAGAAATTAGGCCTGGTGGTCGGAGGTTGTGCTTGATTGCTATTTGTGTTGCCCCAAAAAAAGTTTGGATGATTCCTCAAGCCCGGATGATAATAAGTAGGGAGACTTGCGTTTTGCTGCCGCCCATAGTTGGAAACAAATTGAACTGACTCGGGGCTTATGGCACACTGCTCAGTTGTGTGGCTCCCTTGACACAATTCACACAACAATGCGACACTCTGAACATTCTGCACAGCTTGCACTCCCATGGTGTCAAGTCTTTTGGTTAGCGCTGCAACCTGAGCCGCTAATTGTGTGACTGGATCTACCTCATATATTCCTGCTGCTCTTCTAGGGGCCTGCCTATCATTTGGCCATTGATAATTATTGGCCGCCATTGTTTCCACCAATTCATACCCCGCTGTATGATGCTTAGACATGAACGCTCCTCCAGAAGCGGCATCAATACTCGATCGAGTAGCTCCGGATAACCCATTATAGAATGTCTGGATGGGAAGCCATTCTGGCAGTCCATGGTGGGGGCATTTTCTCAGAAGATCCTTGAATCGCTCCCATGAGTCGTACAAAGATTCTGACTCAAACTGATTAAAAGAGGTAATTTCGTGCCTGAGCCTGGCGGTTTTAGCTGGTGGGAAGAACTTTGCCACGAACTTTTGAGCCAAGTCATCCCATGTGGTTATGGAGCCTGACGGAAGTGAATGTAGCCAGCTCTTGGCTTTGTCCTTCAAAGTGAAGGGAAACAATCGGAGTCTGATGGCATTGTCAGACACTCCGTTGCACTTAAACGTATCGCAGATTTCCAAGAAGTTCATCAAGTGATCATTGGGGTCATCATTTGGTAATCCCCCAAACCGAATATTGGAGCACATTTGGATGGTGCCCGGCTTGATCTCAAAATTGTTTGCTTGGATTGCGGGCCTAAGAATGCTTGCTTGCAAATCTGCGATGTGAGGCATAGCATGCTCCCTTAAAGATTTCTGAAGTTCCTCAGCCACTTGTAACAGGAGTATGTATGTCCCGCGCTTTTTCTCTCTGCAGGCGTCTGTACGTTCTATCAACCTCAGGATCGAGAGGTATTATATTCCGACCCCTTCGAGGTGGCATACGCCGTTGAGATCACCTGAAAAGAAAATTAAATTGATAAAGTTAGTCTAAATTAAGATCGTAATGACTTAGCTTTAATATTGATAACAAATAATACTAAGTCCCCGGCAACGGCGCCAAAAACTTGTTGTCCGATTTATGTAACGACAATTAACGCGCAAGTATACGCGGTCAACAAGTAATATAAGATAAGTAGGATGTCGTACCCACGAGGACGAAGTCTTAAATGCAAATCAAATACTAATGTAAGTTCTTTACTGTCTTATCTAAACAATTGATTGGAGGTGGTATTTTAAACTATGCGATTACAACTAAAGGAAGCGGGAGAAATAGATGTAATAGGGAGACAAGCTAGGATTGCAATTCCCCTAACGCGTCGCCTAATCTCCTAACTCTCAACAATACAAACAAATCAAGGAATGGTCAGCCGAGAATAGAACTATGCATATGCTTCTGTCGAAGGCCAAATGCACATCTCTAGCTACATGAATCACAATATATCTATCGATGAAAATAACTAGGCTAGGGTCATTAAGCTCAGTCTCAAGGCTACACAAGGCAAATAGAGATATGTCTATCCTATTAAGCAGTTTATGCACACATTCCTTTAGGCAAGGGCATAACAAGTGTTGTTGTATTTTAAAAGCTAGATAATAATGTCCAATAGTCAATATCCATTAATATCACTGCCAAAAACTCTGTCAAGCATTTAGTCAATAAGCAAGAAACACAACAACCCATTCCCAAAATGATTCATTAGTATAAATAGGAGAGAAAGTTAATTAGGCTAAACACTAGGTTACATTGCAATCCTAAAAAGGAATTAGTTCATAACCATGGTGCTAATACACATTTCTATCACATTCAACATTGATCAGTAATACACAAACAACCGAGAGATTTTAGAATAAGAAAACTCCTGAGCTAAGGTTTTCTGTCTCCACGTCTTCTCCTCTCCGTGTAACTCCTGAGCTGTATATGATGCAATAACTTTTCTCCCCTAAAACACAGCTTCTTTCTGTTCTAGAATCCCCAAAAATATTCTCTGTATTTTCTCTCTATCTCCGATATCCTTCCGTTGTTCTCTCGCTCCTCTTTTTCTTCTTTTTAGGTCATTAAATGCGAACCACTAGCTAGGCACCGGAGGTGACACTGCGGCGCGGAGCCTATAACTGCTTGGCGGCGCTGCGGCGCCACTAACGCTGCAGCGCGAGAATAAGAAGGACCGGGCCGCTGCAGCGCCAGATGAATTTAGCCTAGGACCATGAGTTGGCGCTGCGGCGTGGGCTTTAGAATAGGCTCTGGCACTGCGGCGCCAGAATGTAGAAAATGACAACTTTGCCCCTGCAAGCTGGAAATGACCAAAACAGCCCTGCATCATACAGGAAAAGCATAACAACAACAAAATATATACAAAAGCATAACAAATAACAGAAAATAAGCAGCGTCTTGAGCTTTAGAGAATCTGATTCGCGATATAAATACCACTTATCAATCTCTAAGAGTGATACTGGATGCCCAAATAGAAGAGGGCCAATGGATACAAGATCGATATGATCAGTTGTCCCTTATAGATGAAAAGAGAGCTGCAGCTATCTTTCATGGTCAACTGTACCAACAACGAATGTCCTGGTCCTATAACAAAAAGGTATGACCTAGGGAATTCAAAGAGTAGGATTTGGAATTGAAGAAGATTATCTCGGGCCAAGATATAGCCAGAGGAAAATTTGCCCCGAATTGGAAAGGACCCTTTGTTGTCAAAGTCGTCTTATCGAGTGGAGCCTTAAGGTTGGAAGAGATGGACGGTGAAGAATTCCCGCAGCTGATCAATTTCAACTCTGTGAAATGGTATTATGTCTGAGACCCCTTTTCACCAACTTAAATCCTTGTCTTGATATATAAAAAATCAAGTCAACTTTCAGGACAACCCTGAACTACGAAAGACCTGATCTCCCCTCATCCACGGGATTACGTAGGAAGTCATTTGTAGTGTGGTCTAACCCTCAAAAAATAAAAATCAAACCCTTTTACCCCATATTAATCCCAAGCATTAAACCTATCCAAAAACCAAAAAAATAGCCATATAAAACCCTTAAAGTCGACGGCCCATGCTGAAAGGACCTTACGGCATCTCAGCATCGCTCTATCAGATCTTGTACAAGGATGACAAGAGCCACTCTATATCAAAATAATAAATCATAAAGCAGAAATGGTGATCAATATACAGGTCTAGACGTACTCAAACGAGGGAAGTGAGCTAAACTCATTACTTTTTATATATATAACTGTTTAGAATACAAAATTTATTCCAATATGCGACAAAAGATAATAACATAGTCTGTGCAGGAAGATAAAGCAGGACTACAAATCTGAGGCCAGGCGGGACAACATCTCCAAGTACCCAACTGTCTCTGCAGTCTAAGGAGCAGCCCTAAGCTTCTGCTCTAACATATCCACACGTCTCAGTAGCTCTACTGCTGACCTAAAGATACCCTCCTAACTCTGAACGACATCTCGAACATGACCAGTAAGCCCATCTGCAAAAGATAGGACGGCATCCTTATCGGCTATAGCCTTATCTCGGGCGAATAGGGTCACATCTCTCTCAGCACTGGTTGCATCGCTACCTGCCAAAGCAATCAACATCAAGGCCCGAGCTTGATCCCGCTCAAAAGTTAACAGATAAACCTAGCGATTCAACGCATCCCTTGGAGCTGGAACAGAACTAGGAGCAGTGCTAACTAAAGACGATGTCAAACCAGCGAACTACTCATCCTCTGTAGGAGATATAGGGCACTCCATCGGCTCCTCTTCATCAGTGGACCAATCCCCTGCCTCAGCCTGATCGACTATATTTGGAGCTAAATCTGACTCCAACCAAGATGAATACTCTATTGATTAGTCCGGATGACCATCTCTGAACTCTGCAGTCTGTCGATGGGACCAAAACACATAGACCCGAGCCAAATCTGTCTCGGTAGCTGAGAAAATGGGAAATCGATAATCCTCAGTCCCCTCAAACGAATGGACATCCTGATGCTTATCAAACTGACCCATCACCGCCAAAGGATGATATGTGGTCACACCCTCAAACTAGCCAGGGGAAGGAAATTCAGATCCGCCATATGAGTGATGAAGCTCATGAAGGAGCAATAGCTAGAATACATAACAATCCCAAATGGATCCTCCATAGCATCTAACAATGTTTTCCAACATATAACATCTACGCATAAAGCTAGGAAAAAAGAAAAGGGCCAAGGTCATACCATGACCGAAGCAAAACCCATGGCGACGGAGCTGGCCAATCGGCCTCAAGTGGGTCATGAGCCAAATATATAGGAGAAATGGGCTACCTCTGAACTCCTAATCCTCGACGGTCCAGAAAAAGATGTCGATATCAATGTCTCGACCAATATTAAAGGAAGAATGGTGAAGTCATCTCTAAGAGCTCTGACGGCCATTGACATCCCAACATCCAAATGATCGGCATAGAAGGGCATGTATAAATAAGGCATGACGCACATGATCAGGGCATCTACTCGTGTTGTCTGCCATCTCTCTTATGAAATGGAGAAGTCCCCCCGATGAATAGTGAAGCTGTCAGCGGCAGTGAAGTGACCTATTATAAAGTCAATCGAGATAATGTGACTACCATCTACCTCGACCAAGATAACTGCCCTCCTCAATCCAGTGGTGGTCATAACCTGGCGACGCATGTGCCCTACGGCCACTCTAGCATAGGGCCCCTCCATCGATAAGCCTGAAATGCAACCATACTCCTCCAAAGTAGGAGTCAGCTCATCCAAGCCAAACCTGAAGACATGCCTCTCGGGGATCCAATGAGCAAGCATACCATCAATAAATCCCTCTAGAACCTAGAAGGATAATAGAGAAATGGAATGACCTAGCATGCGGCCAACTATAATGCGATTAGAATCAAACAGACTGTCATACCAAGATCTCAAGTTGGTAGCTATCAGACTAGGCAAAAGGTGATCTAAGCGAGAAACGAAAGAAGAGGCCATCTATAAAAACTGTGTCAAAAGGACCATACATGGGTCAATCTCTATCCAATCAGTTAAATATATATAAAGCATGCATCGTAATGAGTGATAATACATCATATGAAATGAATAAATGAAAAGACTGCATCATATATATCTAAATGAAATACATCAATTTTATATATAGATCAATGTCATATCCATGATATATGTGAAAAAATAAAAATAAAAAAATAAGATAATGGGACATAGGCGCCCAATGACTAATAAAAGCCTATCAGATAAAATCTATATCATTCATGAAAGTGTTGAAGTCATCAAACCGGTCCACCTGAGTCAGATCATCCTGAGTGGGCATATCCTGCGTATCCGGGCGATAGTCAAAGGGATCCTCTCCATCAGTAGAGCCACCAATGTCTGACGATCCAGCCTCGTGTCCCCAGAAATCAAAAATACTAGCCAATGACAGATCCCCGCCCAAATGGCAAACATACATCGACATCCTCTCCAACTGATATGTCAAATCTGCAATCCGAGACAGATGAGAAGGTTCCTGAAAGCATGACATCCAATCGGTCATCATGAGAGACCCTAGAACCACATCCCCCAGAAAATGGGTAGCCCGGGTTTGAGCTCCGATAGTACGAGGCCCCCACTAGGAAGAGAAGTCATATAAAGTGATAAGACCATCTAATAGGTGAAATCCCTCATATCCCGCTGTAGGAATCTCTGTAACTGGCTGTTAGAGGCCAGAACCGCTGAACCGGAGGTAGGAAAAGGAGGTGGACCTCCCCGGTAATACATCTAAAAATGCGCTCTCCAAGGTAGAGCTCCCAGCCTCCATCAAACAGGAAAGGAATCCTACGAGTATATAGAGCATACTCTGGCCATGTCGGTAGACCATCCTCAAACCCCTCGGCTAAGGGCTCTACAGTATAGGGGACCCACACTATATCAGATGCTGACAATAGCTCCAACTAGAAACAAGCGTGGGTGAAGCTCTCTGAAATTGGGACCTAGACCAAAGTGGACTGATGCCACCAACAACCCCGAGGGTAGGTGTCTAAGCCCAGAACAATGAGTGGTCGAAGGTAAGGAAGCCTCTCGTAAGCCCAGAACTGTCAATTCAAAGAACACAATATTAATCATGTGAAAAGACAAATTAAGATTCAGAGAATCAAAAATTAGACAAGATGACTCACCAAAAGGAATGGATAAAACCCAATCCAATCATCGGTCACTCCCTCGGAGCACCGTTGCATGCCGTGCAAAAATGAATGAACCCCTAATAGCGGTATAAATCCTGGAGAGCCCCCACTAAGTTGAATAAAACCGTGGAGGAGTTATTCGCAAGGAAACAACCCCTCATGATGGTCACGAACAATCACCTTAAGATACGATCCCTCTCCACCAAGTCCTCGGGGAAAGGCTCCTGCAAAGTGCCTCAAGCCTCATCAATACTCAAAGGGACTGAGCGAATACTACGAGCCTTGAAGGCCTGCTCCTGAGGATAAAATCCAAGAAGGGTGTGAACGGCAGTATGAGTGATACCGGCCTCCAATGGCATGTGATCTCTAATAAGCTGCAAGCCAGTAATATACCTATAATCCATAGGGGTCATAATAACCTCGTAATCCAAAAGATGAAGAGACTGGCTCTGATGAAACCACCTCTTAGATAAAGGTAGGAGATAGCCCAGGAGTTCACTCGAGCCTGATAATCAGGATGGAGTGACCAGTATAAAGAGTACATGCTAAACTAGTTACCCCTAGGTTGGGTAAACTCCGAAACCTGCACGACATTAAGGTTAAAAATGATTATTGGCAAAGAATGGAGAATTAAGGAGAATCAACATAAAGAATCTTGTATCTCATTCGCGTGAAAGTGAATGGATGGGTGACGACCTAAGTCTGTACCCAGCAAATCAGGAATAAGTACCTGGATACCAGGGAAAAATTAAGGCATGGCAGTAACCTGAGGTGGAACCTCGGGCTCAGGGATGTCACCCTCCTCGTAGTCCAGATGAGTCCTATATATGTCAATAGGGCGAATCACTTACTCCGTCAGACGGCGAACCTGTCGAGAAATATGTAGAGCGAGAGTATCTAACGCGGGCCTCCGAAGGTGGACCCCTGATGAAGCCCTGTGGGAAGTGGAGCTGCTGGGTCTATCTGCATCCATGCCTAGACAATAAGTCCATGGAATTCAGGGTAAGACAAGGTATGACTCTACCCTATGTTAATTTAAATGAAGTTAATATAGAGACAATAGACTCTTAGAAATATTATTTGGATCATAGCATCATGCATCTCCTACACGTGCCCAGTAGATGTTTGCCTCATTTCAACATCCTAGTATAGCTAAACATACATATAGAATCCTGTCATCTAACTCGCGAATTTTTTTTGCCAGAGTTTCTTCTATAATATGGACTATCCACATACACGTAGGATTGCATTAAACCACCCTATAAGGGTATACAATCACAGCCAAGCCATCATATAGCAATTTAAATAGTTTTTCTAACACTCTGTCAGAATACATGCCTAGACTAACCATTAAAATAAAATATGCTGCATCCATACGGTCCATATAATGATACATAAGCATGCATTGCATTGTAACATGTCTATCAAGTTATTTATGTATACATTTTCACTATAATGCGTTTAATGAAGAAAGTACGGTAAAACACCGGTGAAAATGCAAAAAAAATGGTGTATACGTTACTTGTAGTGAGTAGAACGAACGTACGGTAGTGGAATACCCAAAATCAAGCCCGAACTGCGGCCAGCCTTAGGCATACTTGCTCCAGCCACAGGTATACCTGCGGCTGCCCAAGGTGGGCACCGTGGTTCCACGTTTAGTAAAATGCAGTCTGAGACGCGTCCTTTCAGGACCATAAAAAGGTGTTCACTTAGAAAGGTACCCTTTCAAGTTATTTTTAGGCCTCAAAAACCCTGAAAACCCCCCAAAAAGAGGAGAAAACCAAGAAAAACCAAGAACCCCGCCATGGAACGATGGAAGACCAAAAGGTGTGATCCGAATCACTATTATCGATAATCGATCTTTGAATTCGTTGGCATTGACCCTAATCGATCCCGATGTAGAATCCGCTGGCGTTAACCCCAATGAAGGCATTGGCTTGACCCCGATGTAGAATCTTTTGGCATTGATCCTAATGAAGGCGTCGGCTTAACCCAGATGTAGAATCCACTTTCATTGACTCCGGTGAAGGTGTCTGTGACGCCCCCAAATTCCAGGACCGCCACTTGGTCTCTCGAATTCGATTCATCACGTGCTCATGGTAATACATCACAATAATAATAATTAAATATCATACGATCACAGCGGAAAATCTATTCTAGAATAATTTACAATGATTTATTATAATTATTCCCCCAAGTCTCGCAACCTACAGTACTTAATAGATTACATAATAATATCAGTTAACGACTTATTACATAATCTAACTTAAGCTTAAACATAATCAAATCCAGTCTTACTACATCATCTTCATACAATATTAATATATTTAAAGCATAACAGACATAAGCTAGTTGGTAGCTTTGCCCTTGCCCTTATCAACGCCCGAAGGTTCACCATGCTCTGCCTTAACTGAAATGTTTTAGGGAAAGCAAGAATGAGCACAAATTGCCCAGCAAGTAATATACAATAAGGGTGAGTAATAAGATTCTCAATTCTCGAAAGGGTATAACAAGATTTGATAGTTCAAGAATAACAAGAATATCAACAGTTCTCAATATCAGTCGCTAAGGACAGGATAATATCAATATGATTCAATAATAAGTCAATTCAAGATTTCAAATAATTGAATACTGAGTAGTCACTACGGACTATGAACTTCTACTAGAATTGACAGTAATAAACTGAAAATCCAACAAAAACAGGTACAACAGGTGATCAGCCTAAAGTACCCTTGTTATGCATAACAATCAACCATACTCAAGTGTGCACGTCGGTTCTCCGACAATTATATATTCCCTTCAAAGAAGGTTGTTCTTCTCAGTCAAATACAAGATCCCGCACCAATCAATTAGTTTGGGTTGCTTTTCAATAACATAAGTCCAGCCGAATCAAATGGCATAGACACTTTCACAATATTCAAGAACAATACTAAGTTCAACATGAATAATAGCTTTAATGAAATAAGAGTTCAAGTATGCTAATTCGATTCAACCGATTAAATAGGAAACTAGTTCGCAATACACAAGATAGGATACTTGCATAGTAAAAGAGTATAAGTTAGGAAACTTTCATAATCATAGATTTCCTTGCATAAAGTAAATGCGTCGGTTAGGATACTTGCACTTTAAAAGAGTGTAAGTAAGAGAACTTGCCTTTAGCGTAGTTTATCCACGAAAAGCAATCAACGCTTTTGAATTCCTATCGTAATACAGTTACGTATATATATGATATTCATTAGTCATATAATTTAACTTCACATTTTCTCTTTGAATATACGATCAACACATAAGCTAAGTTTTACCTAGCTACACAGTTATATAGAATATAATTTCTATCCTTAACGTTCCTTCTTTAGAGTTTAAACGCATTCTCATATTATATAAGATCTCAACAATTAGCAAACATGCTTGCATATTATTAATATCACATAAGACCACAATCAATACTAAATATATTTCATTTTAGCAAGTTACGGCATCTCCTTAAGTTAACCGTCAAAATCGGGTTCAAGTAACATCATATAATATCGCGTAGCATGTATTCATATTTAAAGGATACTTTCATGCTTGTATAACTTTTCCAAATCCAATCGTACATGGTATAGGTTCTTAAGTTAATACTTAAAGCCATTCAAGGATACGAACTCATATGGTCTAACATGATTGCTTTTAAACACATAAGATATTCATATAACTTGTATTAGTCATGCTCATGAGTACTCGTATTGCATATATGTAGCTAGCATTGTTATTATCTTGAAAACATGCTTTGTTCATGCTAAACTTTAATCACGGCAACTAATCATGGTATATATACATGCATGACACATGAATGAGTCTAAGAGTACTATCACAAGTGTCCATAAATGTCAAATTCTAATTCTCGTCATAACATACCAACGTTCACGTTCAAAGCTTATACTTTGTTAGTATAGTTCATTAATAAGGTCTATCATGCTCATGCTTCCTTATGAAACCTACATATGTAAGTTAACATGCTTTTCATGTATTTCAAGGCCCTATAAACATGCTCGAAAAGTCAGAATGTATACATGCTTCATATATGTTAACGTCGTTTATGAAACTTTAAATTCGTTTCCAAACTATGTGTCGTTTGGTTAACCATGCATGCTAATATACTAAAACATGCTTACATTGCCTCATTAGGTTTATATATATGTATTAATCATGCTCCCATGCTTGTTTAAACAAAAATCAAACAATTGGTACATAACAGTTTTGTTGCAGAATGCAGAAAACTGAACACAGAGGCTGGCGCTGCGGCGCGGCAACAGTAGCTTAATACTGGCGCTGCGGCGCGAGTGGCGCTGCGTGCGGCGCTGCGGCGCGGGCTGCGGCGCGTGTGGCGCTGCGGCACGGGCTGCGGCGCTGCGGCGTCGCGGCAATTTTTTGCGGTTCAGACTGCAGCGAAAACCGACCCAAAACCTCCCATTTCATCGATTTCAACATACCCAGACTTGTTTAACTTACTAACACATACATATATGCTTATATAACAGTCAATAGCAATTATCAATTCCCAATTTCATGAACTCTAACTAATTTACGAATTTCATGTATTTACAGAAATTGAAGAGGAACAATGGAAATGAAAGACTATTCAGTGGTTCCATCATGTGTGTATGTTCATATAACAACAATATAAGGGTTCTACAAACCAATCATGAACCAATTTGGCATAATCAAGAATTTCAACAAAACTCAGAGAACAACAATGGAGTTCTTTTGACAGAAAATGAAAATGAAGACACGAAGAGGATTTATACCTCTGTTATGGAGTAAGCTTGCTGATGCTACTATAGAAATTCCTTCTGAACTAAATAGACAATCACAGTATACTCTCTTCTCTTAGAAATATTTCAGCAATGAAATGAAGGTGCAGGGAGTTCCTTTATATAGAAGAATGAATACACAGTCCAAGCTTCTAACTCCCAAATCAAACTAACGGATTGTCAAATTGCATGAAGGTTATAGAATGGTAGGTATTTAGTTGTTAGAATCCATCATTAAAACCACTCCCTTGCTCATCATTGCTACAAGGCTATGGAAATTTACTGAGTTTAAGGAGAAGCAATAGGCTTAGGCCATAATGGCTGTGCACGTGAATGAGGGAAAGGAGAGTGACTATTATATTGGGACAAGCCAAGCAAATCTCAGCATTCTTACAAATGGACTATATGCTACACTTATGTTATATATTATATGTACTCTTAGGTTATAATTACAATGTTCTCCCCATAATGTAATAAATGCAATTTGAATACATATAATCTATGTACATTTTATCTTACCGATATAATACAATCGGATACTACCACATTACATTATATCATATATTATTAAATTGTATTACTCAACAATTATTTATAATAGATCCATGATACATTATTTTAATGTATATCCACACATCATTTGTCACCTACACATATCATAACATATAGTTACTATACATTTAATTCGCATGCTTGCACATATAATTTCTCATCTTATAAATTGAATATTAATTAATAATATACACATATCCTACATCAATCAATATAATTGTTAACCTCCATAACAATTTAATTAACCTTTATATGATTAACTATCACTTTGATATAAATCTTATTATATTTATAAACACGTTGCTCATTATTATTATGTTTCTTGCAATAATAATCACATATTATTAATCAATTCCTCATTAGTATTTTATAACAGTTAATTAATATTCTTCGATTAACAATTAATATAGATTAATTGTTCGCTTAAATTAATATAATCATTCTTATATTACGTCACTGTGCCACACAAGGCAATCAACGAGTTTGTCACAAACTCCACCAATTTCTCAATTATTATAATTATTCAATTATATATAATTGAATTAATTCATCTCATAACACAAAATCATTTATATTCAAATAAATTCTCATTTCCATTAATATATTTATTTAATAATATATGGAAATTCTCGGGTATTACATCCTCCCCCCCTTATAAAAATTCCGTCCCGGAATTGCTACAAGGTTACACAAATAGATGGGGATAGTCCCTCATCATCCTATCTTCTAACTCCCACGTTGCCTCCTCGACATCGTGGTTACGCCAAAGTACTTTTACAGATGAAATAACTTTATTTCTCAAAGTTTGTTCTTTCCTATCTAATATTTGGATAGGAATTTCTTCATACGCCAAGTTCTTCTCCACTTGAATGGGCTCGTAAGAAATCACGTGCTTGTAGTCGGCCTTGTACGGTCGCAACACGGAAATGTGGAACACGTTGTGGATATGCTCCAACTCGGGTGGTAACGCAACTTTGCATGCCACTTCGCCCACTCGCTTCAGTATCTCGAACGGTCCTATGAATCTTGGACTCAATTTTCCTTTCTTGCTGAAACGGATTTTTCCCTTCCATGGAGATACCTTCAAGAATACGAAACTGCCGACTTTGAAGTCTCGGTCCTGCCGATGCAAATCTGCGTATTTCTTCTGGCGATCTTGAGCTGCTACAAGTCTGGCTCTTATCACTGTCACCACGTCTGCGGTTTGTTGAACTAACTCTGGTCCGAGTATTCGTCGTTCTCCGACTTCGTCCCAATATAACGGCGTTCTGCACTTTCTCCCGTAAAGAGCTTCTTACGGTGGCATGCCAATACTCGCATGGTAGCTATTATTATATGCGAATTCTACTAAGGGTAGGTGGTCGTCCCAATTTCCCTTAAAATCCATCACGCAAGTCCTAAGCATGTCTTCTAGCGTTTGTATTGTTCGCTCACTTTGTCCGTCTGTTTGAGGATGATAAGTTCTACTCAACCTCAACTGCGTTCCCATTCTTTCCTGCAAGCTCTTCCAAAAATTGGACGTGAAGCGCGGATCTCGATCAGAGACAATTGACACCGGCACTCCATGTCGTGAAATAATTTCTTTTACATATAGGCTTGCTAATTGGTTCTAACTGTAGCGGATCTTGATTGGTAGAAAGTGTGCGGTCTTCGTTAGTCGATCCACGATAACCCAAATAGCATCATAACCTTTCTGTGTAACTGGAAGTCCTACCACGAAGTTCATGGTAATATGCTCCCATTTCCACTCTGGTATTTCTAACGGTTGTAGTAAACCACTTGGCCGCTGATGCTCTGCTTTAACGCGTTGGCAAGTCAAGCATTTACTGATGCACTCTGCGACTTCCCGTTTCAAATTAGGCCACCAAAAATGTTGCCTTAGATCTCGGTACATCTTTGTGCCTCCCGGATGAACGGAATATGTCGTATTGTGTGCCTCGTGCAAAATCTCTTCCCTCAACTCGGTTACCGCTGGTACCCACACTCTCCCTTCAAATCTCAAAATACCGTCTCTATCCATTCGAAATTTTTCTTCCTCACTTTCTGTGATCCTCTTTCGGATTTTCTCACACTCTTCATCCTTTTCCTGAGCTTCCTTTACTCTATTCAACAACGTCGGACAAGCTTCCATTACAATTAACTTCTCACCAGACTTTTCTGGTCCTTTTACTTCTATCTCCAATTTCTCCATCTCTCTTATCAACTCTTCCTGAGTTGTTAAATTAAACAACTTCTCCCTTCCTTTCCTGCTCAGAGCGTCGGCAACCACATTTGCCTTTCCCGGGTGATAAAGAATATCGCAGTCATAGTCTTTGATTAATTCTAACCACCTTCTCTGCCGCATGTTTAACTCCTTCTGTGTGAAGATATATTTCAGACTTTTGTGGTCCGTGTATATCTCACATTTTTCTCCGTATAGATAATGTCTCCATATCTTTAACGCAAAAACTACTGCCGCTAACTCTAAGTCATGAGTAGGGTATCGTTTTTCGTAATCCTTCAATTGTCGTGACGCATATGCAATAACCTTGCCATGTTGCATGAGCACACAGCCAAGCCCCTTGTGCGATGCATCACTATACACCACAAAATTTCCCGCATCATCTGGTAATGATAACACAGGTGTTTAATCTCCTTTTCAGTTCTTGAAAACTTTCTTCGCATTTGTCGGTCCATACAAATTTCACCGTCTTTCTAGTCAAATTGGTCAACGGGGTTGCTATCTTAGAAAAATCTTGGATGAATCTTCGATAGTACCCAGCTAACCCTAGAAAGCTTCTCACCACCGTCGGTGTTCTCGGTTGTTCCCAATTACTTACTGCTTCAACCTTCGTAGGGTCTACAGAGATTCCATTCTTATCCACCACGTGGCCTAAGAATTGAACCTTCTCCATCCAAAATTCGCACTTAGAAAATTTTGCATACATCTTCTCCTTCCTTAGTGCCTCCAAAATAATCTTTAGATGTTCGGCGTGTTCTTCCTCTGTCTTTGAGTAGATCAAAATGTCGTCGATAAAAACCACTACAAATTTATCCAAGTATGGCTTGAAAACTCGGTTCATCAAGTCCATAAATGCTGCCGGAGCATTAGTCAATCCGAATGACATTACCAAAAACTCGTAGTGTCCATAACGGGTTCGAAACGCAGTCTTTGGTATGTCCTCATCCCGTACCTTCAGTTGATGATATCCTGTTCGTAGGTCGATCTTTGAGAAACACTTTGCTCCCTTCAGTTGATCAAATAAGTCGTCTATCCTCGGTAGCGGATACCGGTTCTTGATCGTTACTCTATTCAATTCTCGATAATCGATACAGAGCCTCATCGATCCGTCCTTCTTCTTAACGAATAGTACTGGTGCTCCCCAAGGAGAAACACTCGGTCGAATGTAACCCTTATCCAATAATTCTTGCAATTGTATCATCAATTCCTTCATTTCTACTGGCGCCATACGATATGGAGCTTTCAAAATCGGTGCCGTTCCCGGTGCTAAGTCTATTACGAATTCAATTTCTCTGTCTGGCGGAAGACCAGGCAGATCGTCCGAAAACACGTCTTGAAATTCATTAACTACGGATATATCCTTAATTTCTACTCCCTTCTTCCGAGTATCAACGATGTAAGCTAAATATCCTCCACACCCTTTCCTTAACAATTTCTTGGCCTGCATCATCGTAACGCAACACGATTGCTTAAGCGATGAGCTACCATAAAACACTACCTTAGACTTACTCGGAGTCTGAAGGTTCACACATTTGTTCTGACAGTTAATTATCGCAGCATGGTTATACAACCAATCCATTCCCAGTATTACGTCAAATTCTCCCAGTCTAATAGGAATCAAGTCTACGCTCAGTTCATGTTTACTAATATTTGCGCGACAATTTCGATAAACGTATTCTACAGGGATCACTTCCTTATTAGCAACTTCTATGATCAAAGGATTTTCTAATAGTTCTCGAGGTGTACTAAGTCTACTAGCAAATTCTTCAGATACAAAAGAACAGGTGGCACCCGAATCAAATAATACATAAGCATTTATATCATTGATTGGGATTATACCTGACACCACATCCTTCACAGCCACTACGTCTTGGACGGTCATGTTAAAGGTTCTGGCGGTTGGGCGGTTGGATTGTGCCGGTCCATCGATCATCAGCTTGTTGCCTCCTTGCTGATTACTACCCCCGCCACTTCCCTTCTTTGGGCAGTCCTTAATTCGGTGCTCCGTCGAGCCACAAGCAAAGCATCCTTGTACCTTTTTCGGTTTCAAACAGTTGGGCGAGATGTGCCCTTCCTGTCCGCAGTTGTAGCAAGTGCCACGTCCCTTCCAGCACTCGCCCTGGTGATTCTTCCCACACTTCGGGCATCCTTCAGCCCTCTTCTTGAAACCTCCACGAAAATTCCCTGATTGATTATTATTGTTGTTTTTGTTGTTGTTGTTGTTCTCCCACTTTCTCTTTCCCAAGTTGCTCCCTCCGCTACTGCTTCCTCCCGTACGATTCTCTCCTCCAGTATTCTTTCCTTTCTTTTCTTTGTTATACAGACTTAAGGCCTCACTGCCACCTTCCGCAATGATTGCCTTCTCCAGTAATGCTGCAAAGGAATCAATTTGAAGAACTGATACCTTATTGAACAGCCATGGCTTCAACCCTTGTTCAAAGCGTCTAGCCTTCCTCTCTTCATCACCAACTTGGTGCTCCGCAAATCGTGCTAGTTCGTTAAACCTAGCCGCGTATTGCGCCACCATCATTTCACCTTGTTTTAACTCTAGGAATTTCACCTCCATCCTATTCTTTATACTTTTCGGAAAGTAATTCTCGAAGAACAGTGTCTTAAACTTATCCCAAGCTATTATCTCTTCTCCAGCTCTTTATTGATTAGCCTCCCACCAGTAGTTCGCTTCTCCCCTCATCATGTACGTGGCAAACACCGTCTTCTGATCTTCGCCTACGCTAGCTATAGTGAAAGCTTTTTCGATCTCTTTGATCCACGTTTGTGCGACGATTGGGTCGGTAGTTCCCTCGAACTCCGGGGGTCCTACACTCTTAAAGTCTTTAAAGGTTGTTACTGGCACAGTCTGAGGGTTCGGGCGAACGGGTTCATTGTTCCTTCCCCTTAAGGCTTCTCCTAACAAGTCTACCAGTTTCTGGATCGGGTCTACTTGTTCCCTCTCGTTGTTAACAGATTCTTCGGGTGCTGTCAATCTACGTCTGGGCGGCATTATCTGCATCACAAGTTTTCATTTTATTATTATTCAAGTATATTACTTAAGTATTTCTTCTTCTTTTTTTAATACTAAAAAAAAATTGTAACATATTTCTGAAATAAACTTCATTTATATTCATATGCCAAATCGTTTCATTACATGATTTCCCCAGCATACTGCTATAAATGTTATCACATATATCCCCTAATATCACAAAAGACGGGGAATATACCAACCTACTACCATACTACCCCTCTAACAAAAGCTAACTCGGGGTTTACATCATCATCCCACATCTTACACAAAAGATCGGGATTACAACATAGTATATATAATACATAAGGACGCAACTAGTACTACCACTAGACTGACTAAGGAAATCTCATCCCATCATCCCGCGTTCCACTGCGCTCTTGTACTCCAACTGTGCTATATAAGCAAACAGCTCTCGGCTCAAGGTATGTAGAGTCTGTCCCTGTTCTGCCGGGTAGTGGTACACACCATCAATCACCCTTTCAAAAGCTGAACGGAACACATACCCCATCTTGTTCATCTTTCTCTTTTTGCACCTGACCTCGTCCTCAAGGTCGTCAGCTCTCTCATTGGACGCTTCCCACTTCTCCTCGAAGTGTAACCTATCCATCACCTCCAACTCTAGCTGAGTACGGAGTGCCTCTTTCTCAGTCTTCTCACTCAGCTCCCTCTGCTCAACCTCTTCTAGCTTCTCTGCCAAATCTACATTCCTAGCCACTGACCTGTGAAACAGAGTCCCCATCTGGATCCCTGCCTCCCTACGGTAGGCAATCTCCACCTCTAACTCTTGCATAGCCAGCTTCCTCTGGTGGTCCTCGTCCCTTAGCTTCTGGAACTCAGACTCTCTCTCGTGGGCCTCTGCCTCCAGCTCTTGGACCCTGCAGTCTAACTCTAGGATCCGCTCCTCGTATTCTCCTAACATCTGCTCCTCTATAGTAGCCTCATCAGAGTCCTCTACTGGCTCATCCTCCATCGGCTCCTCCTCTGGATCAGTCTCTATCTCAATCTCGATCTCATCCTCGTCATCAAACTCGGATGGTGCAACTGCCTGCACTGGCACAGCCTCTAGAGGTGCCTCGTATACTACATGTATATCTCTGGGCTCCTCCTCTGCTACTCTACTAGTTACACCTGTGTCTGTCATCCTACAATCATAAACACAAGACACGAAATAGCATCTCCATTAGAATGTTAAATAAAATATAAGTTCATTGTATAGAATGAAGTTACATTTCATAACAGACTAAGTCTCTCAAGGAAAACTCTACATGAGTTTTATCTCCTTCCTAACTTCTAAGTTCACCTAAGTTATAGTCTAAGGGCACTCGTTCCTAAGGTTTATAACTACGGCTTTGATACCAACCTGTGACGCCCCCAAATTCCAGGACCGCCACTTGGTCTCTCGAATTCGGTTCATCACGTGCTCATGGTAATACATCACAATAATAATAATTAAATATCATACGATCACAACGGAAAATCTATTCTAGAATAATTTACAATGATTTATTATAATTATTCCCCCAAGTCTCGCAACCTACAGTACTTAATAGATTACATAATAATATCAGTTAACGACTTATTACATAATCTAACTTAAGCTTAAACATAATTAAATCCAGTCTTACTACATCATCTTCATACAATATTAATATATTTAAAACATAACAGACATAAGCTAGTTGGTAGCTTTGCCCTTGCCCTTATCAACGCCCGAAGGTTCACCATGCTCTGCCTTAACTGAAATGTTTTAGGGAAAGCAAGAATGAGCACAAATTGCCCAGCAAGTAATATACAATAAGGGTGAGTAATAAGATTCTCAATTCTCGAAAGGGTATAACAAGATTTGATAGTTCAAGAATAACAAGAATATCAACAGTTCTCAATATCAGTCGCTAAGGACAGGATAATATCAATATGATTCAATAATAAGTCAATTCAAGATTTCAAATAATTGAATACTGAGTAGTCACTACGGACTATGAACTTCTACTAGAATTGACAGTAATAAACTGAAAATCCAACAAAAACAGGTACAACAGGTGATCAGCCTAAAGTACCCTTGTTATGCATAACAATCAACCATACTCAAGTGTGCACGTCGGTTCTCCGACAATTATATATTCCCTTCAAAGAAGGTTGTTCTTCTCAGTCAAATACAAGATCCCGCACCAATCAATTAGTTTGGGTTGCTTTTCAATAACATAAGTCCAGCCGAATCAAATGGTATAGACACTTTCACAATATTCAAGAACAATACTAAGTTCAACATGAATAATAGCTTTAATGAAATAAGAGTTCAAGTATGCTAATTCGATTCAACCGATTAAATAGGAAACTAGTTCGCAATACACAAGATAGGATACTTGCATAGTAAAAGAGTATAAGTTAGGAAACTTTCACAATCATAGATTTCCTTGCATAAAGTAAATGCGTCGGTTAGGATACTTGCACTTTAAAAGAGTGTAAGTAAGAGAACTTGCCTTTAGCGTAGTTTATCCACGAAAAGCAATCAACACTTTTGAATTCCTATCGTAATACAGTTACGTATATATATGATATTCATTAGTCATATAATTTAACTTCACATTTTCTCTTTGAATATACGATCAACACATAAGCTAAGTTTTACCTAGCTACACAGTTATATAGAATATAATTTCTATCCTTAACGTTCCTTCTTTAGAGTTTAAACGCATTCTCATATTATATAAGATCTCAACAATTAGCAAACATGCTTGCATATTATTAATATCACATAAGACCACAATCAATACTAAATATATTTCATTTTAGCAAGTTACGGCATCTCCTTAAGTTAACCGTCAAAATCGGGTTCAAGTAACATCATATAATATCGCGTAGCATGTATTCATATTTAAAGGATACTTTCATGCTTGTATAACTTTTCCAAATCCAATCGTACATGGTATAGGTTCTTAAGTTAATACTTAAAGCCATTCAAGGATACGAACTCATATGGTCTAACATGATTGCTTTTAAACACATAAGATATTCATATAACTTGTATTAGTCATGCTCATGAGTACTCGTATTGCATATATGTAGCTAGCATTGTTATTATCTTGAAAACATGCTTTGTTCATGCTAAACTTTAATCACGGCAACTAATCATGGTATATATACATGCATGACACATGAATGAGTCTAAGAGTACTATCACATGTGTCCATAAATGTCAAATTCTAATTCTCGTCATAACATACCAACGTTCACGTTCAAAGCTTATACTTTGTTAGTATAGTTCATTAATAAGGTCTATCATGCTCATGCTTCCTTATGAAACCTACATATGTAAGTTAACATGCTTTTCATGTATTTCAAGGCCCTATAAACATGCTCGAAAAGTCAGAATGTATACATGCTTCATATATGTTAACGTCGTTTATGAAACTTTAAATTCGTTTCCAAACTATGTGTCGTTTGGTTAACCATGCATGCTAATATATTAAAACATGCTTACATTGCCTCATTAGGTTTATATATATGTATTAATCATGCTCCCATGCTTGTTTAAACAAAAATCAAACAATTGGTACATAACAGTTTTGTTGCAGAATGCAGAAAACTGAACACAGAGGCTGGCGCTGCGGCGCGGCAACAGTAGCTTAATACTGGCGCTGCGGCGCGAGTGGCGCTGCGTGCGGCGCTGCGGCGCGGGCTGCGGCGCGTGTGGCGCTGCGGCGCGGGATGTGGTGCTGCGGCGTTAAGGCAGTTTTCTGCGGTTCAGACTGCAGCGAAAACCGACCCAAAACCTCCCATTTCATCGATTTCAACATACCCAGACTTGTTTAACTTACTAACACATACATATATGCTTATATAACAGTCAATAGCAATTATCAATTCTCAATTTCATGAACTCTAACTAATTTACGAATTTCATGTATTTACAGAAATTGAAGAGGAACAATGGAAATGAAAGACTATTCAGTGGTTCCATCATGTGTGTATGTTCATATAACAACAATATAAGGGTTCTACAAACCAATCATGAACCAATTTGGCATAATCAAGAATTTCAACAAAACTCAGAGAACAACAATGGAGTTCTTTTGACAGAAAATGAAAATGAAGACACGAAGAGGATTTATACCTCTGTTATGGAGTAAGCTTGCTGATGCTACTATAGAAATTCCTTCTGAACTAAATAGACAATCACAGTATACTCTCTTCTCTTAGAAATATTTCAGCAATGAAATGAAGGTGCAGGGAGTTCCTTTATATAGAAGAATGAATACACAGTCCAAGCTTCTAACTCCCAAATCAAACTAACGGATTGTCAAATTGCATGAAGGTTATAGAATGGTAGGTATTTAGTTGTTAGAATCCATCATTAAAACCACTCCCTTGCTCATCATTGCTACAAGGCTATGGAAATTTACTGAGTTTAAGGAGAAGCAATAGGCTTAGGCCATAATGGTTGTGCACGTGAATGAGGGAAAGGAGAGTGACTATTATATTGGGACAAGCCAAGCAAATCTCAGCATTCTTACAAATGGACTATATGCTACACTTATGTTATATATTATATGTACTCTTAGGTTATAATTACAATGTTCTCCCCATAATGTAATAAATGCAATTTGAATACATATAATCTATGTACATTTTATCTTACCGATATAATACAATCGGATACTACCACATTACATTATATCATATATTATTAAATTGTATTACTCAACAATTATTTATAATAGATCCATGATACATTATTTTAATGTATATCCACACATCATTTGTCACCTACACATATCATAACATATAGTTACTATACATTTAATTCGCATGCTTGCACATATAATTTCTCATCTTATAAATTGAATATTAATTAATAATATACACATATCCTACATCAATCAATATAATTGTTAACCTCCATAACAATTTAATTAACCTTTATATGATTAACTATCACTTTGATATAAATCTTATTATATTTATAAACACGTTGCTCATTATTATTATGTTTCTTGCAATAATAATCACATATTATTAATCAATCCTCATTAGTATTTTATAACAGTTAATTAATATTCTTCGATTAACAATTAATATAGATTAATTGTTCGCTTAAATTAATATAATCATTCTTATATTACGTCACTGTGCCACACAAGGCAATCAACGAGTTTGTCACAAACTCCACCAATTTCTCAATTATTATAATTATTCAATTATATATAATTGAATTAATTCATCTCATAACACAAAATCATTTATATTTAAATAAATTCTCATTTCCATTAATATATTTATTTAATAATATATGGAAATTCTCGGGTATTACAGTGTCCGCTTGACCTCGATGTAGAATCTGCTGGCATTGACCCCGATGCGAAATCCGTTGGCATTGACCCCAGTGAAGGTGTCGGCTTGACCCCCGATACAAAATCCACTGGCATTGACCCTAGTGAAGGCGTCTAGTGAAGGTGTCGGCTTGACCTCGATGCATAATCCTCTGGCATTGACCCTAGTGAAGGCGTCGGCTTGACCCCGATGTAGAATCCACTGGCATTAACCCAAGTGAAGGAGTCGGCTCAACCCCGATGGTGTAATTCGTTGGCGACAACGCATGCATCAACAAAACCCCGATAATGAATCTGTTAGCCACAACCCAACGAGGGCATCGACAGTACCCGACGACATTCTCATAATCCTCATCCTCCCCAGCAGATGAGAGTAACCCTTTTAAGATCTAAATCATACATATCATTGCATACTTTACACATGGCATTGCATCATTGGATATACCTTATCATGTATCTTTGTGTCTAATAGTCTTTATCGTGTTCATTCCATTGCATTGCATAAACATGATAAAGAGGTCATCTGTAGACACTAGAAATTTCTCTTTCCTTAGACTAACCTTACAGGAGGGTAAAAGCATAATTTCATTTTGGAGATAACCCTGAGGTAGGGCAAAAGCATCATTTCACCCCGGAGACAACCCCGTGGAGAAGTCAAAGTGCAACGACGCCCAGACATAATGTGGCCACAAGAAGTCACTGCAGCAACTATTGAACTACAAGTTATCCAAGACAAAAAAATTGACGACCCTCGAAAATCGGAAGATACCTTTCAACTTATTGCATCATCTTCCCGAACTCTGACTCCATCAGACTCGACCTTATTTCGCAGCCTTCCGCAAGGACTTTCTAGGATTTTTGGGTACAGAGCTCAACTTTTATCGGACCCAACTTTCACTGAACAAAGACTGAAGGATTGAACTTCTAGATGGCAGGGACCCACAAGGTCCAGTCATAAGTACACCTGCGGCAAGCTGCACCGAGGGCTTTATCTAGCAGCCAGCAGCTCATTTAGAAAAAAAAGAAAGAAGAAGTTAGAGAGAGAAGCAATTTTAGAGAGAGAAACCCTTAAGTCTAAACATATTTCAACACATCTGAGTTTTTTAATCTTACATCTTGTATACTTTGAGTGTCTAGAGTGATATAGATAGATCCTAAGGCAAAAGAAGCTTATTTCGTTGCTTCGTCCCTAAGGTAAAAACACTTATTTTTGCTCATTTCCTTTGTAAACTTTGTTCAATGCACTAGATCTATGTTATATATTGCTTAAATGTAGTTAAACTCGTTGTTATATATATATTTTACGCAGTTGTTGGTAGATCTAGAGTTTTTACAGGTTATTTTGTGCATAGTTGGTTGAAAATCAAGTCCGAAGGCTAGATCTACCTAGATCTAAGCCGAATCTAGCGATGGTTATGGAGCATGAAGCTCTAACTTATATTCTAGATCGGTTTAGAACCATGGTAGATCTAGAAGTTTTAATGCTTTTAATCGGTCTTGATCACCTCATAGAGCCATAGAGCCCTAGATCTATATCTAGAGGTGAGAGGGTCCTAATAGCTCGTAATAGGGATTTCAACCAATGAAATCACCCATTATAGGGTTTAGGACATGTTGTATATAAATTTTAAATATAATAAAGTGAGCCTAGGAATTCCAGGGTCGAGATCTAATGATCGGATCTTGACTAGATTCCCACGATGGACGTTTCATTTGTTATGTAATGTTTAAATAACGCAAAATCGTTGTACATGTAATATCATATCTTAAAACGAGTTCGAAGAGTTAAGATCCCGTGATAGTGAAATTTATGATTGTTGGTGTTCGGGTTCATCAAGATGGCTTTCATGCCCGATGATGATCCGACCCTTTTTGGCATTTTCTAACATGCATTATCACTAAAAGTAATTTTCAAGTTAAAACCGCAAAGAGCTTTCATCAAAAATAAAGCGGGTTGGGATAGATTTACTTAGGATGAATAAATGGAAGTATTAAAGGACCTTAATTCCTATTTGACGAAGAATTTAAAAACCTTATTTTCCAAAATATCACTTTTATATATCTGTTCTAAAAATGAACTTTTATCTAAATCGAATCTTTGGTGCATAGGTCCAAAGAGGTACAACGCAACTTTCGGAATCATTTCATAGACTTAAGTTAATAAATGGGAGTATCAAAGGATCTTGATTCCTATTTGACAAATGATTTGAAAACTTTTTTTCCCAAAAGCATCATTGTGATATACTTTTGTCCAAAATGAACTTTTATCTAAATCTTATCCTTCGTGCATAGGTCCAAAGAGGCACAGCACTACTTTCAAATAACTCAAAAATGAGACTTAGAATAAATAATAAAATTAAAACATTTATTTCAATAAAAGCACACACACACACACTTTATGCTTAGAAAATCAATAAGATGCGGTAACCGTATTTTCACAGAAGTCTGGGGTGCCTAACACCTTCCCCTCACTTAAGCAAGCCCCCGAATTCTATGAATCTCAGGTTTCCAGACCAATTCTACGGAGTCACATATTGGACCATATTGCGAAAATCTTCAAAGCCCGGATGAGTTGGTACATCCATTTAAATTATACCAACTAGCGGCTCTGTCTAATTCGGTCCAATCATGATCATTAACATTAATCATAAAAATCAATCTTTTCAAGTTCGTTGACAATCATGTCGATCCTTTCCTGAAAATCTCATCCTTTAAATAAATTCATCGACGTAGCGAAACATAAAGGGTAAGAACCAAGTTCAGGGAAGTCGAGAATTCTTTTCCTGGTGTCGACAGGGGGCTTACCCTTATAGTAGAATAAATATTATTTATTTAAATGAATTAAATAGTTTAATTTATTTATTTAAATAAGATTAGAATAGTTCTAATTAATTTATTCACAACCGATTTAATATGGAGAACCTAAAAAGGTCACATCGCAAAAGGAAAATATTTATTTATGAAGTAAATGGCATAATCGTAATAATGAGTTAAGTATATTTAATATAATCTATGGTGATAGAATAAATTGAATAGCTTAATATTTATTATTTAATATTGTAGAAATATTAAATATAAATTAATAACATGAGTCTTATTATTATTATTACAATTATTATTTAGTTCTTAAAAGGGTTTAGGAATTAATTAATAAAAGTACTCTCATAAGTTCTTAATTGGATTAGGAGTCTAATTAATTAAAAGAGTTTAATTAATTAAATAAAACCATATTCTTAAATAGTTTAGGAGGGTTGTCTATATCTATAAATTAGAGGAGTCTTATTATGAGTAGGGGTTACACAACGTGTTTTTCCAATTGTTGAGAGAGTACTTACAAATTATATAGAGATAGAAAACTAGGATTTTGCCAACACCCATCTTCTTGAATACATATTATTTCCTGGTGGATCACCTCTAGAGACCAAATACTTTGGTGGCTAACGTTGATCAAAAGGAAGGAATCTAACCGGTGAATTCAAGGAGAACGCGAAGGAATTGGAGGTGAACTTGTACCTGAGGAAGCTTTGATCTACGAGGGTATGACTATATCTCCGTCTCTTTCGCTTAATTGATAATTGCGCATAAAGAACGATCTTGGTTATGGTTTGTAAAATTTTAAATTCTTATTTTAAAATGCTTCCGCTGTTAATATGCAATCTGATTGTATATTCATGGATATTACAAACCTAAGAGTGGTATCAAAGCCTAACTTTATGCAAATTATTAATTATTTTGATTTAATATGTATGTTGATATATGTTTAGAACAATTTATTGGGCATAATTGTTAGTATAGAATCATGTTTTCTGTAACGAAAAGCAAAAATCGCGATTTAAAAAAGACTTGAAATTCGGGAACAAGCGCTCAAGCGTCGCGGCGCTTGACCAAGGAGTCGCGACACTAAGGCTAGGAGCCGCGGCGCTAGGACATAAATATATAATTTTTTATTTTTTTATTTTCAAATTAAGATAAAAGTAATTTATTTGATTTAAAATTAGATTAAATTAAAGGAGTTTATTTTGATTTAAAATTGAATTTCATGTTTCCTAAAATAAAGGAGTTTATTTTGATAAGTAATTGGATTCCATATATTTTGTTTTTCAAACAATTATAAAGTTAAAATAAAAGAGTTTATTTTGAACTTGAAATTGGATTTTATACTAACTAGAATTGCCCATTAAATGATATCAATATATATATTGAATGTTTAAATTTTATGAGATGAATATTATTTATTGATACATATGATGATATGTATGATAATAAATAAGATTGATAATGTACTATTGACCAATGTGTGATTGAATTTATTTTATGAGGATGCTTGAATGAATGGGTTTTATAAATGGGGTATGCGTACCTCGTCTTCTCTAGTTTTTCTTGATGTAAATTTTATCTCCCTCCTATGTACTTTCCCTTGACTGTTGATCAAGGTTTCTATTTATTGTAAATAGTTTATGTAATAGGATTAGTTAGAATTACTTGAACAATTGGAAACCATAGAGCAAAGAGTGCATGAAGACCCGTTTGTAATGAAGCACGGGTTTAAATGTAATAGTTATATTAAAATTCGATTCTTGCACACTAGGTTTGACCTTTTGGTTCACTTGGTGGCTCTAGTGAACCAAACTAGAATAAAAGTCCATATTTAATCCGGGTAGAGTATAGTATTCTACATGTGCATGCTTATTATATATATTATCCAACATGTTTTGTATGTTAAATAATATGACGCATATTTTATATTTATATATATGTGTGTGTGTGTGTGTGTGTGTGTGTGTCTGTGTCTGTGTGTGTGCATGCGCGCTAAACAAAATGAGACAAATAATAACAAAACCCTTAAAGAAATCATAATAAGTTGTAACGTTTAAAGATATTTGGAATATCAAAAGTCGCCTTCTAGCATGATAAAACGATAGAGTATCAATTAATCATTATAAGTTTGTTGTGTCACCACAAGGCTTATTTTAATTTTTTGAGATCTTGTTTTATCACATTTGATGCTTATAAAGGAATTGAACGGTGTTGTTTTATTATGTCACCACAAGGATAATGTTTTTCTCTTTACTTATATAGAACTGCTAGGTTGAACTTAACTTGGATAATTTTGATTCGGATGTGCCACCACTTGATTAAAATAATCTAAGAGGCAAAATATAAGAAGTTACATGGTGATGTAATTGACAATAGTTGTCTACCTATTTATTTATATATAGTTTGTTGTGTCACCACAAGGCTATATGCATTTGAAATGGTATCCTTATTCTCACTAGCAAATCTTTAATTAGATTTGTCGAACTATATATTGAGGGTAATATAGTTTGATAAAAATAGTGGGAGATACCAATTTAAATAAAGACCTAATTTATTTTAGTAATTAATAAAATGAGTATATGCTAAAATGTTGTCTATTTCACATGCAAAATTTAAAAAATGTCAAACTCACAAATATCAATGTGCAACATACTTGATGCTAACAAACTGACCGGGCAGAATTACACGGACTGGTTAAGGAATCTGAGAATTATTCTCACTGCTGAAAAGATTTCTTAATTCCTAAATTCATCCGTCCCTGCAACTGTTGCAGAGACAGCTTCTGAAGAAGAGATTGCTACTTTAGAAAGTGGCATAATGATGCAACAGTGACTCAATGCATCATGCTCGCATCCGAGAGTAACAAGCTTCAGCGTCAGCATGAAACTATGGATGCTCCTACTGTACTCCTGCACCTCGAGGAGTTGTATTGTGACGAAAGTAGAACTGCTAGATATCAGATATATAAGGATCTCTTCCGATCTCGTACGACCGAGAGCACTACCATTGAGACTCATGTCCTCAAGATGATCAATCTGATTGAACAGCTTGGACAGCTAGGGTTCGTAATGGATGGGGAGTTAAGTCAAGATTTGATCTTGGAGTCACTCACAGACACCTTTTCACAATTTGTTGTGAATTTTCACATGAATAAGTTTGACGTTAACTTTTCTAAATTACTTAACATGTTAAAAACAGATGAAGGTCACTTTCCATCCAAGAAGGACCAAGTTTTATTGGTGGATGATTCTTCCAAGAAAAGGAAGAGGCCTAAGATTTCTTCTAAAAAAGAAGAAAAAGAAGAAGGCTAAGGGCAAGGCGAAATAAAAGGATAATAAGAAAGTTGATCCATATAGCAAAGGAATATACTTCCATTGCAACAAGTCGGGTCACTGGAAAAGGAACTGCGAGAAGTATCTTGCTGATCAAAAGTAAAAGAAGCTTGGAGAAATTTTGACTTTCGATTAAGGTAACACTATGTAGAGACTAAGCAAAGTATAAATCTGAACAAGGATGAAGTCGTCCTACGAGTGGGAAATGGAGCAAAGTTTGTTGCATTAGCTGTAGGAACTTATTGTTTAGCAGTGCTTACAAGCAAGTCCATTAGTTTAAATAATTGTTATTATGTTTCAACACTTATAAGAAACATTATTTTTATTTCTATATTGGATATGGATGGTTTTGAAATTATAATAAAAGAACAACATTTGTTCTATTTATAATAAAAATGATTTATATAGTGTTAGAAATTTAGTGAATGGACTTTACATACTTGACTTGCATGAAAATATACAGCAAATTGAACAAACTAATAAAAGAAAAGGAGATGATAATTCAAAGAGTTGAATATATGTATTTGATGAAATACAAGTTAGAATCATTTGGAAGGTTCAAAGAATTCAGAAGTGAAACTAATTGGCAAAGTATTAGGATTCTTCGATCGAATCAAGGAAGAAATACTTGTGCAATAAGTTTCTAGATCAGCTTAAATGGTTTTTCTCACAATGGACGCCTCCCGATATGCAATAATTTATTGATGTGTCTGAAAGAAAAAATCGTACCTTGTTGGACATGGTGCGGTCTATAATGATTTTATCGACATTCAAGTATTCTTCTGGGGTTATGCCCTAGAAATGGTTGCATATTTACGAGACAAGGTACCCTTAAAATCTGGCCCCAAAACGTCATATGAGTTATGGACAGGGAGGATTCCTAATCTTAAGTATGTTAAGATAAGGGGTTGTCCAGCTTATGTGAAAAGGTTTCAAAAGGATAAACTTGGGACAAGATCTACAAGTGTAGATTTGTGGGACATCCTAAAGTAAATTTATAGGGTATATATGTTCTATAATCTTACTGAGAAAAAGGTTTTTGTTGCGAAACACACTGTCTTCTTGGATAAAGGTGTTTATCATTGAAGGGGCTAGTAGGAACGTAATAGATCTTGAATAAGTTCAAGAACCACAAAGAACTATAAGTCAAATAGAGGAACCTGTAGATAAACCTATTGTACCACAACCGAATCATAAATCTGGAAAAGTACCGAAGATACCTGGGAGGTATGGATTCATCATAGATGATGATGATGAGGTGCGCATCATAGAGGATGATGATCCAGTTACATACGATGAGGGTATTAGTTGTAAAGACTCAGAGAAATGGTAGATGGCCATGAAACCCAAAATGGACTCCATGTATGAAAACCAAGTATAGACTTTAGTTAACCCTTCTGTAGGCATAAAGCCTAAAGGGTGTATATGGTTTTTTAATAGAAAGACTGGAGCATATGGCAATGTGGAGACCTATAAGGTCGGACTGGTTGTAAAAGGTTTCAAACAAACTCAAAGAGTTGACTATGATACCTTCTTACCGGTAGTAATGCTCAAGTCCTATTCGGATTTTACTTATGATTGCAGCTTATTATTACGAATTCTGGCAAATGGACATGGAGACGCCCTTCCTCAATATTGATTAGAGGAAAATGTATGCAATGAAATGTACGGGACTTGATGTTGATCAGTCATATTATGGAGAAAATCACTTTAAGACAGTGAAAAACATCCAACAGTACTCAACAGGAACTAAGGATGCATGGTGGGTCTGATTAAAAACTAGAGGGCTATAAAGACTCAAGTTTTTTAGACTGACCAAGACGACAACAAATCCACTTTAGTGTAAATAGTTACCATGAACGGGGGTGCATTGAATTGGAAAATTTTCAAACAGAAAAGAGTTATTGATTTAGTGCCAAAGACAAAGTATATAACTGTAAATGAAGATGGAAAGTTGTTATTTGGCTGAAAAAGTCCGTTACAGAACTAGGAATAGTTCCTAAGTCTCATCTAGGATCCAAACATAAGTTGCGGCACTTTCATTTGATTAGAAAATCATTGAAAGATGAGAAGTCACTATAGAGATAGTGGACTCTCAAGAACAACATTGCATATCCATTTACTGAAGCTTTATCCAATAGCAGGATGATCGTCACTTAGAGAAGATGAGTATTAGATTTTATGGCAATTGACTTTAGTGCAAGTGGGAGATTGAAAGTAGTATGCACGTAAGCCAACAATAATTGATATGGTGTTACATATACTTGTAATCTTATTCATTTATTAATAAAATAATTAATTATTTAAAGGCATTTTCATTATCCATAGTATGCTATTATATTAAGTGTGATAAACTCATAATTTTGAGCAATGCTTTTAGAATCATGATGATGATCATGCTAATGAGATCTAAATTCTAGATAGCTTAAAACTAAAATCGTTCCTAATCGTTGGATTACTAAAAAGGAGATAAGTGAATTCGGATAGATTGGTACATACTTTGCTTGCTCTTAGAAAAATGATGATTGATCTCATAATCATTTGTGTGGAGACACTAAAGCAAGTATGTATGTGCTTATTGAAAAATAATTTCACTGAAAGTGACTCGCTAAATGAATACCTAATGGAGTTTTACTTGTCCGTCAATAAGAATTCCTCTAGTGATAGAAGTACAAGTGATCCTTGGACTTAAGATCATTATAGTATCTTGTGTATAATGAGTTATACTTTGACATGTCCCTTAAGACTCTTAGGGTTTATCAAAGGGTATGTTTGGGTATAATAAGTTGTACATGGAGATAATGAATGGTCAACAAAGAATCTACCGTTTCTAGTAAAAGGAGAGAATGTCTTATGTGATTCGATAGATGACAACTCAGTAGTCCTTGGCTAAGACAAAATGAAATTATAAAATAGTTTCTAATTTACATTATTTAAAATTGTGCATTTGAGAATCGAAATATATATAATTAAATAAGACTTGACAGTAATTCTATGTCTTATATTTAATTGGGACATTGTATGTTAAAAGAATTGAATTGTACGATAACTATTCACTAAATGGTTCTTTTATAATTAATGTTGAAATCTATATTATCTGAAAAGTCGTTAATCGCAAAGGGGGCTTACCCTTATTATAGAATAAATATTATTTATTTAAATGAATTAAATAGTTTAATTTATTTATTTAAATAAAATTAAAATTGTTCTAATTGATTTATTCACAATCGGTTTAATATGGAGAACACAAAGGGTCACATCGCAAAAGAAAAATATTTATTTAATAAGTAAATGGCATAATCATAATAATGTGTTAAGTATATTTAATTTAATCTATGGTGATAGAATAAATTAAATAGCTTAATATTTATTATTTAATATTTTCAAAATATTAAATATAAATTAAAAAGAGGAGTCTTATTATTATTATTATTATTATTATTATTATTATTATTATTATTATTATTATTATTATTTAGTTTCTAAAATAGTTTAGGAATTAATTAATAAAAGTACTCTCGTAAGTTCCTAATTGGATTAGGAGTCTAATTAATTAAAAGAATTTAATTAATTAAAAAAAACTATTCCTAAATAGTTTAGGAGGGTTGCCTACATCTATAAATAAGGGGAGTCTTATTATGGGTAGGGGTTACACAACGTGTTTTCCAATTGTTGAGAGAGTACTTACAAATTCTATAGAGATAAAAAAATTAGGGTTTTGCCAACACCCATCTTCTTGAATATATATTATTCCTTGGTGGATCACCTCTAGAGGCCAAACACTTGGGTGGCTAAACGTTGATCAAAAGGAAGGAAACTAACCGGTGAATTCAAGGAAAACGCGAAGGAATTGGTGGTAAACTTGTACCCGGTGAAGTTTTGGTCTACGAGGATATGATTCTATATCTCCATCTCTTTCGCTTAATTGATAATTGTGCATAAAGAACGATCCTGGTTATGATTTGTAAAACTTTAAATTCTGATTTTACCATGTTTTCACTGTTTATATGCAATCTGATTGTATGTTTATAGATATTACAAACCTAACAAATTATATATGTATATATATATATATATAATTTTTTTTAATTAGTATTATATATATATATATATATAATTATATACTTGCTTAGGTTATTTCATTTTAAATTCATAACATTAATAATGTAATATGTTGTTAGCAATAGAAATATTGCATGTTGTTTGATTTTGAATTAAAAATAATTGTACAACATAATATAAAAAAACTAAAAAAATTAATTGAAAAAATAATGGAGTAATCGGGTAAACGGGGCAGGAATGGGCCATTATTTTTGGGGTCAGGACTGGTTTAGGGGATAGTTAGTATTGGCGGGGTGAGTACGAGGAGGGGTTCCCTAGACTATACACACGCTGTTGCCAGACCTAGTTATTTATTATTCTTTTTATAATAGATTATGAAAATTATTTATTATCCTTTTCATAGTAGAGGTAGGAAAATATATGCTAATACAATGCATATTTTGGATTTGATGATGATATAATATATATTTGTAACCAGTAGTATATGTAAAGTCCTTATAATGAAAATGGAGTAAAAGGACTTAGATTATAAGATCAAACTGGTTAGGTTGATCTATTTCGTTGAGTGAATCTAATGTATAGATCTTATATTAATAGATGATCGCAAAGTAATCAGCTGAAGATCGTAGCATACATTGAAGATCGCAAAGTCTGCTAGAGATCTTAGAGCATACTAGTCGAAGATCGTAAAGTACATTGAAGATCATAGAGTATGTTGAAGATCGTAAAGTCTACTGAAGATCATAAAACTTACCAATCGTAGAGCCACACCATCTAGTGTTTTAAGTCTGTAGAATCGTTAAGTCATTTTTCAAGACTCTAAGAGTACAAGCAATGATCAAGTGATTAGAGTAAAATTGAAGATCATTTGAAGAGACAAAGACTTAGAGAAGTTTAGCAAAGTACACTGAATTTTGGTAGAGTCCGCCTAGGCCAAATACTTTACGACCATCATTAAACTCTACGATTAGGAAAATCATAGAGTACATCAGTTCTGACAATGGATTGACAATGAAAAAATTCATAGAGTGAAGATCCTAAGGAAGTTTGTTGAATATCTTAGGACTAAGGAGAAGGTCAGATTGAAATGTATCTAACAGCTAGTTTGGTGAAGTGACAACACCCACGTGAGTATCTCTGTAGCAGTACTGATGTGACATATCATAGTCGAAAGCTGACACATTCTTTCCAAAAGTCAACAATCAGAAATCTTCTAGGATCATAGCATTAAATGATCAACGATAACTTTCAACAAGAAAATCTCGAGGAAGGTCTATAAAAGGCAAGCAGATTCAATCAAACAGTAACGATCGAACATTAAAAGGTTGAATTGTTGTCAATCTAAACAGAACTCTACTCTACGAACTTGAACAACTTGTTCAGCTGCTAAGTCCTTCACACTAAGCTTCAAGTAACTTAGAAACACCTCAAAAATCACACTCTCTTAGTGATCATTTAGGTTTTAGTAGCCCATTGAAACCAAGTCTTGGTGACTTGAAGAGATCTTAGTGATCTATTGTATTAAAGTCTTTGTGACTTGAAGGAATCTTTGAGATTCGTTTTGTGTAACTGTTCTGTGTGAACAAATCTTAGTGATCACCAATCCTTAGTGGATTATACCTACTCAAAGAGTAGAATAGTGAACTAGGAGATCCTTTTGTTCCGAACCACTTAAAAATTATGTGTCTCTTTTAATTTCTACACTTATCTTTCTGTCAAGTCATTTAATTAATAGGTGACTTAGTTTCATCTTGGTTACTAAATTCAAAACTGTGAATTTTCTTAAATCTTTGAAGGGTTTTTTTTAACTATCATTTTATTGTGTAAAAATTATTAAATTAACCTGCTTAAATTATAATTTGGTAATAAATATTTAAAAACAATTTTTTTTAAAGGATCTATTCAACCCCTCTTCCAGATTTCTCAGTGCCTTTGGGAATATAACAATATCTACGACAATAAACACAGGTTGTCTTGAGACTTGTAATCAATTTTTTCAATTTAATCCTTCATCAACTTTAGAACATTACCTAATCTCTACATTTGTGTTAGTACGTTAAACCAACCAAATTCCTGCTACGTCAATTGGTATCCAAAGCCCATATTTATATCATTGGAAGGCATAGCCAAGAGAGTAACATAGCCCCATGGAAATCATGGAGTTTTTGCATAATCAATGTCATAAGCCACCATTTGCATAATCTATTAAAGAGGGAAATTCACCCGCCACAATATCCACACGATTTAGGTCTTGAATTAATTTGGTAATGTTACAATTTCAGCCCATTGCTTTGATAGAAATTATAATTTGGCACTTAAAAATTTTGTTTGGTTGAATTATGAGTTCTTAAGATAAATAAAAGGATTTGTAACCATGATGATATATTTTATTTTACTGATGCTCGTACATATGATGAAGATGGTTTTATTCACTGGCTATTTGTAGTTGAAAAATATTTTTATTATTTTGAAATCCTTTAAAAAGATAAAGTTGAGATGGTATCTTATTTACTTGTTGGAACTGCTGCAAGATGGTGGAAAAGTATTCAGTATGAAAGACTGTGTCAACAATAGAGTAAAGTTTCTCGTTGGCCCAAGATGAAAATTTTGTTGATTCAGAGATTTTATCCAAAGAGTTATTGGTGCATTAATTATATGTTGGATAAATATGTTTCGTATCTTTTAAGTCGCTATGAAGAGTTTTATATTCAGCCAAATGTTGGTTATATATGTTATTTAGCTGACATGATATATGCACCAAACCTTTCAACCATCTTACAAGCATGTAAGTCCAAAAAGTTCATTTACGTACCATAAATAATTGAGTCAAAGCCCAAAATTCTAGTTAGTGAACGTGAGAAGGTCGTTGATACGCTTGTAATTCTTGAATACTCACACGGAAAATCTAAAGAAGATTTGACAATTGATGATCAAGTAAGTGATGAGAAGTCAAATTCTGAGTTGGAATTCCTGCTACTACTTTAGAGGTTATAATTGATGAAAAATCAATTCTAGAAGTTGATGAGAATATTATTTTGGAACAAATTGAGCTTAAGATTAAAACTAATACTATTGAAGAATTTCAAGTTCTTGAAGAGTTGCCCATCATTGAGGAGAGTATTAAAGATGTCACAAAATTTAAAGATAGGGACACTATGGATAAAAATACTACAATAAACAAAATTGGTCATGAGATTGTTCTAATGTTTGAGGACATTAAAATTATTGATTTTGTTGTTCCTCAAAATTTCTTTGTATTGTAGGTAAATTGGAAGATATTAGTATTTTCTCAATTTTTTTCAGGATTATTCTTTAAGAAGAAAAGACACGCAATTTTGATTATATGCATATTGAAGATTCATGCTTGGTGCTTAATACTTGATTGCTTTAAAATTTAGGGATGAATTCTTTTTAAGAAGGGAGAATGATGCAATGGAAAATATCAATAAAAATTATTCCATATATTTTATAATTTATGGAGTTTTTAGTTTATTGGGTTAACTGCATATCTAACCCCGAAGTATGCACTCTTTTACACTTTGTACCCAAAGTATAAAATCTCTCATCACGCTACACAAAGTGACTCAATCATCCCAAAATTCACCCTCATATTATTTCTAGCAAGAATAGTTGTAAGAAATGCACGTATTCCAGTAGAGGGAGTATAAGTACAGTTTGACCATATATTTGTACATTTGACCGTATAAAATAAACTTAAAATTAATTTTATATCAATCTTATACAAATAAAATACTCATCATCTTCAAATACCCAAAAATAATATATATATATATATATATATATATATTTTTCTCTTCTTCATCATATATTTTCCCCATCTTCATCTTCTTTCACATCTTCATCATCTTTCCCATCTACTATGAAAGCTAAAAAAATTTGAAATCCAAAAAAGCCAAATTGTAAGACCCCAATTTTTTATGAATAAGATTTATTTTCTCTAAATATTATTATAAATAGTAAAGTGTTAATTTAATAAATGTTATAGTTATGGGTGGTATGTGCAAATTATACAAAGTAAAAGTTATCGGAAAATATTCTTTTTGTCGGATATTATTCGTACGACGGCGCCGAAATAATCAATCATTGGTGGGTCCCACAACGGAATAAATGTCAAATATAGAAAGCGACATAAATAATCTTTTTAAAAATTGACGGCATAACTTTTACCGTTAACTGTTGAAATACCCGGTAATAAAATAACAGTATCACACTTTATTCCACAGTAGCACACGGTATTGCACAGTAATTCATATTATTAATTCAATAATTACTATAGTAATAATTGCATAGTATTTCATATTATTGACTCAATAATTGTCACAGTAACAACTGAACAGTATTTCACATTATTAAATCAATAATTGTCACGACACAGTAACTCATATTATTGAAATGATTAATTAACATTATTGAAAATGTCTAGAAAGTTCTGTCGAGGAAAGGGGTTAGGTTATCTAATTGTGCGCCAGTAAGGAGAAATCCTTATCGGAAAGCCCCCTCTTTTTTGAGAATGATCTAGTTGTCAATATTACAAGTCTGTAATATTAATGATGAATAATTATTGAAAGATTGAAAATATGCTGATTAAAGATATTTAATGTGCACATGTTCAAAGAATAACATTTTCCTATTGCATCCCTGATTAATCATCTTGCCATTTTATAAAATGAAAAGACCTCAAGAGCATCCTACAACAGTAGTTTGATTATTATTATTTTTCTTTGGGACCCAAAATAGGAAGAAACTTTCAATGTTAGGATCTAAGTTATTGTTTTTTATGGAACTATGAGTAAATCATGGAGTTTATTTCTAATGCGCAAGAAGAATTGTTGGAATTATGGTTAGTGGCAGAAATAGGGGCCACTTGATTGGTGGAAATTGAATGGTTGGTGCATGGGAACAAAATAGTTGGTTGGTGGCCTCAAACATTTTTCAAACTTTACCTAATTATCTGTCAAACTTTGCCAAACTTTCTCACTCCATTTCACTATAAATAGATTGCTCACTTTCTCCCTCCATTGCACTATAAATAGGATGCTCGGATGAGCAACCAAGACCAACACTATATCAATACAAAAACTTTTATAAATATTGTGAGTATAATATTGAGAGTATTTTTTTAAGTATAAGTATACTTTGAGTATAGCTAATAGTGTCAGATTTTCTCAAGATAATCTCCTTTATACCAATCAGATCTAGTCTTCTACTAAGGTAAAGGATATTATTTTCTTTCAATACTCGTAAGGGGTATCATTTTCTTTCATACTCCATATTATGTAAGTGATATTATTTCAATTCATATTCCTAAATTTAAACTTACTACTGTAAGTATTGTTTCTATAATTCCTGAAATGATTAAAAATTTCTTAAGGTTTGCGCTTCATCTAATATCATTTCACTTAAATATTTTATTCACCTAAATTTTCTTATTAAATTTTAATATATTCATGCTGGAGTACTATTCACGCCGGAGTACTAGTCCTGCTGGAGTACTATTTATGTCAGAGTACTATTCATAACCGAGTGCTATTCACGATGTAGTTAGCTTTTCTATTCAAATTATCTTTGAAATATGAATCTTAAATATCATTCTTGAATTTGAATTCACGTTTTGGTCATCATGTTGATAATTTGGACATTCTTAAACTCTGGATAAATTAAATTATAAATCTCTAATGTTTATTCTTGATCTTAATATTCTCATTATTTCTATTCATCCTTTATATCATTGTCATCATCCTCAAACTTAAATTTGTTGTGAAAAGTTACCTTTGACCCGTAGTGTAATTATGAACATTAATTGGTATGATTATGACCAAGAATTATGTATTGGTATAATCATTACCTTTGATGTTACAGATAAAAGCTTATGGTGAGAGTTCTCTTTGGCCCGTACTGCAAAATAAACTGTTGTTTGGCATGATCATGACCATTGGTGATACAAATGAATATCTTTGGCCCGTAGTACAAAGATAAACTGTTGATTTGCATAATTATGAATAGGAACTGTTGATTGGTGTTATAGGGATAAAATATTGATGATGAATTTTTAAATCATAGAAGATAGTGGACATCATACTCTACTTGACTCTTCTAATGAATTATTTGTTCCGCTGCAGTTATCGTTGAAAACTTATATTGTCTATAAATCTCTAATTTATCATTGTTGAAGACTATAGATAATTTATTCTTCAATATCTTAGTCATAATATTCTTTACTGACTATTTGAGATCACTCTTTTACTTTTTGTTTCTCTCAAGAAATAAGAGTGTAACTGGGACTAGTCGGGGAATGGAGTAATGGTCCGAGATACTTACTATAGTAGTAGTCACTATGTTATAAAATAGTGTGATAATAATTGTAATGAGTACTTAAGTTGAGTGTGGATATTGTCGTATTATATGCGTTATAATATTTGTATTGAAAACTAACAGTTTATGTGTTATAGTATTTTGCACGACATATTAATAGTAATAAGTAGAAAAATTTGTATGTATTTGAATTTTTGTAGTATGTATTTGGTAATTCAAAATGGGTTGTATGTGCCTATTTTGGGAGCGTCACACAAATCATTCATCATCTTCCCTCGTAACCTTCATGAAACTCGAAAACCCAAAAACAAAAATCTCAACCCAAAAACAAAAATCTCAACCCATTCATCATCTTCAAATTTTAGGGGGTGTTTGATAAAAACTGAATGAATCTGAATCTGAATCTTAATAAGTTGAATCTGAATCTGAATGAAAAAAGTTGTTTGATAATTAACATGTCTGAAATATCTGAATAACAGATTTTTATTATTTTATCCCTCTAAAAAAATCAAAATTGTTATAAATTTATTTAATATTAATTAATATAATAGTTAATATTATAAAAAATTAATATAAAATACTTCATTCAGCCAAAAAAATAGGACTTAGTCATTCAGTCCAAATCGTTTGGATGGCTGACCGATTCAGCTATTCAGACGATTTTTTTACAAAATAAACGCACTGAATGACTGATCAATTCAACCATTCAATCCTAAACAAACAATTCCTTAGTCCCAAAATCTCAAAACTCCCAAAACCATGTTCTATCATGAAACCCATTCATTTTCTCTCTAAAACACAAATTGGGAAAGAAGGTGATAAGAGAAGAAGATTGCAACAATTGGGGAAGAAATCTGAAAACCATTCATTTTCTCTCTCTAAAACACAAATATCAAACTCTAACCTGAAACCCACTTCACTTTCCCTCTCTAAAATACAAATCTCAAACCCACTTCACTCTTTCTCTCTGAAATGCCAAATCTGAAATCGCCTTCTTTATAAGTATTCGATGAGTAGAAACCTTGGATTCAATGTCCATCTCCATTCTAGCTTCCAATTTCATTTCAAATTTCCAGCTAGTGGATGAAGTTAGTTTGATATTTCGCAACAAGAGGGTGAGGAAGAAGGGGGGGGGGAGCAAAAGAAAGATTAAGAAGAATCAACCTTGCTAGACGATAAAATTTGTTTTATATTTTGTAGCAGGAGGATGGGGAAGATGGGGAATAGTGAAAAGAAGAAGACCCAAATCAATCAGTGGGGTTAATAATTTGTTGGCTAATTATTTTATTTTGGTAATTTGTTGGCTAATTCCTTTTTTTATTATTCATTTTGAATTAGCTGCATATATGTACTAATTTAATAAGTCAACTACAGTCAATACATATTTCTACCCATATGGGGACACGTTGCTACTTTCCGACGAAAAAAAATTGTTAAAACTCTAGAAAGGGTCAATCGTGCTTATTTAATATTACTTTATATAACGGGATAAGAGTTTTTATATTTCAAAAAACAAAGTATAAAAATGAGTATACGTTGGGGTCAAAAATACAATTAACCCTAGTTTATTTGATGTATTTTTATTTCTTACTTAGGAAAATTTATTAGTTTTAAGATTTAATAATTATTCTTTTTTGAATAATCGTATGAAAGTTGATTAGTAGTTTTATTATCATTTTCAAAAGTTGTTTATTATCCTTTTCATAGTAGAGGTAGGAAAGTAGCGAAGCCTATAAATGTAGGCTGTCTTGAGACTTGTAATAAATTTTTTCAATTTAATTCATAATAATACACTTATTGTTTCTCGTAGAGAATTTTCTTTTTTCCTTTTATATAAAGGTTTATTTTTGTGTCGGCATTAGAATTGTTTTATAATATCTATGTTTGTGTTAGTACGTTAAACTAACAAAGTCCTCGCATCAATTGTTATCTACAGCCCAAATTTGTATCCTTGGAAGGCATGACCAAAAGAGTAGATGGAATACAGCCACATGGCAATCATGGAGCTTTTGTATAATCAACGTCACAAACCACCACTACCACCTTCTGTTAAAGAGGGAAGTCTGCCCGTCACGATTTTGGTCTCGAATTAATTTGGTAACATTACAATTTCAGCCACTTGCTTTGTTAGAAATTATAATTTGGCATTTAAAAAATTTGTTTAGTTGAATTGTGAGTTCTTCAGATGGATAAAAGGATTCGTAGCCATGATAATATGTTTTATTTTGTTGATGCTCGTACATATGATGATTTTATTCATTGGCTATTTGATGTTGAAAAATATTTTTATTATTTTGAATTCTTTAAAAAAGATAAAGTTGAGATGTTATCTTATTTACTTATTGGAATTGTTGCAAGATGGTGGAAAAGTATTTAGAAGAATGTGTCAACAATGGAGTAAAATTTCTCGTTGGTCCAAGATAAAAAATTTATTGTGTAAGAGATTTTATCCAAAGAATTATTGGTACATTAATTATATGTTGGATAAATATGTTACGTATCTTTTAAGTCACTGTGAGGAGTTTTATATGCAGCCATACAATGGTTATATATGTTATTTAGCTAACATCATACATGCACCGAAACCTTCAACCATCCTACAAGCTCATAAGTCCAAAAAGTTCATTGAGATATCACAAATAATTGAGTCAAAGCTCAAAATTCCAGTTAGTGAACGTGAGAAAGTCGTTGATGCGCCTATAATTCTTGAACACACGAAAAATCTATAGCAGATTGATGATCAAGTGATAAGATTAAGAAGCCAAATTCTAAGTTGGAAATACCTGTTACTGCTCTGGAGGTTATAATTGATGAAAACCCAATTCTAGAAGTTGATAAGAATATTATTTTTGAACAAACTAAGCTTGAGATTAAAGCTAATACTATTGAAGAATTCCAAGTTCTTGAAGAGTTGCCCATCATTGAGGAGAGCATAAAAGATGTCACAAAATCTAAGAATAGAGATGTTATGGATAGGGATACTACAACAAACAAAATTAGTCATGGGATTGTTCAAGTGTTCGAGGACATTAAAATTATGGCAAAATTAATGAAATAATCACTGTAGTTGACACGTTTTACTGATTACGCCTTTGAACTTTTAATTTTTTAAATTACACCCCACTAAGCTAATTATTATTTTGAAATTGGGTCATTCCGTTAAAAAAAATAAACAGGCGTTAATTTTTTATCTACAAAACTAATGAATTACTCCACTGTAGTTGATACGTTTTACTGATTACACCATTGAACTTTTAATTTTTTAAATTACCATACTAAACTAAATATTATTTTGAAATTGAGTCATTCTGTTAAAAAATAAACGGACGTTAATTTTTTATCTATGTGGCTTTGGAAAAGAAATTCAAAAATAAAAATATTTTGGGTACTCTAATCTCAGATGTTTATCGATAAAACAAATTTTCTCAATAATGAAACGCAATGCATCAACAGTAGAAATAAAAATGGGGTAATTGGCAACAACAACATTTTGCATCTGCCTCTAAATTATATCTGCATCTATCCGTAAAAAATCAGGCTCCTATCAAATCAAAAATACAATCCTAACAAAATCAATTTAACCAAATATTACTACCACATGTATGTATATATATATATACACACACACACACACACAGATATATAGAGAGATTGGGGAAGGAGTGGATCTTGTGAAGGCGATCGAGAGTGAATGAGAGGAGTTCGGAGACAGAAGGCTGCTGATAGTCGGAGGTGAGAGAGAGGAAACCTACTGCAACACCATTTACTTCATCTGTTGTTGTTGTTGGGGATTCAGACTCCATTGTTATATCTAATATTTAATTTTGAAACTCAATTCAATGTTTTGCGTATTCGGATCTAGGAATTTTCATAGGTTTTAGAGAGAGAAAATACGCAAATCTATTTGATCTAGAAGAAGAGGAGAAAAGAATGAGAGGAAGGAGGAGAGAGAATACATCAAATTTCTTTATTTTTCTTTTTCACGTCCATGTAAGATAAAAACTGAAACGATTTAACACTCGTAAGGTAAAGATAACAGAATGACCCAATTTTAAAATATTAATTAGTTTAATGGGGTAATTTAAAAAATTAAAATTTCAATGGTGTAATCAGTAAAACGTGTCAACTACAGTGAATAATTCATTAGTTTTGTCTTAAAATTATTGATTTTGTTGTTCCTCAAAATTTCTTTGTCTTGCAGTTAAATCGGAAGATATTGGTATTTTCTCAATTATTTTCAGGATTATTCTTTGAGAGGAAAAGAAATGTAATTTTGATCCCGCTTAGATTGAAGATTCGTGTTTGGTGTTGATACTTGATTGCTTTAAAATTCAAGGACGAATTCTTTCTAAGAAAGGGAGTGTAGACACTCGAAATTTTACTTCCCTTGTACTAACCTTGCAAGAGGGCAAAAGCTTCTTTTCACACTCCAGATATAGCCCTGGAGGATTACAACATCAAATCAAACCCTGAAGAGATCCTCGTGGGACATCAAATCAATCCTTAGAAGCAACCCTGAGGAAAGATAGAAAACAACATCACATTTAAAGCCCCTGGAAATAACCCCGAGGGACAGCAACAACCACTTCAAACCCGGAGAAAACCCCAGAAAGGAAAAAGGGTAATTTTACCTAATTCTACATCAATATTGATCAAATCACTATGAATAAGGTCGTACAGAGCCATCACAGCAATCTCGAGTGCAAACTGCGCCAAACAGCTTAACAAACTACCTGCGGAGACCTGAAGCATTTCAGAATGGTATGGCACACCTTTATAGGATTCTCGGATTAAAAAGAGCAAGCTTCCTAGCGCACAACAAGTCGAATGGTTATCCGACATCTACCTAGAGATGGTTTTCCCCTTTTTACCTATCTTACTGAACTCATAATTAGGCAAATGATATACCATTGCAAAACTATCAAAAATCTCTTTCCAGATTGATATGGCACGTCTTCTAACTCCTCCTGGATTAAGAGTTATGGCCATTCCAGTGCACAACATAAAAACCTGACCTACTGGGACGAATACTGAGCAAGTGGGGCCCACTTTGGGGATGCCGGCTGTCGCAGGTAGACCTACGGAAATTTGGGTCTATATATATACCCTCCCCCTTTTGGCTTTCAGAGAGAGAGAAGAAGAAAGGGTTGCGGCGAGAGAAATAGACGCTAGAAAGGTCAAACGGAGGCTCATACGTACTCCGATTCTTGTAAAATCTCTTTGTAAACGTTCATACACATATATACTATAATGTATCAAATTTTAACCGGTGGGAAACGAGTATCGGAGCGCCAAAAGTCATTCGAGAGTTATTTTCTCTATATACTATAAGATTTCTTTGGATCTGCCTTCTTCGCTTACTCTAATGCGTATATAAACGATATATATACGTTTTTAACGGTCAATATTCATCAGATATGAGATTTTCACCGTTCATTTATTGTAAATAGTCAATATTTAAGCTGTATTGACTAGATCTGTACTGGATCTAGACAGATCTAGCTTTTAACCGCTTTAAAAGTTGTAAAACTTGAACCTGGAAGCTAGAATGGCTAAGATCTGTACAGATCTAGTTTTCTTTCTAGTTTTTTGTAAATATTTAGCGACCATGTGACCCTAGATTTGTATCTAGAGAAAACTGAAAGCTATGAGCTACACGCGTACGAAGATTTGACTGATGAATATTTTGTTTAGCAACGTCTAGTATAGTTTTACGTTTTATTGCAATATATTCATTATACAGGCTGTTTATTTGATTTCCTGTGAGCCTATGAGCTACAGGATCTACGATTCAACTCATGGATCTAGATCCGATTCCCATGATGGACCTGGTTGAGTTGTACAGCCAGCTTGCAAATTTTATAATTGTAAAAATAGGACCTTAAAATGGTTATCCGGATTTAAGGTCCCCATAATAATGAAAATCCTATGTGTGGTGTCCGGGCACACTTTGATGGCTTTCATACCTATAAGGAGCCCGACACTTATATATATATATATATATATATATATATATATATATATATTATTTTGTCGAGGATGTTTTGTATCCCGAGAATAAAATCAAATAAAGCTGAATATGGAAGAAAAATGAAAGTATTAAAGGGTTTCAATTCTTATGCGAGCGAAGGGTTTGAAAATTGATTTTCAAAACATCAGTTTCATATTCTTGTCTAAAAATAGACTTTTTAATAAATCAAATCATTTGTATATAGGTCCAACGAAGCACATCACTACTTTCAAATAAAGCACTTAGGCCCAACTAACTGCAAAGCACAGACACATACACAAAGATTAGGGAATGAAAAGCGCGGTAACCGTGTTTTGTGGAAGTCGGGGGGTGCCTAACACCTTCCCCCCTCTTAATCAAGCCTTTGAACTCTATGAAATCTCCGTTTCCAAGACCAATTAAACAGAGTCCAATAATTGGGCCATATTGCTAAACCTTTCAAAACTCTGTTAAGTTGGTACAACCATTTAACTCATACCAACTGGCGGCTCTGTCTAATTCGGACCAATAAAATCAAACTTTTCAAATCGCGACATTATATGTCGGTATTTTCCTAAAAATTCACCCTTCAGATCAAACAAAACCAAATAGAAAACATAAAGGGTAGAAACACTTAGGAAAAGGGAACCCAAAATTTTTCCGATGTCGACAGGTGGCGACTCTGCTGGGTACAGTAGATGGCTTAAGCCGCTTTTTCAAACTTTTCAATTCCCTTCTAGGTGCATGTATGTGAAAGACGTCTTTACATAAAATGGATGTGAATGTCTCTTTTACCACGCTTTATATTAGTGGTTCGCATAATGTCATCATTTTGCATATGGTGAGATGCGATGAATGTATGTTGTGTCTTCCTCCACCAGGAGGCGAACCCGTCGGTCACTGATTACTGGACTTCGGTGGCGATTAAGTCCAAGTGAGGCTCAGGAAAGGTACCACTCAGATCCACTCCAGTTGAAAGATCGGATTAGCTTCCCATCTAGTAGATTGCGATGATATGGGAACCTCCATGCCGAAAAGCCCATGAAAGTAAACCTAAGATAGGTTAGCCTCTGATAATCCAAACGCGAAGGGAAGGCTCTTCATACCTTTCCCTTTCAATTTCATGTCAAATATTAAATATTGTAAATATCAATTCCTGTCAAATATCAAATGTTGTAAATTCTTTCAAATCTATTGTCAAATATCAAATCATGTCATAATATCCTGTCATCAAAATAACTGACCTCTTTTTTGGAGGAAAATATTAAAAAAAAAACCTAAACTTGACACATTGCATAGCATACATACTTTTTGTGTCCATCAAGACTAAACTACCTACTCGTCTTGTATACAAGATTGGTCCCATTGCCAGATTGAAATCTAAAAAGGCACAAAGCCTATCCACAGGCATGGCTGAAAGTGCCCAACACGAATCAGGTTTCGTATCTCGAAAGAAGTTTGAGGGACTTAAGAATCAAATAGCAGAGGTGGCTATCCTCCTAAAAGAACAAAGTAAAAGCACTCAGGGCCAGACAATGCCCAATCAAACAGAGTCCTCCTCACAATGTGGCAATCAAAGTGCTGACAAAAAGGGGGAAATGTAAATACCTGAACCTTGATCTAGTGAAAGAACCAATAAAACCCCTGAAATCACAAATCTCAGGGAAGACCGGGAAACTGGTGATATCCGAAAGAAAGTCCAACAAATGGAAGAAACTATCCATTTAATAAAAGGAACTGGAACCTATGGGAGTGTTTATTATTCAGATCTTTGCATATTCCCAGGAGCTCGTTATCCAGACAAGTTCCAAGTACCGGACTTTGAGAAATACAATGGGTCAGGCGATCCTTATACCCATCTGAAAGTGTACATAGGAGAACTCAGATCCTATGTAGAGGACGAGAAGCTGATAATGTAATTATTTCAGAAAAGTCTGATCGGAGAGGCCAGAGTCTGGTATGCCCGACTAGACAATGCCAAAATCTACAGCTGGGAAGAATTAGCCCACGCCTTCCTAAATCAGTACAGTTTTCAGTCACAAATGGCAATGGATCAATACCAAGTGACTAAAGTCAAAAAGCAGAGTACTGAGTCTTTTCATGAATATGCCCAAAGATGGAGGCGTATGGCAGCATAGATCAGCCCGCCTATGACAGAAACTGAAATGGTGATGACTTTCATAGACATCCAAGAGGCACCTTACTATGAGAGGATCCTAGCCGGAATAGGCAAGCCATTTTGGAGATGATTAAACATGGTGAAATGGCAGAGATAGGCCTGAAAGCGGGCAAGATTAAAGATCTCATAGCCTTGGAAGTAGTCGTCGAGCATATACAGTCTGGTAACTATGCGAGCAATCCAAAGAAGATACCTAAGAAAGGCGATGAAGATGTATCCCTCGTTTTACATAGGCAATCTAAGACACCTAACCTTAGTTCCCCCATATGGATGAAGGAAGGCGATCTGTCATTGCAATAACATGCTGCATTCAACCAAGGCCAAGACAGACAGAAAAAATTTAAAAGAACAAAAAATCGGGTTTTCACTCCACTAGGCTTTTCCCTTGAGAATGTATTGGCATTATTAATGGACCCCAAGAAGATTACCAAATTGGCTCCACCTCTAGATCCAACAAGTAAAAGATATAATCCAAACCTGAGATGTGCTTACCATTCAGGGTCTCTAGGACATGATACAAAAGATTTTTGGTCCTTAAAGCATAAAATCTAAAATCTGATCGAAAGCGGCGATGTCGTGGTCTAACAACCTGACCATCCAAATATCAACACCAACCTTCTGATCCAGCATGATACAAAAGAAGTAAACATGATCAGGTCAGGAAGCGTCGAAATGTGTCCAAATCAAAAGTACATACGAAGGATGGAGGAATACCCCCAAAAGAACAAAACAAATGTCCTAGAGTTGAAAAATTCAAAGGATGGTATGACAGTAATAAAAAAATTTAAAACGATCCAAAATCAAGTAACTCTGCTAGCTAAGCTGATAGTGCGCCAACATCAAGATACAAGGTATCTTTTCACTCAACTATCAGAAAGCCAAAAAGAAAAAGAGGTTAACCATAATGAAAGCATATATCCCTCCAAGATCAGCCAGCTAAATGAAGAAGATCAAAGCAGGCTGAAAGGACAGAAAAATTGGAATGATAAAATTACTAGAAAATCTCGCCAACGAAAAAATCACTCGGGGGAATGCGAATTCTAAAAGAAGAAAGATTAAACAACCTTCAAAAGGGACCAAAAATTTACCCCGCTAAACAAATCAAATGAAGAGATGCTACACTGTCTGATAAGAGAAGGAAAGATTATTGAGTTGCTGCCTCTTACAAATCCCGAGATGAAAAGTTATGATTCCACCAAGATATGTCTCTACTATTCTAACTCACCTGGACATGCAACTAAGGAATGTTGGTCTCTAAAGCATAAAATCCAGGATCTCATTAAAAATGGAGAACTAAAGATAGAAGTCCCCATAACCAAAAAAGGCGAAAGGGAAATAAAGAGCTTAAGATGTCCACTCGAGACGGGCAGTTCAAAGGAGGTGACGGCTATGAGCACCAATCCTGGCATAACACAAGGTGGACTGATCCTAATGCTGGGAGTAACAGAGGAGACAAGAGAGCCCCCTAAGAAAATTCATCTGCCACCATTAAATATCTTGTTGCCCAAAGTCAGCAACCACATTCCTGATTTTACCCTCAGTGGATGATGAGGAGGAAATGCTGATCTTCCTAGTATGGAAAAAGCCAAAAAGAAAAGTTCCTTGTGAGAAATACAACAATAAGTCGAGAGGGATTTCATAGTTAAATCCTCTCAAGCTCCTGACAAAGATAAAGGAACAAATGAAGAAAAAGGTGGTGAGGTTGTCGGGGAAGCCAACCCATCGAGGAATATAGAGTTCATCCCTTTTTGCGACGAGTCCAGTTTGAGCCTCCTTAAGGGATATGTTGAATCAGAAGACGATTAAGTTATGGCCATAATCGAAGATATTCATAACCAGGAGGTAACATCTATTACGAGCCTCAAAGGCAACATAACCACTGACAACTGGACTATCAGGCCTCAGCTAGCCAGAAAGATGTAGACCCAGAAGATAAAATTGCGAGTTCTAAGAGATGTGGGACGATATCACTTTCTTCGCATTATGTATTTTACTTTCCATGTTTAAAAAATCAATCAAAAAATTAAACCAATCAGGCGAAGCCTAAACTACGAAAGACCTGATCTCCCTCCAGCCACAAGAGTACGTAGGTAGCCATCTATGGTGCAGTCTAACCCTCAAAAGAAATAGCCAAACAGTCTACCCCTAAACCCAAAATCCAACCCAAATATAAACCCAAAGGCCAGTCTCAAGACACCAAAATCAAACCTAAAAAGCCTACACCCAAGAAAAACCCTTAAAGTCAATGACCCATGTTGAGAAGACCCAAGGACACCTCAATGTCATTCCATCAAATCTGGCATAAGTCCCGGAAAGGAAGAGACAATAATACATTAAGACAACCAGTTACAAGGATGAAATGGCAATCATCATAAGATTCAACTCGTCAGCTACTCATCACTCCTGAAGTGCGAAAAGACTTGATCTCCTTTGACCTACAGAAGCACATGGGCTACCGTAGTGGCAAAGTCTATCTCATACCCGACGACATGTTCCCTAAAAAAAGGCCACGTATTAAACCTCACAGATCAAACCAAACCCAGTTGAAGCCGTCACATCATAAACTAAGATAAGTTCTTAGGTCAAATTCATTGGAGTCCGAAGGCCTCTCGACACCAATCCTCAAAGTTGAAACAACAACACATCGATATATAAAGCATGATCATCAGCAAGGACCTTCAAAGAGCTGACACCCTCAATCTAAAACCTTCATCAAATTAGAAGAAGAAAATCATCAAAGACAATTGTGCCTACAAGTCAAAATGAGGATTAGGGAAAACCAAATATCAAAGCTCCACTACCTGTTCACCATGTGGGTTATGAGATTCAACAACAACCGATATTAGGACCCTTACAACAAATAAGACTGGGGAATTTTGAAAGCAACGATAACTCAAAAATTGGGGCATTCATCGACCATCCTTAAATGGAAAATGCACCAATCAGCACCATCAGCATGGTCCGTCATCATCAAAGGGACCCTCATATCATTTTATTGGCGATCCGGTATGATCAATCGGTCTTTTTCAATCATAATTTTCTTAGAATACAATGATCCACATATGAGGTACGACTCTTTCAGCTCTTTATGTGCTTTTAATCTCCATTTATATGAATTAGCGATAATATACATGTTAAATATAGATAAATCTTGCATTAGAATCTTAGAAAAAGGTTTTTTTAAATAAAAGATTTTGTTTAACTTGTTATGAATTGGATTAATTTTGCTAAGCATCTGTGGATCAAGAATCACGGAACGATCAGAAAATTAAAACTTTTCAAAATTCTAGTTCAAAGTGTTGTTTGAAGTAGAATTGACCTCATATGCGTGTCTGCACTTTGCAGTTACCTCGACTCTTAGTTGTGGGGTATGAGCTATGGCAATAGCAATGACAATTAGTGAGAACATAAAAGATAAGTAGCCAGCCTAATGTCTCGAATCGTGGCCTAGGTTACTCGAGTTATTAAGCTTGAAGGGTGTCTTTACACCTGATGCCCTAAAGCCATCTAATTTTGGATCCACCGGCCTAATGCTCGCTACATGGGTAACTTAGCGCCTAAGAAAACGAGCATTAAAAAAGAAGAAGGCAAAACTTGAGCAGATCCAAATTGTGGCCTAGGTTACTCGAGTAATTAAGCTCGAGGGGTGTCTTTACACCTGGTGCCCTAAAGTCGTCTGGTTTGGGAGTCACCGACCCAACGCTCGCTACATGGGTGACTTAAAGCCTAAGAAAATGAATCTTGCACAAGCTCAAGCGAGGAGAAATAGAGTAGACTGCCTAACTTATCTCGAAGTGTGGCCTTTGTTACTCGAGCCAGTAAACCCGAAGGGGTGTCTTAACACGTAGTGCCCTAAAGTCGTCTGGTTTAGGAGTCATTGGTCCAAAACTTGTTAAATGGGTAACTCTGAATAGCCTAAGAAAACAAGACAAGTTAAGCGAGTAAAGCAGAAAAAAGAAAATTTTTGTAAAGTTGAAATGAAATCATCTAAAGTCATAGAAAAGAAACCCCTTCTAAGGGTTACGTCACTCATAGTGCCTGTGTCATATGAAGTCAATTTTGCGAAGAGCGGTGCTTAGAGTGAAGATGAAATAACTTACCCATGCACAATGACCATAGATTCTTAAAAGTTTTCTTGTGATTGCATAACTTGTTAAATAAAAATTTTGTCAAAATAAAAAATTAAAACCTTGAAGTTAGTTATTCACAACTTGCTTAGACAAATTTCATTTTCATACTCAATTTTAAGATATTTAGCGATAAGATCAGCATGCAAGCATTGAAATTCATGAACTTTAACTTCTTTGACAAGATTATACTATTCCCGATGGCCCGAGCCATCAAGATTTTGGCACATTTTGTTATTTCTCTGATGTGCAGTATATTGCTCACTCTCGACTTAGTCAACAAAGAGAGTTTCTTATATGAATCCCCGGTAACAACGTGCAAAAAGGCTGGGGCATTTTCTGATTCTAAGAAATAAAGGAGTATAAGGCGGGACCAACCTCCTCATCAAAAGAAAAGGGAGAACTCCTGAAAGAAATCACGGCGACATAAGCTTGCCTCGACAAAAGAAAGGAAAAATTCTCAAGAGAGTGCTAAACTCTAAAAACAGACGCTCGATGACAAAAGGTATAGCAAATGAAATCTACATCATCAAACATGTTAACCTGCGCCAAGTCGAGGCCTCTACACTGAAGTTCAAATCTGGTAGTGAAAAAATGGGCCGCACCCTCCAGGGACATCAGCGGCACCCAAGTCATCAGTCCAGCAAGGTCGCGAATAAAAAGCACAAGGAAATGGGGCACAAGCGCCCAACAGCTAAAACAAACTCCAAATTGCCTCAAAAAGGGTGAGACTTGAGAAAATTTCTCCGTTGTCAACTACCAACAGGGTAAGCATCGTTGTCAACTACCAGCAGCGTAGGCACCGTGAAAACTACCAGCAGGGTAGGCACCGTTGTCAACTACCAGTAAGGTAGGAAACGTTGTTAACTACCAGCATAGACATCGGGAAGGTCCAGTGATTTGAGAACATCATCCCCATCAAAGATGTAGAAAATATATCAGTTTATCTTCATCAAACAAGCATCGACAACACTGACGAAAATCAAACCATTGGAATCAACACCAGCACAGGCATCAGCAGCACTGATGAAAGACAACCATTGGAATCATCCCCAACATAGACATCAGCAATAACCGATAATGGTAAAGCGATTTGCGAAGTGTGATGTGCAATGTGCAATTTGCGAGTGCGATATGCGAGGTGCGAATTGCGATGTGCAAAAATGCAATTTGCAAAGTGTGAGGTGCGAATTGCAATGTGTGAAAATGCGATTTGAGATGTGCGAAGTGCGATTAGAGAAATACAAAGTGTAATTTACGAAATGCGATTAAAAGCATTTTTACATTCCTCATACCATTCATTGCAAAGTGCGATTTGCATCATTAAATATACCTTGTAATATTTTAAGTGTCTAGTAGTCTTTATTATGTTCATTCCATTGCATTGCATAAACATAATAAAGAGGGGCATCTGTAGACACTCAAAATTTTGCTTCCCATGTACTAACCTTGCAGGAGGGCAAAAGCATCTTTTCACACTTAAGAGATAGCCCTGGAGGATTACAACATCAAATTAAACCCCGAAGAGAGCCCCGTGGGACATTAAATCAACCCTCAGAAGCAACCCTTAGGAAAGATAGAAAACAGCATCACAGTCAAAGCCCCGAAAATAACCACGAGGGACAGCAACAACCACTTCAAACTCGGAGATAACCCCGGAAGGGTAAAAAGGTAATTTTGCCAACTCTACATCAATATTGATCCAACCACTGTGAATAAGGTTGTACAGAGCCATCACAGAAATCCCGAGTGCAAACTGCGCCAGACAACTCAGCGAACTACCTGCGGAGACCTGAAGATGCTATTCTGGTCATGGACCCATCTTCCCTGATTCGGAAGAGATCAAGCCCCATGCCATTACATAGCCCTCTAAAAGAGCATTCCAGAATGGTATAACACACCTCTATAAGATTCCCAGATTAAAAGGACCAAGTTTCCTAGCGCACAGTAAGGCGAATGGCTATCCGACATCTACCTAGGGATGGTTTTTCCCCTTTTTACCTATCTTCCTAAACTCAGAATTGGGCAAATGATATACCACTGTGAAGCTATCAGAAAGAGCTTTCCTTATTGATATGGCACGTCTTCTAGCTCCCCCTGGATTGAGAGTTATGCTCATTTCAGTGTGCAACATGAAAACCTGACCTACCAGGACGAATACCGAGCAAGTAGGGCCCACTTTTAGGATGTCACAAGTAGAACTGCTGCAATCTGGGTCTATATATATCCCCTCCCCCTTTGGCTTCCACAGAGATAGAAGAAGAAAGGGTCGCGGCGAGAGAAAAAGACGCTAGGAAGGTCAAACGGAGGCTCATACGTACTCCGATTCTTGTAAAATCTCTTTGTAAATGTTCATACACATATATACTATAACATATCAAATTTTAACCTGTGGGAAACGAGTATCGGAGCTCCAAAAGCAGTTCGAGATCTATTTTCTCTATATACTGTAAGATTTCTTCAGATCTGCCTTCTTCGCTTACTCTAATACGTATATAAACGATATATATACATTTTTAAAGGTCAATACTCAACAGATCTGAGTTTTTCACCATTCAATTCTTGTAAATAGTTAATATTTGAGTTGTATTGACTACATCTGTACTGGATCTGGACAGATTTAGCTTTTAATCGGTTCAAAAGTTGTAAAACTTGAACCTGGAAGCTAGAATGGCTAAGATCTGTACAGATCTAGTTTTCTTTCTAGATTTTTGTAATATTTAGCGTCCATGAGACCCTAGATTTGTATCTAGAGGAAACTAGAAGCTATGAGCTACGCGTGTACGAAGATTTGACTGATGAATCATTCGTTTAGCAACGTCTAGTATATATTTACATTTTATTGCAATATCTTCATTATGCAGGCTGTTTATTTGATTTCCTGTGAGCCTAGGAGCTACAGGATCTACGATTCAACTCATTGATTTAGATCTGGTTCCCATGACGGACCTAGTTGAGTTGTACAGCCAGCTTGTAAATTTTGTAATTGTAAATATAGGACCTTAAAACGGTTATCCGAATTTAAGGTCCCCATAATAATGGAAATCCTATGTGTGGTGTCCGGGCACACTTTGATGGCTTTCACTCCCATAAGAAGCGCGACACTTATATATATATATATATATATATTATTTTGTCGAGGATGTTTCGCATCCTGAGAATAAAATCAAATAAAGCCGAATATGGAAGAAAAATGAAAGTATCAAAGGGTTTCAATTCATATGCGAGCGAAATGGTTTGAAAACTAATTTTTAAAACATCATTTTCATATTCTTGTCTAAAAATGGACTTTTTAATAAATCAAATCATTCGTATATAGGTCTAACGAAGCACAACACTACTTTCAAATAAAGCACTTAGGCCCAACTAACTGCAAAGCACACACACATACACAAATATTAGGGAATGAAAAGCGCGGTAACCGTGTTTCACGGAAGTCAGGGGTGCCTAACACCTTCCCCACACTTAATCAAGCCCCCGAACTCTATGAAATCTCGGTTTCCAATACCAATTAAATAGAGTCCAATAATTGGGCCATATTGCAAAATCTTTCAAAACTCGATTGAGCTGGTACAACCATTTAACTCATATCAACTGGCGGCTCTGTCTAATTCAGACCAATAAAATCAAACTTTTCAAATCGTCGATATTATATGTCTGCCTTTTCTTGAAAATTCACCCTTCAGATCAAACAAAACTGTAACGAACTGAAGAATTCATTAAGTACAAAGCTCACTTTTACTGCAGCTGAAGAGTCAAATGAGTACTCAGACTGGAAGAAAAGGAACAAGAGTCAGAGGAGAGGGAAGAAATGGGAGAGAGATATAAACAGATTCAGAGAAATGTGAGAGAGGAACACAATATCAATTTCATTCATACGGAATACCCTCCCTGAGCTTAGTACATATACTCCCTTTTACATGATCCTAGATGTGCCTAGCTCAGTCATGTGACTCATAACGGACTACTACTTGAATAACATGCAAAAGAGATGAAGATAAATGGAAATTACTACCTTACCCTTAACTAATAAAGACTAAGGACATTATTAACCCTTCTAACCAACTTAACCACCTTACAGTCCACCTCCCATGAAAACAACCTTGTCCTCAAGGTTGGAAGTTTGGAAATTTCTTGTGGAACTCATTCCAGTCTTCCCAAGTTGCTTCATCTGGCAAGGTGTTGGACCACTGTACTAATACTTCCACTGAGGCTGCATTATTCTTTTTAGTCATCTTTCTGTCCAGAATGGCCACAGGTTCCACCAAGAATTGGCCATGTTCATCTAACTAGGGTAGGCTTGCAGAACTTGTGTGCTTGGAACCAATCTTTTTCTTCAAAACTGACACATGGAACACAGGATGGACCTTAGCTTGAGTTGGTAAACTGAGTCGATAGGCTACTTTTCCCACTTTATTTATAACCTGATAGGGGGCAAAATATTTGGAAAGAAGCTTTCTTTGAGTAATAGTAGATTTCTTGTAAGGTTTAATCCTCAAGTATACCCAATCTCCCACCAAGAAGGTCCTCTCACTCCTTGCTTTATCAGCATAATTTTTCATCCTAAACTGAGTTGCTGTCAAATTCTGCTTTAACAACTGCAATTGTTGAGTTCTGTCCTTGCAAAATGACTTGGTAGTAGGGTCCTTAATTTGGCCATATTGATGGAAGTTGAGGTGAGGAGGCTTGTAACCATAGAGGGCTTCAAAAAGAGACACAATTTAAGCCCACTGTAGTAATGAGAGTTATACCAGAATTCTGCTAGAGGCAACCAAGTGGTCTAGTTATTTGGTCTATTTGCAGTCATGCATCTGAGATAACACTCAAGCACCTGGTTGAGCCTTTCTATCTGGCCATCAGTTTGGGGGTGGTATGCAGTGCTTAAATGAAGTTTTGTCCCCACCAATTTTAACAATGATTGCCAGAACAGACTAATGAAGATTTTATCCCTATCAGACACAATAGAGGAGGGAAAACCATGTAGTTTGTAGATTTTTTCAATGTATACCTGAGATAAATCTGCAGCAAAAAAAGGATGGTGAAGAGGAATGTGTTAGTTCCCAAAGGCACGTTAGTTATCTAGAAGGGGGTGGAATAGATATTTTAAAATTTCTCAATTTAAAATACTTAGTCAGTATTGATGATACTGACTGCAGCGGAATATATGTTTTGTTCCCCTTCAAGATAATGCAGTTAAGGTTAGATAAGCAGTTATAACAGATCTAGCAGTTAATGAGAGACAATGAGACACAGGGTTTTAAGTGGTTCAGAGCCAACACGACTCCTAATCCACTCTTCTACTCTAAGAGTAGGAAATCAACTAAGGATATCTTCTTATAACTGGATCACTCAGATCCCTTCAAGGCTAGCAGCCCTGGAACTTCACTTAGTTCACTTTTGAACTCTTCAAGTCCTTTGACTTGGATCTGCTCTTAGTTCACTTCTGAACTCTTCAAGTCCTTTGACTTGGATCTTCACTTAGTTCACTTTTGAACTCTTCAAGTCCTCTACCTTGGTTCCTCACTTGGATCGGCAGTTAATAGTTGAGGTGTGCTACTCAGTTGCAGTTCAGCTTTTGTCTTTCAAAGGACTGAGTAGCGAAGCAAGCTTTCTTTGATATCAGTAGTGTTTTTGAGCTTTTTCAATGTATTCTTTCTTTATACGTCTTGCTTACTTAGTCTAAATCCTTGTCTGATTTCCTTATAAAAGAGCCATTCAAAAATAGCCGTTTTGAATGCTCCCGTTGCTTTATTTAATGCTCCAGACATTTTCTGTGCAGTGATGTTGACGTCCTGCTTTTCTGTTGCTCTGCCACCTGGCTCACTGACACAGCAGACTATATCTTTCACCTAACACCTGAAAAGGTGTTTTCTGCAGGCTACTTTAGTCCTATCCTTAGCGTCTACAATACGCTTCTTCGATTTGGACTAAGGATGAATATGGAAGTATTGGGACTATCACTTTGTCAACGGCTATAAGCCTTTCTTCATTTGTTGCTCTTCTTCCCTTCATTAGATCTTTAATCTTTGATGTTGGCTGGAGGAACACTACGATTATGGTCATTGTGACACAATCGTTGTGTGTTGGCTTTGCACAGCGTGATTCAGACTTCTTCGTAGAGAACACTACGATTTCTCTTAAACTCTCGGTAGACTATGATTCCTTGCTTGTCTTGCAGACTTCACACTTCTGATAGCACTCTGCGATTCCTAACTTGGCTTGGCAAATGCTTTTCAACTTTTATGACTTTCAGTGTGGCTTCTGAGGCAAACTACGATTCTTTAATGCTTTCACTTGAGCTCGATGATTCTTGCCTTGGCCTCTGCAGACTTGATTCTTCGGTAGACTTCTAGTTTGTATATCTTCACTCAAGCTCCACGTTTTCTGCCTTAACTTCTGTAGGCTTGAATCTCTTGGCAAACTATGATTCCAATATCTTTGCTTAAGCTCCATGATTCTGCCTTGTCTTTCGAATGCTGTCTTTGACAGACTACGATTCTGTCAAGACTTTAACTTTTATAGCTCAAATAGATCAACCTAATAAGTTTGATCTTTTCTTCTATACATTCATTTACATAAATGATAAACATTAAGGCTCAGATCAACCTAACACGTGTGATCTATCATCTAAGTCCTTGTACAATGATTCTCTTAAGGACTGTACACTTAAGCATTTATATTTACTTTCAATATCAAATCTGAATATGCAATTCCTAACCATCTCCCCCTATTTGATGTTGACATAATCAAGGAGATTTAGATCATAGCATCATTTTCTAAATGCAAAATGCTAGAAAGTAAATATGGCTTAGTGTTTCAGTGAGCAACTAAAATTTCTAGAGATTAAGCATGAATTTATTGATGTTTGAAGAGATATTACATTCAATCATAAAAACATCAATACAAAATTAAGTTTAGGCTTATCTCTATTTTCTTTGTCTCTTGCTCCTCGAAGACTCAGCAGCTCTCATCCTTCTGGTTTGCTCATCTCTCCATTCAATGTCTTCTAGCTCATATCTGGACTGTGCAGAAGTCATGCCTTGTGAGCCAGACGTTTGACCTTGATGTCTTTGAAGAGGTATTCCCACTGGAGGCTGCTGCAGATACTGATCAGATCGTGGAGGTTGAACATTTGGACTCCTGGAGTTACCACCCGACGATTGACTAGTACGAGTTTGCCTTTACCTTTCCTGCTGCAGAGGTGGTGGTTGAATGTGCGTCTGCCTCGGTCTTCCACCTATGCCTTTATCTCCTTGCCCAATCTTCTCCCCCTTTATGTCATCATCAAGGGTTTGAATATCGTCTGAGAGCCGTCTGATTCCATCTACTAGGGCATGCATTTAAGTTCTTTGTTGAGAAATGTCACTGGTTTGTTCAGCAACTAAAGCCTCAGTGACCCTTCTTTGTTGCTGAAGCATTTTCACGGTATCGTTGTTTTGGGAGATTTGAGCAGCACTGCAATCTTGGAATTGGTTCAAAGCAATACGCAGTGCTGAAATCTGTTCCGCCATCAGCTCATTTTGAGTTTGCTGATTCTTTTGCATTAGCAGCAAGGCTTCTTTCTGCTTCTTAGCCTCGGCAAAATGAATAGCATCTCTTGCCTTGATGGTTTTAGCCATTTCTCTGAAGATCGCCCTTAATGATTTAGTCAGTTCCGTTCCCAAATGTCCTGGCAGAGTCTTGACCGAGTCGAGAATGTTGTCGAATCTATGGTGAAGAGCAAGAGAATTTTCTTCAATGACCTTTTCAGATTTTGACCCTATTTGACTCAGTGTGGTAGTCAGCTCCTCCTTTGTTGGCATGAGAGCCAATTGATCTAGAATTTGTTGTGTTTCTGAAGGAGGAGGAGTAGCTGTAGTGTGTTTATCTCTCCTTGACAAACTTTCGAGAGCAAGAGTTATGTCAAAGTATTCATTATTGGAGGATGATAGAATGTCTGCTTGGGTTAAAGGGTTAGGAGTTTGCTGGATAGGCGTAGTGTTTGGCTCAGATGTATGTGTTTGTATCTTTTTGAGCTGTTCTGGACACTCTACGATTTCTTCTTTGGATTGATCAGTATGCCCGAATCGTAGTGTGTCATCTAAGGTTGGTGTTTCACTAATTGAGTTTACAAGCTTTTCCTTGACAACTCGTGTGATGTGCTTAATTATTATTGGATGGTTAACGGGTCGCTCGATGCAGATGAGTTGGTTATGTGGTTCATCAGTCACAGAGTTTTTGGACTCTATGACTGGAAATTGATTTAGCATTACTTCATTCAGATTCTCTGGTAGCTCCCTCTCAATTTCTGTATTTTCTGGCTCCCCCTCAGTTGTAGCATTCTCTTGATTCTGAGCTTCCTGAGTTTCTTCTTCCTGCAACTCAGTAATCTGTTTATCCTTCTCATTAGCCCTTTTTCTGTCCTCTTCCCTCAATACTTCCTCATTGATAAGAATGTATTTCTTGACCAATGTCCTCTTTCTCTTGGGCTTGACTGCATCTTCAGAACTTTTTTCAGCTTTAGCCCTGTTTGTCTGTTCCGGCTGAGAGACTGTTGCAGAATCTTCTTCCATACTAGCAGCTTGCCTGGACTCTACGATTGGTGAAGACTCCTCAATCGTAGTAATTGTAAGCTTCCTTGGTCTGTGATTGCGTTTCTTCTTCTTTTGAGCTTCAACACTTCTTTCAGCCTATGTCTTCACTTGATTCCCTCTTCTTCTTCTTCTCCTTCTCTTTCAGAGTCTCCTCTGATGCTTGAGCTGCCTCAGGAGTAATAGCTCTTTCAGTCATTAAGCCACTAAACTCCATTTCAGCATCAGGGCATGCTTGAAGTGCATCAGTGGTTGGGTCTTGGGGTTCCTCAGCCATTGATACATCTTCATTCATCTTTTTCTTTCCTTTCCTCCTTCTGATCAAGGCTTCAGCATTTTCTTCAGTTACTCCTTCTTTTTCTACCTCCCAGGCTTCCTCCCTTGCAGCAGATAGAATTTCAGATTTTATCTTTACATTTTCTGCCAGGTTTTTCTTCCAGTTTTGAAATAATTGCTGGGTTATCTTCTGGTTGGGGACAATGGAGACGCCTTCTTCATCTTAAATCTTGTCGCCCAATGTAGCTTCTAGTATCATGCTGATAAATCTCCTATAAGGCATTTTTGTAGTACTCTTGGTCTTCTTGGAGCTTTCCATCCATTTTCCAAACCATTCCATTAGAAGAGCTCCATAGTTGAGTTGAACTCTGTACCTGATAGATATCATGAGCTTCAGTTGTTTTTCATTGACAGTATCGTGGCCAGAGCTCTTGCAGTATATGCATTTTCCAATAATTTTAGCAAGAAACTCATATTCTTGGGGAAACTCTTTCTTCCTGTAGCCACTCTTTCCTTCAGTTTTGTTGTGTTTCATCTTCTTTAGGCCTTCATGAAAATCGATTCAGTCCAGTGATGGAAGACCTTCATTGATGAACCCTAGGGCAAGGTTTATGTTTTTTGAGTTGAGTCGAATCTGCTCGCCCTTGACTTTGGTGAGAATGAAGTTTCCTTCAACAATTCCATTTGTATAGAACTCTTTCATCAGCTTTGTGAATACAAGTGTGTCGGTATTTAGGGCATCCTTGAGTCCAGCTTTATTTAGCAAGGAAAGAATTTTGTGCATTTCCGAACTAGCATCTTCAAATTCGTCAAAGCATAGCTGAAAACCCGAGACAATTCTGGAAGCAGCCATTGATTTAGATTGATTTTCCTGAAATGAATGAACGTGGCTTAGCTTTTTGAAACTTAGGGTTTCGTTTGAGAGAGAGAGAGAGAGAAACATAGTCTTTTAAAATTCAAAGATGAACTGACATATGACAGTTTAAAATAGTTTTAAACACTTCCCTCCATATGTTCAGCGTCGTGGGATATATGTCAAATTTTACAGAACTCCACGATTTTAATCCATGTGGAAATCTCTGTTCTGCCCTTAGCTCCCCCTGAGCTGGAGTGCCCTTGTGAGAAGACTATGAATGTCTAGATCCACTCCACGATTGTTAAGTTCAATCCTTTGCTCGCTTCTTGATCATTGACTCTACGACTTTTTGTGATGCCTTCTGAAATGGCAAGCCTTCTAGGTTAAGGTTGCTCAGGAAGGGCCAACCTCTTAGCTTGACACTAAGGATCAGGTTTGTCCCTGAGACGCTTATCAAAAGGGTTGTTTGGCTTGTTGTTGCTATCACAGTGAGCCTTTATGTCTTAACTGAATCACTCCACGATCGTGGTTCCTCTTAGTCATTTCTACGATTTTGATTTAGCCTTTACATCTGCAAGGTTAGCACCATCTAGAGCATAGAATTTATGGTTGTAAATTTAACATACCTAATTCACTTATTAGTTTATTAAATCTGGATTCATCTAAGGGTTTTATAAACACATCAGCAAGTTAATTTTCAGTAAGAATGTATTGCAAGGATATTGTCCCATTTTGAACATGATCCCTAATAAAATGATATCTTACTTTTATATGCTTGGTCCTAGAATGCATGACAGGATTATTTGTTATTGCTATAGCACTTGTGTTATCACAGTGTATGGGTATAGATTTGAAATCAAACCCATAATCTGCTAGCTGATTCTTCATCCATAGGATTTGAGCACAACAGCTACCAGCAACAATATATTCAGCTTCTGCTATTGAAGTTGATACTGAGTTTTGCTTCTTGCTGAACCAGGACACTAGTCTATTGCCTAGTAGTTAATAAGTGTCACTGGTACTTTTTCTATCTATTTTGCATCCTACAAAGTCAGCATCTGAATATCCTGTTAGTTCAAATGAGGACTCTTTGTGATACCATAGACCCAAATAGGGTGTACCTTTAAGATACCTGAAAATCCTTTTTACAATAGTTAAGTGTGATTCCTTAGGATTAGCTTGAAATCTAGCACATATACATGTTGCAAACATTATATCTAGTCTACTGGCAGTTAAGTAGAGAAGGGAACCTATCATACCTCTGTATTGAGTAATATCAATTCCTTTACCTTTCTCATCTTTGTCAAGCTTAGTTGCTGGAGCAATTGGTGTTTTCATGGGAGTAGCTGATTCCATGCCATATTTCTTGAGTAAGTCTTTAATGTACTTGGCTTGGCTTATGAAAATTCCTTCATAAGTTTGTTTTACTTGTAGTCCGAGGAAGAAGTTCAGCTCACCCATCATACTCATTTCAAACTTGTTCTGCATAAGCTTGGCAAATCTCTTGCACAGATTTTCATCAGTAGAACCAAAGATAATATCATCTACATATATTTGAACTAGTAAGACTTTATCTTTGTGTTTCCTAAGGAATAGTGTAGTGTCTACTCTACCTCTAGTGAATCCTTTTTCAATAAGAAAGTTTGTTAATGTTTCATACCATGCTCTAGGTGCTTGTTTAAGTCCATGTAAGGCTTTATCTAATCTATAGACATAATCAGAGAGGGTTGGCTTGACAAAACCTGGGGGTTGCTCCACGTAGACTTCTTCTTGAAGTTCACCATTTAGGAATGCACTCTTGACATTCATCTGGAATACTTTGAACTTCATGTGAGCAGCAAATGCAAGGAACATTCTGATAGCTTCAAGTCTGACCACTGGTGCAAAGGTCTCATCGTAGTCTATGCCTTCTTCTTGAGAATAACCTTTGGCCACCAGTCTTGCTTTATTTCTAGTGATCACCCCATCTTCATCCTTTTTGTTACTGAAGACCCATTTGGTGCTGATGACTGGGTGACTCTTTGGTCTTTGAACTAATCTCCAGACTTTGCTTTTTTCAAATTAATTTAAGTTCCTCTTGCATGGCTTCAATCCAGCTTGCGTCTAGCATGGCATCTTTAATCTTCTTGGGTTCTATTTGAGATAGAAAACTCAAATAGAAGCATTCATTCTGAGTTGCAGATCTTGTTCTTATTATGGCAGTTGGATCACCAATAATTAAATCTTGAGTGTGATCTCTTGCCCACCTGTTCCCTGTTGGAACATCAGTTCTGGTGCCTTCTTGTCTGAACTCCTCAAGATTGACTTCTGGTTCTTGTTGTTCATAATCGGAGTTTGGTTCAGCTCTCTCTACGATTTCTTCTTTGGACACTATGATTCTTTCTTCAAGAACTGCTGTCGTAGTGTTGGGTTCGATCACTTCATTCGTAGTGTCAGTATCGTCAATCGTAGTGTCTGGTGGTGCAGACTTATTCGAGTCTATTTCATCGAAGATGATGTGGATTGAGACTTCAACACTTAGTGTCTTTTTGTTGAACACTCTATAGGCTTTGCTGTCTGTGGCATAACCAAGGAAGATTCCTTCATCTGACTTAGGTTGGAACTTAGTCAGATATTGCTTTCCATTGTTGAGAATGTAGCATGAACAGCCGAACACATGGAAGTAACTGACATTTGGCTTTCTTCCTTTCCACAGCTCATAGGGAGTCTTCTTTAGCGTAGAGTGTACAAGAGATCTGTTCTGTGTATAGCACGCAGTGTTGATGGCTTCTGCCCAAAAGTATTCAAGCAGATGAGCTGCTGTAAGTAGAGTTCTTTCGGCTTCTATAAGTGTTATGTTCTTCCTTTCACCTACTCCATTTTGCTGAGGAGTTCGTGGTGCTAAGAAGTTGTGACTGATGCCATTGTCTGCACAGAACTGGTCCATTTTTGAGAAGTCAAACTCTCTGCCATGATCACTCCTTATTGCCTTGATAGTCTCTCCTTTTTCATTCATTACCAGCCTTGAACATCTTTATCAGTTGGAAACTTGTCTCATCTTTTGAGTTGAGAAAGAACACCCATGTGTATCTGGTGTAGTCATCCACCACGACTAGTGAGTATCTCTTCCCTCCTAAGCTCACAGTCGGAATTGGCCCAAAGAGATCCATGTAAAGTAACTGTAGGGGCCTGTCAATTGAGTTGCCTGCTTTGCCTTTGAATGAGCTCCTTATTTGTTTTCCAAGCTGACATGCATTGCATGGTCTTTCTTTGATGAAGTTAAACTTGGGTAATCTTGCTACCAGATCTTTGGAGGCCAGTTTAGACATACTCTTGAAGTTGAGATGAGATAATCTTCTATGCTAAAGCCAACTTATTTCTTCAATGGCTTTAACAAGGAAGCATACTGTCTCATCAGTACTGAGCTGAGCAAGATTGACAATGTATACATTTCCTTCTCTTGTTCCTGTCAGCTTGATAGAGGATGTCTCTAGATCTCCGACTTGACATTGATTATTGAGGAAGGTAACTAGATGGCCTTTATCGTGGAGTTGGCTGATGCTAAGAAGATTGTGCTTTAGACCATCAACATAAGCCACTTTGTTGAAGGACACTGCACCATTTCCAACTAAACCATTGCCTCTTGTCTTGCCAGAGCTGTTATCTCCAAAGATAACTGTTGGTCCCTCCTTCTCTGTATAATTTAACAGGAGGGCTTTATTTTCGGTCATATGCCTTGAGCAACCACTGTCCAGATACCATGTAGTAATCGTAGTGCTCATTTCCTGTAAACATATTCAGCTTTCATTTTGGTACCCAGACTAGCATGGGCCCTGCAATGTTAGTACCCTTAGGAACCCAAATCTGCTTGACTTTGGGTCTTCCATGCACAGTATTATGAAAGCATGATGCAATTTTATAACCAAACCTTCCACATGCAAAACATCCAACATAATTTATATTTATGTATATGTGTGGATGCTTTCTCCAATTGGATTTGTGTGGATATTTGTTGTCTTTACCCTTAAATTGCATCTTCCTTTTCCATGTAACCCTAGAGTTCATGTTCTGTGCTGAGTGAGTCTCAACACCATGATTCCTTCCAAGTTGATTGGTGGAGTCAGTTTTACTCGACTCTACGATTCGTCGAGGTCGGACAGTGGTGACTGAATTACTCTTCACTTTTCTGAACCCTAAGCCAGCATGAGATCCGTAGTGTTTAGGAACACGTCTTAGTTCAAAAGAGCAAGGTTGCACTGGTTCATCCTTTTGTGTGGACTGAACGAATGTAATACTTCTATTTAAGTTAGAAGCATTACTTACATTAATCTCTTTAGTCTTTCCCACATAGGGTTCTGAGGTTGATTCCCCAAATCCTAAGCCTGTTCTATCAGAGACACTTCTCTGATTGGATATCAGGGAGTCCATGGATGAAGAAGATCTATTCCATGTAGAGATAGTCTTTTCTAGCTCCTCAATCTTAGAGGTTAGATCTGACTCTCTCTGTATGGTCAGTTCATTTGTCTCTCTTAAGATTTTATTCTCATCTTCAAGTTTAGAGAGAGAGAGTTAGAATTTAGTAGAGCTACTTCCAGCTCTTTCTGAACCTTTTTTTTCTCCTTTTGAAGGTTAGTATAATCTTTAGATAGAACTTTTAGCCACTTCATATGTTGATATAGATCAGTTGACATATCACGAATGCCAGTTCTTAAATCATCAATGTCTATATCAGGAGAGTTAAAGTCAAATACCTTGTCTATGACTGCTTCTGCATCTTTCCTGCTTAGTGCATTTTTGGCCATCAGATATAGGTTGGCTTTCTGAGGTGCTTCATCATCTTCAGACTCAGTGTTAGTGTCATTGTTTGAATCACTACAAGAACTTTCAGCTACAAGCCCTTTGTCTTTCTTCTTATTCTTTTTATAGCCTTTGAGCTCCTTCTTTTGATTTGACTTTCTCTTCAGCTCTTCCCTGATAGGCTTGTTGCAGTTGGCAATGAAATGCCCAGGCTTTCTGCAGTTATAGCATAGGTCATTGATCTGCTCTTGACTGCTGCTGTTGTTGAACTTCTTAGGTTTGCTGCTTCTGCCTTTGAGCATAAGTCTTTTGAATCTTTTGGCCAGCATTACAGCTTCATCATCATCAATGTCATCCTCTTCATCAGAGTCAGACTCATCTTCCACCTGTGCCCTGGAGATCTCTTCCTTTGCTTTGAGAGCAACTCCTTTGTCCTTCCTTCTTCCTTCTGATAGAGTTTCTGCTCGTTGAGTCAGTTCAAGTTCGTATGTAAGAAGGTTTTCGTAGAGCTGTTGAACTGTCATTTCATGCAGATTCTTTGACTCTCTGATTATAGTGGTCTTAGCATCCCATCTGCTTGGCAAAGACCTCATGAACTTGATAACTAGATCTTTGTTTGGATAGGTCTTTCCACAGGCTCTGAGAGAGTTGAGCAGTGTAGTGAATCTTTCATAAGTGGAAGTGACATTCTCTCCTGAGACATGAGCAAACATCTTATACTGTTGAGTCAGTAGAGATTGTTTGTTTTCTCTGACTTCTTCAGTTCCTTCATACATGATGAGTAATGCTTCCCAGACTTCCTTTGCAATTTTGCAGTTAACCACGTTTTCGAACAGACTGTCTTCTAAAGACTGTAACAAGATGTTCTTAGCCTTCTTGTCAAGCTGAACATCTTTCTTCTCATTTTCAGTCCATTTAGATTTGACCTTGACCACCATGTTATCTGGATTTTCTGGAGTTGGTGCAAGCCTTCTTGGAATATAGGGCCCGTTCAGAATAGTTTCAAATAGATCATCATCTATTGAATCCATGTACGCCTGCATCCGAACTTTCCAGTTTGAAAATTTATCTTTGTTGCACATTGGTGGTTTGCTTCTTCCACCTGTCTTGGTTTCGCTTATCAGTTGTGCCATACGATCTTCTCAAGCTTGTATGCTTAGATATAAGAACCTGCACTGATACCAATTGTTAGTTCCCAAAGGCACGTTAGTTATCTAGAAGTAGGGTTGAATAGATATTTTAAAATTTCTCAATTTAAAATACTTAGTCAGTATTGATGATACTGACTACAGCGGAATATATGTTTTGTTCCCCTTCAAGATAATGCAGTTAAGGTAAGATAAGCAGTTATAACAGATATAGCAGTTAATGAGAGACAATGAGACACAGGGTTTTAAGTGGTTCAGAGCCAACACGACTCCTAATCCACTCTTCTACTCCAAGAGTAGGAAATCCACTAAGGATATCTTCTTACAACTGGATCACTCAGATCCCTTCAAGGCCAGCAGCCCTGAAACTTCACTTAGTTCACTTTTGAACTCTTCAAGTCCTTTGACTTGGATCTGCTCTTAGTTCACTTCTGAACTCTTCAAGTCCTTTGACTTGGCTCTTCACTTAGTTCACTTTTGAACTCTTCAAGTCCTCTACCTTGGTTCCTCACTTGGATCGGCAGTTAATAGTTGAGGTGTGCTACTCAGTTGCAGTTCAGCTTTTGTCTTTCAAAGGACTGAGTAGCGAAGCAAGCTTTCTTTGATATCGTAGTGTTCTTAAGCTTTTTCAATGTATTCTTTCTTTATACGTCTTGCTTACTTAGTCTGAATCCTTGTCTGATTTTCTTATAAAAGTGCCATTCAAAAATAGCCGTTTTGAATGCTCCCGTTGCTTCATTTAATGCTCCAGACATTTTCTGTGCAGTGATGTTGATGTCCTGCTTTTCTGCTGCTCTGCCACCTGGCTCACTGACACAGCAGACTGTATCTTTCACTTAACAACTGAAAAGGTGTTTTCTGCAGGCTACTTTAGTCCTATCCTTAGCTTCTACAATACGCTTCTTCGATTTGGACTAAGGATGAATATGGAAGTATTGGGACTATCACTTTGTCAACGGCTATAAGCCTTTCTTCATTTGTTGCTCTTCCTTCGTTCATTAGATCTTTAATCTTTGATGTTGACTGGAGGAACACTACAATTATGGTCATTGTGACACAATCGTTGTGTGTTGGCTTTGCACAGCGTGATTCAGACTTCTTCGTAGAGCACACTACGATTTCTCTTAAGCTCTCGGTAGACTACTATTCCTTGCTTGCTTGTCTTGTAGACTTCACACTTCTGATAGCACTCTGCGATTCCTAACTTGGCTCGGCAGATGCTTTTCAACTTTTATGACTCTCAGTGTGGCTTCTGAGGCAAACTACGAATCTTTGATGCTTTCACTTGAGCTCGACGATTCTTGCTTTAGCCTCTGCAGACTTGATTCTTCGGCAGACTTCTAGTTTGTATATCTTCACTCAAGCTCCACGTTTTCTGCCTTAACTTCTGTAGGCTTGAATCTCTTGGCAAACTATGATTCCAATATCTTTGCTTAAGCTCCATGATTCTGCCTTGTCTTTCGAATGCTGTCTTTGACAGACTACGATTCTGTCAAGACTTTAACTTTTATAGCTCAAATAGATCAACTTAACAAGTTTGATCTTTTCTTCTATACATTCATTTACATAAATGATAAACATTAAGGCTCAGATCAACCTAACACATTTGATCTATCATCTAAGTCCTTGTACAATGGTTCTCTTAAGGACTGTACACTTAAGCATTTATATTTACTTTCAATATCAAATCTGAATATGCAATTCCCAACAGACTAAATGACCATACTTGGTTAACCTATCCACTACCACCCATATGATTGTCTGCCCTCTAGACTTTGGTAATCCTTCAATAAAATCCATGGATATATCCTCCCATGGCTTATCTGGAATAGGCAAGGGCTGTAGTAGTCCTGGAAGGGCCACAGTTTCATGCTTGTTTTGTTGACACACACCACAACTTTTAACAAACTGAGTGACCACACTCCTCATATTGGACCAGAAAAAATATTTATTTATCCTTTCATATGTACCTGTGATACCTGAGTGACCCCCCATAGGAGATTCATGGAATTCAGATAAGAGCTTAGCCTTTAATGCATCATCTGGACCAACTACCAACCTGCCTTGGAACTTCAATCTTCCATTCTGAAAAGAATAACCAGGCAGTGACTGAGGGTCTAACTGAAGCTGCAATATTAAATCCTTAAGCCCTTAATCAGACTCCAAGATTGTATAATTTCCCTTATCTAGTGGGGGATACAAGCAGATAAGGCTAAGCAGCTTGTCTCAGCATCATGGCCTGGTATTTGTCTAGATAGGCAGTCTGCTGCCAGATTTTCTTTGCCCTTTCTGTACACGATTTCATAATCCAAACCCATCAATTTGGTGATCCACTTTTGTTGGTTAATGGTAGTAATCCTTTGATCAAGCAGGTACTTAAGACTATGATGATCAGTCTTAATTAGCACCTTATTCCCAAGCAAGTAATGCCTCCATTTGTTAACAGCATAGACCACAGCCATTAATTCCTTCTCATAAGTGGACCAGCCTAAGTGTTTAGGAGATATGGCCTTGCTTAGATAAGCTATAGGCTTCCCTTGTTGCATCAAAACTGCTCCCAAGCCAAAGTAAGAAGCATCAGTTTCCAGAGTGAAAGGTAGAGTAAAATTAGGCATAGCTAAGATTGGTGCTCTCATCATAGCATTTTTCAAAGACAAGAAAGCAGTAGTAGCACTATCATTCCATTGAAAATTATTCTTCTTCAATAAATCAGTCAAGGGTTTACTAATGAGACCATAGTTTCTGATGAACTTTCTGTAATAGCCAGTAAGGCCCAGAAATCCCCTCAGACTTCTAATGTTCTGAGGAAGTGGCCATTCTTTCATGCAACAGATTTTCTCAGGGTCAATGGATACTCCCTCTGGGGTAATGATGTGTCCCAGATAGTGAACTTGTTCTGTACCAAAGAGGCACTTACTCCTTTTGGCATATAAAGTGTTATCTTTGAGCAGCTGTAAGGTTAATTGTAGATGTTTAAGGTGTTCCTCATAACTGGGACTATATACTAATATATCATCAAAGAAAACTAGGATAAACTTCCTCAAATAAGGCTTAAAGATATGGTTCATTAATGATTGAAAGGTGGTTGGAGCATTAGTGAGCCCAAAGGGCATAACTAAAAACTCAAAATGTCCAGTATGTGTCCTAAAGGCAGTTTTAGGGATATTTGGTGGGTGTACTTTGATTTGGTGATAACCTGATCTGAGGTCCAACTTGGAGTACCATTTAGAACCATGTAGTTCATCCAGGAGCTCATCAATAGCCAGAATAGGGAACTTATCCTTGACTGTCATCTCATTCAAGGATCTATACTCTATACACATCCTCCAGGTTCCATCTTGTTTCTTTACAAGTAAAACTGGGAAAGCATAGGGGCTTGTGCTTGGCTGAATGATCCCTGAAGTCATCATTTCGTTTACAATCTTCTCAATCTCCTCTTTTTTCACATAGGGGTATCTATAGGGCCTCAGGTTAACTGGTTGACTCCCTTCTTTTAGTTTGATGTGGTGATTACGTGCTCTATCTGGTGGCAGCCCTTGTGGTTCCTTAAACACCTTAGAAAAATTCTGCAGTACTTTTTCCAACTGACAACAGTCCTTATTTCTTTCATTAGCTATGTCAGCCTCCAATTTTTCCATGGGTTGTTCTGTGTGGTCAGGGGCATTAGAATTCATCCCAAAGAGGTAACCAAATTACCCGTGTGTTGCTACATTCAAGGCCTACTGAAACTCCCCAGGAGACATGAGCTGGACAGTAGGAGTAACTTCATCTGATTCACCCTTGAGTAATACTGTCCTATTGTCCTTCATGAATGATAACTGGAGTTGATCAAAATCAAAACTAACTGGGTTGAAGTGCCTAAGCCATTGCACACCCAGAACAGCGTCTATTTCCCCCAAAGGCAGGACTCTAAAGTCAGTAACAAAAGACTCACCCTGAACTGACCAAGGCAACTGTGTACATTCCTGCAGACTTTTTACCTTAAATCCATCAGCTACATATACTGTCATAGGTTTAGTATTTTGAGTGGAAGCCCTGATCCTTTTGGCAGCCTGAGGGTCTAGGAAGTTGTTTGTACTTCCACTGTCAATCAATATCCTTAGACTCTTTCCATTTGCCATTCCCAAAATTCTGATTGTATTATTAACCCTGTGTCCTGACAAAGCATGTAGGGTAATATGAGCCTCATGTACTTTACATTCATTGCCATCTGAAGGTTCTTCCTCTTCACAGCAGTCCCTCACTTCTTCTTCATTGTCACAGCCTTCTGAGGAAGGTAACATCAAAAATAGGTGAGGTTTCTTGCACTGATGTCCCACAGTATATGGCTCACATGAATAACACAATTTCTTTCTCCTCTTTTCTGCTAGTTGCTCCCTAGTTAATCCTCTAATAGGCAAATTCTTCCCAAACTCCATATTAGGTATAGTAGTGTTACTAACTCTTGATGAAACCACTCCTGCTGGTTTGTTTCCAAGCATTAGACTGGTTCTCAGTGGAATACCAGGGCCCCCTATTTTGAACCCCATTCTGCTCCTTTTAACCCATGCCTCTAACTTTGCTTCTTCAACTCTGGCCATTCTAATCACCTCTTTAAGGGATGGTAACTTCAACTCCTGAATGCCCAACCTTATTTCCTCTTTATGCCCCCCCAAGAAACAGTCCATAAAAAAAGCTTCATTCAAGGAGGGGTTCCTAATCAAGGACCAACCCTTTAGTTCTTCAAACTTCTTCCTATACTCATCCACAGTCCTAATTTGCTGCACATTTTTCAGCTCCCCTATAGGGTTCATTTTATTCTCTAGACTGAACCTAGCCACAATCTCTTCCACAAACCCATCCCAAGTCAAATCTGGACCCCTTGCACAAACCCAGAATACCATTCTTCAGCCTCCCCTTCCAAATTTATGGTGGCTAAGTGAAGTTTGTGATTATCAGCCACTGATTGGTAGGAAAACAATTTATTGCATTTTCGGATCCATGATCTGGGATTATTACCATCAAATCTGGGAAATTCAAACTTGATTGATTTGAATATGCTAGGGGTACCCTTGTTATCCTGATTTTGATTTTTAAAAGTCCCTAGAACTGAACCAACATGGATTTGTGAACTACCTGGGTTATTTGGAGGAGGAGGTAGCCTAACTGAGAGCAAAGCATCAAAAGCCTTCATCATTTGCTCCATCTTCTGATTCAATCTCTCCTCGAAATCCAACTTCAAACTGCTGACAGAATCATTCAACTAGGTCTGCAACCTCTGGATGGAGTCAGCCTGTTCACTGGCAAAACCTTCCAAATTAGTGATTCTCTGTGTGTTATTGGCCATAGTTGGAATCGTTAGTGGCTTTGATACCAATTTGTAACGAACTGAAGAATTCAGTAAGTACAAAGCTCACTTTTACTGCAGCTGAAGAGTCAAATGAGTACTCAGATGGAAGAAAAGGAACAAGAGTCAGAGGAGAGGGAAGATATGGGAGAGAGATATAGACAGATTCAGAGAAATGTGAGAGAGGAACACAATATCAATTTCATTCATACAGAATACCCTCCTTGAGCTCAGTACATATACTCCCTTTTACATGATCCTAGATCTGCCCAGCTCAGCCATGTGACTCATAACAGACTACTACTTGAATAACATGCAAAAGAAGTGAAGATAACTGGAAATTACTACCTTACCCTTAACTAATAAAGACTAAGGACATTATTAACCCTTCTAACCAACTTAACCACCTTACAAAAACCAAATAGAAAACATAAAGGGTAGAAATACTTAAGAAAAGGGAATCCAAAATTTTCCCGTCATCGACAGGGAGAATGATGTTGTGGAAAATATCAATGAAGATTAGAATTTCCATATATTTTATAATTTATGGAGTTTTAGTTTATTTGATGTATTTTTATTTCTTATTTAGAAAAATTTAGTAGTTTTAAGATTTAATTATTTTTCTTTTCCGAATAGTTGTAAGAAATTTAGTTAGTAGTTTTATTATCCTTTTCAAATTAGATTAGGAAAATTATTTATTACCCGTTCATCCTTTTCATAGTAGATTAGGATAGTTATTTATTATCTTTTTCATAGTAGAGATAGGAAAGTATCTAGACCTATGAATATATAGGTTTTCTTGAAACTTGTAATCAATTTTTTCAATTCAATTCATAATAATACACTTATTGTTTCTCTTATGGCATGTTTGTTTTTAAGGACTATAATTCTGGATTTATAATTCATGAGATTATAATCTTAAGATTATTAAGTTTAGAATTAAGTAGTCATAGTCACATGTTTATTTTTTATGAGATTATTCATGGGATAACTTAAAATAATCATGTTATATTTATTTTTTTCCAAAATTAATTAAAAGATTAGATAAAAAAATATCATTTGGACTATTATACCCTTACTAATAATAACATATTTTAAATTATAATTTAAACTTATTTATATATTAAAAAATAATAAACAATTAATTATAAAATTTTAAGTAGTGCTAAAATAAGTTGGTAAGTTTACAATGCTTCGCCATTATTATGGTCATTTTATTGAAATACATTTTTAATGAAAAATATAGTATATAATATTTTTCTCCGCGTTGCAATTTTTCAGGCATATCTGTGTTGTATTTTTCAATAAAGAAAGCAAAAACCACTGTGTTGTATATAATATAGTAAATAAACAGAGGCATATCTGTGTCAATAAATAAACAGTGGTCTATATGTGTTGTATATAATATAGTAAATCTCCACGAGGCAACTGTTCAGGCATATATGAGTTATATTTTTCAATAGAAATATTCTCATTGATACATAAAAATATAAATGTATGTATATATGTATAAATGTGGGCGTGACAAGTAAAAGCTTACACACTGATCAGATGTGGTTTAAAAATGATATATTCAGGCTGGTAAATAGATAGAATAAGATATTGTGATCATTTTAAAAAAAGATGGAGGTTAATTTTATTTAAAAAAATTTAGTCTCAAATTATGAGGATTATAATACCGGATTGAATATGATATTAAATAATCCCTTATGTTAAGTCATTTTATAATTTCTGGACTAATATTCCCATATCCAAATTTAAAAATAAACAAGATATTTGGAATTAATAGTTTTATCTCAAGTGTAATACTTGTAAACAAATATAACCTTAAAGAATTCTCTTTCTTCCTTGTTAATTCAAGGTTTATTCCTTCGTCAACATTAGAACGTTATTTAATCTCCACGTCTGTGTTTTAACGTTAAATTAACCGAGCTGCGTCAAGATACTACATGTTATGCCACGTCAATATAAGTTAACCATGGTTGGGGTCTTGGTCAGTTTTTGGATACTTTTAATAATTGTTTAAAAGTTCAATGATACTGGTGTTAAAAAAATAATTTGTATTTTTTTTAATACCTTGATAAGAGCTGAATGATTTTTTTGGTAATTAAGTCGCCTAAAGAATGATACAATACATCTGCTCCCAAACATGCTCTCTTTGCAAAATCCCTACTACATAACTCGGCTTTGTAACAAATTTTGAAGTGGAGTATTGTGCCTGGATCTGCAAATAAAGACTACAAATACTTTAATATTTTAAGAATATTGTTATATGAGACAAATTTATATTGATATTAAATACTTCCTCCGTCCCAAAATAATTACTCAGTTTTGACTTTTTTTTAGTCAAATTGACTATTTTTAAAATTAATAATTAAGCATGTATAAATATATTTTTAACATTATAAAAATTAAATTGTATATAAATTTTTTTATTATAACTTCTTCACCTATATTTTGGCAAAAATGGTACAAAAAATAGTTCTAAAAAATAGTCAATTTAATTAAAAAAAAGTCAAAACTGAACAATTATTTTAGGACGGAGGGAAGTAATAACGTATGTGAATACATTAGAGTATAAGGAATGGAGAAGGAGACCCGCAATATTACTATTCTATGTTATAACGAATAATTTCACATAGTTTCACATCAGTCGCAATCTAAATTCATCATTAATAGGTTGTGTCATATAAATCATTTCCCTATTAATAATCGATTTCAAATTCGTTGAGTAAAGGAAATGAAAATTTTAAAACTGCAGCAACCATGAGCGAATCATGTAATGTTAGATCAAGAAATTTAGAGCCATGATAATGGTAAATTTCAATACACAACCAAAACGGCAGTTACAAAGATAATAGAATCCACATATAATCAGTGAACTGATCAAATTAACTTGCTATTGTGATGCTGTTTATATCTGTGGTTAAGGAAAACTGTACATATTAACTCAACAGTAACAGATAATAAAAGAAAATAGCACAAAACACATATCTTCTGTTCTAAACGATTTACAAATTAAAAGCAAATCTGAGGACCCGAATCGAGGACACAAATCTTCAAGGAAATTGAAAAGGATTTTGAATCTTTTGACCACAGCTTGACATGATAGGATCCGATATATAGAGAAACTGCTGCAGCTCCTAGCTTGATGATTCACCTTTGTGAGATATTGATCCAAAATCGACTTGGTTAGAAGCTGAGGCTTCCTCGGCTGCAGATCCAACTGACTTGATAAGTTTCTTAAACTGCACTAAAATCATAGTCATGTTGTCGCATCCCTCGCCTCCAGCTGTAGACGGTGCTAAGCACCTATCAAGTACTCTTTCACATATCGCAGAAAGCTTGCTTTCCTGCACAGTAAAGAGATGTTAAGAAGGATACCTTTTCAACCCATTGCCTGCCCAGGGTTACCAAGGATGTGGATTTGATTCGGTACGCGAAACGAAATAGGGTACATGGAACACTATCTATTGGTGAAGTACTAAAGGTATCTATGTTCCCGTACCACGATTCATAACGCGGAACGATAGTTCTCGGTTCACAAATCACAATGCGGATAGGGTTCCTTGGTAACCCTGTGTCTGCCTATGCCGCAAATTGTGACTTGAGGAACACTAGAACAGAAACAAATATTGACATTCGATTGAAGCGGCAAGTGATTTAAACCTTTTCCAATTGGAAATCCAAAAGATCTCTAAACCCCAGGGGGGGGGGGGGTATGCTCAAGTGGTACTAAGCTTCTTCACAAGTGCCTAGTAGGCCCTTTTCATGGTTCATAACTCCATAGAAGCACTTTAAGGCCTGGAAGTTTCCCAGTGCGCAAGCGAAGGGTACTGCTTCCACAAAAGCAACGAAAAGAAACAAAATTTCTAGTATATTTTCGGAACACTACCGAAATAAAATTTGTAGTCCTACAATGATTCCACAAAATATAGTTAAATTCAGTTGTCTGAAAACTCAACTTTTTGGAGGCATTATTTCCAACTCCTAACTGATAGAAATCATAAATTATAAAGATTCAAATGAAATTCCTATTCTGACCAAACTGAATTGAAATTTCAATTCTCACTCGCCTTGTGAAAACTTTGCGCTGTGATATACACAACGATAACCTATGAAAATGAACCTACTTCAGCAAAATGCACCAGAAATCCTGTACGCAAGTCCCACACAGCAATGTGTGCTTTCTTATGTCCTTGAATAAAACATTAATCTTTCTTCAAAGTTAATAGCAATTCATTAAGCATGTTTCAGTGCCCCTAAAACCAAAATATTAGATGTATGATGACTAGCTTTCAAGCATCTAAATTGTGACACCTTAGTCTTACATCAAAACATGTGGGATATTTATGAAGTGTTGTAACCCGCTTTGTAGTTTGATATAGAACAACAATATTACCGCCTGAATCGAATGGTTGACCACTCTTTCCTTAAGACTATATTCGCCCAACTTTTGCTACACAGGGTTACTATGAATTAATCTCTCAAGATAAGACAGGCCCAAATTTTACTTTGTACTAGAATTTGTTGTGGGGTAAAATGCAAATGTGATCACTGAACTTTAGATGTTTTTGGGTATTGAGCCCCTTTCTTTTGGTCAACACAAATTGACTTGCCTACGTGGCACTGCTTACGTGTACATTTTTGCCATGTGGCACAGCTTACGTGTACAGTTTCCAATTAATTGTCAAAAAACATGGTCTCCCAAGAATCGAACTCAAAATCTCAAGTTTGAGAATTTGGTCATAAGACCACCTGAGCACTACGAACCTACCAGTTAGATTTGCTCAAAGATTAAGTTTTATACTAAATCAATTCATTTTGCCCCGCAAAATATTAAAAGACAAACGTACCTATTAATTTAAAAGACAATCTTCTCCATTGCCGCCTCATCTAAAGCTCAACTTTTTCATATCTCCAAAAGTTAGGGTTAGCAAAATTCAGACCCAAAATTACAAATTCGGCAAAATTGAAGAGAACATCCTTGAATGTACAAACACTAGTGGGTCGATCGACAGTCCAAAGATTGATTGTGTCGTCCCAAGAGGAGGATAGAACGAGTCACGTCGAGTTGGGTTGTAATTGATGGAGTGGGTTTCGCGTGTGTGCTCATGTAGAGAGCGGATTGGGTTGGAAGTTGGGGGAGAGAGAGAGGTCGTAGAGTTTGATGGAGCCGTCGGTGATGGTGACGAGGAGGAAGGAATTGTGGGATTCTTACCAGGTGAGGTCGTAGATGCCGTCGGAGGTGAATTTGGTGACAGATTCTGAAGGGAAGAGGTCGAGGACGTGGAGGCGGTCGTTGCCGAGGATTTCGAAGTTTTGGATAGTGGCGACGACGAGATGGTACTGGCTAGATATGACGAAGTAGCCACTGAAAGGGGTTTTGAAGACTAGCATAACGGTGGTTAATGGCCGATTGAACTGGTCCACTATGATAATCCCAACTCATGAGTTTGAGATACTTTCAATTGATTGGAACAAGTATGATGATTGTATTTTGGCAACTGGGTCGGTGGATAAAAGTATTAAGATATGGGATGTGAGGAATTACATAATGCCATTACAGGGGGGAAGGGGAATGGGAACAGAGGAGAGAGAGCACCAAGGTTTTTTAAAAAAAAAAATTTATTTTGCTTTTTCCTTCTTTTTTAATAAAATGATCATTTCTTATATTTGATTAAATTAATTTGTAAATTTTAAATTTTGTGACAAATTTATATATAATTTTTTATAAAAAAATTAATTGATAAAATTAAAATAACATTAACTAAAATTAATTTACATTATCAATTTTTGATTTCCTGTTAATTTGTTTAAATAATTTTATTAGTTTTTCTAAGTGTAATTTTTGAATTTTTTAAATAATTTTATTAGTTTTTTTAAATATTTTTTTGGAATTTGTTTAATAATCTTACTAGTTTTTATAAGTGTAATTATTTAATTTGTAATAATATTTTTATCTGTTTTTTAATTTTGTAAATAATTTTTATTAGTTTTTCTAATTGTAACTTTGTAATTTGTTTAAATGTCATTGTTTTCTTATACTTTTTTAGCATATTTTATTTTATTTTCTATAAACTTAATTGATCATAAGATTAAAATTTTCTCACTTTTTTCTATTGGAGGAATTGATTGATCAAGTATATTACTTATTTGTTAGGTAAACTAAACAATCAGGCCTTTGTTGCTTGGGTGGTCTTGTGACAAACATTTCAAATAGGAGGTTTTGGGATCAAATCCATGGAAAAACAATTTTTTTATGAATTTTGAGTTTAAATACACATCAGCGATGCCACGTGTGCCACGTAGGCAGGTCAACGCACATGTGGTACCTGGGGGCTCAATATCCAAATTTTCAAACAGAAAGGGACTCGATTTATGTTGACCAAAAGAAAGGAGCTCAATACCCAAAAATACCTAAAGTTCAGGGACAACATTTGCATTTTACCCATTTGTTGTATAGAAACAAAACTAGTGCAAACTATAAATGAGAGAAGAAAATTATAAGAAGAAAAATTATTTAGAATAATAATTTTTTCTATGAACTTGAAAAGGATTTAGAATGATTTTTTAAGAACTTGAGAAGGATTGATTTGAAGGTGTGATGTTGTGATTTTTGGGTTAGATTGACAACCTATTTATAGGTTTCCAAACACCCCTTTAAATTGGATTGGTTCATCACTTAATTTTTTATGTCGTTTCGTCGGCGTCCCGTCATTTGGCATCCTAACTCTGTAATACCGTTGCATAATTAATTAATTAACTTAAAAATAAATTATTATAAGAATGTTGTTGCCATGACTTGAACCCAAGTCCTAACATTACAACTCTTTTCTGTTATCCAACTTAACCAATTCATTTGTTGGCTAAATGGATAGCATATAATATATTTATTATATACTTTTTAGATAATGAAAATATCCAACAATCCTTCCTTATTTTCATAATCTTCCAATCCTTTTGCATGGACCTTCTTTCTCTTATTGGATATAACATGCATAACTAAAAGGTGTCTTTCGACTTGAACCTTTATGATGAGGGCATGCTTAGTTTGGATTCAAATGGAGGTCATGGATCAAATCCGGTGCAAGTTTGAGTTGGACCAGTGACACGGACTAGGGCTAAGCAATTCAAGGAGGGATTACTTGTTCTTATTCTAAGTAGCTTGGAATGGGAAAGGAGCGAGTTCGAGAGCTTTGGAAATAGTCTAAGTTCGTGAATATAATAGGAGTGATTGACCATAGCAATGATCTTAATTCGAGTAATGTTCCAAGCCAGGAAAGCAAAAATTACATAGTTGGAAAACCAAGGAGCTCGCCCCGGCAAGCTCAGTAGCCCAATGAGCTCTCCCAGGTAAGCTCACCTTTGTCCAAACTCGCCCCGGCCGCTTCTGAATCCGCCCCAGCAAACTCTCTGTCTCTCTTCGCCCCGGCGAGTTCACAAGCCAACGAGCTCACCCCGGCTAGCTCAGCTGGAATTTGTTGGTGAGTTTTTCGAGGCAAACGCATTTTGACAGATTTTGGCCGTGAATTTGTTTCCAAAACTTAATATTTTCGGTATATTATCAAAATTTTATTATAACTAGGATACTTTAGATTAGATTTTGATTCCAAATCAATTATTGATTCCTTTTCAAGGATTTTAGGGTTTTAAATTACTATAAATAGGTTTTATGATTGTAAGTCCATATCAATTAATAATATTCAGATTTTTATCATACTTTTGATACTATTTTCTACTTTTGGTTCTTTGAAGAATTCTTAAGTTTTTTTTTTTAGTTTTTTTTTTGAGATTCAATTCGACTTATCATACAACAATTCATAGTTGTGGGTGGTGTCTTCTACCGCATCAATCGTCGATTGTACCAAGATTACCGCTTTAATATAAGTGAGAGGTCAAGGTGTCGGTGTTCATTCAACGCATATTTCCGAACGCGAGCAATTGTACCAAGATTACCGTCTACATATAGGCGAGGGGTTAAGGTGTTGCAAGTAATTCACCGTACAACTTTGCTAGAAACGATCCGGGCAACGACCACCTCACGCAAGCGCACCGTGAAATCTATCATTTGGAATCAAAGCTAAGTCTTCTAGCGAGTTATCTATCCTTAATTTTTCTATTTGAATTGTTGAGTAAAAAAAAAGGGTAAATTTTTTTTTCAAATTTTAATTTTCATCGATTGCATGCTATCGTTAGTGAATTCATACCTTCTATAAATTGTTTCGTGATAAGTTATTTTTGAATTGATTAGTAAAACCGAGAATTTGCTAGGTGGATTTGAAAAGAACCTATTAGAGATAATATTTAGAGGTAAAAGGCTCAGTAGTGAGATTAATTGAGGGTAAAAGTCAATTTTGAGTGCATACACGAGTGAAACCTTAATTCGACTAAAACACGTAAGGGAGTGGTAAGGAAATTGTTTTCTACTAATCTTTGTTTTGCAGAAAATCATGTTTAGCTCCAAAGATAAAGGAACTTTTGAAGAACAACCTTTCCCAACAATTGATATGAAGTTTATGTTGGAAGCCATGAAAAAGGAATGGAACAGAAAATAGGAGATGATGAATGAACGTCTTGATCAGTTAAGTGAGACCCGAGGCGAATCATCTCAAATTCCTCATGGGGCACATAGAAAGGGAAGTACGCAACAACGGGAATCTAGAACGGAAAAAACTTATTTTGAAGGAGGACTCAGTGAAGAGGAAGATCGTGAATTTGATTTCTTACATCGAAGGCAAAGAGGTGCTAGAGAAAGAGGTAGGAATAGAGAAGAAAACAACTTGAATAACATTAAAATGAAAATTCAAGCTTTCCAATGTAGGAGTGATCCTGAGGCATATTTAGAATGGGAGAAGATGGAGTGGATTTTTGACTGTTATAACTATTCAGAACTTAAGAAAGTCAAACTTGCCACTACAGAGTTTTCCGGATATGCAATCACTTGGTGGGATCAGCTAACGACCAACCGGAGAAGGTGTGGGGAACGTTAGATTGACACTTGGGTAGATATGAAGGCTGTAATGAAGAAAAGATTCGTGTCGGACTAACCGGGAGTTGGTTCGCAGTTTGCAAAGGCTGAAACATAGTAGTCGGAGCGTAGAAGACTACTTCAAGGAGATGGAAATATTGATGGCCATGACTAGTTTAGTTGAGGATAGTGAATCAACGATGGCTAGGTTTTTCGCAGGCTTGAATTGGGAGATATCGAATTTGGTTGAACGACAACATTATATGGAGTTAGAAGACATGGTACATATAGCTATCAAAATTGAGAAACAACTTAAGAAGAGAGGTGGCCAACGACCAAATTCTACCACAGGTTCTTCATGGAAATCTAATGTTGTAAAGCGCGAGGAGAAGCCAGCTGTGATCAAACCCAAAGTGGAGCGCAAACAAGGAACGACTAATAAGGGATTACAAGGTAAAACTGAACAACCTTCTTTTAGTCGTAATCGAGATATTGTATGCTTTAAATGTCAGGGCAGGGGACATATTTCGAGTCAATGTCCAAATCAAAGAACTATGTTATTATTTGACAATGGGGAGGAGGAGATCGAGGGAGAAGAAAGTGACACTGATCTTATGCAACCATTAGAGGAGATAGATGAGAATGCTATACATGGTGAAATTTTAGTCACGAGAAGAGCACTTAGTACGTAGGTAAAGGAGAAAAGCAGTGCACAGCGGGAAAACCTTTTTCCATACTAGGTGTCTTGTGAATGGAAAGATCTGTTGTGTAGTCATAGATGGAGGTAGTTGTACAAATGTGGCGAGTACTACTATGGTGAAAAAATTGGGATTGCCTACCACCAAACATCCACAGCCGTATTGTTTGCAATGGCTCAATGATAATGCAAACATTAAGGTGACCAAACAAGTGTTAGTTCCATTTACTATTGGTCGATATGTTGACGAGATATTATGCGATGTGGTTCCTATGCAGGAGGGTCATATGTTATTTGATAGACCATGACAATTTGATAAGAGAGTAAAGCATGATGGGTTTACTAATGAGTATTCATTTGTACACGATAAAAAAAAATTTACTTCACGTCCTATGTCACCACAACAAGTGCACGAGGATCAAATTCACTTGTAGAAAGATCATGTACAAAGAAAAGAGAGTGAAGAAAAGAAGATTCAAGAAGAAAAAAATAAGAGAGAAAAAGAAAGAGAAAAATGAGAAAAATACAAACATTTTTGCAAAAAAGAGTGATGTGAGGAGAGCTTTAATTTCTAAGTAGCCAATGATTATACTTCGGTATAAGGAGACACTTTTGAATACTAACGCTAACAATTCTTCTTTGCCTAGTGTTGTTTCATCTATGTTACAGGATTATGCAGATGTGTTTCCCGAGGAGTATCCACATGGTTTACCACCTATTCGGGGAATTGAGCATCAAATTGACTTCGTACCCGGTGCTGCCATTCCAAACCGTCCAGCCTATCGGAGTAATCCCGAGGACGCGAAGGAGTTACAAAGACAAGTTGGCGAGCTGATGGAGAAAGGGTTCGTAAGGGAAAGCATGAGTCCTTGTGCAGTTCCGGTAATCTTAGTGCCTAAAAAGGATGGGAAATGGCGCATGTGCATACATTGTTGAGCAGTAAATAATATTACGGTAAAATATCGACATCTCATTCCTCGATTAGATGACATGTTAGATGAATTTCATGGGTCATGTGTATTTTCCAAACTTGATTTAAAGAGTGGATATCATCAAATAAGAATGCAAGAGGGTGATAAATGAAAAACAACGTTTAAAACTAAATATGGTTTATATTAGTGATTAGTGTTACCTTTTGGTTTAACTAATGCACCTAGCACTTTCAAACATCTAATGAATCATGTTTTGCGTCCATTGTAAATTCATTGTTGTTTACTTTGATGATATTCTCGTATATAGCAAAAACTTGGGTGACCATGCACTACATTTAAAATCTGTTTTAGATGTACTTAGACAGGAAAAGTTATTTGCTAACATGGAGAAGTGTACATTTTGCACGGATACAGTTGTGTTTCTTGGATTTGTTGTTAGTTCGCAGGGAGTCCAAGTAGATGAGGAGAAGATACGTGCAATTCGAGAATGGCCAAGTCCAACAAATGCTAGTCAAGTGCGAAGTTTTCATGAACTCGCAAGTTTCTACCGACGCTTCATAAGAAACTTCACCGACATTACAGCACCATTAACTGAGATCATCAAGAAAAGTGTGAGCTTTAAGTGGGGTGATGAACAGGAAAAAACATTTAAATTGATTAAAGACAAATTGACCAATGCACCTTTGCATGTTTTGCCTAACTTTGCTAAAACTTTTGAAATTGAGTTTGATGCCTCAGGTTTGGGAATAGAGGCTATTTTGAAGAAAGAAGGAAAACCGTAGGCGTACTTTAGTGAAAAGTTGAGTGGGGCAGCTTTGAACTATCCTACTTATGACAAGGAGATGTACATGTTGGTTAGGGCGTTGGAGACGTGGCAACACTACCTTTGGCCTAAGGAGTTTGTGATCCATACCGATCATGAGTGGTTGAAATATCTGAAAGGTCAACACAAGCTGAATAGGAGGCATGCACGATGGATGGAATTTATCGAGACATTTTCATGTCATTCGATACAAGCAGGTTAAGGAAAATGTCGTTGCATATGCTTTGTCTCGAAGGTATGTAGGTATGTGTTATTAAATACTCTTGATACAAAATTACTTGGTTTTGAACGAATCATATAATTATATGTTAATGACCATGATTTTGGTGAAGAGTTTACGACTTGTGAAAAGAATACTGTGAGTAAATAGTTTAAACTAGATGGATTCTTGTTTCGTGAAACTAAACTGTGTATACCTGCATGTTCTTTACGAGAGTTATTGGTTAGGGAATCACATGGGGGTGGTTTGATTGGGCATTTTGGTATTGACAAAACTTTATCTGTTTTGAAAGAACATTTTTATTGGACTCATATGAAACGAAACGTCGAGCAAATTTGTGACAGATGCATTACCTGTACACAAGTTAAATCTCCTATTCAACCCCATGGACTTTATACACCATTGCCTATACCTGATGAACCTTGGATTGATTTATCAATGAATTTTGTATTGGGTTTACCTATGTCTAAGCATGGTAATGATTCTATATTTGTAATTATGGATCGATTTTCAAAGATGGCACATTTTATTCCATGTCACAAAATTGATGATGCATCCCATAAAGCTGACTTATTCTTTAGAGAAATTGTACGTTTGCAACAATTATTTCTGATCGAGATGCTAAGCTCTTAAGCTATTTTTGGAAGACTTTGTGGTGTAAATTGGAAACTAAACTGTTATTTTCTACCACTTGTAATCCACAAACTGATCGTCAAACTGAATTAGTAAATATAATTTTATCTGCTTTGTTAAGGGCTATCATTAAAAAGAATATCAGTTATTGAGAAGAATGATTACCGCAAGTTGAGTTTGCTTATAATCGTTCAATTCATTCTACTACTAAATTTTCACCATTTGAAATTATTTATAGTTTTAATCCTCTAACTCCATTGGATTTATCAATTATCACCATTACCTGTTTCTGAATTTACTAATATGGATGGAAAGAATAAGTCTGAATTTGTTAAGCAGATACATGAGAAGGCGAGTCTCAACATTGAAAGGACGGAACAATATGCTAAGCAGGCCAATAAGGGGCGACGTCAAGTCATATTTGAGCCAGGGGATTGGGTATGGTTGCATATGCGGAAAGAGCGTTTTCCAGCTCAAAGACGTTCGAAATTGCTTCTGAGAGGAGATGGTTCATTTCAAGTTCTATAGCGCATTAATGGCAATGCCTACAAACTGGATTTACCGTGTGAGTATAATGTGAGTGCAACATTCAATGTTTCTACCTGAGTCCGTTTGACGTAGATAAAGATTTGAGGGCAAACCCTTTTCAAGAGGAGAGGAATGATGAGGACATGTCTAGTTTGGATTCAAATGGAGGTCATAGATCGGATCCGGTGCAAGTTCCAGTTGGACCGGTGACGCGGGCTAGGGCTAAACGATTCAAGGAGAGATTACTTGTTCTTATTCAAGCAGCTTAGAATGGGAAAGGAGCGAATTCGAGAGCTTTGGAAATAGAGTCTATGTTCGTGAATGTGATAGGAGTGATTGACCATAGCAATGATCTTAATTCGAGTAACGTTCCAAGCCAGGAAAACAAAAATCACATAGTTGGAAAACCCCCAGTCTCTTCTGAATCTGCCCCAGCGAGCTACTCTCTGTCTCTCTTCGCCCCGGCGAGTTCACAAGCCAACGAGCTCGCCCTGGCGTGCTAAGCTAGAAATTGTTGGCACATTTTTTGAGGCAGACGCGTTTTGACAGATTTTGGTCGTGAATTTGTTTCCTAAACTTAATATTTTCGGTATATTATCAAATTTCTATTGTAACTAGGATACTTTAGATTAGATTTTGATTCCAAATCAATTGTTGATTCTTTTTCAAGGATTCTAGAGTTTTAAACTACTATAAATAGGTTTTATGATTGTAATTCAATATCAATTAATAATATTCAGATTTTTATCATACTTGTGAGACTATTCTCTACTTTTGGATCTTTGAAGAATTTCTAAGTTATTTTCTTAGTTTTTTCTTTTGAGATTCAATTCGACTTATTATACAACAATTCATAGTTGTTTGTGACGTCTTCTACCGCATCAATCGTCTATTGTACCGAGATTACCGCTTCAATATAAGCGAGGGGTCAACGTGTCGTTGGTGTCCATTCAACGCATATTTCTGAACGCGAGCAATTATACCAAGATTACCGTATACATATAGGCGAGGGGTTAAGGTGTTGCAAGCAATTCACCATACAACTTTGCTAGAAACTATCCGGGCGACGATCACCTCACGCAAGCGCACCATGGAATCTATCACTTTACGTAGTCTATATCACAAAATATCTGAATTCTTAGTAACGTTATCTTTGAACTAAGAAATCTCAAAGTGATATCTTGCTCAATAGGCATATTATATCCCTTATAGTTTAAGAAAACCCAACACACTTATGGCCTTGTGTTTATCTCTTGGGTTTCGTAAGTGACTTAGAGACAAGCCTTAAGTCTCGTAGAAGCGGCCCCATTTCCTTCACTTACATAGGTGAATCTAATTAAATGCACTTCAAACCGGACATAGATTCATTAAAAGTTTACCCTACCCTCTTTGTTCTCCATACAAGCATACACTAACTTTGAGATGGTTTCGAAAAATTTCTTTTTCATAATTGTCTAGTGTATAACTGGTTATTACTATAAGTATTTTTTCATTGAACTAATATACTAGATGTTACTCTAGTATTTAGTTGGGTTCCACTTATAGGTTACCTCTCAATTAAAGGCTTTAAACCCATCTCCCTGGAAGTCTTACATATTACATCCTTGCCTAGGCTTTTTTTAAAAGGATCTGCCAAATTTCCTTTTGACTTGACATAGTTAAAGGTAACAACCCCTTTATTGATTTGCTACCTTACATAACTATGTCTTAAACTTATGTCTAAACTTCCCGTTATAAACCTTATTATAAGACCGTGATAATACTGCCTCATTATCACAATATATTCAGATAGTTGTCATTGGCTTGGGCCAAAGTGGTATCTCAAATAATAAATCCTTAAGTCATTAGGCTTCTTTTACAGCAGTTGGTAATGCAACAAACTCGGATTCAATAGTTGTATGTGTTATCAAGGTTTGTTTCTTGGAACCCCAAGAAATTGCCCCTCCACCTAAAGTGAATATACATTGATAAATACACAATATTCATGATTTTTTATTCCTTTACGTTTGGTTTAGGAGTGTTAACGAAAGCTCCCATCCATCCACTAGTAGAAGTAAGGTATTAATTTAGGAGTGCTAACGACAGCTCCCATCCATCCACTAGTAGACTTTATTTCATTCGAATCCGTTATCCAGTTTGCATCCGTGTACCCTTCTACCACAGCTGGGTATCCTGTATAGCATAATGCATAGTTCATTGTGCCTTTAAGATATTTAAGTACATTTATACTAAGGGTGTAAACGAGTCGAGTCGAATCGAACGGAGAGCTGCTTGAATTCGCCTTAAAACATTAAATTCATACTCGAATTCGAATTGTATTTGAAAAATTCTACTCAGATTCGACTCGACTTGAATATTTATTACTCAAATTCGATCCAACTCAGATCAAATTATATTCAAACTACTCGCGAGCTTCAAATTCAAGCTCGAATTCGAGGCTCCACATAATAACTAGCTTTATAATAAATATAATTATAAATTGAATTTGTTATTTTACTTAAAAATGAGAAAATATATTTACTATTACACTTTACAAATATAAAATCACAATTAAAATTAAAAATAAATAAAAATAATAATAATTAATTATCCTAATTTGATTTAATTTTGTATATATTATAAGAGAATGTATCGAGTATCTAATTGAATCTGTATCAATCGAGTATGTATCGAATCACAATTGAGAATTCGAATAGTTTGAATCTTAAACGAGTCGAGTATAACTTCGCTCAGATTCTACTCATATTTTTATTCGAACTATTTTTTATACTCGGATTTGGATCTTATTATTAACGAATCCAAGTCTCGCTCGTATTCTTTCGAATCGAGCCCGAATTGTTTGGTTCGTTTACAGCCTTACTTGATACTGCATCTCAATGAACTTGACCTGAATTACGAGTAAACCTATTCAATACTCCAACCGCAAATGCTATATCAGGTTTAGTACAATGGATTGCATACATTAGACTACCAATTACACTTGCATACTCTAACTGACATATACTATTCTCTTTATTTGGAAATAACTTAACAGAATGATCATATAGGTTAGACGCTATTTTGCAATTCTCGTGATTAAATTTCTTTAACAACTACTCAATATAACGAGACTGAGTTAAAGAAATAGTATTCTGAGACCGCACAATTTTAATACCTAAAATTACATTAGCCTCCCCCATATGTTTCATATCAAAAGTAGCAGACAAGAATACTTTAGTTTCTAATACTACTTTTTCACTAATACAAAAAATAAGCATATCAACAACATATAAACAAATTATAACACCAAAACCTTTACTAAACTTAGAATAAACACATTTATCCGATTCAATTATTTTAAACCCATTGGAAACAATCATTTGGTCAAATTTTTCATGTCACTGCTTTGGAACTTGTTTTAGGCCATATAATGATTTAACAAGTTTACAAACTTTTCTTTCTTGACCTTTCAAAACAAACCCTTCTGGTCGTTCCATATAAATTTCCTCTTCTAAAACACCATTTAGAAAAGCAGTTTTAACATTCATTTGGTGTATAACAAGTTTGTGAATTGATATTAATGCAATTAATAACGAGTAAAATGCATGGGTTGCCCCTGAACTTTAGGTCATTTTGGGTATTGAGCCCCTTTTTTTTGGTCAACGCAAATCGAGACCCTTTTTATCCGAAAATTTGGATATTAAGCCCCAAAGCACCACATGGGCGTTGATCTTCCTACGTGGCACTCGTGGCGCCTACGTGGCAGATCTGACGTGGACCTGCTACAATTAAATCCCAAAAATATGTCCAGCCCAGGATTCGAACTCAAAACCTCTCATTTGGAATCTAGGACATCAAACCACCTAAGCTACATAAGACTAGTTATTACTTTAGCAAAAAGATTAAGATTTATGCAATTTAAAATACTGATTTGAAGGCGGACTCTCAAATCTAGTCTACAGACAAGCCAACACTCAAATCACATTTTGGGATGGAGGGAGTATATAAACTGTCTATACATGATTAAGAAAATAATAATAATAATTAAAAACTTTATTATTATTATTATTATTATTATTATTATTATTGTTATTATAGTTATTATCGTTAATATTATAATCGTTATTATCGTTTTCGTTATCGTTATTATTATTATCTGCCACGTAGGCGCCACGAGTGCCACGTAGGAAGGTCAACGCCCATGTGGTGCCTGGGGGCTCAATATCCAAATTTTCGGATAAAAAGGGGCTCGATTTGCGTTGACCAAAAGAAAGGAGCTCAATACCAAAATGACCTAAAGTTCAGGGGCAACCCATGCATTTTACCCAATTAATAACCTAATGGTACCAATTCTTGCTACTGGAACATATGTATCAAAGTAATCAATTTCTTCATTTTGCTTAAAACATTTGGCTACTAGTCTAGCTTTATACTTATCAATGGACCCATCTGATTTTCTTTTCCTTTTAAAGATCCATTTACAGCCAATGGGTTTGCAACTAGGAGGTAAATCCACCAAAACCCAAGTTTTGTTGCCCATGATAGAATTCATTTCATCATCAACGGCTTCTTGCCAAAACCTGAACTTGAGAGGTTATAATTTCTCTAAAAGACGATGGATCTCTATCACTAGAATCATGCTCAGTCACAAAAACACTAGAAGAAACAATATCAATCGTGTTTCCTTCTACTAGGTACATGTAGAAATCAGGCTTATAGGATTTTTCTATCCTTATTCTCTTACTTCTTCTTGGTTCTATTTCTTCAGTAGATATAGTAAGTTTCATTTTATCATTTGGTTCATGATGAATTGTTCCTTGATCCTCTTTATCAGTGTCTTCTCTTGACCTTTTCCTAAAGAATGAATTCTCAAAGAACTCAACACAATTATATTTTGGCTAACAGAATATTTGGATTTCATGGTCAAGAATTTATAAGCTTTGTTATTTTGTGCATAGCCTTTAAAAGCACACTCGATTGCTTTAACTCCAAGCTTAGGCCTTTTAGGATCAATTAACCTTACTAATGCCCTACATCCCCACACCCTTAAATGGTTAAGAGAATGTTTTCTCTTTTTCCACAATTCATAAGGTGTAATATGGGTTTTCTTATGGGGTATACGATTAAGTATATAACAAGCAGTCATTAATGTTTCCCCCATAAATTTTTAGGCAAACTAGAAGTAATAAGTAACGTATTAATCATTTCTTCAAATGTCCTATTTTTTCGTTCTACCACTCCATTTTGTTGAGGACTATAAGGGGCTGTAGTTTGATGAATTATACTATATCTCACAAAATTCATTATTAGAGAAGTATTCTCCTCCTCTATTCAATCTAAGAATTTTAATTCTTCGATCTAATTGATTTTCAACTTCAACCTTGTAAATTTTAAATTTTTCTAAAGCCTCGCCTTTAGTCCTTAACCTTAACAAATAAGCTTGAGTGTATCTAGAGCAATCATCTATAAATGTTATAAAATATCTTTTACCTCCCCTAGTTAGTATGCCCTCAAATTCACAAATATCGGAATGAATCAATTCTAATAATTGTGAATTTCTTTCTACTTTTTTAAAAGACTTCTTGGCAATTTTAGACTTCAACACATATAGCACATTTTTTCTAAATCGGAAAAATTAATCTTAAGAATTAAACTAAGATTACTCATGCTACGCATACTTTTATAATTTACATGTCCTAATCTAGCATGTCAAATATTAAAAATAGAAACCATATAAGCAAAAGATGAATTTTCATTAATAAAATTTAGTTTGTACATGCCATTAGATTCATATTCTTTTCCGACATACATGCCACCCTTGGACAATACAACACAATTAGCGTCAAACAAGACTTTTACGTCATGTTTGTTTAAAAGACTAACAGATACAGAGGAAAACATGAAGAACATCATTAAGAGTGATTTTCTTCCCGGATGATAACTTGAGAATCACCTTGCCTTTTCCCATCACTTTTGTAGTTGATGAATTTCCCATGAATAGTTCTTGACTATCCTTCATAGCTTCATAGGCTTTAAATATTGCTTTATTCTTGGTAATATGCTTGGTTGCTCCAGAATCAATCCACCATTCCATGTCATTTCCAACCATGTCAGTCTCCATAATCATAGCAGCAATATTTTCATTGCCTACCATATTTGCTTGGTCATTCTTTTGTTGTCTTTGCTTCAAATACAAAATATATTGTTTTTTGAAATATCCCGACTTACCACACTTCCAACAAATACCTTTCAGTTTTTTTATTTTTGAAAGTGTTATCTTTGGCCACCACGCTTTCTTTTGTTGTTGCCCTTTGATTTAGATGCATTTTCTATGACAAGAGCTTTAGCGCTTTTGCTTTCTATTTTTAATTTATCCAAGTTTCTAGAATTTTCTTCAACTTGGAGAAATTTAATAAGTTCTTGCATAGTCATTGCATCTTTCTTTTGTTTCAATTCCTTTCGACAACCTTTTCATGAAAATGATAACTTTGAAATGATTATCGACACTTGAAACCCTTAATCAAGGCTATGGCCTTCCGACACAATTTGATTCATAATAATTTGAAGTTCCATGTACTTGCAGCATAACATTTTTGCTATCATTTGATAATCAAATAATGAACTTACTAGAAAATTTTTATTTCTAGCGTCCTCGATTTTGTACTTGTTGTCGAGATATTCCCATAATTCTCTTGCCGTCTTTTCCATGAACTTGGGTTCATATACATCGTACAATGAATTGGATAATTCATTTAGAATGCACCCTTAACACATGAAGTCATCTTGTTCCCATTTTATTCGATTTTTCATTTTTGTCGGTGTCTGATTTTCTTTTTCTTCCATTTTCTCTTTATTCAGTACATGAGAGTTTTAATGTGGTTAAGCAAAAATACATTTTTCCAACGTCTAAAGAATAGTCCATCAAATTTTTCGAGTTTGTTAATTTGATTCAAGCTATTTTTTGCATTGTTGTCCTCCATCGTTAATAGTCTTAAGATTGTTGTAACCCACTTTGTAGTTTGATATAGAACAATAATATTACCGCCTGAATCGAATAGTTGACCACTTTTTCCTTAAGACTATATTCGCCCCTAACTTTTGCTACACAAGGTTAATGCGAATTAGTCTCCCAAGATAAGACAGGTCCAGATTTTACTCTGTACTAGAATTTGTTGTATAGAAACAACAATAGTGCAAACTATAAATGAGAGAAGAAAATTATAACAAGAAAAATTATTTACAATAATAATTTTTTCTATGAACTTGAAAAGGATTTAGAATTATTTTTTAAGAACTTGAGAAGGATTGATTTGAAGTTGTGATGTTGTGATTTTTGGGTTAGATTGGCAACCTATTTATAGGTTTCCAAACACCCCTTTGAATTGGTTCATCACTTAATCGTTGGCACCCCGTCATTTGGCATCCCATCATTTGGCATCCCAACTATGTAATACCGTTGACATAATTAATTAACTAATATTAACTAATTAATTGAAAATAAATTATTATAAGAATGTTGATGTCATGACTTGAACAAAGTCCTTGACATTACAACTCTTTTCTCTTATCCAACTAAACCAATTCATTTGTTGGCTAAATGGATAGCATATAATATATTTATTATATACTTTTTAGATAATGAAAATATCCAACATTAAGGACATGAAATCCCAAGTTACAATCAATATTATTTTCAGCCATAACATTTGGGTGAGCTTATGGCCGACTAAGAAACTCAAGAAGATACTCAAAATTTAACTCGGGTTGTCTCATTTGGTATTAGAGTCAACTCTTGAAAACTCAAGTCGGGTCATCCGATTGGATTGACGAAGGTGGGAACATGAAGACCGTTGATATTATCCCACAATGACTAGAGAGACAAAAAATTTGGGTTACGTGTTTAGCCTGACGGGGACGTAAAGTATTTAAGTAAGAGAGTTTGTAACACCCCATTATCACATTGGAACATGTAGGATAGTTTGCTAAGTATATAAGATCCAAGTTACTATCAATATTAAGTTTAATCATAACTTTTTGGGTGAGTCCGTCGTGAGCTAAGATGACGCAAGATATACTATTGAGACAGTAGATTGAGCCTAAGTATGTTATGATTTGATTTGTAATCGGGATTTGACCCGGTTGTTACATAAACATCAATGACTATAAATTACTTTACTTTATTGCACTACTGGATTTTAATGTTCATCTCCAACCAATGCAGAGAACAAAGATATCTCAACACTTACCGAGTTCAACTGCTCATGTATAAAATCTACTAGTTGTTGGCTTGACATGCAATCCCTGAAAAGAGTCCCCGTAAACATCATAAAGTTGATGAAAAAATTTATATTGAAGTTCTTGAATAATGTTCAGAATCCACTGAAATCAATGACCAGTTAAGAATGCAGACACAGTTTACATTTTCAGATCCCCAATCAATCAATGATCAAATAAAAAGTCAACAACGGTAGTTTAAAAAGAGCATTTGCAAAACAGTGAGACAATAGATGCATGTGTCTAGCTAGAAAGTGTCAACGGCCACTAATTTTAGAAAACTATAACGTGTTATTTAGTTAATAATTCTATACAGTAGAACAACCTTGATGGAGAGAAGGAAAGGCAGCCTAGAATTTACGTTGGGAGATAGTTTGAAGTAGGCATGTCAATGGGTCAAATCAAGACCCTGGTTTGCACTACTCACTAATTATTTGGATCAAAGCTCCACCTTTTTTTGATCAGCAATTTGTGATAATTAATTTATTGGATCAAAATTACAGATGCACCAAATCATGGATCTGATCTGATTTGGTCCACTGATCCAAATTTTTTCTTGCTCTCTCCACCCTCAAATTAAATACCAACCTCTTAGTGACATAGCAAATTACGTGTATAAATTGAAAGTCCTTCGCAGCATTTAAAACACCAAGGGAGAAGTCTTTGAATCATCAATAATCAAGACCCTCTTCTTTAACAATTATATACAAATAGGCAAACAGAATAAAATATCAAGAGACCTGCAGCAGGGAAAATGGCGATAAAGAGATCGTCTTCCAATGTGAAACTCCAAACAGGTGCGACGCGAGTACCACAACAGGTTTCTCGGCCGACCAACTTCAACTCCTCTCTCGGACATCGACATGAGCATGGGGCTTCAGATTTTATTTTCTAATACTATAATTATATTTTTCATGCCAAGATATGTTTTTTATTATGTGGGATTATATAGATACTCTTTTATTTTATTTATCTAGAATTGCTTTTAGTGAGAGAAAGTGATATATAGTCAAATTTGGGAGAGAAATTAGAAGAAAAAAAACTAGAGAAAGTGAAAAGAAAAATAGGAGAAAGTGAAAAAAAAGAGTAACAAGTTCCAGAGAAAGTGAATACTTTCTTAAAATTAAATTTTACTATACAAAAATACTACTCCCTCCGTCCTCAGAAGGATGACTAAAGGTACACATTTTTTTGTCTCCAATGGGATGAGATAAAGTACATAAAGTGAATGGTAAATATGTCATTTAGTGGGGTCCATTAGTTTAAAAAATTAAAATTATTCATCACTTTATATAATCTTGTGGGGCCACTAATATAAATTTGAAACTTTTTTACTCTTTCATCTACTTTTACTTTTCTTAATATGTGTGCAAATTGTAATTTGCTCATCCTTTTGGGGACAGAAGGAGTAAAACTTTATTGAAATGGGCAATTTAAATCATGATATGCATTTGTGGATCAAGTGGATCATGGGGCAAATTAATGATCATTGACCTATGATTTGCTCTGACTTGACCTATTGATAGACCTAGTTTTAAGTCATCAAGTATATCAAGATATAAAAAAATAACAACCAAATAATCTAAGATATGTCGTCAACTAAATGCATAAAACTCAGTTCTGGTGAAAATGGAGGACGATTACCCATATGGTTCAGTTAACTTGGTTGTTCGGAGGGATTGAGTTGAATTAACAGGGTACAACAATATTTACTTAACCTCGACTAGAGGTATGATGACATCATTTTTGCAGAGGACAAAGTTATTAAAAAAAATGAAAATAGTATGGTCTTTAATAAAGCAAGAGTGAGTAGAGGTGAGCAACAAATGCATAACAGATGAAAGAAAGAAAGAATAATTGGCACAAGCAAGGAGTGGAACCTCCGCAAATCAAAAGACTCACTTGCTATCGTTTGCCGTAAAAGACTAGATTTACAACTATGTTTTTAACAACTCGAGTCTCCATACACCGATTATAAGTTAGTAGTCTAGAGATTTCTTCACTGTCATATAAATTGCTCTTATATCACTACATACAGAGGACTCTAGCTGAATCGATAAGTTGGTGATCAAACAAAACTTGATATCTTGGAACCCAAGCAAGAAAACTTTGAAAATAAAATAAGTCCCCAGATCAATCATATATAACCCAAGTAAATAGGTGCATATGGCATAATAGATGACAGCCACCCTGAAGCCCAAACAGAGAATAAACAAAACCACAAATAAAGCTATATGTAGCAACAATATTTAATTATGGCACTTACCAAAAGGGACAAAGTCATTAATTTAAACAAACCAAGTTTCATTTGTTGGTCTTGCCTTGGGGTGGACCAAAATTTAAAATCTTTTTTTTATATAAAAAGAAAAAGAAAATTGTTATCCATTGAAGTCTTAAAGGCCAAATGTAGCAACAAGATATTTGTTGAGGATTATTAACGGTCTACATTACAATGACATAAAACTAGCATTAAAAATATATCAAGTTTACGTGTTTGATCCTGCCTTGAAGTGAACCAAAAAATTCAATTTGTTTATATTTTATTTTGCCTTCCTTTGACGTCTTAAAAGTTGCATCATATTTCTCCTTGCAGACAAGTAAACAAACAAATTATACCAAAAAAGTAAAGATTTCAGATGCTTACCAGATCCCATCACATGCCAGCACAATAAAATCATCATCATCACAAAGCTCAACCTAATCAGAAGATAGGTAAACATCAAACTATCAGCTAGCAACAAATAGACACTATCAAGCACAAGAAAGCAATGTTGGTAACTCTAAATTCACTCTTAACAAATTATTGTTTATAATTTTTTTTAATCCTTATTTATAGACTAGGGATATTATAATTAGTTTGAGATATACAAAAAAAATAATGTAACAATAAAAAAATAAAATTAAAAAAAACGCATGAAAATGTACATGCTGGGGTATAAGAGCAATGTTAGCATGATTGTTTGAAATGATGCAAGAAGTATCCTCAGATTCATCCACTAAGATACTATCTGGAATTCAGAAACCCGAAGGAGGGGAATAGATTATATAAATTTCGTGTAGGGGCAAACAAATTTGGAGTGAACAAAATATGCGAAAGAGAAGTGCCAATTTTATTTTTATTTTATTTTTTATTTTTTATTTTTATTTTTTTTTTGGGGGGGGGTGTCCTCGTAAAACATAGATTTGTTAATTAAGTGAAAACTGATGGCATGAATCATGTAAGGAATTCAGGATCCTGGCTTGACTGTTTATGGGAAAAAATTGTCTCTTAGGTAGAAAAAGAAGATTCTATTGCTAAAAGATAACCGAGTACAAAAGGGGGGGGTCATAAATACCCTAAATTGGACAAACAATTAGACAGATAAAACATTTGATCAAAAGCTGAACTGATACCATGTTCAGATTTTTATCAACATTTAGAAACATGGTTTTGCAAATATGGTTACATAATCATAGCCCTTTTTTAGTAGTTACGGTTACAAAATCTGAAGACTAATTGAGCTATTGAACCATGTCTTTATCACAATTACTCGGTTCTTTAGATTCAATGTTCTTTAGATTAAACGTTTTGATCCTGTGTGATTCTCAAAAAGAAGAAGGTAGAGAAAAGGAGAATGAAGATATCGAGTTCTTTTAATGATGTAGCCAACACAATTGAGGACAATGGCTTCATTAAGCTGAGTAGTGGTGATACTTTGTTTCATATTTAGAGCAAGTAAATCATTATACATCTATTCAACCACCAATCCTCTTGCAGTTTAAAATGAATAAGGAAAAAGACACATACAATATTTATATCTGGATTGGCAGTTACAATTTGCTTTTCTGCAGGTAAAAACTTGTTCTGCTTGAATTCCATGTCACCTGTAGCATATATAAACTAGACATGAAGCTTGGAAATTACATATTTGCCGTCTCCTAGCAGTCTAGCATCTTGACATTTATGCATGAACAATATATAAGTTATACTTAATATGGGAACCAAGCACCTGAACTACACTCAAAATCAACTGCATCTTAAGGCACAAAGAAGAAGTTAGCAGATGGGTCGACTTGAAGAATTGGGCTAGCATAGTGAAAATGAAAACTTTCCGACAATCAAGCAAAATATATCCAAAGAAGTATAGTACCTATAGCTCTTGCCAGGTTTAGACTGCCATTGACTCGTCCTGCATGGATGAAACCACCAGCTTTTAAAATCCTCTCTTTCTCAACTTCAAGCTCAGGTTTATGATCTCGGGAAAGATTGTATGCCTGCATAAAGAAGAGCCTCATGAAAGCTATGTATATTTAGAGTTGCTTCTAAATATTAATATATTTTCCATAACAGAACACATTTTTGACATCCTTGTGATTTAATTTAAATACCATGGGCAGAATTCATTTCTAATCCAAATTTGCATCTTAAACTGCTAGTGGCACATGAGTCAAAATTCAGCTACATGAATTTAAGAGCACTAATTCTCTCCAGTGAAACATCTGCACCAGAAAACATGAGAACATTTCTCAAAATTTTTAAATTACCTGTCCCTTCCTAGATATTACACACCGAGAGTCACCGGCATTTGCAACAACAACTTGGTTATTTCTAATAATCGCAACACAAGCTGTACTCCCAGAAGTTGGTCCAGAAAAATCAGTGTGTGGACCCTGATTACGATGCAGAAAAATAAGCAAATCAGAATACTGAGCAACAAAAAAAAGTAACTCTAGAAGTAAACAAGCCACAACTACAATTCTTATGAGACCAAACATAGTAGCAGGAAAAAAGTATAAATAACTTGAAGCTCAGGAAACTAGATGTCTATAAATCTTCAAAAGGATAATAACAGTGAACCGGCTACAAGAATATATTTTGAGCAACATATATTATTAGCGGCGAACTGCAGTACATTAGAAGGAACCATTGCTTTGGTTTCAGATTTCTTAATTTGAGATCAAAGCATTCAAAATAGTATTTTGCCCCACTCTACTTGTTATTCCCTTTCGTTTTATGGCTGTACTAAAACTGAACTTGTCTAACTTTTGTCTTTTGGGGACCATTGGGAGGGGAGATTCAAAACTTCATTTTAGTGTTGCACAGTTCTGCAACTTCCTTGACTAACATATTTGTGGTAACTCTAGATCCATCTATCTCAGACTTGTGACAGTGAACCAAGACCATTTTAACAAGTTACATCAGCCTGGGCCGTCTGACATGCCCTTTGAACAGTGTTTGTGTGTGCTTGTGTGTGTGTGTGTGTGTGAGAGAGAGAGAGAGAACATTGGACCTTCCACGCTTGAAAATCCTAGGCTGGTGAATCACAGGGTGTGGAATTTGGGTCTATCCCTTTGGGCTACGCTGGGCCATTTTATACGCCCAATAAGTTTTCAGGCCACCGATGGGAGGCCTGCATTAGGCCAGTCTAGCATGAAATCACAAACTATATAAACAAAATATTTGACAATTATCTTTTAAAATAATATAGAAAATTATTGCTCCCAAAAGATACAAATGTAGCAGGGCTTGAACCCATGAATAGGAGCATAGTTGTTAAGGCGACGCCTAGGTGTCCAAGGCTCGCCTTGGGTCAGAGCTGCTAAGGCGTGCGACAGACTTCGACGAATAAAAAAAAGGAGAAAATAAGATGTAGATCTGCAAACCTTCATTACGACAAACTTCGACGACTCACGACCTTAGCTCTGCCGACTTCGACGACTCGACCTTCATCTGCTCGCGCGCGACCTTCATCGCAGTCGAGTACTCGAGCCTTCATTGCGACGCGACATCGCAGCCGATCTTCAACTGCTCGCGACCTTCAGCCGACTTCGACGACTCGCGAGTCGCGACTCTTCATCGCGACTTTCTCGACTTCATCATCTGCTCGACTTCATCATCGCAGCCTTCTCATCTTTTGACTTCAACCTTTGCAGCCTCATCGCGACCTTCGCAGTCTTCAGCCAAACACAGGTTTTTCTTTCTTTCTTATTTATTGATAGTCTTCAACCAAACACAGGTGTCGTGTCCTGCTGCTCCTGTACATTATTTACTGATAGTCTAATATACATTAATTGATATGTTGATATTAATTTATTTACCATATATTGATATATGTATTAATTTATTAATATATGTAATATGTATATATTGATATATATTGATATATGTATTAGTTTATTTACCATATATTGATATATATGTTATTCCATAGTATTATGTTTTGAGTTTTAATGTATATGAAATTTTATTACCAATATACTTGTTAAGTAAAATAAATAATATATAAATTGCACATTGTAAACGACTTGTCGCCTTACGGACGCCATGGCGGTCGCCTAGGCGTTCAGACAGTCGGCTACCGCCATGACTCGCCGTGGTGTCGTGACAACTATGAATAGGAGTTTAAATGCTTATTATTTACCGTTCATCCATCAAGCACATGGTGTTTATTTCTTTGGGATTTGTGTAGGGGAATGAAGGAACACCTTTTGGATTTGTAACTTAGATTAATCCCAGCACTTTCCAGAACCTGGGCTGGGTCAATGCTACCCGCACACACAAACACACAGAATGCAACATCACTTGCATTTGCAAAACCTAAAAATAATATTGTAATATGCATGAAGGAAACATTGACAAAAAAACTTGTAATATTCATATTAAAACATAAAGTTATAAATGCATCCAAGAGAAACACGATTTATTCCATAATATTTCAAAGAATAATTATTCTTTTTAATTTAATGATATGCAAGAGCATTTTGTAGGGAAGAATTTCATTAAAGTACAGTTATCTTTCATATAATACTTTCAATCCAGGTACGCAAGCATAGGAATAAAATCTAGTATATTCCTGAATTTAAGTTTCAGCAATAAGACCAAAAAGAATCTTCCATAAACTACCAATTCTACGTAAACCAAGGAAGTTGAGGTAAGAAGTATAACACATGCGACTATGGTATGTTATTTAGTTTAATATTTCGACAATCTTGATGTTCATTAGACCTTGTAACTAGACACAAAAGAGTAAGGACTAAAAGCAGGTCTGCTTTTCATCCTAAATTACACAATGGTTTCATGAAATAGTACCTCCTCAAAAGCCCAGTCATCAACTTTGTCATTTCCCTCACCACCTTTTGGAGACCATATTAAGCCCTCTATCATACCAGTGAACTTGTTCATTTTATCACCCAAAACAGCAAGCTCCCTCCACCCTCTTTGTCCCCGCATCATTTCATCCATTCTGAATCACACATTGAAGTTAGTTGTGCGCATAAGAAAAACATGATACAGAAAGTAATGCCATTGGGTCTACTCATGTAGAAGAGAACATGGTTGATTGTCCAGGTTTAAAAACTGATTTTCCAAGTTCAAGTCAGGAGGGGAAAGAAGAAAAGATTATAGATTTTCGTTGAAAGTAAGGGAAACTTGTGGCAGTTTGAGATGTAGTCTGATCAAGGAAGTTATGATGTTGATGCTTTGGAGGAGGATCTTTTTCAGTTTGGAATTTCATGTTTAGTGCAAGAGGAGTCTCTGGAAAATGAAGGTTGGAAAGTGCAGAAATATAAAAAACTGTAGGAAGAATTAGAAAAAGGAAAATAAGAACAAAAATAATTTCAAAATTTTTATTGCGGATTTAAAGCAAAGAATAGAGTGGAATTAGGAGTCTTCAGGGAGTGATTTAGCAGGTTGGGAAGAGATATATGATTGTGCTCAAGAAGATATATGACTGTGCACAAAGTTTTGGGATCATAGTATGTCGTAGAGCTGAGCCCGCTTGGTGTTGTGCTTGTTTTTGGTTTGGTATTGAGTGCGTATTTCTCTGCCATGTAAAAACAGCTTCATCCAACAAAGTAGGTTCATCACATAATATCTACACTTTAGGAAGCAAGAGATAGATGGCTCCAGATTTTTAGCACCTCAAATGAAATAGGAAGGAGTTTCATGTGCATCACAGAAAACAAAGAAGAAAGATGGTCACTTGAAAAAAAAAAGGGGGGGGAGGGGGGGATGGTAGATGTTGAAGCTAATATATGTTGTAGCCTTTTTTTATCAGGATTTGGTTTATCATTTAGGATCAATGTTATGTTATTTTGTAATTCTGTAGTGGCCATTATCCGAATCTTTGGGATTTGTCACTTATGTACTCATTCCTTCGGGTTTTCAATGAAATTTTATTTTGCTGATCCAAAAAAATGTGGCATATAAAAGGATCTCACAAACTCATGCCTTGACAAGCTAGTTGCACAAGGCAGCAAAACGTAAAAATTAATATTTTTCGCCAGCATCAATTCAGAAACTGAAAACTCCTTAAGAGAATCAAGTAAATGAAATCCTAGTCTATTGACAGAAGCATATTGTAAGAAATAAAAGCCTAAACATCTATAAAATAAAATTAAAAAATAACAATAAGTAAAAGAACAATATCAAAGAAAGAAGATTAAAAAGCTTCCACCGAGAGAATGAAAAGTCAAGTAAATGACCTGAAAAAGGCTTTCTGAACCGAAGTCCCTATATCTCCAGCAGAATATGCTTCATGTTTGAGCACTTGTTGATGAAGATACTTTGCACAAAATTTAGCAACAACCTTACCTACAGTATGACAAAGATGAGAGTATTAATAAGCTATATATGTTTATTTTCAATCGCTCTGCATCCATATATTGGCAGAAACTGCCAATTGAAGTATGTAAAACAGTTCTCCAACTCCCAGTCACTTGAAAAGCCATCACAATTATACAACAATTATCAAGAATACGAGTACTTAGCATCAAATGTTATTCTTTTGTAGATCACTGGTACGTAGTCCAACAAAAACGCAAGTATTTTCCAGCACTATAATTGAAACTACAGGTTCGACAGGTCAAAAGTCAAAACAACTTAAAAATCTGCTGGGATCAGTTCTGATTCTTTAGACAGTAAAGTAGCAGTCAAGCTGGGAACAGAGGCTACAAATGAAGTACAGAATGAACAGAAAAATGTACTTGGGACAGAGGACACAGGTCAGCAAGTGGATAGAAAGTGCTCTAAGCTGAATGAAAAAATGCTTTAGTTTGACCATTAATAAAATGTTGGTTAATAAATTTACTATTTTACATTTGTGTGTATATCAGTCATGGTCTAGCTATTCTCAATTTCTCATACATTTCATAACTTTGGATTCTTCCAACAACACTTCTAATTTATTCACAGATTTGACTTGATTCCACCAGTCTAACAAATGACCCTAGAATTCAAAAACTACTGGATCCATAGTTACAATGTGTTTGCAAAACCAAAACCTTACCTCCTCCTAGATTCTTAGACCGCCAAATTAAACTCAAGCCTCATATAGAGCCATTCTTTGTAGGACCAAACAGATATTTATTGACAGAAAAATGAAATTGAAAAAATGGTGACTTAGATGTTATTTTCTGGTGTCATAAGGCCTAGTAAATCCCCTTTTTCTTCTCCAATTCTCTTAGTCAAGGAAAAAAGAAATGGGAGCTGGAGGTTTTGTATTGATTACAGACAATTGGATTCTACAACCATAAAAAATAAATTTCCACTACCTCTTATTGATGAACTTCTTGATGAGCTAACCCATGCTGGGATTTTTTCAAAGCTAGACCTTAGGTTGTTATCATCAAATCAAAATGTCTCCAAAAGACATACCAAAAACTGCCTTCAAAGTTTATAACCCATTTGGACACTTAGGCTGTGTTTGTTTGCAAAACTGATGTGCATAGGATATGTTTATTTGTACTAATTTAATGCCTACTTTATCTCATGAGTAATCCCTGGCCTAATTCTTATCATTTCTAAAATCATTTGATATCTCAAGAGGATGATTCTGTAATACAATCTCTCCTCTTGAGATATAATCCATCTTCAAATGACCTTAGAAATGAGAAACATAGTACATTGAATTAAAATTTGATCATGGGATAGAATAATTCCTAAAGACATTAAATTGGTAGAAATAGCCCTATCCCGTGCATCAGTTTTTTGCAAACAAGGATAGCCTTAGAATTTACTGTGATGCCTTTTGGGCCCCTACTACCTTACAAAATATTATGAACAAGATTTTCAACCCTACCTTAGGAAGTTCATTCTAGTGTTCTTTGATGCTATTTTTGTGTGCTCATCTACTTTGGAAACTAAACTCCGTTATCTTAAAATTATTCAAGCCCTGCTGAAAACCCATCAACTTCATGCTAAGTTGTCCAATGTGCTTTTGCTGTTAGGGGGATAGACTATGTGGGGCATGTGATCACTGATCAGTGAAAAAGTATAGCTAAGGTCATTTGTGTGAAGCAATGACCTAAACCTAGTTCATTAAAGGCTTTGAGGAGCTTTTTGGCCTTGCTGGATATTATAGAAAGTTGTAAAAGAATTATGAATTCATTGCCAAGCCCCTTGATAAGCTGCTGCAAAAAGACACTTTTGGTTGGAATGAAGATGCACATGAGGCTTTTGAGAGGTCAATAGATGCAATGACCAGCACTCAAGTACTGCAATGCGAGATTACTCCAGAAACTTCATAGTGGAAGCTGATGCTTGCAATTCTGGAATTGAGCAAGTTCTGATACACGGGAAACCTGTAGCTTATTTTAGTAAGTATTTAATTCCTAAGGAGCAGGGTTTGTCTCTACATATAAGAAGCAACTTATGGCTATAGTGACAGCATTAAAGAAAGGTCACACTACTTACAAGAGGAGCAATTTCACATCAACACTGTAGTGGCTGATAGTTTATCTAGATCAAATGAAGATCAATGCCACCTAACTGCTTTACAACTGAAAATCTAACCTAGAACTGTATGAAGTATGAGAAACAAAATAATTGAACTGCTGGCAGAATTGTACTCGATATTTATATAAACAGTTACAACAATCTGTTATTCCTCAGACATGTACATAAAACTTGTATGACTATAGATATTTCTTCATATATAGAAAAATTCTTCGTTAAATAATAAATTATACATAGAAAAGACTTGGTATGTTAGGTACTCACCTCCATGGCCATCATAGACACCAAAGAAGGAAGTGGAAGCATCCAGATCAGTGAGTGCTGTATGCTAGAAGAGAAAATACACCACTGTAAATGACAAGTTAAAATGACAAAAATAAATTTCTGAACCTACCTAACACATATTACCATGCACTTTCCATAAATAAAAATTAATAAATAAAGACATTGCCTAAAAACATGAATCTATGAGGTAAATCGCAAATTTAATTCTCTAAATTTGAAACTATGCAAGTCCTTCCAATATTCTAACAAATTAAGAAGAAAATACATATAGAATTCAAACTATTAAAACCACTCTATATTACTACCTCCATCCCCAAAGAATAAGTCAAGTACAAAAAAAAATTCCTCGAAAGAGTAGCTCAAGTACAAAAGTCAAATCTATAATATCGGGAAAAGACAATAGTTCCCCTTGTGTCATAATTGCATGGGATCCACTAGCAGTAGTAACACCAAATATAAGTGTAAAGTTGGAACTTATCTTTTACGCCCTCCTCTAATTTGAGTCATTTGACATTCTTGATTTGTGTAAAAATTGTACTGAAACCATTAGTTGGCAGACAGAGAAAGTAGTTCTCAAAACTTGAGTCGTCCTTGATGTAGGACAAGCCAGGGGTGGAGGAATTAAGGGATAAACAAGGCTCACATACCACAAAACACAATTTTCAAATATAATATTCATAATTTCAAAAATAATGAAGGATTACAAAACTAATATACAAAACCTAATACTTGGAGACTGTAGGCAAGGAAATCGTACCTCGCTCGATTAGGGTTTCGAATTGGCTAAGGATGAGAGAAATTCACAAAGAGTATGGGAAATGATCGAAGGTTTGCAAAGGGGAGAAGGAAAAATAGATGATCACCAAGCCAACACGTGACAGAACTCTAGAAAGCATTTTTGTACGTCTTGGAGTGTGAGAGAATCAAAAGTCCTTTTCTCTTAAATGAGGAGACTAGTTATAGAAGTGGCCTATCTAATAAGTGGTCACATGCTTGGCACATGACTAGGTCATGTGCTTTACATGTGATTTCAGGTCAAATACCAAAAATGCCCCTCATTGCCAAAAGTGATGTCTAGATTGTCCATTTCTTCTAGCCGCCAATCCAAATCCCTCAACAATTTCCCTCTTGAAGTTGCCTCCCTAAATCTTTTGCCTAGAAAATTACGAAGGCCCCTTCACTCTTCGAATATGGTCATTACTCCATGAACCAAATTTTGTTTTCCTTCCATTCCATCTTCATGCTTTGATCCAAAGATTTATAGGAGAAGATCTTGAGAAAAGCATCGACGGAACCCTAGGGCGGCTGAACCCTAGGGGGTAGCCGAACCCTAGGGGATCAAACCAAGGTTTGTGCCACCTTCAATTTTCTTTGTTCTTTTTTACTTGTTTTGCTCATTACTCACCTTTTCATCACGATTTCTGCTCATTTGAGTAACTTTCCATGTCATATGGATCTTTTTGGGCCTCTTCCAACTGTCAGTCTTGGTGGAAAAAGAGATTCACTGGTTATAGTAGATGACTACACCAATTCACATGGGTATTCTTTCTGAGCTCTAAGGATGAAACCAACTCTCAGTTGATCAAGTTTTTCAAGCTGGTTGAGAATGAGAAGGACGAGAAGATCAATGCTATAAGGAGTGACCATGAAAGAGAGTTCGATTTCTCAGAGGTAGACAAGTTCTGTGAGGATAATGGTATTCATCATAACTTCTCACCTCCAAGAACTCATCAGAATGGAGTAGCAGAAATGAAGAACAAAACTCTTATAGAGGCTGGAAGAACTCTTCTAGCCGCAACAAGGCTAACTGAGCATTTCTGGGTTGAAGCTATCAACACCGCCTGCTACACTCAGAATCGATCACTCATTCACTCCACCTTCAAAAAGACGCCCTGCGAGTGGTGGAGAGGAATGAAGCCCAACATTGGTTACTTTCATGTTTTTGGTTGTGCGTGCTACATCTTTAACAACGGCAAAAGATAACTGACCAAGTTCCAACCCAAGTCAGACGAAGGAATTTTCCTTAGATACCCTGTAGATAGCAAGGCTTACAGAGTGTTTAACAAGAAATCGTTGAGCGTTGAAGTGTCAATTCATGTCACATTTGATGAATTTGATAACGGGGAACTAAGAAAAGTTGTGTCTTTCAATGAAATCAAAGAGCAGGATCAAGCAGACGTAGAGTAGGAGAATCCTACGATCAAAGATCCAACGATCGAGAGCCATAGCAAGCGATCGTAGAGCCAGATCAAGAGATCGTAGAGTCAGTAATTCCTGTGATGGGAACTCTACGAATTGAAGACTCTCCTGAACCAGAGTAAAATCTTGAAGAACTCAGACAAGAAGGCACAAGGACTGATGTCACCATGTATTCATCAACTCCTTTCCTTGGCTCTAATCTTCCCGATTTGTCGTTGCGCCAACCAAAGTCTGACCGATGATTACTTGGAAGCTCATAACAGAGTGTGCCCCCTAGGGGGAAACCCCCCTAGGGGGATACCCCCCTAGGGGGATACCCTCAAGTCTCTCTTCTTCGTTTGTTCAACTTTTTTCAATCTTGTCCTCGTTTCATTAGGTAACTTAACTCGTATCAAGGAAAGGGCATTCATCGAAATCTTTGCAGAGGTTGAACCGTAAGGAGCCAAACCCTAGGAGGCAAACCTAGGGGGTCTTCCTTTCTTATCTTTTTCTGGTTTTCTCGTTCTTTATTTAATTCTTCAGGTCACGCACAGTTTCATTTGGTCGTTTCCTCCGGACGAGCCCCTAATACTTGGGCCCACAGAGACTAAGTAACACCCTAATATAAAAGGGAAACAACTCCTAATTATATTATACTTATATAATAAACCTCTAAAATAATCTACCTAATATAATAAAAATATAATCACTAATTACAATATATTTATATCTAAATAACAATATAAAATACTACCTCCGTCCCACAATAAGTGCTTTTTTAGGCTTAATATTTTTTTCCAAAATAAGTGATGTGTTAGAATTTCAATACAATTTTTATAATATTTTTCCATATGTGCCCTTATGCAACCAATGATATTTATTGCGTATTTATTGGGAAGTTGAAAGGTTAAAGAAAGAGAAAGAGAGACTAAAATGCAATAAAAAAAAGCCTCAAACAAAACAAACAAAAGTATATTAAGGGTATTTTTGTCATTTTAGCTTATGTATTGGTATGTGTGATTTAAGCTAAAAAAACACTTATTATGGGACGGAGCTAGTAATGAATAATTAATCTCTTAATCTTCTTCTTTTGCTCCATAAAACTCAATGAAGACCTTCGCTCAGTCATCCATTTAGGATTCCATTCGTTCTTCATCAGTCCTTTTGTTCATTTCAGTCCCTTGTTATTATTTGGGTCTGATGCAATCCTATATTCCTATTGCTTTCAAAAGGATCATTATGGAGCCTGTAGAAATATCAATATAGGGAAATATTAATATAGCAATTTTGACATTACACTTCACTTCAGTTGAGGTCCAGTATAAAGCTTACACCCTTATATCGAGTTCTGAATCTCTGATAGTCTTATTCCACCATATGCTTAAGCCTATTTTTCAGTTTATGCGAGTTTAACTATATTTGGTAATTCTTGAGTTTGCTAGACATGTCAAAAATCACCAAAGCCAAGTGGAAAGGGAAGCTGAAATTAGAGTATATATAATGTAGCAAAGGAATGATAGTGTCCTTAGGTTTTCATGTTAAACAAAATGTGGCCTCTGGTATCTCAGGTTAGTCTCTTGGCATTGCAGGAGTAATTAAACGTACAGTCAAACTTCAGTTTCAAGATTTGCATTTATTAGTTTGTCGTGAAAATTTTTAGATCTCCTAAAAGGATTTCTTGTATGCTTATAAAGATAGACCAACACTCAGATGAGTTTCCCACACTCACTTCTGCTACCAAAGTTCTCTTATCTATTATTCTTTTACTGTTATAAATCCCTCAGATCAGCTTTGTATTTGAAGTCTGACAAATGCAAATATCTTAATATTCCTTTTTATCTTGATATAATTCACCTTGAATTGCAATTCCAACTGTGCAAGTATCATATTTTACAAAAGCAATTGCCTACTATCAGATGCCAGCACAATAGATAAAACATAAAAAGTATCTGTCCAATTTCAGTCACCGTGAACTTTATCCATTAATCTAATATAAGTAATCACTTACAGCATATGCAAATGATAAACAGATAAGTATATTTGCTGACATCAAACTTATGCATTGTGCATAATAAAAACAGAAAATTGCATTGAATACTCACAGCATCTTCCATTGTCGCACGCCACCCTTGCATGGATGATAAACCATATCTGAGCCTATCATGCTCCCCATCTTCAGAGAACTTATCAGTTTTCGGAGTACTGAGGTATATACCCATCTCAAGCTGAAGTTACATCTACAATTAATTGCAAATTAACTGAAGCAAAACCGTTACCAACAGAACTATAAAAGTAGAAATGCGGAAACATGCTGCAAAATATTTCACCCGGTCACTAAAATCATTTGAATTTTAATACTTCATTCTCTGTTTGAAGCTCTGAAAACATCAAGAAGAACGCGTGATCAAACTTACTAATTTGAATTGTTTAGTAAACATATGCTTAAAGCAGATTCTTCATATAACAATTGCTTGGTAAGTGTATGCATCTGAATCAGCTTGGTTATCAAACCAATTTTTTTCTATTAAAATTTCAAATTTATTATCCTTCATTTTAAATGTTCAGATCAAATCAAGCTCCATGGAACCTAGTAGATACTTACTAAATTGATGAAACATATAGAAACCCAATGTAACGCAGATCCAAATTTAGACATTTTAAAACGACCTAAAACTGAATCAAACTAAACCCAATCAACATTCAAAGCTTCTTCAAACTATCAAGATCAAATCAGATAAACAAAGTAAAGAAAACCCAGATGATAATTCAATTAGTGATTGAACCAACCCGCCCACTTGAATTGGGCGTACCAAATCAATGATCCGATTCAGAGTCTAAGTGAGAAAACTCCGAGCTGTTTGAAACTTGGACGAAATCAACAAAAATCAAGAAGAGCATTCAATGTATAGAATGAAACATGAAAATGGATGTGAGAGAATCTTGTTAGTGCAAAGGGAAAAAGTAAATCAAGATAAAGACAGATAGAGGAATAGAGAGAGACACAAGGAGATAGAAATCATATGATGTTAATTTTGGGTGATGATCATTTGGACTGTATGAGTATGAGAACCGACGAGGACTGTTTAATCATACCAGAGGCCACGGTTGTCTCTTACAAGTTACCTGGTCTCAAAAGATGTCATTATTATTTTTTGGCAAAATTAATAAAGGGCTAATCACACTTCTGTTCTATGATGTTATATCAAATATACAATTTAGCCCTCGATTTCTAAATCTAGATAAAATTGGCCGGAATACTCGACCCGTCCAAGAATTCGATCGAGTTTTGTGTATTTAATATCAGTTGACCGTATAAATATACGGTTTGACTTAATTTAAAAAATAGCTATTTACAGATCCGTTACATCAAGTACTACTATATTCATGATTCGGCCCCCAAAAATTTTTTGAACTTATAAAAAAATTATAAATATAATAATTTTTAGCCCTTTTAAAAAAAAATAACTAATACCGTAGAAATACAGTATAAAATTATAAATACAATTTAAAATTATAAATATTTATAAATACAATTTGTAAAATTTAAGTTGTGATATAATTTGTAAAATTTAAGACGTAAAATTTATAATTTATGATATAATTTATAATTTGCAAGATTTAAGATGTAAAATTTATACATACAATTTGTTAAATTATAGATACAATTTTAAAATTAATTTTTTTATAATTAAATACAATATATGTATTAACTACTATTTGTTTGAAGAATAAAACGGAAAACGGACGGAAAGAAAATGTTGTTGGATAAACTAATTGACTACTATTTGTTTGAAGAATCTTTTAACTAAATAAAAGCAACTCACTTTTCAAATTCAAAATGCATTACATATCTCGTCTTATGTACCTTCTCTCTTTGCAACTCACTTTTTGCACACTATCTCCCCTCTCCTCCTACTTCAGTGACGATAATCAACCTTTTTTCGTCAGAAAAGTCTTTGAATTAACATAAAATTTCAGGTTATTTTATGCTTAAGTCGATCACAACTACTGAACAGAATCTAATGTGCTGAAATTTTTAAATTTGAAGGAACAAAACAATTTGAAGAATTAGGAAAGAGGGAGAGAGGAGAGAGAGCAAACGGGTCATTATTTTCTTTTTTTCCTTTTCAATTTTTTCATCATCCTTTTGTATGCTCTTCCAATATAAAAAGGGTATTATTTAATTAATTAAATTTTGGGCACTTTTGTCAATTGTTTAAAAATTTAATGTTATTCGTGTTAAAAAATATAATTTGTATGTTTAAAAGTTTATTGATTTTTTTGGTAATTAAGTGATGAGTAGGTTAAAAACCTACTAAATCGGTATTTTTTAGCTTGATATATTGTTATTACTTAAGTAGTGCATGTTACTTTTCGTGTTTATGTGTGAATTTGCAGGAAAAGAGCGTAGCTGAGCTTAAAGGAGGAAAATAGGAAGAATTGGGGAGATTTACACCTGGGCGCGGGGCGCGCCAGTCTATGAAGAACCCAAGCGCGGAGCTGACGACTTGGAACCAGATTTGGTTATTTAAAACATAAAGTTGAGCTAGAAAAGGATGGCAGACTTACCTATTTGTATTAGGGTTTGATTAGACTATAAATATTAGTTATTTTACTTAATATTGATCATCTTTTGATCTAGGAATTCTTGGAGGCTATTCAAACCCTAGTTTTGAAGAATCAAGGCATGTCAGGCTAAATTACTCAATTCAATTCTGAAGGGATGTTGAACCTTATTTACAATTAATGGTTTGATCAAGTTTATTCTATTTATTCTTTCGTATGTGAGATTTATTCTAATTATCTACATAAACTTTCTTGTCTGCTATTCAATTGACTAATTTGGTTTCTGCAGGATTAAATTAGTAAATTGATATTATCTGCTAGATTAAGATATATATTAAACAAACGATGTATGTCTGATCATAAGTAGCAATTAATGATATTTGATTGTGGTCAAGCTTTTGAATATTATTAAGGTTTTCAGAAGACAAATTAAATAATTCCTGATTGTGTAAGTATTGCTTGGAATAATCTAATTCTCATTCTTCATGCTTTTATTGTATTAAATCTAGACTGATAGTTCTAGATTATATGATAGTTAGGATCTTTTGTTGGCGATCGTCGCATTAGATTTACACATAAGGAGAATTTCATATAATTAGCAATTGTGGTTATCTAGGGTTATTAATCTCATTGAAAGATAAATATTGTAAACACTTGGTTAAATCATAATTGTGAAAAGGCGATACTGAACTGAAGAATTGAAGCTTTTTACTCATTGATATTTCTTTTAAATTTATTTTCGTTAATTCAACTTTGCAAACTAAAAATCCCCAATTCATTAAAAAATACTTGGATAACTATAAAACAAAACGCTCTCTGTGGGATCGATCCTTGCTTATTACTATACTAATTCTTGAGTTAGTGGAATAGAAGTAAGGTAATTTTTGTAACGACAGCTACTAAATTTTGGCGCCGTTGTCGGGGAAGCGTTATTTGTTTTTATTTATTCAATTGTTTTCATTTTATTTTTTTATGCCTCGATCCTCTCACTCTCTTGAATTGAAATTTGATCCAAAAATAGAGAGAACCGCACAAAGGCTTAGGTGGAGTTTGATAAAATTAGTTGTTAAGATCTGAATAATTTAGACATCTGAATAATATAGAGTATCTGAATAAAATTGTATCTAAATGAAAAAATGTTGTTTGATGATTATTTTTTTAAAAATGTCTGAATAAAAGTATTTTACCATTTTAACCTTCTAAACAAAACTATAAAATAAAAAAACAAAACAAAACAAAACTCTTTCTTCTTCATCTACCCCCATCCCCGCCGCCCCCTCGCCTCCCCCTCCCCGCCGGCCCCCCTCCCCTCCCCCATCCCCGCCGGCCCTCCTCCCCCTCCCGCCGCCCGGTCCCCCGCCCCTCCCCCTGCTCCGGCCTCCCCCCTCCAAAACTGAAATCTTAGCATCTTCAAAAGTTAATATAATAGAATCTCTTCTCCAACCACGATCACCAGCTCCAGTAGACAATATAGCCATGGAGTCAACATTACCGTGCAACCTACAAACATCATACAATAAATTTTAATTAAAAATTGCTCCAGTAGACAATAGATTTCTAGGGCTTGATGTGTATATGAGTGTATATTTTCTGTATAGAGACGAAAATATTTGCAGGGCAAGAAGGAAGAGACTAGGGTTTTGGGAAGCTTAAACCGTTTGGGGTGGTGGTGGTGTGGTGGTGTGATGGCGGGGTGGTGGCATGGTGGTGGTGGTGTGGTGGCAGATCTGGTTGGTGGATAGGAAAGGAAAATGATAATATTAATGAGGGTATTTTTGTCCAAAAAATAGCAACTCTCATTCAGACTTGCCTCTTAATTCTTTAGACTTGAATTTCTATCTCAACCATTTAGAGGCATTAAGAGGTAAAAACAAAAACAAAAAAACAACACACCGCCTCTGACCGAATCAGAGGCAGTCCATTCAGAGGCAATAAGTGGTAAACAAACACCACCTTAGGAAGGAAGCTCGAAAATCCCAAGGTCCACTTGCAGATTTAGACGAAGCTCCATCAGCAGGCCTCAACATCGCTCTCACACTACTTTCAGACCATTCTTCAAGCGAATCAGACGAGGAGATGGCGGTGCCAAATAATAGGACTTTAAAGGAGTTGTCAACTCCTAATCTCACTCAACAACCTCTGTGCATTGAATATCTTGCTTTAAATGCTGCGTTTGAATTAAAATCCGAACTAATTCACCTTTTGCCTACTTTTCATGGTCTTACAAGTGAGGATCCATACAAGCATTTGAAGGAGTTTCATGTGGTGTGCTCAACCATGAAGCCACACAACATTACGGAGGAGCAGATAAAACTGAGAGCTTTTCCATTCTCACTGGCGAATTTAGCAAAAGACTGGTTGTATTATCTCCCCTCGGGATCATTACAATCATAGAATGACATAAAAAGGCTATTTTTGGAGAAATACTTTCCTGCTTCAAGAGTTGCCAACATAAGGAAAGAAATATGCGGAATCCGACAATTCAGCGGTGAAACATTGTATGAATACTGGGAGAGATTCAAAAAGCTTTGCTCTAGCTGTCCACCCCAGTACTTCTATGAGGGACTCGTACCGATGGATAGGAGTATGATCGACGCTGCTAGTGGAGGAGCATTAGTGGATAAAACACCAGAGGCTACAAAGAATTTGAATTGCAAATATGGCCGCCAATGCACAATAATATGGAACAAGGAATGATCATCCAGCACAAAGGGTAAGTGAGATAAGCACGAGTAATATAGAGCAACAGATTTCTGACTTAACTGCTGTGGTGAAACAATTAGCAACTGTAAGAACCCAAATTTTCAGAAATTATTAAATAAGGATTTAATAAATAAAAATCTTAAACTATGAGATGGGTTCGAATAAGAATATATAATGATATGAGGTATGTGGTATTATATTACATAGGGTAATATGTGTTTTTGTGATTTATAAATATACTATTAATATATATTTGTTATTTAGCGTAGAGACGATTCAGTGGAGATAAAGGAAGTGGATAAATTCCTATCGATATTAAATAATTTATAGAATTATTTTATCATAGTAAGTTGGTGACATTAAGTATCCTTAATGTATAATCACCATATTCTTGTATATGTGTATTAATAACTAGTATGTTTATAATATAGGTTATTAATAGCACTTAAGCTATCCGTGAATAGGTTTGGATAATGAAGCATGAGTTAGTTAAGGAATTAACTAATAAGAATAAATATTGGTTAATTCATAGTTGAGAGTTATATTATGGAGTAATATAATGTTAATATTGAACCTTAATGATAAGGTGCAGTGTTTAATTTACTTAAATAAATGAGTGAATTAATAAGTGTGTTGAATATGTAATTATAGTTGATACTTTTATATATATTACTTAGAATAGTAATATGTGAGAAAGTCTAATGTACGAATAACGTTAATAAATATACATACGTTATTAAAGGGAGATGGAAATTATTATATTTTAAATGAATATTTAATATTGAATAAATTGTTTTGGGAACGATTTATATATAGAGAGAAATAATAATTATATTATTCTAACAAAGGATATTAAAATAACTTCTAATATTGAATTCTTTTAATAAAAGGAGGAAATGTTATTTTTAAATAATAATATTACCTTATATGTTTTGTATGAGGTATGATTAATTAATATAGTAAATATATTAAAACGTATTTGCTATATGTGAATAAATTGATAGAAACAATTTATAGAAAATAATCTTATTATCTATTTTCTATATATAATATATGTACATGTGCCGTACATATAGTTATTTGATATTATATTAAGAATATTGTCTTGAGACAATAAGTAAATTATTTTCTAATAATAAATGTCCTTATCGGGAGGAAACATAATATCTTATGGCAAAATACAAAATTTCTAATGTATTTTCAAGGGAGATTGATTAATAAAAGAAAACTAAGTTATTAAATAACTTAAGATATTATTTTATCGCGTATATTATTATTTATAATGATTAATAGAATATATATTAATTATTATAAGCATAAAGGTTATACTTGTTGTAAGTATAATTAATTGATGTAATTTAGCATTTAAATGCTTGAGTCACACGAACGTTATATTAAAAGAATATTAATGTGGTGTAAATAAATAAGTGTTGAGAATGAGAATAGCTCGATGTAAGCTTGTGAGAAATATGCCTTGTGTGGCACGATAATAGATTCGAAGATGAATTAATTAATTCAAGGACGGAAGATTTATTAATTAAACAATTAGTCTATATTAATTGTTATTATAATAATATGTTGATTTATTATTATAACTAGTGATAGTATAATAATAAGAAAATTGATTATAGATATAATCGGAATTGTATTGATGAGGAATGAGATATATTGTCTTATAATATTAATTATTGTTATAGACAATATACTAGTATCTAGTAATTATTTGACGGTATGTTGAATTATTATTATTGCGAGTGATAGCATGATAATAAGTATATTTGTTATAAATATAATAAGATTCGTATTTATTTAATGTGATAATTAACCATATCAATGTTAATTAATTGTTATGGAGATTAATAATTACATTGATTGATGAGGGATGAATTAATTAATATTTAATTAATTAATTAATTGTCATTGAGTATAATAATATATAAACAAGTAGATTATTAATATGATTATAATTGCTCAACTAGTTGATATGTGCAAAGGATATGATTATTAAGAGTATAACATATAGTAGTTACGCATATGTTATATAAATTGTAATGCAACATTAATGTGACTGTATAATATATAAGAACTATATATTATGATTGAATGAATTGTGTGAGTTAAGTAAATAATACATAGGTGATATTATGTGATGTGTGGTTACATTATATATGTACCTCACAAATATTATAATAAACAATTGTTACTTAGTGATTACTTCAGTAGTTTAATATAACTGAAATAATAGAGATGAGATTATGTATTAATACCCGATTAAATTCGATATGGTGAAATGTACATGGATTATATTTTGATATGTACCCCAACTTACTACATTATAATGTTGTTTCCTCATTAGAAATACATTGTGACTCTAATTTAATACCTGAGTATACATGGTAGGGATATATATGATAACATAGGTGTTGTATATAACCCATGTTACCCAGTTACTGAGCTTTATTTAAGCCTTGTCTCTATTTGAGTAACCCAAATGCTTATACACGTGAATAACTCAATTGCTAGTCTACTCCCTATTGCTCTCAAACTCAGCATTCCATAGCAAATGATGAGAAAGGGTGAGGAATTCATGATGAGTTCCAACAACTCTCACCAACTCTCTCTTATCCATTATACATTCCCTGCAATCCTTTGATTTTATTTGGAAGATTTATGCATTGTCTGGTTATTCAAATGCCTATAAGAGTAAGCTCTTCTCCTCCCATTTTCAATTGCTGGGATATTTTTAAGTGTTAGAGAGTAATCAGAGGGTGAGTTTGTATCAATAGTGAGAATCTGAAATTGAAGGAGGCTTGATACAACAGCTTAATACATTAGCAGAGGTACACTCATGTTGATCATTTTCTGTAAAAATTCTAATATCTTAATTCTTGAATTAAGCATAGATTATTTGATAACTTGATTGGAGTATGATTATTAGTTGATATGTTAGCTTACTAGTATATTAGAACTGTGGTAGATTATATCTGGAATGAATTTCGTAGGAAATTTCTGAGTTGGGTCTGTGAACTGCCGAGCCGAAGGCATGTCTGCCCCTGGTCGCACACCTGCGCAGCTGCGCCAGTTTTATACTGGCCAGCGGCGTAGCTGCGCCGGTCCCCTGTCCCCGTTTTTGCCTTCTGTTAAGAAATTTGCTAAGAGTTACCTAATTATTATAGCTTAGACAAGCATGCAAGAAGGGATAATATAAATATATAAGTATATTAAACTAATGTGAGCATGTTTTATTAAGATTTCATGCAAGAATGATAAAGTTATAGTTTTGAAAATAAACTTAAGGTTTTATAAACGAATTTTGGGGTATATAAGTCATGTTTATATTCTGACTTTTGAGACACATTAGTATGGCTTAAGAATGCATGAAAGGCATGTTGACTTACATATATGAGTTTCATAATGTAACGTGAGCATGCATACCTCACTAGTGCACATTTCTAACGAAAGTGTAAGTTTTGAAAACAAACTTTGACACGTATGTACCATATCCATATTCTGATTTTGCAAGCACGTTTACATGGCCTTGAAATACATGACAAACATGTTAACATATGTATATATATAACATGAACATGTTAAGCCTTATTAGTGAGCTTTACTAATGAAAGTATAAGTTTTGAACGTGTACCTTGACATATTACCTTGAGGTTTGGATTCCGATATTTATGGACATGTTTGATAGTACTCTTAGACTCGCTAATGTATCATACATGTATGCTTACCATGTTAGTTGTCGTGAAATCAAGTTAAGCATAAATGAAAAACATATAACCTTGAAGTAGGCATAGAATGTGCATGTTAGGTTTCAAACTTGCGTTAGTAACCTTATATACATGTATACATGATGAACATAGTAGCCTTGCATGACTAGTTTAAGTATGTCAAGGATTTTGAAAGGTGAAACTTAGAAAGTTTGAATGTAATGGTTTCGATAAGGTTTGAGAAACGTAAGAGCAATATGGATTATAGATTTATGAGTTTTAAATATGTGTCGAACACTTAAATAGTTAAGTGTATTAATATTGATATTGAGTATGGTTAAGATATAACTATACGTACCTAATGATACTAAGCGTATGATAGGAAAGTGAAACAAGGTCCTAAGAACCAAGTTAGACAATAATGTGATACTTGTTATTATATTGAGAAAGTATGAATGTATGACTAATGGAAATAAATCCATGATTATATAACTGTGTAGGATTACACGAAGTGCAGATATCTTTAAGCAGTTAAGTCGTAGTTGTTAGACTACGAATCAGGCAAGTCTTTCAGTTCCTATTTGATATTTGAATTCAATAACTGTTAGTTGAATTATATTATGCTGTGATAATGTGAACGTATCTATGAACTGTGTATGAGATATAAATGAGATTGAAAGTTGATCTTTGATGATATACTTGTTATGTGAAAAGTAACATGCGTAGTAATTATAAATTGTTTATAAATGCATGAACTGAGTATGATGTTGTATGCTATGTGATGCATGAAAATTGTTAGAATTACTGAGCTGTCGAGCTCACTATTGCAAATAACCACTTTTGCAGGTTAAGGATTCACGGTAAAGATTTCGTGCTTCTTGATTAATAAAGATAGATAGTATCGCAACGAAGAATACAATTTAGATTATCGTTTGAACCCTGTGTAGGTTCTAAGAGTTGTACTTGATAATTGTATACGTTGTTTAAAACTTATCGTACTGTAAAGATGTATTATTTGATACATAGAGGATATCAAGTCGAGTTGTAAACGTTATACGATAACTCAAATAGAATGAATCATATTATAAAGTTGATTCAGGGATTTGTAATTGATTCAAAGTTATGGAATCAATAAGAAGAATTTATTCAAAGGATATTGAAAAGTTTAAATTATTTCGCATTTTAGTAACATCGAATATGATGTAAAGACGAGATCTTGGATATAAATAGAATTTATATTCTAAATTGTAATAAACAAAGTTGTATTCTTTTACTAATGATTAAAAGATGTAATAGTTTGACGATAGTAGTATCGTGACTGCACCGGATCCGAGGAAAGAGAGGAACCTGGATTTGGAGGCGTCACAGCAACAGGTAACTTGCCGATTGCAAATGCTTGCAGAATATGTTTAATGGCGAGGCACCCTACAGATGCTTGCCCGACATTACAAGAGGAAGATAATGCACAGCAAGCTAATGCAGTGGGAAATTACCAGGCACAGCCGCAAAGAAAATATGATCCTTTTTCCAATACTTACAATCCAGGATGGAGGGATCATCCCAACTTGAGTTATGGGGGTGCTAGGCCATAGGCGTAAGGGTTTTACACAAATAAATCGCAATTTCAGCCAAATCAGCCACAGTACCAACCCAAACTAGCAACACCGGCCAATGATGTAACATCCTTGGAGGACATGTTCAAAGCATTTATGCAACAGACACAACAGTTTCAACAAGAGAAGAAATCTTCCATCCATAGTTTGGAGAGTCAAATGAGCCAATTAGCCACTACTGTGGGTCGGTCGAACTCTCAAGGTTCAGGGAAGCTTCCATCTCAAACTGTTGTGAATCCTAAAGAGAATGCTAGTGCTATAACCTTGTGGAGTGGGAAGCAGATGGATACACCCACAGCCACAGTTGAGTTTGAGAAAGAGCAAGCTAAGGAGGAACCGAAAAAATCTAAGGTACATCCTAACCCTCCTTGTCAGATTAAAGATATTCCTCTTCCCTTTCCTCACAGAAATTCTAGAAATTCAAAGAAAGATGGATAGAAAAAAGAAATTCTGGAAACTTTTAGGAAAGTAGAAGTGAATATTCCATTACTTGATGCAATTAAACAAGTGCCACGGTATGCGAAATTTTTAAAAGAGTTGTGCATTAACAAACGAAAATTGGAAAATGATGAAAAAGTCACAGTTGGGGAGAATGTATTAGCTGTTCTTCAAAGAAAAATACCCCCTAAATGTAAAGATCCAGGGATGTTCACGATCCCATGCAAGATAGGAAACACTAGATTTAAGAAGGCCATGCTAGATTTAGGTGCTTCAATTAATGTGATGCCATTATCTGTTTATAAGTCTCTAAATCTAGGTCATTTGAAAAATACTGGTGTAATTATTTAATTGGCAGATCGTACTAACACTTACCCTTGAGGGGTAGTTGAAGATGTCTTGGTGCAGGTGAACAAACTAATCTTTCCTGCAGATTTTTATATAGTGGATATGGAGGATGACACATCACCAAACCCTTCACACATCTTGTTAGGAAGGCCTTTCCTAAAAACAGTGAGAACTATGATTGATGTGCACAATGGGACCTTAATAATGGAGTTTGATGGCGAAAAGATCCAATTTAACATCTATGATGCCATGAGGTACCCTAGTGATATTTGTAAAGTTTTTGCAATTGATGTGTGTGACTCTTTAGTGCAGGAAACTTTTGAACAAATTCAGAGAGACAGTTTGGAGGTTGCTATTTCCAGCAGTTTGGACATGGATGGGAAATATGAACTTGAGCAAAATCAGGAATTGAAGGAAACTATGGCTGCACTACACTCATTGCCTAAACTCTCAGATAAGCATGCAGTCCAGTTAATTCAATTACGGCGTCTCACCAAAAACTATTACCATTTGTTGAGCAAGCTCTAACACTTGAATTGAAACAATTACCTGCACACTTGAAATATGCGTATTTAGGGACTAATGAGACTTTACCTATGATAATTGCTAGTAATCTAACCAAAGTGCAGGAAGAAAAATTGTTGAGAGTCCTTAGGGACCACATCACAGTGTTTGGTTGGACTATAGCAGACATCAAAGGTATTAGTCCCGCAATGTGCATGCATAGGATTTTGCTGGAAGACGGAGCTAAACCTACGAGGGATGCATAAAGACGATTGAACCCACCGATGATGGAGGTAGTAAAGAAAGAGGTAATAAAATTGCTAGATGCAGGAATCATCTACCCCATCTCGAACAGTCAATGGGTAAGTCCGGTGCTGGTAGTTCCAAAGAAATCCGGAATCACGGTTGTCAAGAATGATAATAATGAGTTAGTGCCCACACGGATGCAAATTGGTTGGAGAGTGTGTATTGACTATAGGAAGTTGCAGTTACAAGAACTCGAGGAGTTGCGTACTGAATTATATGAGAGTTCTAAACTGTATAAGGCTAAGACGAAAGCTTTCCATAATAAGCAGATTTTGCGAAAGAATTTCACTGTTGGGCAAAAAGTTCTCCTTTATAATTCACGATTGAAATTATTTCCAGGTAAGTTGCGTTCTCGTTGGGAGGGTCCATTTGTTGTTACTAATGTGTTTCCTTATGGATCAATAGATATACACAATCCAAAGACAGGGAATGTGTTCAAGGTGAACGGCCATAGGTTGAAGCCATTTTTGGATAGCAGTCAAGTTGAGGAGGTTGAAATATTGACGCTGATGGTCCGGCTTTCGGATGATTGAGTGGATTACAGTCTAGCCAACGATGTTAAACAAGGGCAGCTATTTGGGAGGCAACCCAATTTCTTGACCTTTAGTAGTTATTAGTATTTAATTATATATATATATATATATATATTCTAGTCATAGATGTCTATTATATCCTAATACACTTCACTTTCATTGTTGGTAGGACTCAAGGCAAGGAAAATCAAAAATTAAATGTCACAAAAGGCTAAGTGGCGCGGGCCGCGCCCTAACAAAGAGCAAGCTAGCGCGGGGCGCGCTACCCTACCAGCAAATGAAGGTCAAAATTTTGAGTTTGGCATGGGGTGCGTTTCCCTAGGCGCAGGGTGCGCTACCCCTCCAAAAATTTCATTCAATCCAATTGTGCAAGTGCGAGCCGCGCGAGAGTTAGTAAGGACCGGGCGCGGGGCGCCCCGATCGGCTGAAGTAAGATAAAAATTTGAGTTCTGTCACTCTTTTTCCTCTCCAAACCCAACTCTTCTCCAAATCCTATTCTAACTCTACTCTCTCTCTAAAACCTAACCCAATTCCAAACCAAATCTTCTCCAAATCCTATTCTAACTCTACTCTCTCTCTAAAACCTAACCCCAATTCATCCCATACACCATCCAATCCAAATTCGTGTCTCATACAACCACTCTCATCCTCACTCACAACTTCCTCTATATATACAACACCCACCTGGTAACAATCATCATCACGAATTGGAGGCAAGGAGAAGAAAGGTACTTGAATTCCAACATATCCATTTGAAGCAAAATCCAAAGGTAATACAAGTAAGAATTGATATTGGGGTATTATTGCTTAAGGTATCATAAGTTTCATTGAATTGCTTCACTATTGTATTGGGAACCCTTGGGTTACTGATGACCCAAGGTTGATTTAAATTGTTTGTATTTGGGAAATTGGTGATATACAAAGTGAACTAAGTTTGGGGGAGAGACACTCGCCCACCACGTGTTCGATAAATTGCTTCAACAGGTTTCCACAATCTAACTTCAATTCTTTGGGCACAATTCGACGAGAGAGCATCACTATAGCATTCAAAAGACCACGGACTTCAACTTCTGGTGCTCCTCCATGGTTTGATGCCACTAGGTTTGTGAGTGAGGCGACATCCACCCTCTACAACAAAGTTATAGACAAGAAAACTCTGGTGCTTGAAAGAGGATTGAAACCAGATGCCAATCTGGGCGGAGACATGTCACTCATGATTGTGGAGCGCAACTGGTTTTAATTGGTAGAGCAACCTAAGCCGGCTGTGATCAACATTGTCAAGGAATTTTATGCCAACGTGATTGAACATGTTGATCACGTGGTAATGGTTCGTGGAAAACAAGTGTCGTTTAGAGCAGCAGCGATCAATCAATACTTTGGGGTGGAAACACCATAGATAGATCGATACGAGGACCATCTGCCTAATCTGAATGAAATCATAGAGCGACTTTGTAAGCCAGGAACTCAATGGGTGACCAAAGCGGACACCGATGAAAAAGTCACTTTTCCATATGCCGCGCTGAGTTGATATGAGAAGGCGTGGTACACATTTATTTATGCTCGACTCATGCCTACGAGTCACCAAAATGACGTAACTAAGGAACGGGCACGGCTTCTCTATGGCATCGTCACTCATGAGGCAGTGTCGAATAATGAGATCGAGATTTTAAACGTTGACATCGGGCTATACATTCAAGAATCCATTGAACGATCGCTGAGAGGGGGTACCACAGGAGAGTTGCTATATGGATTCCTCATCACTGATTTATGCCGCCAAGCAGGAGTTCAATGGCACGCCTCAGAACCGGTCCAACAACCAATGACCATCATTGACCATCCTACTATAGAGAAGTACAAACCATGGGAAGGAGCACGGTCACATCCTCGGGGAGAGGGCTTCATTATGATACCACCATCCACACCACCTTCACCACCACGAGCGGATAGCCAATGGCTGAAGCGGCCGGAGCAGAGCCATCAGCAAGTTTTCAGCGACAAAACCAACGGCAAAATCTGCAACTTGCCCAACGCCAAGCCATGATGCATACATACAACGTTGGGGTGTTTATAGCATTGGTCGATGCCTTCTCATATTTCTCAACAAATTCAGAGCCAGTTCAGCTGCCCATTCCTCCAATTCTGTCTACCTACCCCCCATCCGATGATAAAGGTTATGACAAGTCTTGACTCGTCGCTCAAGGAAGTCCTCGTTTTCAATATTTTCTATGACAAGTAATGAGGACATTACCTGATTTAAGTTTGGGGGGGGGGGGGAATTCAGTTCATTTTTTTGTGTGTTTTGCATACATAGTAGGTTGCATGTAGATTTAATTTAGTTAATTTAGTTCATACATACTTACTTATCACATGCATTAAAAAAATATATATATTGCATTCATGTAGGAATTGTGTCAGTAGAAGCATGCATAAAGTATAATACATGGAGATTGAGCAGTGAGTCATGGTAATGAAATAAATGGTTAATGACTTCGATTTTCAATGATCTTTCATAAAATTGAGTTTCATGAACTGATTAGGCTCGAACATAGTAACCTCATTACATTATTCTGGTTTTCTTTCAAATTTCAAGCACAACAATTGACTGTCAGTCGTGATTAGGATTTTGTGTGTATTAGAACACAGACACTTACTTGATCACAGATTAAAAATAGAACATTGGCTGTAACATAAGTTTGGGGGAATTGCGGTTAAAAAAATAATAAAAAAAAGAAAAAAAGAGAAAAAGAAAAGAAAAATCGAGAAAAAAGTACTTATGAAATAAAAAACTAACCTAGTTTAACCTCGTGGCCTTATTCGGACAAGTAAACCCTAGGGGATGTCTTCACACCTAGCGCCCTAAAGCCTTCGGGTTTGGGAGTCGTTGGCCGAAAGTCCGTTACACGGGTAACATTGAAAAGCCTAAGGGGGTTGAACATTGCACAAGTCAGATATGTAGAGTAATTGGTGGGATGGAGCATTAAAACGCACCCACGAAGCATAAGCTTTGATGATTAATCTTTTATTTCTTATACAGCCAAATTTTTGTAATGCTTATGTGGATGCCATGTTTGTTTAGTTATCTGTGAGAAGGGTAAAATGTTTGTTTGGGAATAATCACATGAATCACTTTGAACTGCTGATATGAAATTGGACGCACACGCACGGGAGAGGATTAGAGTTGTCAATGAGGTGAAGATGTGAGAGGCTATGATTGTTCATGAGTCGAGATTGATTGTAAGCTAAAGTGTCAATTCGTGAGTGATATACAACCTGTATTTGGTTACTGATATTTCTGTTCGATCTTGTTAGTTGCATTCATTCTGTTAGTTGCATTCATTATGTTTGTTTGCTTGAGGACAAACAATTGTTTAAGTTTGGGGGTATTTGATAAGTAGGTTAAAAACCTACTAAATTGGTATTTCTTAGCTTGATATATTGTTATTACTTAAGTAGTGCATGTTACTTTTCGTGTTTATGTGTGAATTTGCAGGAAAAGAGCGTAGTTGAGCTTAAAGGAGGAAAACAGGAAGAATTGGGCAGATTTACACTATGAAGAACCCAAGCGCGGGATGCGCGGGGCTGACGACTTGGAACCAGATTTGGTTATTTAAAACATAAAATTGAGCTGGAAAAGGATGGCAGACTTACCTATTTGTATTAGGGTTTGATTAGACTATAAATATTAGTTATTTTACTTAATATTGATCATCTTTTGATCTAGGAATTCTTGGAGGCTGTTCAAACCCTAGTTTTGAAGAATCAAGGCATGTCAAGCTAAATTATTCAATTCAATTCTGAAGGAGAATTTCATATAATTAGAAATTGCGGTTATCTAGGGTTATTAATCTCATTGAAAGATAAATATTGTAAACACTTGGTTAAATCATAATTGTGAAAAGGCGATACTGAACTGAAGAATTAAGCTTTTTACTCATTGATATTTCTTTTAAATTCACTTTCGTTAATTCAACTTTGCAAACTAAAAATCCCCAATTCATTAGAAAATACTTGGATAACTATAAAACAAAACGCTCTCTGTGGGATCGATCCTTGCTTATTACTATACTAATTCTTGAGTTAATGGAATAGAAGTAAGGTAAATTTTGTAGTGCTAAACGACAGCTACCATTAAGTCTTTTTTAATTTAAAAAAAAAAATTATATTTGGTAATCTTTATATTAATCTTTTTTTTAAATAATTTAACATATAATAATTATTTATAAGGATTTATACAGATTTAATACGTCAAAATAAGTATTTATAAAAAATTTATACACATTAGGTACTTGATGTAGTAAATTATGAATTTGGTGGTACTTGATGTAATATAAGTATTATTAGCTCGTATTCTATGCTGTCAAACCGTATACAATTCTTATCTGGCTGGAAAATTAGGTATTCCGACCAATTTTGGCAGGATTCCGAAATTGGGGGCTAAATTGTATCAAATTAGGCCCTTGATGTAGTAAAGTGCAAGCCCAAATTCTTTGGGGGCCAAATCATGAATGTTGGGCCCCGAATATTTGGGTCTAGGACTTGGTTTGGGCCTTGACTATATTGGGTCAGTTTGGGTCCGGATAAGGGAATGTTTAGAGGTGTTCCTAATTCCATGGGAATTCTAATTATGGAAAGAGGAGTTGGGATGTGATCCAACTTCCTTATTTCTAGGAGATTTGGTGCAATCTTATTATGGAAAGATATATGGGGGAGCCCTAATCCAATATGGAGATGGATTTTAGGGAGGAGGTGAGAACACTATAAATACATGGCTTTACCCTGATTTTAAGGTACAAACATTATTATTACTTTCCAGCACTAGAGCATTACGCCTCTATTGTTAACCTTAATTAGCCTGCACTTATTCTCACATCAGAGCTATCCCCCGGCGGCCCAAGTCGTCAAGCTTTTGGTGTTTACCCGTTTCTGTGCAGGATTGGACGCGCTTTGGGGATTGGAGCGCGTGGACGAATCTTGGCATTAACATTAGCACTAAAAGGAAGGGCTTATAGTGTTGTTGGATATTCAATCACAACCATCAAATCACCGTGCCTGAAGTAATGACGAACAACAGAACCGTTTCAGGCATGGGACAGCCGACGGCCTGAAGGTTCTTCCCAGAGAAAGGGTTCCATGAAGGACATACTGGGGCCATCAAAGAGCACTCATGAGCGATTCGGCCCCCAAAGCACCTCGGCGGGATTCAGAGTAGGAGATCGGGAAGACGTACGGATGAAGCTGTTCTCTACAGCCAGCAAGGAGGCTAAAGATCGAAGATGGGTAGGAGGCACATCGCCTCGAACCCAACTCCGGGAGGATAAAAAGTCTGCTTTGGCCCAAAAACCACAAGAGACGGAGGAGGCACTGAAAGTACTTCTACTGCAGAAAGAAGAAATTGCCAAACAGATGGTGCATATGGCCGAGCAGGAGAACGAGGCCTCCAGTCACAGCCGCACCAGAGGGCGGGGGAGGTCTCTAGAGAGGCAGTCCAGGGCGAGACATGTAGAGGATACGAGGCGAACTGAGAGTAGGCTTCGAAGCTGCTCTCATGACAGAAGCAGATCTAGAGGTCGCATATCCGGGGAACGTTTGAGGGTACACAGCCCTAAAAGTCCCCGGTACAGCGAAAGCAGGCGCCGAAGCTATTCGAGGGCGGATAGCTTGGAAGGTATCGATCAAAGAGACCAAGGGAAGAAAGCCCCTCCCAAAAGAGAGACACATCGGAAGGAAGATCCAGCAGAGTTAAAACCAAAGGGCGATCATCAGGAAAGCCCTCGGTATAGCAAAAATAGATACCAAAGCCCTTCTAGGGCCGGTAGTATAGAGGGTAGGGATCGGAGGAACCGAAGGGAAAAAGACTCTCTGAGAAAAGATGCGCCTCCGACGTTCGAGGGAATAGAGTTATTGACCAGGAAGGTTGAGGAGATTCAAAAGAATTGGCCGAAGTCAAACAAGTAAAGGTGAGCTCAGGCAAAAAAGCTTCACCATTCCCTGCTGAGATCATTCGGGAGAAACTTCCTTACATAGAAAGCTATGATGGATCTGGTGATCCATATGAGCATTGTCAGGCGTACGATAGGTTGATGGATTACTATGACTACAAGGACGCGGCCAAGTGTTATACCTTCATGACAACTCTGAGGAAAGATGTCAGGCAGTGGATGATGACGTTGGCCCCGAACTCAGTCTCGTCATGGGAAGAGCTATGCGACAAATTTTATACTTGGTTCGGGAGCAACAAAAAAGTGGGAAACCGACTGGATCACTGTCGCAGGTCAGACAACACTCCAATGAGACACTAGGCCAGTATGTGAAGAGATTCAGGGAAGCGGTTGGTCAAGTGACAGATCTTAACGACCTTCAGGCAGTAGGACTCTTCCAAAACAGAATGGACTTGGTAAGGTCAAAAAAACTAGTGAAAAATTGATGTTCAACCACCCGAAGAGTTTGGCCGAGGCTTTCGAGAAAGCAGAAGGCTTTATAGTGTTGGAGGAGGCCATGGACAGCTTGAAGCGTGGAACTACGGAGAAGCTAAAAGACAAAGACAGAAGCAAAGCAGATGTGAACCCGAAGAGGTATGAAAACGAGAGGTCGAACGACTATCAGAAGAGATATAATAGCAACACCAGGGGTTCGGGAGGAGGTCGCCCACCTGTCCCGAACCAGAAGGTGAATAGAGTGTATACCAAGTTCAATACTGATCGAGCCACCATCCTAGAATAGATGAAAGGGCAGCCCAACTTCGAGCCACCATGGGACAACATAAAGCCAGTACGGGGAACCCCAACAGGTACTGCGACTACCATCAGGCAGCGGAGCATGCTACGGAGGCCTGTTGGAGCCTAATGGAGCTGATAAAGAAGAATGTGCAGAATGGGGCGTTGGTTCAATATGTGGCTGGACGGGAAGCTCCGGGAACACAACAAGGAAATTGCTGCAGGGTTATGCAGATATCTTTGCATGGGTCCTCAGTGACATGCACGGGGTAGATTTGAAGGTTGCTGAGCACAGGCTGTATGTTGACCTGACAAAGAAGCCGGTTCGGCAAAAGAGGAGGTTTTTGCTCCAGAAAGACAAAAGATAATTGATGAGGAGATCACGAAGCTTCTGGCAGTGGATTTTATATTTAAGATTGACTACTCAGAGTGGATGGCGAATGTGGTATTGGTTCAGAAGCAGAACGGGAAGTGGCGAGTGTGCATAGATTACACCGATCTGAACAAAGCATGCCCGAAAGACTTCTACCCTCTACCACACATTGATTAGCTCATCGATGCAACTTCAAAATATGCCCTACTCAATTTTATGGATGCTTTCTTGGGGTACCATCAGATCTCAATGTGTAAGGAAGATATTCCGAAGACAGCCTTCATCACGCATCGATTAGTGTATCCTTATAAGAAGATAACTTTTGGCTTACTGAACGCGGGAGCCATATATTAGAAGATGATGAACTACATGTTCGGTAGACAGTTGGGGAAGAGCATGGAAGTCTATGTGGATGACATGATCGTGAAGAGTATGTCAGTTCGAGGGCATCTGGACGACTTAGAGGATTATTTCCAAACCGTTCGGCACTACAACTTACTGTTAAATCCGACCAAGTGCACCTTCGGACTGGGGGCAAGAAAATTCTTGGGATATATGATCATCCATAGGGGAATAGAGGTGAACCTGGAGAAGATAAAAGCTATCATGGACATGAAGTCTCCGCATTCGTATAAAGATGTTCAGCGTTTGACGGGTCGGATAGCTGCTTTGAGGAGATTCATGTCCAAATCATCAGAAAGATGGTTGTCATTCTTTGATACGTTGAAAGGGCCGAAGAATGCGAAAAGTTTCCAATGGACTTCAGAGTGTGAAGATGCCTTTCAGGGGATAAAAAGGTATTTGTCTTTGGCGCTTTTGTTGGTGAAGCCAGCTCCTACTGAGCCATTATACTTGTATTTGGCGGCAAGTTCGTTAGCGGTAGGAGCAGTTCTGGTGCGGGAGATTGGGGGTAAGCAGCACCCGATTTACTACATGAACCATGCCCTAAGGGATGCAGAGACAAGGTACCCGAACCTGGAAAAATTTGCTTATGCTTTGGTGATAGCTAGTCGTAAGCTTTGACAATATTTCCAGGGTCGATTGATAGTGGTGTACACGGATCAGCCTTTGAAAAAGGTTTTGGGCAGGCCAGAGGTTTCAGGAAGGCTTGCAGCATGGACTATGGAATTATCACAGTTCATATTAGAGTATCACTCTCAAAAAGCTATTAAAGGGCAAACGTTGGCCGACTTTGTGGTGGAATGCTCATTTTCTGAGGCAGATGACAGCTTGAATCAGGCCTAGGTGACCGAGCGATCAGTTGCAGCAGTTCACCCAGGGCAAAATTCTTGGACATTGTATATAGATGGGTCAACTACTTCGGATGTCAGTGGTGTTGGTATCCTTCTAGCCAGTTTGGATGGGTTCAAAGTGTAGTAGGCGATCAGGTTTGGGTTCAAAGCAACGAACAATGAGACTGAGAATGAAGCAATTTTGGCAGGGTTGCGGTTAGCGAAGAACATTGAGGTACATAGATTGGTCATCTTTAGTGACTCCCAACTGGTCGTCAAACAGATTTCTAGAGAATATAAAGCTCGGGGAGCAAGAATGGTGAAATATTTGGCAGAGGTAAAAGATCGGCTGCAATATTTTTCTTCATACAATTTTCAGGGAATAGATCGATCAGATAATACAATAGCCGACGCATTGGTGAGGTTTGCCATGACTGAGTCAAGTACCTTTAGTGGATCAGTCTACTTAGAAGTTTTAAATCAGCCAAGTGTTCAACACTCCGTGGTGATGTGTATCGAACGGTCTAATTGTTGGATGACCCCTTATTTGGATTATTTGGCTGATGGAGTTCTACCCTCTGATCGGTTATTAGCGAAGAAAGTTAAGCACATAAGTTTAAACTTTGTACTTATAGATGGGGATTTATATCGAAGGGCTTACTCGTCCACGTTACTAAAGTGTTTGGTTCCATCCGAAGCGGAATAAACTCTTCGGGAAGTTCACGAGGGGATTTGTGGAGATCACATAGAAGCAAAGTCTTTAGCGTATAAGGTGCTTCGACTAGGGATACTATTGGCCTACAATATTTAAGGAAGCTACTGAGTATGTGAAGAAATGTCCGAAATGCCAGCTGAATAGTCTTATCGTTCACCAGCCACCAGAGGAGTTGTACTCTGTTCTATCACCAATTCCCTTTGTCGTTTAAGGGGTGGATATACTGGGCCCATTACCGAAGGCTAAGGGGCAAGTTAGTTTTGTCATAGTTGCTATTGACTACATGACCAAGTAGGTGGAGGCCAAACCCCTTCGGCTAATTACAAAGCAAGAATGTTTGAAGTTTTTAAAAGAATGTGTCATATTTCGGTTCGGCATTCCCATGGCGGTGGTTTTAGATAATGGTCGATAATTCGTGGATTCCAAGTTCGAGGCATTTTTAAAAGAGTTGGTATACATCACCGGAAGACTTCGGTGGCTCATACTCAGTCTAATGGACAAGTAGAAGTAACCAACATAACTCTGTTGAATGGGATAAAGAGAAGGCTTGATGAGGCGAAAGGAAGGTGGCCTGAGGAGTTACTCAACGTTTTATGGGCATATCAGACCACACCTTGATCCACTACGGGAGACTCACCGTTCAGATTAGCTTACGGTACGTATGCTTTGGTTCCGGTAGAGGTCGGTTCTACTTCTCTTCGGGTTAGTCAATTCCAAGAGGTATTTAATGAGGATGGACTTCGGGCTAACTTGGATTTATTAGATGAGGTCCAGGAAGTAGCCTTGGTAAAACTTATTACGCATCAACGGAGGGTGGCCAAGTATTATAATGAAGGAGTAAAGCTCAAAAGGTTTGAAGTGAGGGACTTAGTTCTTTGGGAAGTAGAAGCCTCTATGCCTCAGAATTTTGGAAAGTTAATGTTGAATTGGGAGGGTCCATATGAGATTATTGAAGTACCAAAGCCAGGTACCTATCGGCTTCGAGCAATGGATGGAACAAAAATAAAAAACACTTGGCATGCGGGTAGGCTGAGGAAATATTTTTAGTAGGGTAGAAGTCAGTCTGGTCTGTAAATTTTTGAAAGACTATCAATAAAAGAATTATTTTTTCCTCAAATAGTGTTGTTCTATATTATCTGTTCGGCTCCAGGGAGCGAACGAGAATTTTGGTTTTCGGTTGGATCTATTCGGCTCTTGGGAGCGAACGAGATCGCCAGGTGTTTGGTTGGATTTGTTCGGCTCTAGGGAGCGAACGAGAGTTTTGGTGTTCGGTTGGATCTGTTCGGCTCTTGGAAGTAAATGAGATCGCTGGGTGTTTGTTGGATCTATTCGGCTCTAGGGAACGAACGAGATTTTTGTTGTTCGGTTGGATCTGTTTGGCTCTTGGAAGAGAACGAGATCGCCTGTCGTTTGGTTGGATTTGTTCGTCTCCTGGTAGCGAACAAGATTTTTGGGATTTTGTTGGATTTGTTCGGCTCCTGGGAGCGAACAAGATTTTTGGTGTTCGATTGGATCTGTTCTTCTCCAGGGAGCGAATAAAACTTTTTAAACTGGTTAAAATTCTTTATCTTTATGGATGTTATGGTGAAATTCTTTTTATTTGATATGATTATGGCATAAATGAAGTTCAGGAAGTTATGTGAAGAAAAACAGATATTTTTCATTAATAAATAACATGTACAGGAAGTTCGGGTTTTACAAAATAGTTCTTAATCTGAAGAAGAGTCTTCATTGTTGTCTTGCTTGGAGTCTGAAGAGTCGAGGAGAGAAGGGTTCACTGAGACTTGGGCTAGTTTAGCTTTGTCTTTACTTCGGCAGGCTTCATATCCCTCGGCAAACATCTTGGGTTATCTTCTCACCTAGCTCAGTAGATTTGCGGTATTCTTGAAGGATCTGAAGCCGCAGTTCGGTAGTAAGAATCGGTCCCAATGCTTTGTACTCTGAAAATTGCTTCTTTAGAGTAGTGCACACCTGGTAAGTCTTTTCTTCTTGTTTCTTCAAGTCAGCATTCTGCCGAAGAAGTGCAAGGTTGCTTTGTTTTACCTTTTCGATCTCAGCTCGGTTGGCTTCGGCTTCCTCCAAGAAGGTTTTGCATCGTGTTTTTGTTCTGGAGACTTCTTCTTTTAAAGTGGAGACTTTGTTCTAGAGGGCGGTGATTTCGTTCTGGATGATGTCATGTGCCCGAGTGGTCTCGGCATGCTCGTTTTGTTCACGGATGAGAGCGGCCTCGGATTCGCAATATTTCCATCTCCTGATGACATGACCCCAGATAGCATTGGCCTGAAAGAGAAACATAAAGGTCAAAGGAGGGAAAAACATGGCTACAGGGATAAGGGATTGGAGTGCAAAGGATAACCCTGCCCTGCAGCATGATACCGGCAAGTATGAGGTCGTTGTAGAAGATATCCTTGAACTTGTTGTCGTCGGCGGGAAGAACGAAGCTATTGAAGGCGTCGAGAGGGTAGTCGAGGTAGTCTCTGGTGAAGAAAGAGGTCGGGGTTGAGTCTTCTTCTGTTGGTGGAGGAGAAGGTTGTGTTGATAAAGAGGGTTGTTCGGTGTGTGGCTTTTTAAGGGGTGGTTTTGAGGTGGGATTCTCAGTATCTTTTTGTTTTTTGCTTTTGGTTGTAGTTTGGTTAGGGTCAATTTTGGTAGAAAGATTGGGGGCTTCGGAAGAAGGAACCCTTAGCTCTTCGGCTGTAAAGGGGTTCATTTTGGCGTGTTTCTTTTTTATACGGAGAATCTGTGTTCGTTCGGCGACCGGCATGTCAAGTAGGCTTTTGGTAATGATAGGGAGTGGGTTGTTTTGGGTTGGTAGGACTTTTTAGTGGCTCTCATTTTCTTTTGGGTGGATGTTGTGGGTTCAGAGGAAGTGGATTCGGTAGGATGGCTTAGGTGGTTGGTGTACTTAAAGTTTGGGCTTCAGCTTCGGCAGCTAGGTTTTTGGCAGTTTGGGCTTCGGTAGCCTTATCAGAAGGTTTGCCCGAAAGGAAGTCCTCCAGATCCATTCGGTCAATTGTTGTAGGTTTGATAAGGGATATTGCAAAGGTAAAGGATGAAAGGGTGAAGCAATTGTTACGACAGTAATATTCGGTAATTAAAAGAGAGTTCTACGGCTTACGTTTATGATCGTAGAGCCAAGCCTGTTTGGTCAAGAGGACATAGCTCTATTCTTTCATGGGAAACTTTTCGATCAGTTTGGTGATCTCTACTACCCATCCTGGAGCAGTATCTCCAATAGGGGTGTTCGGTCGCTTGAGAGAAGCCCAGTTCGACAGTTTGTGGGTTTCTGGTCCTCGGACGAAGAATCAGTCTTTGTGCCATCCTTTGTTGCTGGAAGGGGCATCCATCAGAGAGTGCCTTTCTATCTTGCTGTGGGGCTTTATGGGATATTTGCTGAGGGTTTTACAGCATGGTTTGCGAGAACTTTGTAGCATGAATAGGGAGAAGAACAAGTCAATGGATGGAGTCACTTCGGCCTGGTAGCAGAAAGCGATGAAGGTGATTATGTTGATGTAGAAGTTCGGCACCAACTAGCTGAAGCCGATGCCGATGAACCTGTGACGCCCCCAAATTCGGGTACGTTCACCCTAGATATGGTGCTTCACTGTACAACTATATACTCATACATTCAACTGAATAATTCAATAACCTATATAAGTTTAACCAACATTCCATTACAAAACTACCTTCCCAAGTTCTTATTAACCTTTACATACGTTCGGTGTCATAATATTGTTTATTACAACAGAATACTATGCTATTACAAGTGTAGATAAGCATCCATCTTGGATTTTCCCCTTATCCTTACCGGATCATTCGGTCCGATAACTCTTAGCTGAAACATATGATTTTAAGCAAGAATGAGCATAACTAGCTCAGCAAGTTTAATACTTTACTTTGCAACCACAAAATCAAGAATCATATGCTTCATCTTCAATAACTGTACAAGAGTTATGAAGAAATAGGAATAATCAAGATAATGTTTTGAATTCCTTTAAAATCATTCTCAAGGACACACAGTCACTTAAGAATCTGAGTTGGTCAAAGACCATGAACATTCTCTTTCTATTTTCATTCATAAAAGGACAACCCGGTATAAGACCGTAAGCCCGATATCACTTACGAGCACGTCCAGGTGATCAGCTTGTAGTACTCTGTGTTGATCAACACTACATCCATAACGTTTTCACGTTTAAGATTTTTGGCAACACAATGCCTGGTCGAGTTAATGACAATAAAACCTTTGTGTATTCATACTCAGGTTTTCATCCGAATCTGTACCAAATCAATTGGCATAAGATAGCTCATCAAGAATACTTTGAAAGATTTATGAAAATTAATCAAAATATTTTACATATACGTCTAGCCGAAGCAAATGGCACCGACTCTTCAACAACATTTCATGTATAGGCAACCATGCATATTGACAACTTGTCCGACATACGTACAGACGAGTTCAGAAAGCTTGCATAACATAACGTTAATACAAGATTTAGAGAAACTTGCATCAAGTAGAGCTTGAACAAGGTTAGAAAAACTTGCATTCATCATAAAGTATGAACGAAGTTAGAAAACTTGCCTTTAAACTTGTTAGATATACTTTACTCGTCTTTATACTTCTACAAGATATAAACACATAGTATATCCATTAGATTATCACAATTGATAAACATTGTGTAACCTAATTTCTCCTTCTCGTATAACTTAACCGAATTGTTAACCTAATAACATTCGTTCAAGTTATTTAACATTCTTTACGGCTTATTAACATTCATTAGTCGTAAGCCAACTCTTGTCAATCATTGCTATATATAATGATTGATGAAACCTTATTTGGTTTAAGTCAATTTTGGTCCATGATTTACATTCCCAGATCTCAAATTTTAAGTTCAATTACGTTCAATCACGTTCACTTCCTACAATCCCTTAATCACCATGAGAAAGGTTGAGTAAATGAATGCTAATGTCAGACATTTTTCCCTTGCTGGCGCTGCGGCGCCAGCTTTGCCTTGCCAGGCAGCACTGTGGCGCCTCTTATGCACGGTTCCCTCCCGGCCTGGCGCTGCGGCGTTGGATACAGGTATATGGGCTGCGCTGCGGCGCCAACCCTGTTTTGCAGATTTTTTTTATTTTTCTAAAATTCTCTGGCTCGTAACACGATTGTTACAAATCGAAATTGGCTCGTTCCAAAGCCGATAGTTCATAAATCCTATGTTCTATCATTTCATCAAGTCGGAATTCATTTCTGAATCCATCGGCTAGAATTTAGCCGATTAGTCCATTTTTACGTTTTCGTTAAACGTTCATGAACGTTCGACACTTAAATCTTCGTTTTAAGTCGAAATTGGTTCATTCTTGCTCCCGCAAGTCTTATTTACCTAATTACACGTGTTGTAATCGAAAACTAACATTTTCGAATCACACGACGCCTTTTGACTTCTATTCTGGGAAATTTACGTTTTCGACAATTAACGTCTAATTGCGTAACTTTCGCCGAATCCTCGTTCTTTGATATTTTTATGTCAAACCAAATGGAATCAATCCATTGGTTGATTAATATCAATCCTAACCATTGTAGTCATCTATGTTCAATGGTTTACATGCTTATCATTCAAACTCCTTAATCATTAATTTATGATTTCTCTTGTTTAATTCAATCACTTCCTAAGGTTTCCATCATTAAGTTCTTCATTACTTAATCATGGTTCCATAGTTCTTGTTTGTTAAGGTTTATAATCCATCATCATCACCTTAACACTTCTTAATCTTCCTACTTCATCAACTACACTTCTCTATCAATAAAGATTGAAGGAAGATGGAAGATGTAAGGATTAAGTAGGTATACCTTCTTATGTTCTTGGTTGCTTCTTAAGTTATGAAGATAATTTATCTTTACACAATCTCTCTTGCTTAAGCTTTCTCTCTTCTCTCTCTCAAATTTAGTTCTCAATTTAAACAACCAACAAATGAGCACAAGAGCTCTCTATTTATAGGCTTGCAAGACTTAGGGTATAAGAGTTAAACCTCCTTATTCTTGCTTTGGCCCAAAGTTTGGACCACCTACTTATTTTTACTTTCCCACCAAGTTTATGACATCACACACATGACATCATGCATGTGACATCACAAGCTCATGACTCTCCACATGGGTTGCCCCATGGGTTTAACCCACCCATTAACCCATTGGTTCGACCCACGGGTTTAATAATTAACTTTAATTCAATTTAAACGTATTTGCTTCGTATAAAATTCGTATTATACGTCGTACCAATTCTCGTATTTATTCCGTATTATACTCGTATAATAACTCGTATTATACTTGTATTCATACCGTATAATAATAATAATAATTATTATACATAACCTATTTATTTTTAAGTTTTAATCTTTCCATCATTTAGGGTCGTAAGTCCCCGGGCGAAAACTTCGTGAGCCATAACTGAAATTTTATTAGATATTCCAATTCGTCATCAAATCCTATCATTACGCGTTTCTCGAAATTTCAATATTCATTCCCAAATAGAAATAGATGAATAGTAATTTTACAAAAATTTCTCAAAAAACTTTTGTTTTCGTCTTGAAAATTTATATGATTTAATTCCAGCCCGAAGCCAGAATACTAACCATATTCACATCTTCAAGGTCATAAAACGACTGAGAATTAGCTTACTCACTTGAATAAACATTTAATATAATTTTATTCAAATAAGCAAATAAAAATTCCTTTACATAACGCCTGAATTTCTTGGGAGTTACAGAACCCAAGGAGGGTCAGAACGAAGGTATGAAGGGGTAGCCGAATGCCTTTCTCCAGCAGCTCAGGGGCATGGCAGTCCAGCCGTCGGTTCGGTGGTACATGCGATTAGTGGCGGTTGGGGCTTTCAACTGATGGGTGTTAGGGATCTGGTAATGTTCGCAGATAACGGCCAGATCTGACTTAGGAACTCGGGATGGGGTTTTCGCATGAGGGGATTTGGCTTGGTTGGATTACTCTCGCTGTGCTTTTTGGAAATCTGTCTCAGATGGTATCATGGCTCGAGGGGGAGCTTGGCTGGTGGTTGCCATAGTGATAGAATCGGTGGTAATTGCATTGGGGTTAGGGGTGCGAGAAGAAGATGAGGTGGCTATGGTGGTTACAGGCGGGGCTAGAATGGTGGAAAGGGGAATAATGCTGATAGGCTCGGTGGAAAAAGGAGAGAAGTCGTTGGAGTTTTGGGAAGCTGCCATTGTCTTGGAGTTGAATAGGTATAGTTGCAGAGATGGTGGTTCTTGCCGGAAAAGAGAAGTCGAGGAGGGAGGAGATTCTGTAAGAGAGGAAGCAGAGTTTTTTTAAATCGATAGAGAAATGATTGGAATGAAGGGGTTTTGTTGTTGCGTCTTTTCGAGTGTGCCCGAATATCAAGGGGTGGCTCATTAATGAGGGAAGTGATGGGGCACGTGAGGAGTTGAAGGGTTTGATCTAGTGGGCGGCTTGGTTATTCAGGTCTTGTGGATAGTGGGCTACTTGATAGTTGTTGTTGGGTCATGGGGGATGAATAGGTTGATGCCGGTTGGGTCAACCTGGAGGTTCGGTAGATGGGTTGCAGAGTGTTGGGTCCGTTTAGCTTGGTAGAATGATGAATTTGTATGTTGGGCCATGTTTTATATACTCTTCCATTAAATGTTTCCTTTAATGGAAGACTGGGGGGCAATGTTGGGCTCTGAATATTTGGGTCTAGGACTTGGTTTGGACCTTGACTATATTGGGCCAGTTTGGGTCTGGATAAGGGAATGTTTGGAGGTGTTATTAATTCCATGGGAATTCTAATTATGGAAAGAAGAGTTGGGATGTGATTCAACTTCCTTATTTCTAGGAGATTTGGTGCAATCTTATTATGGAAAGATATATGGGGGAGCTTTCAAGCTTGTTTAGGTGTTAATCAAAATAATCACACACACGCAAGTGCACGTGGTCCACAAGTAATATAATGAAAGTAAAGTATCGATCCCACAGAGAATAATAAGTGTCTCTAATCTAACATGCAACAGTTTTGTAACTATTTCGGTCTATTTAAATAGATGATCAAATTGTGATTTATCTAATAGTAATGATTATCAAATGACAACTAATTAACACGTAAATAAATCAGATAAGGGAGATATGGGATTCTAACTTCACTTAATGCATTATTCGAGTTGATACACCTCCTGTTAAGCCCAATTGATTACTTTGGATTGTTAGTCGAGAACACGAAAGCAAAACATAGCCATTTCTTAATAAACTATGTCCATATCACATATATTCCACAAATGATAGAATGAATGTGAACACCCAAATTACATAAACCACTATATTTCTATATGACTTAACATTAATAAGTGTTTAAGCACAAGTTCTCAAACGACTACAAGTGGTGCTTCGGTATATGTCTATCCGAAACACAAATTATGGAATCTAACACCATGTAGAATCATAAACACATGCTAATATGGTCAAATCTGAACTCATAATTCATTTCTCAATTTCATATGAGTTATTCCGATAATTGGTGATCAAGCAATTAGGCAATCAAAGCAAACCATATTAGACAATCCATACATAATCAATTAAAACTCAACAAGGAATCATACAAATCTAAATTAAGCACTAAGATCCATTAAAATCCCACAATAGAGATTAGTTCATAATTGAATTAATATCCATCATCAAAACTTGTTCATACATTGAGAATCAAATATGAAAGTAAAGAGAAGCTAAGGAAATAGATATGCAAATCTGATTTCTCCACTTCAAATCTGAACCTTCAATGTAGAGCCAAATCCTTCCAATAACCAAATCTAGACCTAATCTATGCAAATATATAAAAAACTAAGAGAAATTAAGAGAGATAGCCAAAATATAGAAAAGGAGGCTACATACTCTATGAGTTCTTCAAAAACCCTAAAAGTAGTAAATACAACGTTCAATGATCAAGTCTCAACCTCCAAATACACATTAATAGAGAAGAATATTCATTTTAGGACTTTAAGTAAAAAGTCAACTCTGGTCAACACCAGCCAGGCGCGACCGCGCTGCCCCTCAGAACAACTGGGGGGCGGGCGCGGTGCTTGCTGGCCAAATCTCATCCTGAAGCGAGCGCGCTCCTTCTATGCACTATCACGGCGCGGCCGCGCTCCATGGAAATCCTTCAGAATGCTTCTATCTCTCTGCTAGTGTCTTGTTGCTGCTACCCTTTCTCTTGTCCTTCACAAACCAATCTCATTTGCACTCCTCCACATGCCATTTTCTCGCCATCAAGCCGGTTTCTTGCCCAATCCATCCACGATGCCGCTGAGATAGTTTCCATTATGCAATCTACAAAACAAAGATAAAAAGCATGAAAAGTAACTAAAACATGTGAGAATAAGCTATAGTTATAGTAAGTTGATAGCCAATAAGTAGGTATAAGACCTATTTATCAAATACCCCCAAACTTAAACTATTGCTTGCCCTCAAGCAACTAACACAAATATAAACTATATGAAATGCAAACTACGCTAAGATGATGATGATATCCAATTTCAGTCAAGTATGAATTCTAATATGAGATGCCTTAGAGAAATCACAAGATAGCCGAACAAAGTATCCAACCAAGCCAATGCCATAGAAACATACAATCTAAAAGTCAAAACCTGTTGACAATGATGTAGTGTGTGTGTGCTAAGATCCACTAAGCTTGATAAAGGTAAAAATTTCATATACTATGCTTCTAAGAGGGAAAAGTAAGACTTTAAAACAAGAAAACTGCGAACATATGAAGCATCAACCAAGCCTACACAACAATCCAAATTAAAGGTCAACAAAGGGTTTATTATGCTTTTATTCACTCACGAGGGCGATATTCACGCATTCCCGTGGTTACACCCGACTATGCAATGCCTAGCCCTCTTAGGCTTTTCAATGATACCCGTGTAGCAAGCTTTCGACCAACGACTCCGAAACCATAAGGCTTTAGAGCGCTGGGTGTAAAGACAACCCCTAGGGCATACTTGCTCGAATATCAAAGGTCACAGGACTCGACTAACCAAGGTGTTTATTCAATATTCTATTTTTCTTTACTTTTTCTCATTTTCTCATCTTTTTTAATATATTTAGCATGCATACCCAATGTTTTCCCCCAAGCTTGAATTTTAGTGTCATTATGGTCATAGCTAAATGTCTACAAAACTCTATCATTAAAACAAAAATTTTCCCCTCAAAAGACAAGCATGTACAAATCTAAACCAACAAGCAGAAATAACAAAACCGTGCTATCCGGTTACATCAAAATCAACAGGCAAAGATTAACATCATGCAATGAAACTATGATCGAGCCTAAGCTATCAACAATGTTCAACAATCAATACAATTCCAAAATCATCATAGGCCAACTGAAACTCAAACTAACTGAAATATGGACTCATATGCAATGAGAAATGCAAACTAAACAAATAAACGAAAGATAACTAACTACAACATGCAAAACTAGCTAACAAAAAAGAAAATGCAAACTAAACATGTAACTACTACTATATGCAACTAAAACTCAATACCCCCAAACTTGAAATAAACAATGTCCTCATTGGAAGTAAAAGGTTAGGAAACTCCCCTAAGCGTCATCGTGGCCACTCGACTGTGGCTCGGGTGGTGAATCTGGTGGTGGATAAGGCATGGCCGCCCCAAAGACTGGAAACTCAACTAGCACGCCTTTTTGAGTGAAGGCTTGTGCCAGTGCACCTGATAGTCCATCTGCATAGGTTTGAAAATTGACATGCAAAGCGTCCATCCTCACCTATAAATGCCTCATCTGGAGATCATGACTTGCTGTATAGCCCGGAGGTGGCCCTGCTACCTCTGATGACTGCGGTGGAGCTTCTTCTTCACGCACTGGAGCACGAGGCAAAATAAATCCACGACCTCGAGGATGAGCCTTGCCACAGTCCCATTCGAAATACTTCTTGATGGTGGCATGGTCGATGTCCTTCATGGGCATCTGCACTTGCTCATTCTCCCAGTCAATCCCTGCCTGCACACACAGATAAGTCACAACTGAGGCATGTGGAATCCCACCGGTGGTATCGCCTCGGTTGTATAAAAGCATGGACGGATGAATCAAGTGCCCCACGTCTATGTACTTGCCAGTGATGATCCCATACAAAATAGTGGCCCTATCTGTCGTGACGTCGTGCTGGTGGCTGGTAGGCATCAGATTGGCGTATATGAAATTGTTCCATGCTTTGGCATATCTGTTCAGCGCTATGTGTGGGAAGTTTATCTTCAAATTCGTGCCTGGCTTGAGAGCCTATTTGGTGCCTGGCACGCAAAGATCCCTCACTAACTTGTCCAAGTCTGTTTAAATCGCTCGGCTACCACCCAGTTGACTGTCTCGGTAGACAGATGAAACAAGTGGAATACTTCATTGATAGCTGTAAGAAGGTAGTTCACTTGCTTTCCACGCACATAGGAGATCCCATTCTGTGTCTCCCTCGCATTAGCATAAAATTCCCGTATTATTGCCATAAGCGCAGCCACGGGAGTTGCTACAACGCCAATCCATCCCCTATCCCAAATTATAGCCAACAACTGTCCATCATCTTTGGTCGGCTTAAGGCCCCTCTCCAACACGAAGGACTTGGGCACCAAAACCTTGGCATAGTATTGCTGGGTCGACAAATTGATGAACTTGGATGTGTCCAGAACATCCCTGCTACTTCCCTCACCGTAGCTCTCACCGGAAGACGAGGATGAAGATGATGAACGAACTCTCTTCGATGCCATTTGTTCTTGCAGAAAACTCCAATTCTAGCTTGACAAATTCAGAACCCCTAAACTTTGCCCTATGAATCCCTCTCTGTAAACCCTAAATTGGATGTAATGGAAGATGGAGTGAATGTGATGGTGGTTAAGGCTTATATAGAACTTTCAGTTTAGACAAAGTGGAGAGAAGAATTCTGATGGAGTGGAGTTAGTGGCTTCGAATTAGGACTTTGAGGAGGATCGTGGAGAGAGAGTATATAGAAGTGTATATAGATGATGATGGAAGTGGGTTTAATTGTGAATAGGTTATGAATATGAAGTAGAGGAATAGGAAACTAAGAGTTGTGTTTTGTTGATATGAGGAGTCTCGGTTGGACTTGATATGAGCTATAAGGGCTTGGGTCGACTTTGTAGATTTTTAAAAACTTAAGTTTTCTGAGGATTGGCGTGGGTGCGTCGTGTCTTAGGCCATCTGGGGCGCGGGCTCGCTTGGCCTGAAAATATACTGCATAAAACTTTGGTGGCGCGAGCGCGCTGCATTTGGCTTGGCAGATGGCGCGGTCGCACTGCCCTGGTCCTGACCCTGCTGCTTCTGTAGCACTTATCAACTCAATAGCTCTCTAGCATGAATGAATCCTTTCCTGCATAAAGGGGTATCTAAGATGAGATATATTCTTATTTCACTAACTCAAAATTAAACTATTTAAACTAAATGTATCTACTCTCAAAAATGCAATATTTGAAATTTGCTATACTATATCCAAAATTGTACGTCAACTCAAAGTATCCAAGAATTAAACATGGGGAGGGGGGGGGGGGAATAATAGATAAGTAACAAGAATTAAACAAGAGGGAGAATAGAGTGGATGGGGTGCCTCCCATCTAGCGCTTGTTTATAGTCGATTAGCTTGACTCTCTTATAAATGATCATGGAGTAATAAGGGTCATGGAGGCCTTTTGTCGGTCAACCTCACCTCCCCAATAATGCTTTAATCTCTACCCATTGACCTTGAACTACTTGTCCGGGTCTTGGCCTACAATCTCAACTGCACCATGAGGGTACACGGTTTTCACCATGAATGGCCCTGACCATCTAGACTTGAGCTTTCCCGGGAATAGACAAAGACGTGAATTGAACAATAACACGGCTTGCCCTGGCTTAAACTTCCTATCAATAATTTTCTGGTTGTGCCATTTTTTCACCTTCTCCTTATACAGTTTTAAGTTCTCATAAGCCTGTAGTCTGAATTCATCGAGTTCGTTTAATTGGAGAAGTCTCTTCTCCCCTGCGGCTTTGAGGTCAAAATTCAGCTTTTTAATTGCCCAGAATGCCTTGTGCTCTAGCTCCATAGGAAGATGACAGGATTTCCCATATACCAACTGATTAGGTGACATCCCAAGCGGTGTCTTGTATGAGGTTCTGTAGGCCCATACTGCATCATCAAGCTTTAGAGACCAATCTTTCCTAGTAAGGTTGATAATTTTCTCCAGAATTCTCTTTACTTCTCGATTGGAGACTTCAGCTTGGCCATTAGTTTGGGGATAATAGATCATGGCAACACGATGATTCACCCCATACTTGGCCAGCAGAGTTGTGAATTGTCTGTTACAGAAGTGACTGCCTTCGTCACTAATGATTGCCCTAGGTGTCCCAAATCTTGTGAAGATGCTTTCTATAGAAACCTCAAGACCACCTTGGCGTCATTTATTGGTAAGGCCGCCACTTCAACCTACTTGGAATCCTAATCAATTGCCAACAAGATATATAGATTACCACAAGACGAGATGAATGGTCCCATGAAGTCAATACCCCAAACATCAAAGATTTTAACTTCTAAAATCATGTTCAAAGGCATTTCATTCCTCTTAGAGATGTTTCCTACCCAGCTGGCACCTATCACATTTTTGCACATATTGGTAGGCATCCTTGAAGAGAGTTGACTAATAAAATCTAGCTTGAAGCACTTTAGCCGCTGTCCTCTCTCCTCCATAATGTCCCCCGTACACTGATGCATGGCAACCATATAATATGCTCTCTGTCTCACTGTGAGGAATACACCGCCTGATCATTTGGTCTGCACATTGCTTGAAAAGATATGGCTCGTCCCACATGTACCATTTAACATCATGCAGAAATTTCTTCTTTTGGGGCCTTAACAACTCAGGAGGGAGGATGTTGCTAACCAAATAGTTGGCAAAGTCAGCAAACCATGGGACTTCACCTTGGACCATAAATAGCTGTTCATCCGGGAAAGACTCATTAATCAAAACTCCATCATCCGTGTCTTTTCCCTGATTCTCTAATCATGACAAGTGGTCTGCCACCTGGTTCTCGGTACCCTTCCTATCCTTGATCTCCAAGTCAAACTCCTGCAAGAGTAGAATCCATCAAATCAATCAGGGCTTGGCATCCTTTTTGGCAATTAAATACTAAATGGCAGCATGATCTATAAACACCACTACTTTCGTGCCAATCAAGTATGAACAAAACTTGTTGAAGGCATACACCACTGCTAATAATTCCTTCTCAGTAGTTGTGTAGTTGAGTTGAGCATCCGTTAAGGTCTTGCTAGCATAATAAATGATATGAAACATTTTTTCCTTGCGCTGCCCCAAAACAACCCCTACTGCAAAGTCACTAGCATCACACATCAACTCAAATGGTAATGACCAATATGGAGCCATGATGATAGGTGTTATCGTCAACTTTCTCTTCAAATGCTCAAATGATGCCAAACACTCCTCGTCGAATTTAAAAGGAACATCCTTCTCTAATAAACTACATAAAGGATTTGTAATCTTAGAGAAGTCCTTTATAAATCGACGGTAGAACCCCGCATGTCCAAGAAAACTGCGGACCCCCTTCACTGAATTCGGTGGCAGTAAGATCTCTATTGTCGCCAACTTTGCCTTGTCGACCTCCTATCCCTTGCCTAAAACTTTGTGCCCAAGAATGATTCCTTCTTGTACCATGAATGGCACTTCTCCCAGTTGAGCACCAAGTTTGTCTCTACACACAGTTTCAACACCATGACCAAGTTCTCCAATCATATATCAAATGAGTCCCCAAAAAATGAGAAGTCGTCCATGAAAACCTCCACATTCTGTTCTACCATGTCGGAGAAGATAACCATCATACACCTCTGAAAGGTAGCTGGTGCATTGCATAGACCAAAAGATATCCTTCTGAAAGTAAATGTTTCATTGTTCTCATTAGCTACCATAGTTATTCCTCCTTACTTGGGTACACATTGCACTGGACTCACCCACGAGTTGTCTGAGATGGGGTATATAATGACAACATCTAGCCATTTTAGAATCTCTTTCTTAACCACTTCTTTTATGATGGGGTTGAGTCTTCTCTGCTATTCAACTATAGGCTTGCTATCATCTTCAAGAAGAATCTTATGCATGCAAAAGGAAGGACTTATCCCCTTGATATCAGCAATGGTCCACCCAATTGCAGTTTTGAATTCCCTTAGCACCCTCAATAGCTTACTTTCCTAAAATGATGTTAGTGCAGATGCAATTATAACATGAAAAGTAGAAGAATCACCCAAAAATGCATACTTGAGGTGATTAGGAAGAGGTTTGAGATCAAGTGTAGGAGGAATCTCAAGAGACAATTTTAAACGCTCAGATGACTCGCCTATGTGCTCTAGAGGTTCAATCGGACTTTTGAACTTGCTCATCCGTGGCACTGTATTCAGAATTTGAACATATTTAACTACCTCAAGGTCATCATTGCCAAAGTCCCCTATCAGTGCACTCTCCAAAGGATCACTGTTCATCACATGTGTGAGCTCTTCATCCACAACCCTATTAACCACATCCATTCGGAAGCATTCCTCTTCATCGGTAGGAAATTTTATTGCCTTATACATGTTGAAAGTGACTTCTTGATCCTGTACTCTCATAGTAAGATCTCCTTTTTGTACATCAATGAGAGTTCTCCCAGTGGCTAAGAAAGGTCTTCCCAAAATGATAGGAATGTCCTTGTCTTCTTCATAGTCAAGGATAATGAAGTCGGCGGGAAATATGAACTTGTCCACCTTCACAAGGATGTCCTCCACAATACCCCTCGGATAAGTAATGGATCTATCGGCAAGCTGAAAAGAAATATTTGTCAGTTTTGGAGCCGGCAAACCCAATTGTGTGTACACCGATATGTTGGGTTTGTACGTAACACAATCATGCAATCAAATCACATAAATAGGGCGAAAGCGTAAGAAACTAGGTTTTCAAAAAATTTATACAAACCCATTACCATGATCATTCTTGTGCATCAATTATCAGTGAATGAAGAAGGAGAAAAAATAGAATTATACCTTTGAAGATCCAAGCTTCCTCAGGTACAAGTTCTACTCCTTTGATTCCTTTGATTCCTCTGTAGTGGCTCCTTCCCTTGATCAATGGCAGCCACCCAAATGTTTGGCCTCTAACGGTGATCCACCAAGGAAGATGAAGAACTCAGTAAGATGGGTTATTGGCTTAACCCTTGTTTCTATCTCTATAGAATATGTGTACTCCCACCTCTTGAAAAATTCACGTACCTTATTTCTGATATAAGACTCTCTTATATAGATATTAGGTTAACCCTCCTAATCCAATTAGAATAGGGTTTTATTTAATTAATTAATTAAATACTTTTAATTAATTTATATCCTAATCTTTATTAGGATTGAGAGAGAGTACTGATATTATATTAATTCCTAAACTCCTTTAGAATTAAAATAATAATAATAATAATAATATAATAAGACTCCTCTTATTAATTTATATTTAATATTTCTAAAATATTAAATAATAAACATTAAGCTATTTAATTTATTCTATCATCATAGATTAAATTAATTATACTTAATGCATTATTACTATCATGCCATTTTCTTCTTAAATAATTCTTCTTCCTTTTATGGTGTGACCCTTTAGGTTCTCCATATTAAACCGGTTGTGAATAAATCAATTAGAACAATTCTAATCTTATTTAAATAAAAAAATTAAACTAATAATCTATTTAAATAAATAACATTTATTCTACAATAGGGATAAGCCTCCTTAGCGATCAACGACTTTCCAGATAATATAGATTTCAACATTAATCATAAAAGAACCTGTGAGTTAATAGTTACCGTATAAGTCAATCCTTCCACCATACAATGTCCCAATTAAATATAAGACATGGATTTACTGTCAAGTCTTAATTTATTTAATTATATGTATTTCGATTAGAAAATGCACAACTCCAAATAATGCAAATTAGAAACCTCTTTCTAATTTCATTCTACCTTGGCCAAGGATTCCTGGGTTGTCATTTAACGAATCATATAGGACATATCTTCTCTTTTACTAGAGGTGGTAGATTCTTTATTGATCATTCATTATCTCCATATGTAACTCATTACATCCAAGCATACCCTATATATGCCTTAAAAGACTTTAAGGAATTAGTCAAAGTATAATTTGTTACATACAAGATACTATGATGATCTCAAGTCCAAGGATCACATGTACTACTATCACATTAGGAATTCTTATTGACAGGCGAGTAAAACTCCATTAGGTATTCCATAGCGAGTCACGTTCAGTGAACTTATTCTTTAATAAGCACCTACATACTTGCTTTAGTGTCTCCGCACAAATGACCATGAGATCAGTCATCCTCATCCAATGAGCAAGCAACATATATACCAATCTATCCGGATTTACTAATCCCCATTTTAGTAATCCCACAATTGGGAACTATTTTAGTTTTTAAGCTTTCTAAGAATTTAGATCTCATTATCATGATCTCATCATGATTCTAAAAGCATTGCTTAAAACTATGGGTTATTTACATATTATAAAAATAGCACCATGTAGATAATTATATGCCTTAAATGAATATTTTATTAATAAATAAATAATATTATTTACAAAGTATGTGCTTTGTCATCATACATGATTGGCTTGTATGCACACTACTATCAATCTCCCACTTGCACTAAAGCCAATCGCCATGGTATCTCATACCCATCTTCTCTAAGTGACGATCAAACTGCTGTTGTGTTAAAGCTTTAGTAAATGGATCTGCAATGTTATCTTGAGAGTCTACACGCTCCAAGGTGACGTCTCCTCTTTTAATGATCTCCCTGATAAAGTGAAATCGCCGCAACACGTGTTTAGATTTCTGATGAGACCTGGGTTCCTTAGCCTGTGCAACCGCTCCGGTGTTGTCACAGTATACGGGAACTGCTTCTCCAATGCTAGGAACCACACCAAGTTCAGTTATGAACTTCTTCATCCAAACAACTTCCTTTGCAGCTTCACTTGCAGCTATATACTCTGCCTCTGTCACTGAATCAGCAACCGTTTGCTGCTTGGAACTCTTCCAACTCACTGCACCTCCGTTCAAGGTAAACACATACCCTGAAACAGATTTACTGTCATCTTGGTCTGTTTGAAAACTTGAGTCCGTGAATCCCTCGAGTTTTAATTCAGACCCACTGTAGACAAGAAAAATATCTTTAGTCCTTCTCAAGTACTTTAGGATATTTTTCACTACCTTCCAGTGCTCTTCTCCTGGATTCGACTGGTATCTGCTTGTTACACTAAGTGCGTGAGAAACATCCGGTCTAGTACATGTCATACTGTACATGATAGATCCTATTGCAGAAGCATAAGGGATCTTACTCATACGGTCTCTCTCCTCAGGTGTCTTTAGGGCCTGTTTCTTGGAGAGATTTATTCCATGGCTCATCGGCATGAGACCTCTTTTGGAATCTTCCATGCTAAACCTCTTTAGCATCGTATCAATGTACGTTCCTTGGGATAAGCCGAGCATCCTTTTAGATCTATCTCTATAGATCTTTATCCCCAAAATATAGGATGCTTCACCCAAGTCCTTCATGGAGAAGTTTTTAGATAACCAGATTTTAATGGATTGTAACATAGGAATGTCATTCTCTATCAGTAATATATCATCAACATATAATACAAGGAATGATACTGCGCTCCCACTAACCTTCTTGTATACACATGGTTCATCCTCGTTTTTGATAAAATCAAACTCTTTGATTGTCTCATCAAAACGAATGTTCCATCTACGAGAAGCTTGCTTCAACCCATAAATGGATCGGTGTAGCTTATAGACTTGATTTGTTCCAACTTTTGAAATAAATCCCTCTGGCTGTGTCATATACACATCCTCCTCAAGTTTCCCATTGAAGAAGGCCGTTTTCACGTCCATCTGCCAGATCTCATAGTCGTTGTAAGCTGCAATCGCAAGCAAAATCCGAATGGACTTGAGCATGGCTACTGGTGAGAAGGTTTCATCATAGTCAACTCCTTGTCTTTGTTTGAAACCTTTTGCAACCAGTTGGGCCTTATAGGTCTCTACCTTTCCGTCTACTCCAGTCTTTTTCTTAAAAACCCATTTACACCCAATAGGTTTAATACCTTCAGGTGGTGAAACCAAAGACCATACTTTGTTTTCATACATGGAGTCCATTTCGAATTTCATGGCTTCAAGCCATTTCCCTGAGTCTTTATTACTCATAGCCTGTTCGTAATTCAATGGATCATCATCATTCATGATGTGTACCTCATCGTTATCCTCTATAACGAATCCATACCTCTCAGGTATCTTCGGTACTCTTCCAGATTTACGAATAGGGTGTGGTACAGTAGGTTCTTCTACTTGGTTAGGTACCTGACTTTGGTCCGTGGTAACTTGTGGTTCTTGAACTTCTTCAAGATATATCTTGCTTCCACTGACCCCTTCATGGATAAACTCTTTCTCCAAGAAGGTAGCATGTTTCGCAACAAACACCTTTTGATCAGTTGGATGATAGAAATAATACCCTACGGTTTCTTTAGGGTATCCCACAAATCTACACTTATCGGATTTAGTCTGTAGCTTATCATTTTCAAACTTTTTGACATAAGCTGGACAACCCCAAGTCTTAACATGCTTAAGATTTGGTTTCCTCCCTTTCCACATCTCATATGGAGTCTTTGGGGCGGATTTGGTAGGTACCTTGTTAAGTAGGTATGCAGCCGTTTCTAGGGCATATCCCCAGAAGGAAATTGGAAGGTCGGTAAAACTCATCATGGATCGAACCATGTCCAACAGTGTTCGATTTGTCCTTTCAGATACTCCATTTAACTGTGGTGTACCTGGAGGAGTCCATTGTGAGATTATACCATTTTCTCTGAGACAATTGAGAAACTCACTGCTTAAGTATTCTCCACCTCGATCTGATCGAAGTATCTTAATACTCTTGCCCGTTTGTTTCTCTACTTCACTTCTGAACTCTTTAAACTTTTCAAATGATTCTGATTTGTATTTTATTAAATACACATATCCAAATCTTGAGTGATCATCAGTGAAAGTAATAAAATAAGAATACCCACCCCGTGCACTTGTTGTCATAGGTCCACAAACGTCTGTGTGAATCAATGCCAACAACTCTGTAACTCTCTCTCCTTTTCCACTAAAAGGAGATTTAGTCATTTTACCCATGAGACAAGATTCACAAGTTGGATATGATTCATAATCAGATAGCTCGAGGAGCCCATCTTTATGCAACTTGGATAATCTTGTTTCATTGATATGACCGAGTCTACAGTGCCACATATAGGTATAATTAATATCATCTCTTTTTTTTCTTCTTAATTTGTTCAATTTGAAATATATTTTCTTGTACGTCAAGTGTATAAAGTCCATTTCGCAAATTTCCAATACCATATAAAACATCGTCTTTATAAATAGAACAACCATTGTTCTTTATAATAATGTCAAAACCTTCCATATCCAATACAAAAATTGAAATAATATTTTTAATAATATTCGGAACATAATAACAATTATTAAGATAAATGAATTTGCCCGAAGGCATTGCTAAACAATAAGTTCCTACAGCTAATGGAGCAACTTTTGCTCCATTTTCCACTCTTAGGATCACCTTATCTTTGTTCAGCTTTCTACTTCTGACCAGTCCCTGCACAGTATTACATATGTGAGAACCACAGCCGGTATCCAATACCCAAGTAGAATTATGACTTTCAGAAAAATTAATTTCAATCATAAACAAACCTTGATTGGAAGTCGAAGCTTCTCCAAGCTTCTTCTCTGCTAGAAACTTCTTGCAGTTCCTCTTCCAATGTCCCGGCTCATTGCAATGAAAGCACATTCCTTTAGCTGGTTCAGGTTTCTTTTGCTCCTTTTCTTTCCCTTTTCCCTTAGCCTTCTTAGATTTCTTCTTTTCAGAAGACACCTTGGGCCTCTTCCTTTTATTGGAAGAATCCACCATCAAGACATGGTTCTTCTTGGATGAGAAGTGACCTTCTGCAGTTTTCATCATGTTAAGCAGCTCAGGTAAGCTGACATCTAGCTTATTCATGTGAAAATTAACCACAAACTACGAGAAGGTCTCAGGGAGTGACTGCAAGACCAAGTCTTGACTCAACTCCCCATCCATGACGAACCCAAGCTGTCCAAGGCGTTCAATCAAATTGATTACCTTCAGAATATGAGTCTCGACGGCAGTGCCCTCGGTCATCCGAGATCGGAAGAGCTCCTTAGATATCTCATATCTAGCAGTCCTACTCTGTTCACCATACAACTCCTTGAGGTGAAGCAGCATAACAGGAGCATCCATTTTTTCGTGCTGACGCTGAAGCTCGTTATTCATGGATGCGAGCATGATGCATTGAGCCACAGATGCATCATCTTGCCACTTATTGAAAGTGGCAATCTCTTCCTCAGAGACTGTTTCTGAAACAGATTCAGGGATAGTGGAATTTAAGACATAAGAAATCTTTTCAGCAGTGAGAACAATTCTCAGATTTCTTAGCTAGTCCTCATAATTCGGGCCGGTAAGATTTCTTAGCCAGTCCTCATAATTGGTATTTTCCACTATTTTCATCAAACTATATTACCCTCACTCATATAGTTCGGCAACATCTAATTAAAGATTTGCTAGTGAGATTAAGGATCCCATTTCAAATGTATATAACCTTGTGGATAGCACAACAAGCGATATACAAATAAATAGGTAGACAACTCTTGTCAATTACATCACCATGTAACTCTTTTTATTTTGCCTCTTAAATCATAATGGTCATGTGTGTGCACATCCGAACTAAAATGATTTAAGTTAAGTCCAGCCTAGCACTTCCATAAATTCAAAAAAGAAAAATTTTCGTCCTTGTGGATAGCACAACAAGACTAGATCGTTCAATTTTCTTGATAAGCATCAAATGTGATTAATTAACATCTTAAATATTCAATACTCGCCTTGTGGATAGCACAACAAACTCATATTAAATATTTAATACTCTATTAACTAATCATGCTAGAAGGCGACGTTCGATATTCCAAATATCATTTGAACGCTTCAGACTTAATATTATTTCTTTGAGGGGTTTGTTATTATTTGTCTCATCTTTTTAAGCGCGCATGCACATATATATATAAAATACGCGTCATTTTATTAAACATGCGAAGCATGTTTGTATAAAATATAATATATATAATATTTAGCATGCAATATAGAATACTATATTCTACCCGGGTTGATTATGGACTTTTATTCTAGTTTGGTTCACTAGAGCCACCAAGTGAACCAAAAGGTCAAACCTAGGAGTGCAAGAATTTAAATTTAAATATAACTATTACATTTAAACCCTGGCTCCATACAAATGAGTCTTCACTCGTTCCTTGCTCCTTGGTCTCCGATTTCTTCAAAATAATTCTAACTATCTCTATTACTTTAACTATTTAAAATTAAATAGAAACCTTGATCAGCAGTCAAGGGGAAGTACATAGAAAGGAGATAGAATTTACATCGAGAATAAAACTAGAGAAGACGAGGTACGCAGACCCCATTTTATAAAACCCATTCATTCAAGCATTCAACCAAAATAAAATCCAATCACATTGGTCATAGTCCATAATCAATCCCTTTTATTACCATACATATCATCATACGTATCAATAAAACTTATTCATCTCATGAAAATAAATTCATTCCATATATGTATTAATATCAGTTAATGGGCAAAAGTTTGCTAAACTTTGTTTTTGGAAAAATAAACTCCTTTATTTCATTCAAAAATAATTCCAAATTAAACTCTTTAATTTTAGCAATTCTGAAATCTCATTTCATATAAAATAAACATCTTTATTTAAAACCTTTATTAATTATATAAACCATTCATTTAATTAAATAAAATAAAATAAAAATTCAGTTCCTGTCCAGTGGCGCAGCTGCGCCAAGAATGTAAAGGGAACTGACGCAGCATGAAAACCAGGAACAGCACCCGGCACAGCTGCGTAGCAATATTGCCTTGTACCGGCGCAGCTTCGCAGAATCTGGAAAATTTTTGTTTCCCAGAACTCGATCCAATCGCATATCATACATGTATGGAATCACATAGACTGATAATTAGCACAAGATTGGCTCTGATACCACTGTTGGGTTTGTACGTAACGCAATCATGCAATCAAATCACATAAATAGGGCGGAAGCGTAAGAAACTAGGTTTTCAAAAAATTTATACAAACCCATTACCATGATCATTCTTGTGCATCAATTATCAGTGAATGAAGAAGGAGAAAAAATAGAATTATACCTTTGAAGATCCAAGCTTCCTCAGGTACAAGTTCTACTCCTTTGATTCCTTTGATTCCTCTGTAGTGGCTCCTTCCCTTGATCAATGGCAGCCACCCAAATGTTTGGCCTCTAACGGTGATCCACCAAGGAAGATGAAGAACTCAGTAAGATGGGTTATTGGCTTAACCCTTGTTTCTATCTCTATAGAATATGTGTACTCCCACCTCTTGAAAAATTCACGTACCTTATTTCTGATATAAGACTCTCTTATATAGATATTAGGTTAACCCTCCTAATCCAATTAGAATAGGGTTTTATTTAATTAATTAATTAAATACTTTTAATTAATTTATATCCTAATCTTTATTAGGATTGAGAGAGAGTACTGATATTATATTAATTCCTAAACTCCTTTAGAATTAAAATAATAATAATAATAATAATATTAATAAGACTCCTCTTATTAATTTATATTTAATATTTCTCAAATATTAAATAATACACATTAAGCTATTTAATTTATTCTATCATCATAGATTAAATTAATTATACTTAATGCATTATTACTATCATGCCATTTTCTTCTTAAATAATTCTTCTTCCTTTTATGGTGTGACCCTTTAGGTTCTCCATATTAAACCGGTTGTGAATAAATCAATTAGAACAATTCTAATCTTATTTAAATAAACAAATTAAACTAATAATCTATTTAAATAAATAACATTTATTCTACAATAGGGATAAGCCTCCCTAGCGATCAACGACTTTCTAGATAATATAGATTTCAACATTAATCATAAAAGAACCTGTGAGTTAATAGTTACCGTACAATTCAATCCTTCCACCATACAATGTCCCAATTAAATATAAGACATGGATTTACTGTCAAGTCTTAATTTATTTAATCATATGTATTTCGATTAGAAAATGCACAACTCCAAATAATGCAAATTAGAAACCTCTTTCTAATTTCATTCTACCATGGCCAAGGATTCCTGGGTTGTCATTTAACGAATCACATAGGACATATCTCCTCTTTTATTAGAGGTGGTAGATTCTTTATTGATCATTCATTATCTCCATATGTAACTCATTACACCCAAGCATACCCTATATATGCCTTAAAAGGCCTTAAGGAATTAGTCAAAGTATAATTTGTTACATACAAGATACTATGATGATCTCAAGTCCAAGGATCACATGTACTACTATCACATTAAGAATTCCTATTGACAGGCGAGTAAAACTCCATTAGGTATTCCATAGCGAGTCACGTTCAGTGAACTTATTCTTCAATAAGCACCTACATACTTGCTTTAGTGTCTCCACACAAATGACCATGAGATCAGTCATCCTCATCCAATGAGCAAGCAACATATGTACCAATCTATCCGGATTTACTAATCCCTATTTTAGTAATCCCACAATTGGGAACTATTTTAGTTTTTAATCTTTCTAAGAATTTAGATCTCATTATCATGATCTCATCATGATTCTAAAAGCATTGCTTGAAACTATGGGTTATTTATATATTATAAAAACAGCACCATGTAGATAATTATATGCCTTAAATGAATATTTTATTAATAAATAAATAAGATTGTTTATAAAGTATGTGCCTTTGTCATCATACATGATTGGCTTGTATGCACACTACTATCACGATAAAGGCATGAGATTGATGCTAGCTCCCAAATCACACAAACATTTGTTAAATGACAAGCCTCTAATAGAGCATGGGATAGTAAAACTGCCAGGATCCTTTAGTTTGGGAGGTATCTTCCTTTGTAACACCGCACTACATTCTTCAGTTAAGGCCACTGTCTCAAAATCTTCCAATTTCTTCTTTCTAGACAGAATCCCCTTCATAAATTTAGCGTAGCTCGACATTTGTTCTAAAGCCTCTGCGAATGGTATTTTGATTTGTAGCTTTTTGAATACCTCAAGGAACTTGGAAAATTGTTTATCCAATTTTTGCTTTTGGAGTCTTTGTGGATAAGGGACAGGTGGATACACTATTGGTGGTGGAACACATGATTTCTCTATTATTTCCTTCTGTTCTGCATCAGATCTTTGCTTGCCATCCTTTTCCTTAACAAAATTTGCTTCAACATTTTCTGTAGAAGGGCGCGGGTGTGGGCGCGCCGTGTATCCTTGTAATTGGAGCGCGGCTGCGCTTGGCCCTGGAGTTGCAGTCTGCTTGCCACTTCTTAAAGTGATGGCTTGACACTGCTCTTTTCCATCTCTTCTTGGGTTAGCTTCTGTGTTGCTAGGTAGAGTCCCTTGTGGTCTATTATTAAGCATGTTGGCTATTTGGCCCATTTGATTCTCCAAGTTCTTAATAGCCACAGCTTGGCTCTTTATCATCTCCTCAGTGTTAGCCATATACTTCAACATCAACTCCTCCATTTCTGATATCTTTTTTGGCTGAGGAGTGGAGCTTGTGGATGTTGTTGGTTCTGAAATCCCGAAGGATATGAAGATCTTGGAGCATGTTGTTGTTGTTGTGGTTGGTGGTGTTGTTGATGAGTTTGGTTGTTGCTCCATGACAAGTTGGGGTGATTTCTATTGTTGGGGTTGTAAGTGTTCTGATATTGGTTCGGTGGCCTCTGATAGTTGCTCACAAATTGCGCCAACTCTGGATTGATAGCACATTGGACTGTGGGATGTGACCCCGCACAAAGCTCACAAATATAGGCTACTTGTTGCACTTTTGACTCGGCCATGGAATCAATTTTCTTTGATATAGCCGCTAATTGAGCCGATAAAGCCGTGATGGCATCAACTTCCAATACTCCTGCGACTTTCGGTTGACTCATCCTAGCAGAAGGCCATTGGTAATCATTCGCAACCATAGTCTCTAACAACTCATATGCCTCTTCATAACTCTTGGCCATAAATGCTCCTCCCAAAGCGGCATCAATGCTAGGCCGAGTTTGACTTCCCAAGCCTAAGTAAAATGTGTTTATCTCCATCCATTGAGGCATCCCATGATGAGGGCACTTCCTTATCATTTCCTTATATCTCTCCCAAGCTTCATATAAGGACTCCCCATGTTGTTGCGCAAATGAAGAAAGAGCACTTCGCATTTTTGCGGTCTTTGCAGGTGGAAAGAATTTTGCCAAAAATTTTTGTGCTAAGTCTTCCCAAGTAGTAATGGACCCCGGTGGTAACGAGTGAAGCCAACTCCTTACCTTGTCTCTCAATGTGAAAGGAAAGAGTCTAAGTCTCACCGCATCATCCAACACACCATTAAACTTGAAGGTGTCACATATCTCAATGAAGCTCAGTAGATGCTCATTCGAGTCATCATTAGCCATACTCCCAAACTGAACCGTGTTTTGCACCATTTGTATTGTCCCCGATTTAATTTCAAAGGAATTGGCGGCTATTGCTGGCCTTGTGATGCTCGACTGTAGCTCATTGGTACGCGGCGTTGCATAATCCCTTAATGCTTTATGTTCTTCGACCGCCATAACTACCGGTGCTTCAGTTCCCTCTTGAATACTAGTAGTACCCGTACTCAATCTCCAAGCTCTCCCGTTGATGTTATCCTTTCTAGGCACCAAAGTAGACTTCTTAGACCGAGTTTTCATACACTAGTCAAGAGTACCTGAAATAAAAGAAAAATGAAGATAGAAATGAGATAAGATATAATTTTTTTAACTAAGACCAATTTAATTTAAACTGATGACGAAAGTAATAAAAATAATCACTATTCCCCGACAACGGCACCAAAAACTTGTTGTCTTGTTTAGGTGTTAATCAAAACAATCACACACACGCAAGTGCACGTGGTCCACAAGTAATATAATGAAAGTAAAGTATCGATCCCACAGAGAATATTGAGCGTCTCTAATCTAACATGCAACAGTTTTGTAACTACTTTGGTCTACTTAAAAAGGTAATCAAATTGTGATTTATCTAATAGTAATGATTATCAAATGACAGTTATTTAACAAGCAAATAAATCAGATAAGAGAGATATGGGATTCTAACTTCACTTAATGCATTATTCGAGATGCTACACCTCTTGTTAAGCCCAATTGATTACTTCGGATTATTAGTCGAGAACACAAAAGCAAAACATAGCCATTTCTTAATAAACTATGTCCATATCACATACATTCCACAAATGATAGAATGAATGTGAACACCCAAATTACATAAACCACTATATTTCTATGTGACTTAACATTAATAAGGGTTTAAGCACAAGTTCTCAAACGACTACAAGTGGTGCTTCCGTATATGTCTATTCGAAGCACAAATTATGGAATCTAACGCCATGTAGAATCATAAACACATGCTAATATGGTCAAATCTGAACTCATAATTCATTTCTCAATTTCATATGAGTTATTTCGGTAATTGGTGATCAAGCAATTAGGCAATCAAAGCAAACCATATTAGACAATCCATACATAATCAATTAAAACTCAATAAGGAATCGTACAAATCTGAATTAAGCACTAAGATCCATTAAAATCCCACAATAGAGATTAGTTCATAATTAAATTAATATCCATCATCAAAACTTGTTCATACATTGAGAATCAAATATGAAAGTAAAGAGAAGCTAAGGAAATAGAGATGCAAATCCAATTTCTCCACTTCAAATCTGAACCTTCAATGTAGAGCCAAATCCTTCTAACAACCAAATCTAGCCCTAATCTATGCAAATATATGAAAATCTAAGAAAAATCAAGAGAGATAGCCAAAATATAAAAAAGGAGGCTACACACTCTATGAGTTCTTCAAAAACCCTAAAAGTAGTAAATATAACGTTCAATGATCAAGTCTCAACCTCCAAATACACCTTAATAGAGAAGAATATTCATTTTAGGACTTTAAGTAAAAAGTAAACTCTGGTCAACACCAGCCAGGCCTCAGTACAATTGGGGGCGGGCGCGCTGCCAGCTGGCCAAATCTCCTCCTAGCACGGGTGCGCTCCTTCTATGCACTATCATGGCGCGGCCGCGCTCTATGGAAATCCTGCAGAATGCTGCTATCTCTCTGCTGGTGTCCTGCTGCTGCTTCCCTTTCTCTTATCCTTCACAAACTAATCTCACTTGTACTCCTCCACATGCCATTTGCTCGCCATCAAGCCGGTTTCTTGCCCAATCCACCCACGTTGCCGCCGAGATAGTTTCCATTATGCAATCTACAAAACAAAGATAAGAAGCATGAAAAGTAACTAAAACATGTGAGAATAAGCTATAGTTCTGGTAAGTTGATAGCCAATAAGTAGGTATAAAACCTACTTATCAGAGCCTAATCCAATATGGACATGGATTTTAGGGAGGAGGTAAGAACACTATAAATACATGGCTTTACCCTGAGTTTAAGGTACACACAATATTATTACTTTTTAGCACTAGAGCATTACGCTTCCATTGTGAACCTTAATCAGCCTGTACTTATTCTCACATCGGAGCTATCCCTCAGCAGCCCAAGCCGTCAAGCTTTTGGTGTTTGCCCATTTCTATGCAGGATTGGACGTGCTTTGGTGATTGGAGTGCGTGGACAAATCTTGGCGTTAACAATGAATATGATGGTACTTCATGTAGTAAATTATTTTTAGCCCATTAATAAATTATCCACTATAATTGACACGTTTAATTAATTACACCATTGAACTTTTAATTTTTCAAATCCCCTGATAAACTAATTATTATTTTGAAATTGGGTCATTCCGTTAAAAAAATTAAACGGACGTTAATTTTTTATCGAAAAAACTAATGAATTACCCATTGTAGTTAGTACCTTTTATTGTTTACACCATTGAACTTTTAATTTTTTAAATTATCCCATTAAACTAATTATTATTTTGAAATTGGGTCATTATGTTATCTCTGCCTCACCACTGTTAAATCATTTTAGTTTTTATCTTACGTGGACGTGAAAAAAGAAAAAAGGAAATAAACAAATTTGATGTATTCTCTTTCTTCCTTCCTATCATCTCTCTCTTCTCCCCCTTCTTGGAGGTCAAATGGATATGCGTATTTTCTCTCTCTAAAATCTATGAAAATTCCTAGATCCGAATACCCAAAACATTGAATTGAGCTTCAAAGTTTAGCATTAGATATAACAATGGAGTCTGAATCCCCAACAATAACAGATGAAGTAAATAGTGTTGTAGTAGGTTTCCTCCCTCTCACCAGCCTTATGTCTCCGAACTCCTCTCATTAACTCTCAATCGCCTCCACAAGGTCCACTCCTTCCCCAATCTCTCTATATATATACACACATGTGGTAGTAATATTTGGTTAAATTGATTTTGTTGGGATTGTATTTATGATTTGATAGGAGCTTGTGTTATTATGGATTGATGCAGAGATAATTCAGATGCAGATGCAAGAGGTGGTTGTTGCCAATTACCGCGTTTTCATTTCTGTTGTTGATGCATTGCTTTTCATTCGCGAGGAAGTTTCTTCTATTGATAAACATCTGAGGTCAAAAGTATCGAAAATATTTTTATTTTTTTGCTTTCACTTTCAAGTTTTTTATTATTTTTTTGTCACATAAGTAATATTTTTTATTTTTGAATTTCTTTTCCTGAGCCACATAGATAAAAAAATTAATGTCTGCTTAATTGTTTTTAATAGAATGACCTAATTTCAAAATAATAATTAGTTTACTGGATTAATTTGGAAAAAAATAAAATTCATTGGTGTAATCAGTAAAACGTGTCAACTACAGTGGGTAATTCATTATTTTTGTCGATAAAAAATTAACGTCTGTTTAATTTTTTTAACAGAATGACTCAATTTCAAAATAATAATTAGTTTACTGTGGTAATTGAAAAAATTAAAAATTCAATGGTGTAATTAGTAAAATGTGTCAATTACAGTGGATAATTCATTAGTTTTGTCAATTTTTTTTATATAAAATGTCATATCTACAATCATGTTAGTTCGACTATTGGTCTACAAAAAAAATAAAAATAAAAATAAAAATAAAAATAGGCATCTTCAGTTTGTAATAACATTCTATGATATTGCTGAACTCTAAATGTTTGATATTTTAAAATATACTTACAGCTTAAAGAAAATTGAACTTCGATAAATATTAATCGATCAAATCTTATACAACTAAGTTAGAGGATTCATTTTACGATACAAGATATAATCCACTGAAATGTCTCTTACAACTGTAAGGACCGAGAATTTTATATGATTATATATGGATATTTTTATGAATAAACTATTTATTTATTTACTTTAAGAATATTAGTAAATATGTGATATGAATTAAGTGAGTTAGTGAATTTATTTATTTTAAGTTAACTAAGATGAATATTTAATCAATTTGACTAAGGAAGAGTAAGATAAGCTTATGTTAAAAATTAATATAGCTTGAATGTTAATCTTAAATGGTAATAAAAAAGATTTATAATCTTTAAATGATTAATTAGTATTACTAATGTAAAGTGATTATATGAATATAGAAATAGATGTGTAATAACTTATTAAGCCAATTAGGGATAATTAAATTAATTAAATGAACATAAAGGAAAGCCAATAAATAAGTATATTAAATTATTTAACAATATATTAAAAATTTTGTGACATATATTGAATAGATATGTGGATAAATGAATATATTAAATATTTATCAATGATGATAAATATATTATAACTTATGTGGAATATGTATGAGACTTAATAAATATATATTATAAATATGTATATTTATTTATTAAAGATAATTAAAAAGAAAGCTTTATAACCTAATTTATATATTAGGAATGTGAATTAAATAACCTAAGGGATATGGTAGGGAAGAATTTTAGTATTTAAAATATATACTAACCTAAGGGGTTAATTTAATTATCTCAATTTATTATTTATTTTAAACTTAATTAAAGCAAGTCTAATTGTGTTATATAATTAAACCCATATGAGTAATTATCTAAAGTTCAAAATAGTGAATTAGGAACCCTAATTAAATAATTAGGGAAATATAAAATTTATGAGTTGAACATATGCTTTTTACATGGCCCAAACAATTTAAATTAGGAAGCCCAAATGAATTTGAGACATGACCTAAATGAAATTGGTCTTCTAGATAACTAAACTAGTAATTAAATGAAATAATAAAAATCAAAAAATGGGCTAAAAGGAAGAGAGCACATGGTTAAATTCATTTTTCAAAACCTATATAACAACTAACCTAGCTTAATAAAAGAAGATCCATAGCCTTAGATTTTGCTAAGATAGGAAAGAGAAAGGAGAGATTTGTTGGGAGATTTTGGAAGATTTGTATATACTTACACATGTTATATGTATATATTTTTCCATCTATAAATACCCTCACCTTATTGCAAATTAAAAGTTTACTTCTAATTTTATTTCCTTAAGTCCATAAGCTAGAGAAAGAAAATAGAGATAGAGAGAGAAGAGGGAGTTCGAACCTTAGAGGAGTAAAGGGAATCAAAACAGTTTTCTAGCCAAAAACCCTAAAATTTCAGCCCACTTCGAGGCTCTACCATTTGAAATCTACAAATTATTTTTGAGATCCGTCAAAGAATTGATTTAGATACATGAGTTATCTAATGAACCAAAGTAGTAGTACTAAAAAATGTTAAACCAATCAACCGTAGTGTCATTTTTCCAAAACTGTCCGAACAACAGAAAAACCTGGAAAACCCATTGAGTTTTCTGACCACTTTTTAACAAGGGCTGTTTCGGCCACTTTAAGAGCTCTAAAAATTTTGATATTTTGTGGTATGTTATTATATCAAGTTAAATAAGTCCTGTTTAAAGATGAGAATTTTTGGATGTCTAGAATGGAAGATCTAGCTTTTACAAGAAAGTGTGATTTTAAAAGTAAACGATAATAACTCTTTGTAGACAACTCAGAAATATGTGAAAGTCTTACTGGATTTAGATATTGATAACAGGAGACTACCTTGAAAATTGCATAATTTTTGGACAAATATCGATTTATGAAAAATATTACAAGATCTGACTGTTTTGATCATTTTAAATATAGTAAATGAAATTCAAAAATTCCAGAAACAATATATGTTCATAAGGGAACCATAATCTGATGTTTCTTAGAAAAGAAGAATTTTCAGAATTGTTTTGATATTTTTCATGTAAATGGTTGAGTTATGAATAAATGAATAAAATAAGTAATGTGATGTTATAAAGGGTAAAAATATAAATTTTTTGACCAAAGACCCTTGATATGAGGTAATCAAATTTTTGGAGGGTATTTCAGTCATTTTTGATGAGATATTATATTTGTGGTATTTTATGACTATTAAATAAGTGAATTAGTACAGGGTAAACAATTAGAATAAATTATTTATTAGTTTAGTAAATGATTAAAATATTAATAAGATATTAATAATATCAGATTAAGATATTATTAAGTAATTAATAATATTTAGATTTAAATTGGATTAAAATATTATTAAATGATTAATAATATTAGATTAAAGTTAAATTAAAATATTATTAAATGATTAATAATATTAGATTAAAGTTAAATTAAAATATTATTAAATAATTAATAATATTAGATAATATTTTAAAATATTATTAAATGATTAATAATATTATATTAAAGTTAAATTAAAATATTATTAAATAATTAATAATATTAGATAATGATTTAAAATATTATTAAATGGTTAATAATATTAGATTAAAGTTAAATTAAAATATTATTAAATGACTAATAATATTATTAATTGATTAAAATATTATTAAATAGTTAATAATATTTGTGAATGGTTAAGATTTTAAAGATTAATTAAAATATTATTAATTGGTTAATAATATTAGTAATTGGTTAAGATGTGATTAATGTACAGAATATTATTAAGTGATTAATAATATTATCAAGTGACTAAAATATTATTACATGATTAATAATATTAATAAGGGATTAAAATATTATCAAATGGTTAACAATATTAGAAAGTGAATAAAATATTATTAAATGATTAATAATATTAGACAAGAGTTTAAGACAATGATTATATGATAATAATATTATCAAGGAATGATAATATTACTAAGGATTTAATGTGGTATCTAATATTTAGGTGATTAAATGTTAGATAATATGTTATGAGAATAATAGTACGATGAATAACTATATATTATGCTAATTGAGAGATCACTCTTATTAATGATAGGTCTTTCAAACGAAGTTAAATAAATTGCGTGGCAGTAGTCAACAAACGAGACAAGTTTTCTAACTCAAACTCGAGTTATTATATTTCAAGCATGCTAGTGAATTAATTATTGACAATTATTTCACATCTATGATTATTGATATTCGCACCTAGTGCAAGTTTTCTTGAATTCTCTTATATATTATCATGTAAAAATTATCACATTGTGCAAATTTTTATCTCTTGTATAGACTTTATGTTATGCGAGTTCCTTAATTTCCTTTGATTATCTAACCTTGTATAATTGATTATTGTGTGCAGGTTCATATAACTTTGTTCTTATGATTATTCCACGATGTTTGAAACTTCTAAATTTGTTCGATGCTCATACGTTGATTAAATCCTAAAACTTATACGAATTTTTTATATTTGTATAAGTGTTCAAGCTATCTTTAAAATTCGAGTATACTTAAATTGTTTAAGTACTACGTAAATGTCATTTGTTTCAGCTTAAACTAAAATTTGATTAAGCGTTCTATTATTTGTAAATTGATTTGTTAGTAAAGATCGACGCCATTTGTTTCGACGAGACTAATATTTTAGTGAATTGGTTTGTTAATTGAAAATCGATGCCATTTGATCCGGCTAGACATAGTTTTAAATATTTCATTAAAATATTATTGAAAATGATAGAGTCATCCAACTAAATTGCTTTGGTTCGGAATCCAGATTGTATGAACATCTCTAAATTAGAAAATTTTTATGTTCCAAAGGCGGTTATGATGAACGCGAATGTCGTTCCAGCATGCAGTATTGATCAATGCACGTGCTGATCACCTATCATGCCCGTAAGTATGTCGATTTACAGATGAATTTCTGTTTAAACCTTTTTAAAATTAAAAAATAAAAATTCATGGTCTAGTGACCGCTTAGCATGAAATTTGGGAAATAACCCTATTTATTGAATATTGTTACAGTATTGCTAATTCTTCAGAATCAAATGAATATTGTTGAACCCTCGAAAGAATTTAACTCTTTCATTATTGATATGTTATTCAACATGAAATTTAAGAAAATCCTTGATTTCGAAATGATCCATTATTTCAGCTACTTCACAATCTTTTTAATATTGTTGAAGTTCTTAAGAGTTTTTTTCTTCTAATCATGATATATCGTTCTTGTATTTCAACTTGCTGAGCGAATTAGTTGATCACCCTTACTATATCATGATAATATTTCAACCAAGCCCAAATGTTCGAAGGACTAAGGCAAAGAGAAGACGACCGAATAGTGTCTTTTATGGAATGAGTATTATGTTATTTATAGATTTAAACCTTTTGTATTATTAAGTCATGCAATGTTAAGGTTAGTGAAACTTGGGATATTGTTATGGTTTGTATTAAGGAATGGTATGAATGATATAATTCATAAAGTATGGGTAGATAGATGTGATGTATACGTTATATTGTGAGCACCAAATTCGAGGTTCAAAGGACCCGGATTTGGGGGTGTCACAACAACAATACATACCAAACAATAACCACATGACAATAAATATAATTTAGCACATATACAATATCAAATTATAAATTAAATAAGACAATCTTCATACATTTAATGACAACGAGTTATTTTATTCATTCATCACAAAGAGTTGATAATTATAATGAGTTTTAAAAATTATAATAATATAATACTAACAGTATAACCCGTGCAAATTTATTCCAAGTTTTTAAATCTTATATTTTTAAACAATATTTTTAATATAATCTTCTAAATATAACAAGTAATATTATTTTTGACTTAACATGTTGTTTTATTTTTCACATATTAATATTTTAGACTTTTTTTTTCAAATTTTATTTATTAATTCTTTAATTTTTAATAATAAAATTTTCATTTTTTATAAAAACTTTATTCTCTAAGTTAAAATTTTGCACATATTTTTTTTGATATGGATTTTTGTAAAGTTTTCTGAGCTATTTATGTTTAGATTTTTTATCTTAAAATAAGAAAATTTTGTACTAATGATTATGCATTAAACATGAACCTTTTTTTTAAACTTCAATTCAAAACATTTTGAGATCCATTTCTTCCGAGTAGTTTACAATCAATGCAATATAGTATAATAAAATATTTTATTTAACAACAAAATCAATTACATACTATATAAATCCCATATTTTGTTTTTAACAATAAATTGAGCAATGGTGGTAATGAATTCATTAAATACTATTGTAAGGGTGATCCAATAGATTAAGATATATAACATACCAAGTTGAGGGGAAGATTGATGATCTTTGGGGTGTTTTATCACTTGATTTCACAATAATATATATGTATATGTAGATGAGTTAGTTCTTGACCTTATGTAGGAAAAGTAATTGTTAGTACAATGCATGTCTTTAGATTTGATGATGATATGTCAAATTAATGTATTGTAATTAGTAGCTTTTGTACAGTCTTTAACATGAAATTGATAAAACATGACTTAGTTTAGATATCAAACTTGTTAAGTTGATTAATTTCGTAGATTGAACCTGATGTATATCGTTGTTTCCCAAAGGCACAATGGAGATCTAGAAACTTTTGACTAATTTAAAGAGTTGTTACCAGATAGTTAATTTGATCAACTTGATTTAGCACAACGTAATATTAGTTTGAAAAACTCCCCTGAAAGATTGATCACAGAAACCAGTTCTTATTTTGGTTTAATGAAACACCACCACTTAAAAAATATATAACAATTATAGCAGATATGTCATTTATATGACTTAAAGTAAAGAATACAAGATATTTTTAGGTGGTTCGGAGACTGAACAACTCCTAATTCACTTTTCTACTCCACCGAGTAGGATAACCACTAAAGGATATAGGCTTAGCAGACCATTTACAACTGAACCACTTAGGTTCCTTCGAGTCACCGAGTCTCAACAGTTCGGTCACACAAACCATGTGATACTACTAAATCGGGGTACCTTAAAACTAGAGTCTGGTGCTACACGGTACATCAACATTCACACATATCTAGCTTTATAAGCTTAATGACACGAATGTAATTCAATATATTATTACATTATATCCTTTAAATCCCAGATTTTGTAACCATTACATGTTCATAATCTCATAATATTACATATTACATAATAATATTAAATTCTTACAAGATCTTTTATCCTTCTTCTATCCTTAATGAATTCTTTAATACACTCGTCCTTAGCTGAAATCATATAGTTTAAGAGAGGATGAACATTAAATTGCTCAACAAGTATAGCATTTTAACAATAAAATCAAGAACCATATGATTTCATTCAACAACTGAATAATAGTTGTGAACTAATTTAAATAAACTGGAATAATACATAGAATAAACTAGAGTAAAACTTTTCATCACTTTAAAATATTTTTGAAATGACAAAATGGTCATTTGTAATAAGATGGTCATAGGACCAAGAACTTTCCTTTATTTTCATTGAAAAGGACTACCCGGTTATAAAACTGCTAATCCGATATCACTTATGAGTACATTTAGGGGATCATCCTATAGTACTCTATGTTGATCAACACTCATCCGTTAAAAGTATATTTACGTTTAGTTTTAACATCATGTGTGTCAGCTGAAAATCTCGATTAAATTCATTTGTTTGTTCAATTTCAAACTTACCTTTGAATCCATACCAAAGCAATTAGTTTGGACAACATTACTTCACATCAATAATATTTCAAAGATTTACTATCAAATCGATAAAACATTTAAACATTGGTCTAGCCAAAATAAATGGCATTGACACTTCCTTAAACAACTCATATCATAACATCACTTGAATACTTATACAAATACTGCAAGATTTGCATAAGCATGGAATTCACACAATCATAGAAGAATTGTGCTCATTTTATTTTAAAATATCACATAGGCTTCATAAGAGTAGAATCAAATAAAGTAAGAAACTTGCTCAAATAAATCAGAGTAAGTTCAGAAAACTTGCCTTAAGCGTTCTTCTATAAGTTTACGCTAATTTGCCCGCCAAATGGCCTACACAATTACGTGTACATACATATACCAATTAGGCACATAATTGATGTCAAATATTGGTTTATATTAACTTTACTCATTATTTTTCTTGTCCGTGTCATTAGACTCGGAATATTGTTATAAAATTTTGGCGTTCATCCGTCGTACGCTAATCATAGCCTTCGCGAATGCCCAAGAAACATGCCTTTGCATATGCTTAGTACGATCCTATAGTCTTTAATAACACTACTTAATTTAAGTTACGTGTTTTACATTTACTTTACTTCTTATTTCATGTTGTTCGCATTTTATAATTTAATAAATACGTCCAACATATATTTTACATTTTACGTTACAAGTATAAAGTAGACAACTTGACCCGTCTGCTTTGGGTGTCTGCTTTAGCTTTAAACTCACTGTTGATTAATCCAGACAGTCTAACTAGTTTACTTTAGTGTCTGCTTTAGTATAAACTTACTGTAACTGACGTCATACTAATCCATATAGCTTAATCCGTCTGCTTTACTGTCTGCTTTAGTATAAAACTCATTGCACCTGAAGCAGTAACAAGGAGATTTTTTGTGCACGTCGCACCTACTTCGCAATGTCATAACTTGAAAATCCGTTATCAAAATAAGTCCGTTCTTGAGCCATATACTAGCTCGTAACATACTTTAAAATTTCCTCCAGACAAATTAACATTTCTAATCCATTAATCTATGTCAAAATATTGGCTCAAAAGTCCCTCGTTGGACTACTTCTTAACTTAACGTTCATTTCTTCATAACTTACGCATCCGAACTCGGAATGAGTTCGTTCTTAAGTCCACTGCTCATATTTTCTACATTTTATAATGTTCTTATGAAACCTCAATTATTCGGATTCATTATCTTATATCATAACTTCGTTCGGGAGTCATAACAAACCATAATTTCAATATTTAATGTCTTTTACTAAATTTTTGCCATAACTTTGTTATAGCATGATTTTAATCCGTTTACGAATGATGTTTTTAAACTTGTCCATCAACAACTTACTAGAGATGGTTTTTAATTTGTCCATCAATAACACCCTAAAAACGATTTTAAATTTTTTCATCAACAACTTTTACTATGTTCTTCGTTCGTTCTTCAATTTCTATCGTTACTTTGATTACGATTCACTTTGCACATATAAATTAGTGTTTTGAATCCGCTAATTCTTCCTTATTTCTCCGTAAAACTCACACAATTCATACGAATCGTCCAACCACCAACACAACACTTCATAACAATCTACAAAGCGATTAAGAGATGAAGAGTTTGAGTTTTTCGATTCCTACCTTATGATTCTTCGCATTTCTTCATTAATAAACGACTTGATCTTACATTTTCTTCCTTCGAGACTTGAAAATCTGAGTCTCTCACCACTTCCTCTCTAAAATTATCTAGAGTTTTCTCTATTGGATTTGATAAATTGGTAAGGAAGAATGAATAAATGACTTGGTATTTATAGATTTTAAAGACTAGGGGTATTTTGGTCATTTGTCAAAATATCTTGGCTTTTGACCATTTTTCCCTTAGATATTTTCTTTTATTTCAAAATATTTTCCAAGACTTAGCTACTAAGTCTTGCTGTTCCGTCTTACAGTTGAAAAACTGAGGTTCTCTGTTTCTAAATTTTTTTAGACATTCCGTCTTTCCTCTACAGATTAACTTTTACGCATTCGTCAAAAATTGAAAAACGCGAAAAGCGTTTTCGGTGAATAGCATTTTCGACGATGTTTTCCTAGAAAATGGTTAAACTATCAAAAAGTTGATAAAAATAATTTTCGTTTTTTCCTTATTTCGTCTTATTACTTCACGTTTTTCGAGAAAACGTTTATTGGATAATACAAATTTTCATGACGTATTATTGACAGATCTTGAAACAGAATGTCATTACGACATACCAATCTCTCTAAAAGGCTTAGGTTTAAACCCTAACTCATATTATTCTTCGGATGAATAATGTTTTTATGAAAATTTTCTCGAATTTTTTTTATTTTAGTCTTCGAAATTCTTACTCATTTATTCTTGCACGTAGTAAAAATCCTAATGTATGAACACCATCTTAAGTCATAAAACAACCTTTAAACACATAATATAAATAATATTCATTAAATATTATTTTATTCAATAATATTCCACATAAACTTAATTATTAAGCTAAGTGGAATTTCTCGATCGTAAATTTTCTCCCCTTATAAGGATTCTGTCCCCAGAATCACGATACACATTACCTATAAAGTAAGGATAATTCTTCTTCTTCTTTATATTTAGATTCTTACTTAAAAGCATTATGTTACATCAATACTACCTTTATAGAAGGTATACATTACTTCTCACGACTTAACTTTCTTATTAATTCTTTGAATAATAATTTCTCAATTCACAACCTTTCTATACCCCAGTATAGTTCCTCAAACTTGCCACATGTTATAAGTTCAGGTACTTACCACAATAATATGAGTTTAGGAACTGGTCCTCGCAATACGCAGTCCAAGAATAAATCAGGGACTGGCCATACGCTCAGAGGCTCAAAACATACCATACGACTATGAGTCACAAACTTACCATAAGCATGAATTTCAAGAACTCGCAATTAATCTTCTCTAACTATCAAATATATCTATGAGAAAAGAATCACCTTCTCATCATATATATATCGATAGCGCGACATCAACTTTTCAACGATTATCAATGTGACAAACTAAGTAGTCGTTAAACCAAGCATAAAACCTCTGCCTATACAAAGGTTTGTATAACTCAGTTACCACATGAGTCATCAATTGAAAACCTACCAAGTATTATTTCATATTACACCTTCTTTATAGCGTTAGGCTATATCCTTTCAATTATTTAACAGATAATATATCATTCCATAACTTAATCTGATCACATCGGAATCTTATTTCACAATCATTTTATATGAAGATTTCATTTGCACTTTTCATCTTATGCCTTAAAACTATTTATTTAGTTTCTTCTTCTAATTTAGGAACTACCGGTACCTTACTTCTTTGCTTACATATTAACATTATCGCTTTATTAAGTTAAACTTAACTCTTTTCCATATGGAAAATTTCTTCCTTAATCATTAACACTTCTCAATTAAGATTTGTGTCCTCGATACTATGTCCATTATAAATGAACGAGTCCCCTTTACAATTATATTGTATTCAACTCATTTGCTTTACTCTTAACTCCGCTTGATTCATTTTTGTTATTAACTCAACTTGAGCCGTTAACACTACAAACTTTTCCCGAACCTTTTTAATCTTAAAACGTCGGTCATTACCCTTATCTTTCTTGTGATATAAAAATTTCACAATGTTACTCTTTAATTAGTTTTAGATTATTTCTCAGCTTCACCGTTAACTTCTTCTACGCACGGATATATGTTAGACCTCGATGGTCTGCACATACCTCCAATTTCTTACCACATAACTAATATCTTTAAATCTTTAAGCTAACACTACTGTTGCTAACTCTCATGAATAAAGCATCCTCTTTCACAATCCTTACTTACTGTGGTGCATACACAACGACCTTTCGTATAGTATAGGCACTCAACCTAATTTCTTATGTGCTACATCATTATATGCAACAAAATTTTCCAATATCCTCAAATAATGACGATACCAGAATCTCACTCAATCTCTTCCTTCACTCTTAAAAATATTCTTTATTCTTCTTTGACTATATATAAACTACATAGTCCTCATATTCTTTGATCAACATGTTAGCTATCTTAGAAAAGTCTTAAATAAATCCTTGATAGTGACCTGTTAACACCAGAACTACATACCTCTATCGACTTCTGATGAGTGGGATTTATACCCGCGAATCGAATACTTTTATCCTTAAGAAGTTGTATGTCCATTATGTTTAATGTTGCTTTTATAGCATTTCGTTATTATTTTGCTTAAAATATGTTTTGTAGGGGTTTTCAGGTCATTTTTAACTTTTAGAGGCAAAAAGGGCATTTCTCTAGCACTGGCATGCAGCGCCGGTTCGTAATATTATTCTAGCGCTGCAGTGCCCTTTCGATGCTAGCTCAACCACCTTACGTGCTACAGCGCCCCCATTCACTCACAAAACTGGAGCCGCAATGCCTACTTATGACCAGTGCCTTTGATTAAGTGCTGAAGCGCTTGTTCAAGGCTATATCTTGGCGTCGCAGCGCCACCTCCGATTCTCAGGCAGACACAAGAGGAAATGACCTTAACTAAAGGAATGATATATATATATATATATATATATATATATATATATATATAATCTCAGCCTCCTTTTAAGATATCACTCCCAATATAGAACTCTCTCCCATATAACTTAGGAGCTTAGCATTTCTTTCCTGATCTTTTGTACATAACTTAGATAGATTAGGGAAATGACTGGGATTTCATGGAGCTCAAGAGCAACTTAGCAACACGAATTGGAAAGTATGATTTGAAGGGATTTCTTGGAGATTGAAGAATTCTTTGACATAGTTTATTCTTCTCTATTTATTTCCTTTGATTTTGTAATATATAAATGTTGTATATATTGCTACTAATGTTTAGCTTAAAAGCTATGAACTAAATATTTTTTCTAAGGTTATAATGGAACCCATTGTTAATTTGAATTGATTTTCTTATCTCTTTGGTTGGCACCATATGGATTGGTCTAATATATTTGTGCTTAGTGATAATTACTAAAGGATTAGTAATTAAATTGGTAATCTATGAGAAATTGGAAAATGGATTGTAGATTTATACCTTGAATATTTGGCATGTGATTATGATTTGTCTACATCTCTAGACTGCGTAATTTGTGTATAGTATAGGAATATACATGTGCGCTATGTTTGACTTTATTGAGAATCTGAGTTTGAATTCCTTGTCTATGGTTAATTCTCATAGGAATATGTCATATTATTTAGCTAGGATGTTCCTTTCCGTTCTATTCCCCTTAGGGTAGATCTGGCGGGGATAAGTTTATATGTACCTTGGAAGAGGCGTATGAAAACTTTTGAATTCTCGGTCAACAATCCGCCGTGACCACTATAATCAAAGAGAGAGAGTTAGGATGTTTAATGAAACTCTACACACCAAGTGTTTGACAAAATGCTTGTGTGGGGGGAAAGTTGTGATCTTAGCTTGTAGCACCTTAGATACCTGTCGTTAGCCATTTACTTGCTTTGATAATTAGAATTAATTAGATTAATTAACTATCTTCTATTTAACTGTTTAAATAAGACTTAAGCGATATAAACTCAGTACTTGGTAACTATTAGTAATAATTACTCGTGGGTTCGACACTAAACTTATCATATATTACTTGTGGACCGCGTATACTTGCGCGTGTTTTATTTAATGCGAAATCGATCAATAAGTTTTTGGCGCCGTTGTCGGGGAATTATTATGACACCCCCAAATCCGGGTTCTTCATTTTCACAGGATTTGGTGTTCACTATCTAAATAAAACATAACTAACTGCCCATGAATAAAGGAATGCAAAATAAATTACAACCTTAATTAAAATCTTCCCTATAAAAGGATTACATAATCGTCAAAAGTTCCCAGATGTCTAACCTTAAAACAACATCAAGTGCAGAAATAAAACATCACATAATAAATTGAAAAAGTCTTCATTACTTATTCATCTTGCCCTTGCCCTTATTGGTTGACGGCTCGTCAACTTTCTCAACTTTGGCTGCAATGGTTATATATGCAAAAGTGAGAAAAACAAAAGCTCACTTGAAATAACAATCAATAAGGATAACATAGTACTATCACTGAATAAGTTCAATCGAATTGAATAACATCCTCTATCGTCGATAATTAAGAATTGAAAACAAGATTTAGAATTCATCTGAGGGTCACAAGACCTTGAACTATGTCCCAGGTTATAGGTATTTCTACTTAAACCTTTAACAGTCGTTAGACTATATGGACCTTCTATCTCGTACTTAGGGGGATCAACCCTTTGTACCATGTATTGTGCACAAACATCTTAACGCTTTCGCGCAATAATCCCCTATAATAGGGTTGTTCATCTCAACTTTAACTAACGATTCCGCACCAAAGAAAGTTTGGTTTGGATTAGTTCAATGGGTAATTTAGAGTTCAATAATCATCAACTAAGGAGTAGTTGAGTTAAAACTTAACAATAACATAAGAGTTCAATAACAAAAGAGTTATGGAATAATTATGAGTCATAAACGAATAGACAGTATACTTAAAAGGTATGCTTTAGAAGTAAACTCAAAAGCATTCAAGAGATACGATAAACCTTGCTTTAACGATAATAATAAGCCAAGGTTACTTTCTTTTTCAATAAGGAAATTAAATTAGAAACTTGTTCAATATGAAAATATGGTTAAAGAATTTGCTTAAACGTAAAGAAGAAAGGATAGAACAAATTACCTTGTGCGTAAGCAAGCAAATTAATAATTCGTTCCTCAATTATCCTACGCATATTTTATTAACAATAGCAACACGAATTAGTTATCACATAACTAAGTCACATAATTAGTTAACCAATCTAAGTTAACTTACTACTTTTAGTCATTAGGTTTAATCACATCATTGGTTAGTACATAACATGATCAAACCACACTTCCTTTTATTATCCACGTCAAACTTAAACTTGTTAATAATTAATCAAGTTACAATTTAAAATCGTCAATCCCATATTACAAATGCGATTACATACTGTTTAATCAACATATAATTTTATTAACATATTGTTATATTCATTAGATTAACATTCCCAAACATTTGTACACTTAAATAACAATCTCTGGCCAAACTGCCCAAATGGCACGGCAGCGTCACATAATGAACTACAATTGGCATTGCGGCTTAGACTCGGTGCTGCAGCACTAGTGAAATAGCTTGGGACCGGCGCTGCGGCGCCATAACAGGTCATCAGACTCTGCAGTCCGGTCTCGGCGCTGCAGCGTGACAGTTAACACACAGAATTAATGTTGCGGCGTCGTGACACATCACCAGATGCTGTTATGGCGCTGTAGCGCTCTGTTTACTCACATAATAGGCGCTGCGGCACCACGACACAGTAGTATGCAGACAAGTTAGCGAAAAACATAGAAAAAGCCAATTTGGCTTAACAACTGTGCTCAAACAATAAATCTTACTTATATAAATTATACAAAACTTTGCAGAAACATAAACTAATGCTTCTAACATGATTTTACCCATATAAACATCATAACAACCAACTTAAAAACTTTTAATTCAATGTTTTTGAAAAAAACTCCATTGTTAAATGTTCTTGAAAAAAAAATCACTGTGAATTCATTTTTTAACCAAATTACTTTATTTAAATCATGTTGTTTTTGTTTCTTAACATATTATCACAATCTACAATCAATTTATATATTATAACATAAATTAGACAATAATTTTTATATCGAATAAGCTATTTTTCAAAATACTTCACTGTAACTTACTATGAACACGATTTCTACATATTCATCATGTTTTCATGAATTAAACAACTTTATATTACATACAATTCTCATAGAAACATATTATATAAACAAATTAACATACAATACCCATATTTTCGATAATTGATTATCAACATCAATTTACAGAGAACTAAGAACACAACAAAAAACTAAAACTTTAAAACTAGAATTATATACCTTTGAATTGCTTGTTAGTTAGAAAAAGATGACGGAAACCTTCTTTGTTTTCACAGAGAAATCTTTCTCTCTTCTCTTTTTCCTTCTCTCTTTTCTCTTTGATATTCTCTTCTTCTAACTTAACGTAAAGACATAATATACATATAATAAGACTGACAAAATATAATATCTCCCTTTTTAATTCTTAGTCAGTTACTATTTTTTTTTAAATTCAAAACCACAAAGGCTTGTTTGGCAAAACTAGATTAAAATAGGAATTTTAAAAGCCTTAAGCCTTGTTTGGTAAAAACTAAATTAAACTTCTTTTAATTTATTTTAATAACTCATTTACTATATAGTTTAATTATCACACTTTATTCAATTAAATTCTAATATTCAAATTCAATTAAATTAAAGTTAGTATCAACTTATTAAATCAAATTGCCACATAAATCAAATTGCTACACAATTATAATTTATTTATTAATCATAATTTTATGTAACAAATTAGTAAATCTCTAATTTAATTATTAAATTAAATTAGATACCACTATAATTATTTATTAATTCATTAAATCATTACTACAAAATTAAAACTTAATAATTCATCTAATTTAATTATCTTAATTAAATTAAAACTTCAACTACAAAATTACTACACATCAATTAAATTAATATATTATAATTAATTAAATCACTCCACCGCATAACCACATTAATTATTTATTTAACTCAATAAATAAATCAATTAAAATATTTATTTAATTCAATAAATATTTAAAACTAAATACAAAAATCTCGTTCGTTACAATTATTTCTTCTAATATTGTCCAATATTGATCTCAATCAATTTAGTCTTAATTTGAACGTGTATATTTGTATTTAATCTGGTTTTGCTTGGTTTTGTTTTTAAGTCTTTTCAGCTAATGGATGAGCATAACTTTCAATGGCTTGGTTAGAGGACGACACAACGAAGTTCGAAAGGAATACTTGAGCGATTGCAACAACAAATTGTAAATCTCTCAAGGTTTTCTGACAATCTGGAGGTTTAATCCACTCAGAATGCCTACTGTCAGGATCAAGCCAACTATGGCTCAACCTACTATCATCCAGAGAGCTATCCAAGCTTTCCATGGGACGACAACCAAGAGCAATCTTATGCTCTAATTTTTTCACAATAGTCAGAATGTTCATACTAACCTCCACCGCAATATGAGGAAATATCTAAGTTGGAGGAGACTCTTGCCCAGTACTTAGAGCATGAAGAAGAAAGAAGATTGGAGGAGCTCCTTTCCAACTTCATAGGGCAAAATGTGGTTCGGATGACGAACCAAGAAGCCTCGTTGCAGAACCAAGAAAATCAACTTGGACAACTTGTCAATATTTCCCTTAATCAACCGCATAGCATTTTATCGAGCCTCACAGAAATAAATCCTACCTAGGAGGGTGAAGAGAAATATATGGTGGATACGCAAGGAAATGGTGAAGAGTTACACAAAATTCTTGAAAGTAATGTAGAAATGCGTCCTGATATGACTGTGGGTTTTAAGGTTGGAGAAAATAGGAGCATGAGTGAGTGTAGTGTCAAAAATGATGAAAATCTAGAAACCACACTCAAAGTTGTTGAAACAATAGAGGACCCAATAGAGCATAAAGAACGTTTTCAAATTTTAAAAGGCGAATTAGTGGATAATTCGAATAATGAAAGTTTCTTTGTGTCGATGGATGAAGTGGAGTTTGAGGATCACCAATCGTCCATGCCCGCTATGCAAATCGAAGAAAAGACAAATAAGCGGCATAATATGGTCATCTTCGCATACGAACCGAATTGAAAGAAAATAAAAGAGTCGGGCCGTCGACCTTAAAACAAGTGTCAATGGGGAGGCAACCCCATTTTAGTATCATTTTTCTATCATTTTGCTTTTCGTAGGCTAATTATATATTTGCATAAAATATAGTTGTTTAGTATGAGCGTATTAGGTTTGCATGATATTAGGATTGCGTTTGTATAGTAGTGTGTTAATTATAGCTTGTTGATATGTTTTGGTGTAATTATGCATTATTTTTTGGTAGTATTATAGTAATATAGTTCATTTTGGTATAATATATGTTTTTGAACAAAGTGTCAACCTTGTTATAGTTATGCGCTTGTCATTTTGGTATAACTTTTGTCAAGATGCTTAGGTTCATTTAGAAGTTCAAGTCTCCAATCTTCTTTCTTCTTCATGCCAAGTACTATTTCATACCAAGTACTATTTCATATTACACCTTCTTTATAACGTCAGGCTATATCCTTTCAATTATTTAACAGATAATATGTCATTCCATAACTTAATCTGATCACATCGTGATCTTATTTCACAATCATTTTCTATGATGATTTCATTCGCACTTTTCATCTCATGCCTTAAAACTATTTATTTAGTTTCTTCTTCTAATTTAAGAACTACCGGTACCTTACTTCTTTGCTTACATATTAACATTACCGCTTTATTAAGTTAAACTTAACTCTTTTCCATATGAAAAATTTCTTCCTTAATCATTAACACTTCTCAATTAAGATTTGTGTCCTTGATACTTTGTCCATTATAAATAAACGAGTCCCCATTACAATTACATTGTATTCAACTCCTTTACTTTAATCTTAACTCCGCTTGATTCATTTCTGTTATTAACTCAACTTGAGCTGTTAACACTACAAACTTTTCCAAAACCTTTTTAATCTTAAAGCGTCGGTCATTACCCTTATCTTTCTTGTGATATAAAAATTTCACAATGTTACTCTTTAATTAGTTCTAGCTTATTTCTCAGCTTCACCGTTAACTTCTTCTACGCACGGATATATGTTAGACCTCGATGGTCTGCACATACCTCCCATTTCTTACCACATAATTAATATCTTTAAATCTTCAAGCGAACACTACTGTTGCTAACTCTCATGAATAAAGCATCCTCTTTCACAATCCTTACTTACTGTGGTGCATACACAACGACCTTGTCGTATAGTATAAGCACTGTAACGATTGAGATTTTATATTTAATTTTAAATATTTATTGAGTTAAATAAATATTTATGTGATTTATTTATTGAGTGAAATAAATAAATTATGTGATTTATGGAAGTGATTTAATTAAGTGTTATATATTAATTAAATGAATGTGTAATATTTAATTTAATTGATGTATATTAATTTTATATTATAGTTCTAATTTAATTGAGAGAATTAAATTAGATGATTTATGTGTTAGTGTTACATGAATTATAATTAGCGAGTAATTATAAAATGTGATAATTTTATGTGATTAATTAATGTTGAATTTTAATTGATTAAATTAGTTGTTAAATGATTTAATTAATTAAAGTGTGACATTAAAGTATGTGTTAAAATAATTTATTAAAATAAAAGAAAAAGAATTTTTAAAATAATTTATACCAAACAAGGCCCTTGCTTTTATTTTAAAGGACTGTTGCCAAACAGGGCCCTTATACTAGCCTAACCCTAAATTATCTAAACTATGTTTGGATTTAATAAAGCTAGTTTCTAATTTTCTTGTAGCCAAACAAGTCAAGATGGCTTTTGAATTTTGTAACTGTTAATTTAATTAGAGTTAGTGCATATATTATTATATGTCAGTTATATATTTTCTATATACTACCTAAGTTTAAAACTACGTTAGTTTTCCTAAGTCTAAACTAAGAAAAACAAAGAAAGAAAAGAGAAGCAGAGAAGAAGAATACAGAGAAGAAGAAGAGAAGTTTGAGTAATCAAGAGGGAAATCATCTTCTTCACTTTATTAAGCATTAAGGTATTTTTTAATTCCTTATATTTGATATATATATATATATATATATCATGTTCTTCATGTTCTTCGTGTTCAATCTCTGTAAAATATTAAGATTTCATGGAAGTTGTAATTATGAGTTATGTGTATATATGATGTTCATATGTTTTCATAATTGCATGCCATGGAGAGTTTTCAAGAATACAATTGTTGGACAAACAAGTTTTTATGTTCTTCATATTTCCATTCTCTATAAAAGTAAATTTTTATGAAAGTGGTATAATCATGAATTGAATATATGTATTGTGTTCATGTTATACTAATAATGATTGTATGTCATAATGATTTTCAGAAATCAAATTACTGTAGAAAGATATTTTAATAAAAAATTCATGTTGATATGAGTTCATATGAGTTTTAGTTTTGTTGTCAATTTTGGTTTGAGAAATTGATGAATTGGAATATGCTAGCATGCTTATTGGGAAATTGTTTGATGATTACATGAAATTACATATATAATGTATGTATATAGAGTGAAATTAATGGAGAAAATTTCTTACAGTGGATTATTTTGGAAAAATATGAGTTTTCATGAAAATGGCCAAATTGGATTTTTAAAACTTGTGATTATCATTATTTAGATGGTTGTTATGTTGTAGAAACATGTTATGTTATGTATTATTGCATATGTATGAGTTACAGTGGCTACGTTACTGTAATTTTCCGTTTGTTGGCTTGAATGGGTTGTTCGGTAAAGCAGAGGGTCGAAACTGTCTGCGTTTGGCCGCGTTGCTGCGCAGCTGTGCCGGCAGCAAGGCCAGGAGCAGCGCGCAGTTGCGCCTCTTTCTATTCTCTGATCCGACCCCTGCGCAGCTGCGCCGGTGCCCAGGCTGCTGGCTGCACAGCTGCGCCGTGCACAGTGCTTGGGCAGTGACTTTAGTTTCTTATGCAGTTTATTTTAAAGCCTTAGTTTAATTATTCCTTGTTAGTGAACATATATTTAAATGATATAACATATTGTTATATGATTGTGACAAATTCATATTTGAGAAATAAAAGAAATTTTGAAAACTTTAATTAGATTATAAATATTTTATTGTAAATGAGTTACTTAATTATAAATTTGATTAATTATAATTAAGAGTAACTGTTTAATTTAAAGTATAATATGGTTAAATTATAATGTATATTGAGTAATTATAATTAGATTAAGTGTTTAAATTATAATTTAGCTAAATACATAATTAATTTAATTATGTGAGTATGTTTGTGATGTAATTAACTATGTGATTGTTGATTATTATTATTTATTTAATTAGAGTGAGTTAACCATGAGGGTTAACCACTTATGTGAATTAGTTATGTGTTAACTGATTTAGATTATTATAATTGAATGTGTATAGGAAGTGTTTAAGTACGTGGTTGAGTTAAGTAGCTTGCGCGTAAGACAAGTTTTTCTAAACCCTAAACTCGTTTATTTAAATTCATTTATTCATGGTTGAGAATGTCTTTTCATTTCTATATTGGACAAGTTATTTATTGAATGGAAATGATCTTAACTTATTGTTCAAGTAAGATTTAGTTATTATTTTAAATGCTTTAAGTTGATTCTAAAGCATATGTTAATTCATAATTATGTTATTTATGAATTATTGAAAGTCGATTCAACTAATCCTTAGTTGATGAACGCGAACTCTAAATTTTCTTGTAAGCTTATCAACTAATCCCTTAGCTGATAAATGAGAATTCTAAATTACCCTTTTAGTTATCCAAACCAACCTTTCTTTGGGGCGGACTTGAATTCAAATTACTGAGTTGAACAACCCTTTTATTAGGGGAAGTTACTACGCATAGCGTTAAGATGTTTGTGCACAATACATGGTACGAAGGGTTGATCCCCCTAAGTACGGATTAAGGTCCATAGTCTTATTGACTGTTAAATATTTAAATAGAAATGTTTATAACCTAGGACGAAAGTTCAATGTTCTTATGACCCTCAGATAAATTCTATTTTCGAATTGTAATTGTGATGAAAGAGTTATTATTCAATTCTTTATTGTTGAAGCGAATCATATTATTCAGATTCTTTTAAAGATATCCTTTCATGTATATATTATTGTTAAACTCCAGTGAGCTGTTGTTTGCTCACTCTTACATTAAATAACAATTTCAGTTAAGGTTGATAACGCTGATGCTCCGTCTACGAGTAAGGGCAAGGGAAAGCAAAGCAAGTGAAGACTTGTTTTTATTTAATTGAGAATGATTGTAATAAGACTTGAATATTATGTTTTTATTTTCGCACTTTATTATTTTCATATCAGGGTTAGAGTAACCCGGGATTTTTTAAAAAGGTTGTAACCCTTGTTGTAAGGGAGATTTATTTATTTTAATTTAGGTTGTAGTTTATTTTGCATTATTCATTGGGTAGATGTATGTTATATTAGAAAGTGAACACCAAATTATGTGAAACGAAGTACCCAGATTTGGGGGTGTCACAAGCACTCAACCTAATTTCTTATGTGTTACATCATTATATGCAACAAAATTTTCCAATATCCTCAAATAATGACGATACCAGAATCTCACTCAATCTCTTCCTTCACTCTTAAAAATATTCTTTACTCTTCTTTGACTATATATAAACTTCATAGTCCTCATCTTCTTTGGTCAACATGTTAGCTATCTTAGAAAAGTCTTAAATAAATCCTCGACAGTGACCTGTTAACACTAGAACTACATACCTCTGTCGACTTCTGATGAGTGGGATTTATACCCGTGAATCAAATACTTTTATCCTTAAGAAGTTGTATGTCCATTATGTTTAATGTTGCTTTTATAGCATTTTGTTATTATTTTGCTTAAAATATGTTTTGTAGGGGTTTTCAGGTCATTTTCAACTTTTAGAGGCAAAAAGGGCATTTCTCTAGCACTGGCATTCAGCGCCGATTCCTAATATTATTCTGGCGCTGCAGTGCCCTTTCGATGCTAGCTCAACCACCTTACGTGCTACAGCGCCCCCATTCACTCACAAAACTGGAGCCGTAATGCTTACTTATGACCAGTGCCTTTGATTAAGTGCTGAAGCGCTTGTTCAAGGCTCTATCTTGGCGCCGCAGTGCCACCTCCGGTTCTAAGGTAGACACAAGAGGAAATGACCTAAACTAAAGGAATGATATATATATATATATATAGAATCTCAGCCTCCTTTTAAGATATCACTCCCAATATAGAACTCTCTCCCGTATAACTTAAGAGCTTAGCATTTCTTTCCTGATCTTTTGTACATAACTTAGATAGATTAGGGAAATGACTGGGATTTCATGGAGCTCAAGAGCAACTTAGCAACACGGATTGGAAAGTATGATTTAAAGGGATTTCTTGGAGATTGAAGAATTCTTTGACATAGTTTATTCTTCTCTATTTATTTCCTTTGATTTTGTAATCTATAAATGTTGTATATATTGCTACTGATGTTTAGCTTAAAAGCTATGAACTAAATATTTTTTCTAAGGTTATAACGGAACCCATTATTAATTTGAATTGATTTTCTTATCTCTTTGGTTGGCACCATATGGATTGGTCTAATATATTTGTGCTTAGTGATAATTACTAAGGGATTAGTAATTAAATTGGTAATCTATGAGAAATTGGAAAATGAATTATAGATTTATACCTTGAATATTTGGCATGTGATTATGATTTGTCTACATCACTAGACTGCGTAATTTGTGTATAGTATAGGATTATACATGTGCGCCATGTTTGACCTAATTGAGAATCTGAGCTTGAATTCCTTGTCTATGGTTAATTCTTATAGGAATATGTCATATTATTTAGCTAGGATGTTCCTTTTCGTTCTATTTCCTTTAGGGTAGATCTGGAGGGGATAAGTTTATATGTACATTGGAAGAGGCGTATGAACACTTGTGAATTCGCGGTCGACAATCTGTTGTGACCGCTATAATCAAAGAGAGAGTTAGGATGTTTAATGAAACTTTGCACGCCAAGTGTTTGACAAAATGCTTGTGTTGGGGGAAAGTTATGATCTTAGCTTGTAGCACCTTAGATACCTGTCGTTAGCCATTTACTTGCTTTGATAATTTGAATTAGTTAGATTAATTAACTATCTTCTATTTAACTGTTTAAATAAGACTTAAGCGATATATAGTCGGTACTTGGTTACTATTAGTAATAATTTCTCGTGGGTTCGACACTCAACTTATCATATATTACTTGTGGACCGCGTATACTTGCGCACGTTTTATTGATTGCAAAATCAACCAACAACTTCCTCGACTACCTCTTCTTATTCACAATTCCTTCATTCACTAATTCTACTAGTGACATGTATGGCCAATATGTGACTTTCATCCATATAATGAATAACACCTCACTGTAATACCTATCAGCTTGCCACCATACTTCATGACGTCCCCTACCGATATACCATCTCTTTAAAGATCATAAGACCCAAAATTAAACTTTCTCTTAGCCAAAATTCATAAGTAATGTTCTTAGCCTACAACTTCTCCCCTTTTTAGTGTTTACACATTATACTTAAATGTTCAGAACGATCCTTCTACATTTGAAAATAGATTAGAATATCATCCATGAACGCCATTTACACTCATCAAACTATTTGTTTACACAATCAATTCATCTTATCCTTAACTGCATTTAAAGCGTACATTCATCAAACATCATTATTAGCACTTGTAACAAGTCCTGAACACCATCTCGAAACATTTCCTCATTTCACATCTACTGGCAATACCCAGTTCTCAAATCTATTTTCAAAAATATTTTCCCATCCTTCAATTAATCAAAAAGAACTTCTATCATAACAATCTATACTTACTTTTAATCATTACTTTGTTCAACTAATTATAGTCGATACAAAGTCTCAACACTTCATTCTTCTCCTTCTTCTTTATAAACAACATTGATGTTTCCTACGAAAACACTCTCGGTTGAGTACACTTCATACCTAATAATTCTCCACTTCTATCATCAATTCCTTCATTTACTTTAACACTATCTTCTATAGTATTCTCAAAATTGGTGCATTTTCGACACGATCTCTTTCACAACTACTCCTTATTTAGCGGAACACATGATAATTAGTCTGGAACTACATCCACTAATTTCCTTTTTACAAGTATCTAACCTGTCTCTTACTCTTACTCATTGGGTAACTACAACTTAAGTTTAAATAACCCATACTTCCCATTCTCTTAATAGCCTTCAGGCCCTTAACATCTTTAAATAACCAAAAAAATTATGGCGACTTACTCCCTCAAAAACATTACTTTAGCCTACCTTAAAATTTAAGGCTTATAATTATCTTCTAGCATTTCATCATTGACCTCTGGTTAAACAACTAATACTTCTTCTACTCATATTAACTTCTTACAGCTTAATAAAAATTAAATCTATCAATATCTTACATCTTCCAACCTTAAAACATCAATTCCTATGAAATAAATTTCATAGAAATTTCTTCCTTATTTTTCTCCTCTTTAACACGTATGTTTATCTCACCCTTCAATTGGCTTTAATAGCCTTCCTCAAAATTTCTTTAAATAACTCCTTCTAGAGTATCAACATTCTATTATAGAGCCAAAGTTTCCACCCTGCTCAAATCTTCTTCTTTTTCTCTCTCCTGCTTGACCACTTAATGTGGAATAAATATAGCCAATTCATTGAACTTGGCGACGTACTGGGAATCTGACATATCCCACTACTTTACTTTCATTACCCGCATTCACATGCAACCATCTTCACTATTATTCCTTACTTAATCTGACATTATTAGACATCTTCTCTCTCGTTCAAACTCTAATTGAACCTTTAAGAACTAAGTGGTTTCCTTAAATTTAGTAAGTCCCACACTCTTTGAAAATCCTTTTAAACTGGCTACTTGCACAGCTAGATGACTTACCTTTACTCTGGTGAACTTTCTATTAAACGCCTTAATTCGGAGGTCTTTACTTACTGCTTTGGGTTCTTTGACCCTTATACTCATTTATTATTATGAATTTCTTCTTCTTGCATTCTTGACATTACGTAACTTCTTCTTGACAACATTCCTTTTTAATGAAATATTTTATTATTATTATTTCATTTCTTATTTTAAAGCATTCTTATTTTAATGCTAATACATACTCGTTACAAAGCACATTAAATATATATGTTATATTAATATGCTTATTACAATTTATAGTTCTTACATCGCTATAGCTTCTGCTATTTACAATTTTATAGCATTTACTGCCATTTACAATCCTATAACACTTGCTGCAAATTACATTCATATAACACTTACTGCTATTTACAACTTACTTTCTCTATTGCTTATCACAGATAAGATTTAAATAGTTATTCCATAACTTATATTATAGTTGGAACTTACTAATAATATCCCTCTATTTATACTAAAGATGGATCCACATCATTACACAGATATATACATACATTCTGATATACATATACCTATTCGTTAACTTTGATACTACGATAACTCTATCTAATCATCCTTAACACATTCTTCCTTGATAACGATATCACACGACTATGTTTATTAACATAACACTTTGTCCTAACTCTTCAGGATAAGACTATACTATATCTTAAACTAGCTCCTTTGAAATTATTTGAGAATAGTTCATCCTACCATTCTCCCTTCTTCATTCACTCTACGTGTCCCTTCTCTGGACAACTCTTAACTAGGTGATCAAATGTTCCACACTTGAAACACACTCCTTTTCTCGGTCCGGGAAAGTCTAAAGAAATGTGTCCCTCCTACCCACAATTGCAACATACATCCTTCCTTTCCTATATACACTTACGTGGTTCTTCCAAAGTTCTTTTATCCTTTACTCTATTTCTTAGAGTCTATTTGATTACTATTATCATCTTCATTAATTTCTTTCCATTTCCTCTTCTTATCCTGAGCTTCGGATAGTAAACTACTTTTGGTTCCCCTTTTTATCAACTTACAATCTTAATTCATCGCTCTCTTCCACATTCTTATCAACGTCATTGCTAACTAACTAGTTAACACTTTCTCTTCCTTCCTCCCTCTTTTCTCTAGGATGAAGATTTTTTGTTCGGAGCCTGAACTTCCTCTGATGCTTGACCATCTACAGTCCTTGCTATTCTTTTACCTTCTCCTTCTTTCTCTATCTTTGGCTCTATATGAGCCTCCTCAACATCTATTTCTTCTTCACTCACTTCAATCTCAGTGTGATATTCATGACCACTATTCAAATCTACCATATGTGATAGTAGTGTGCATACAAGACAATCATGTATGATGATAAAGCACGTACTTTTTAAACAATCTTATTTATTTATTAATAAAATATTCATTTATTAAAGGCATTTAATTATCTACATGGTGCTGTTTTTATAATATGTAAATAACCTATAGTTTTAAGCAATGCTTTTAGAATCATGATGATGATCATGCTAATGAGATCTAAATTCTTAGAAAGCTCTAAAACTAAAATAGTTCCCAATCGTGGGATTACTAAAAAGGGGATTAGTAAATCCGGATAGATTGGTACATATGTTGCTTGCTCATTGGATGAGGATGATTGATCTCATGATCATTTGTGTGGAGACACTAAAGCAAGTATGTAGGTGCTTATTGGAGAATAAGTTCACTGAACGTGACTCGCTATGGAATACCTAATGGAGTTTTACGCGCCTGTCAATAGGAATTCCTAATGTGATAGTAGTACAAGTGATCCTTGGACTTGAGATCATTATAGTATCTTGTATGTAATGAATTATACTTTGACTTATTCCTTAAAGTCCTTTAGGGTATATAAAAAGGTATGCTTGGGTATAATGAGTTACATATGGAGATAATGAATGATCAATAAAGAATCTACCACCTCTAGTAAAAGAGGAGATATGTCCTATGTGATTCGTTAAATGACAACCCAGGAATCCTTGGCCAAGGTAAAATGAAATTAGAAAGGAGTTTCTAATTTGCATTATTTGGAGTTGTGCATTTTCTAATCGAAATACATATAATTAAATAAAATAAGGCTTGACAGTAAATTCATGTCTTATATTTAATTGGGACATTGTATGGTGGAAGGATTGAATTGTATGGTAACTATTTACTCACAGGTTCTTTTATGATTAATGTTGAAATCTATATTATCTGAAAAGTCGTTGATCGCTAGGGAGGCTTATCCCTATTGTAGAATAAATATTATTTATTTAAATAGATTATTAGTTTAATTTATTTATTTAAATAAGATTATAATTGTTCTAATTGATTTATTCACAACCGGTTTAATATAGAGAACCTAAAGGGTCACACCATAAAAGGAAGAATAATTATTTAAGAAGGTAATGACATAATCGTAATAATGCATTAAGTATAATTAATTTAATCTATAGTGATAGAATAAATTAAATAGCTTAATGTTTATTATTTAATATTTTGGAAATATTAAATATAAATTAATAAGAGGAGTCTTATTAATATTATTACAATTATTATTATTTTAATTTCTAAAGGAGTTTAGTAATTAATTTAATATTAGTACTCTCATTTATTCCTAATAAGATTAGGAGACAAATTAATTAAATGAATTTAATTAATTATTCCCCATGTGGTGGGAAGACTAAATTAATTAAAGGAGTTTAATTAATTAAAAGAAATCCCATGTCTAATAGGATTAGAAGGGTTGACCAATATCTATATAAGATGAGTCTTATAATAGATATCAGTTGAGGCAATTCCAATTGTTGGAGAGTACTCCTTTTCTATAGAGGATAGAAAACTAAGCCAACCACCCTCCTTCTTGATAATTCATCTTCCTTGGTGGATCACCTCTAGAGGCCAAACACTTGGGTGGCTAACGTTGATCAAAGGAAGGAATCTAATCCGGAAATTCAAGGAGATCACGAAGAACAAGGAGTTGAACTCGTACCTGTGGAAGCTTCGTTTTACAAGGGTATGATTCCATAACTTCTTATTTATCGTTTTAAATTAATAATTTGAATAAAGGATGATCCGGGTAATGGTTTTGTATAAATTTTTTTAAACTCTGATATGCCATGCTTCCGCTAATTTTTGCAATTTGATTGCATCACGATTTCGTACAAACCCAACAGTGGCATCAGAGCCAAACCTTTATGCAATTATTAATTTATTTTTGATTGCATATATATATGGGTATGTATTTGAAAATAATTTATTGGGCATAATTTTATTGTATAAAATTTTTTTTTTAAGAAAAAAAAATGACGTTTTTTTTTTTTGGGACGAATCACAATTTTTTTTTTTTGGGTGCTAATCTTGAATTCTTCAAGGAAAAGGTGTCGTCTCTTTCTTACTCCAAAAAGAAGGTGACCCATCAGGAAAGGACTCTTTTAATAAACATGCAGGACTCTTTTAATAAAAGAAGGTGACTTCTTTTTTAAAAAATAAATGTGAATTTATATTATATATATATATATATATATAACTTGATTCGTTATATAAATATATATAATATATACGGTAATATCAAATATATATATATATATATATATATATATATATATATATATATATATGATATATTTATATATTATATTCTAAATAATTTTATAATTAAAATAAAGAGTTTATTTTAATCTTGAAATTGGATTTCATGCAATTTAAAATTGCCCATTAAATGGTACTCATATATATATGGAATGTTTTAATTCATGAGATAAATATTTATTTATTGATATATATGGTGATATGTATGATAATAAATGGGGATTGATTATGGACTATTTGACCAATGTGATTGGATTTTATTTTAGTTGAATGCTTGAATGAATGAGTTTTATTAAATGGGGTCTGTGTACCTCGTCTTCTCTAATTTTTTTTTTCTTGATGTAAAATTCTATCTCCCTCCTATGTACTTCCCCTTGACTGCTGATCAAGATTTTTATTTAAATTAAATAGTTTAATGTAATAGAAATAGTTAGAATTATCTTGAAAAAATTGGAGACCAAGGAGCAAGGAGCGCATGAAGACCCGTTTGTATGGAGCCCGAGTTTAAATGTAATAGTTATATTTAAATTTAAATTCTTGCACTCCTAGGTTTGACCTTTTGGTTCACTTGGTGGCTCTAGTGAACCAAACTAGAATAAAAGTCCATAATCAATCCGGGTAGAATATAGTATTCTATATTGCATGCTAAATATTATATATATATATTATATTTTATGCAAACATGCTTCACATGTTTAATAAAATGATGCGTATTATATATATATATATATATATATATATATATATATGTGTGCATGCGCGCTAAACAAGATGAGACAAATAATAACAAACCCCTCAAAGAAATAATATTAAGTCCAAAGCGTTCAAATGATATTTGGAATATCGAACGTCGCCTTCTAGCATGATAAATTAATAAAGTATTAAATATTTAATATGAGTTTGTTGTGCTATCCACAAGACGAGTATTGCATATTTAAGATATTAATTAATCACATTTGATGCTTATCAAGAAAATTGAACGATCTAGTCTTGTTGTGCTATCCACAAGGACGAACATTTTTCTTTTTTGAATTTATAGAAGTGCTAGGCTGGACTTAAATTAAATCATTTTAGTTCGGATGTGCACACACTTGACCATTATAATTTAAGAGGCAAAATAAAAGGAGTTATATAATGATGTAATTGACAAGAGTTGTCTACCTATTTATTTTTATATCGCTTGTTGTGCTATCCACAAGGTTATATACATTTGAAATGGGATCCTTACTCTCACTAGCAAATCTTTAATTAGATGTTGCCGAACTATATAAGTGAGGGTAATATAGTTTGATAAAAATAGTGGGAGATACCAATTTAAAATAAAGACCTAAATTTATTTTGGTATGCAAAATTAATAAAATGAATGTTTGCTAAAATGTTGTTTTTCACATGCAGAATTTTAAAAAATGTCAAATCACTAATTTCACTGCGAAGCATACTTGATGCTAATAAGCTTACCGGGCCGAATTATACGGACTGGCTAAGAAATCTGAGAATAGTTCTCACTGCTGAAAAGATTTCTTATGTCCTAAACTCACCTGTCCCTGGAACTGTTCCAGAAACAGCCTCTGAGGAAGAGATTGCCACCATTGTAAAGTGGCAAGATGATACATCTGTGGCTCAATGCATCATGCTCGCATCCATGAATAACGAGCTTCAGCGTCAGCACGAAAACATGGATGCTCTTACTATGTTGATTCACCTCAAGGAGTTGTATGGTGAACAAAGTAGGACTGCTAGATATGAGATATCTAAGGAGCTCTTCCGATCTCGGATGACCAAAGGCAAAGTGAACATAAAAGAACAAAAGAAATCTGATCCAGCTAGCAAAAGAATGTGCTTCCATTGCAACGAGCCGGGTCATTGAAAGAGGAACTGCAAGAAGTTTCTGGCAAAGAAGAAGCTTGGAGAAGCTTCGACTTCCAATCAAGGTTTGTTCATGATTGAAATTAATTTTTCAGAAAGTCAAAATTCTACTTGGGTATTGGATACCGGCTGTGGTTCTCATATATGTAATAATGTGAAGGGACTGGTGAGAAGTAGAAAGCTGAACAATGATGAGGTGATCCTACGAGTGGGGAATGGAGCAAAGGTTGCTGCATTAGCTGTAGGAACTTATTATTTAGCAATGCCTTCGGGCAAGTCCATTTATCTTAATAATTGTTATTATGTTCCGAATATTATTAAAAACATTTTTTCAATTTCTGTAATGGATATGGAAGGATTTAACGTTGTTATAAAGAACAATAGTTGTTCTATTTATAAAGACGATGTTTTATATGGTGTTGGAAATTTGCGAAATGGACTTTATACACTTGACTTACAAGAAAATATTTTTCAAATTGAACAAACTAAGAAAAGGAAAAGAGATGATATTAATTATACCTACATGTGGCACTGTAGACTCGGTCATATCAATGAAACAAGATTATCCAAGTTGCATAAAGATGGGCTCCTTGAGTTATCTGATTATGAATTATATCCAACTTGTGAATCTTGTCTCATGGGTAAAATGACTAAATCTCCTTTTAGTAGAAAAGGAGAAAGAGTTACAGAGTTGTTGGCATTGATTCACACAGACGTTTGTGGACCTATGACAACAAGTGCACGGGGTGGGTATTCTTATTTTATTACTTTCACTGATGATCACTCAAGATTTGGATATGCGTATTTAATGAAATACAAGTCAGAATCATTTGAAAAGTTCAAAGAGTTCAGAAGTGAAGTAGAGAAACAAACGGGCAAGAGTATAAAGATACTTCGATCAGATCGAGGTGGAGAATACTTAAGCGGTGAGTTTCTCAATTGTCTCAAAGAAAATGGTATAATCTCACAATGGACTCCTCCAGGTACACCACAGTTAAATGGAGTACCTGAAAGGAGAAATCGAACACTGTTGGACATGGTTCGATCCATGATGAGTTTTACCGACCTTCCAATTTCTTTCTGGGGATATGCCCTAGAAACGGCTGCATACCTACTTAACAAGGTACCTACCAAATCCGCCCCAAAGACTCCATATGAGATGTGGAAGGGGAGAAAACCAAATCTTAAGCATGTTAAGACTTGGGGTTGCCCAGCTTATGTCAAAAAGTTTGAAAATGAAAAGCTACAGACTAAATCTGATAAGTGTAGATTTGTGGGATACCCTAAAGAAACTTTAGGGTATTATTTCTATCATCCAACTGATCAAAAGGTGTTTGTTGCGAAACATGCTGCCTTCTTGGAAAAGGAGTTTATCCATGAAGGGGTCAGTGGGAGTAAGATATATCTTGAAGAAGTTCAAGAACCACAAATTACCACGGATCAAAGTCAGGTACCTGACCAAGTAGAAGAACCTAGTATACCACACCCTGTTCGTAAATCTGGAAGAGTATCGAAGATACCTGAGAGGTATGGATTCGTTATAGAGGATGACGATGAGGTACACATCATGAATGATGATGATCCATTGAATTACGAACATGCTATGAGTAATAAAGACTCAGGAAAATGGCTTGAAGCTATGAAATCCGAAATGGACTCCATGTATAAAAATAAAGTATGGACTTTGGTTTCACCACCTGAAGGCATTAAGCCTATTGGGTGTAAATGGGTCTTTAAAAGAAAGACTGGAGCGGATGGCAAGGTAGAGACCTATAAGGCCCGATTGGTTGCAAAAGATTTCAAACAAAGACAAGGAGTTGACTATGATGAAACCTTTTCACCAGTAGCTATGCTCAAGTCCATTCGGATTTTGCTTGCGATTGCAGCTTATAACGACTATGAGATCCGGCAGATGGACGTGAAAACGGCCTTCCTCAATGGGAAACTTGAGGATGATGTGTATATGACACAACCAGAGGGATTTGTTTCAAAGGTTGGAACAAATCAAGTCTGTAGGCTGCAACGATCCATTTATAGATTGAAGCAAGCTTTTCGTAGATGGAACATTCGTTTTGATGAGACAATCAAAGAGTTTGATTTTATCAAAAACGACGATGAACCATGTGTGTACAAGAAGGTTAGTGGGAGCGCAGTTTCATTCCTTGTATTATATGTTGATGATATATTACTGATAGGGAATGACATTCCTATGCTACAATCGATTAAAATCTGGTTATCTAAACACTTCTCCATGAAGGACTTGGGAGAAACATCGTATATTTTGGGGATAAAGATCTATAGAGATAGATCTAAAAGGATGCTTGGTTTATCCCAAAGAACGTACATTGATGCAATGCTAAAGAGATTTAGCATGGAAGATTCCAAAAGAGGTCTCATGCCGATGAGCCATGGAATACATCTCTCCAAAAACAGGCTCCAAAAACACCTGAGGAGAGAGCCCGTATGAGTAAGATCCCTTATGCTTCTGCAATAGGATCTATCATGTACGATATGATATGTACTAGACTGGATGTTGCTCATGCACTTAGTGTAACGAGCAGATACTAGTCGAATCCAGGAGAAGAGCACTGGAAGGCAGTGAAGAATATCCTAAAATACTTGAGAAGGACTAAGGATATTTTTCTTGTCTACGGTGGGTCTGAATTAAAACTCGAGGGCTTCACAGAAATAAGTTTTCAAACGGACCAAGATGACAGTAAATCTGTTTCGGGGTATGTTTTTACCTTGAACGGAGGCGCAGTGAGTTGGAAGAGTTCCAAGCAGCAAACAGTTGCTGATTCAGTGACAGAGGCAGAGTATATAGCTGCAAGTGAAGCTGTAAAGGAAGCTGTTTGGATGAAGAAGTTCATAACTGAACTTGGTATGGTTCCTAGCATTGGAGAAGCAGTTCGCGTTTACTGTGACAACACAGGAGCAGTTGCACAGGCTAAGGAACCAAGGTCTCATCAAAAATCTAAACACGTGTTGCGGCGATTTAACTTGATCAGGGAGATCATTGAAAGAGGAGACGTCACCTTGGAGCGTGTAGACTCTCAAGACAACATTGCAGATCCATTTACTAAAGCTTTAACACAACAGCAGTTTGATCGTCACTTAGAGAAGATGGGTATGAGATACCATGGCGATTGGCTTTAGTGCAAGTGGGAGATTGATAGTAGTGTGCATACAAGCCAATCATGTATGATGATAAGGCACGTACTTTTTAAACAATCTTATTTATTTATTAATAAAATATTCATTTATTAAAGGCATTTAATTATCTACATGGTGCTGTTTTTATAATATGTAAATAACCTATAGTTTTAAGCAATGCTTTTAGAATCATGATGATGATCATGCTAATGAGATCTAAATTCTTAGAAAGCTCTAAAACTAAAATAGTTCCCAATCGTGGGATTACTAAAAAGGGGATTAGTAAATCCGGATAGATTGGTACATATGTTGCTTGCTCATTGGATGAGGATGATTGATCTCATGATCATTTGTGTGGAGACACTAAAGCAAGTATGTAGGTGCTTATTGGAGAATAAGTTCACTGAACGTGACTCGCTATGGAATACCTAATGGAGTTTTACTCGCCTGTCAATAGGAATTCCTAATGTGATAGTAGTACAAGTGATCCTTGGACTTGAGATCATTATAGTATCTTGTATGTAATGAATTATACTTTGACTTATTCCTTAAAGTCCTTTAGGGTATATAAAAGGGTATGCTTGGGTATAATGAGTTACATATGGAGATAATGAATGATCAATAAAGAATCTACCACCTCTAGTAAAAGAGGAGATATGTCCTATGTGATTCGTTAAATGATAACCCAGGAATCCTTGGCCAAGGTAAAATGAAATTAGAAAGGAGTTTCTAATTTGCATTATTTGGAGTTGTGCATTTTCTAATCGAAATACATATAATTATATAAAATAAGACTTGACAGTAAATTCATGTCTTATATTTAATTGGGACATTGTATGGTGGAAGGATTGAATTGTATGGTAACTATTTACTTACAGGTTCTTTTATGATTAATGTTGAAATCTATATTATCTGAAAAGTCGTTGATCGCTAGGGAGGCTTATCCCTATTGTAGAATAAATATTATTTATTTAAATAGATTATTAATTTAATTTATTTATTTAAATAAGATTATAATTGTTCTAATTGATTTATTCACAACCGGTTTAATATAGAGAACCTAAAGGGTCACACCATAAAAGGAAGAATAATTATTTAAGAAGATAATGGCATAATCGTAATAATGCATTAAGTGTAATTAATTTAATCTATAGTGATAGAATAAATTAAATAGCTTAATGTTTATTATTTAATATTTTGAAAATATTAAATATAAATTAATAAGAGGAGTCTTATTAATATTATTACAATTATTATTATTTTAATTTCTAAAGGAGTTTAGTAATTAATTTAATATTAGTACTCTCATTTATTCCTAATAAGATTAGAAGACAAATTAATTAAATAAATTTAATTAATTATTCCCCATGTGGTGGGAAGCCTAAATTAATTAAAGGAGTTTAATTAATTAAAAGAAATCCCATGTCTAATAGGATTAGAAGGGTTGACCAATATCTATATAAGATGAGTCTTATAATAGATATCAGTTGAGGCAATTCCAATTGTTGGAGAGTACTCCTTTTCTATAGAGGATAGAAAACTAAGCCAACCACCCTCCTTCTTGATAATTCATCTTCCTTGGTGGATCACCTCTAGAGGCCAAACACTTGGGTGGCTAACGTTGATCAAAGGAAGGAATCTAACCCGAAAATTCAAGGAGATCACGAAGAACAAGGAGTTGAACTCGTACCTGTGGAAGCTTCGTTTTACAAGGGTATGATTCCATAACTTCTTATTTATTGTTTTAAATTAATAATTTGAATAAAGGATGATCCGGGTAATGATTTTATAGAAATTTTTTTAAACTCTGATATACCATGCTTCCGCTAATTTTTGCAATTTGATTGCATCTCGATTTCGTACAAACCCAACAATATGTTCATCTTTAAAAAATAAAATTCAGAGGGTACAGTCGTCAGACAGTACAGTCTCCAGATGGTACAGTCTTAACTATTGCACCATTAAATAATTCAACCCGCACTTCCAAGTTCTCTCCAAACCTTTCTCCATAACCCTCTTCCAGAATATTCTAAGTTAACACCTCGGCTAATAACTCTGGTGTAACCACTAACATTTCAGTATCCAAATGGATATCTCTAATCTTATCATCCCGCGACATCCTACAATTAATTTTACATCTTGATTAGCATATAACAATTATTTATATACATAACCACAGATAATAATTTATTTTATGTTATTTTTATTTTTTTAGACTCTTCTTGATGAATTTCCTTAATTCACCTCATACAAACTCTTCATGAGTTTAACTACCTACTAACTTTTCTATTTCCTCCAAGTATATAGCCTCAAGTACCCATACTTAAGGTTTCTAACCTATCAGCTCTGATACCAACCTGTGACCCCTAAATCTGGGTACCTTAAAACCCGAGTTTGGTTCTACACGGTACATCAACATTCACACATATCTAGCTTTATAAGCTTAATGACATGAATGTAATTCAATATATTATTACATCATATCCTTTAAATCCCAGATTCTGTAACCATTACATGTTTATAATCTCATAATATTACGTATTACATAGTAATATTAAATTCTTACAAGATCTTCCATCCTTCTTCATTTTCCTTCCTCTATCCTTAATGATTTCTTTAATACATTCGTCCTAAACAGAAATCATATAGTTTAAGCAAGGATGAGCATTAAATTGCCCAACAAGTATAGCATTTCAACAACAAAATTAATAATCATATGATTTCATTCAACAACTGAATAATAGTTGTGAACTACTTCAAATAAACTAGAATAATACATAGAATAAACAAGAGTAAAACTTTTCATCACTTTAAATCATTTTTGAAATGACAAAATGGTCATTTGTAATAAGATGGTCAAAGGACCAAGAACTTTCCTTTATTTTCATTGAAAAGGACTACCCGGTTATGAAACTGCTAATCCGATATCACTTACGAGTACATTTAGGGGATCAGCCTATAGTGCCCAATGTTAATCAACACTCATCCGTTAAACATATTTATGCTTAGTTTTGACATCATGCGTGTCAGCCGAAAACTTGACTAAATACATTTGTTTGATCAATTTCAAACTTAACTTTAAATCCATACCAAAGCAATTAGTTTGGACAGCATTACTTCACATCAATAATATTTCAAAGATTTACTATCAAATCGATAAAACATTTAAACATTGGTCTAGCCAAAATAAATGGCATCGACACTTTCTTAAACAACTCATATCATAACATCGCTTGAATACTTATACAAATACTAAAAGATTTGCATAAGCATGGAATTCACAAAATCATAGAAGAATTATGCTCATTTTATTTTAAAACATCACATAGGCTTCATAAGAATAGAATCAAATGAAGTAAGAAACTTGCTCAAATAAATCAGAGTAAATTCAGAAAACTTACCTTAAGCGTTCTTGCACGAGTTTACACTAATTTACTCATCAAATGGCCTACAAAATTACATGTACATACATATACCAATTAGACACATAATTGATGTCAAGTATTAGTTTATATTAACTTTATTCCTTACTTTTCATGTTCATGTCATTAGACTCGAAATACTTCTCATGTTAATTATTACTTGATATAACGTTTTGGCGTTCATCCGCCGTAAGCTCATCATAGCCTTCACGAATGCCCAAGCAATATGCATTTGCATATGCTTAGTACGATCCTATAATCTTTCATAACACTCCTTAATTTATGTTAGGGGTTTTACATTTACTTTACTTCTTATTTCACATTGTTCGCGCTTTATGATTTAATAATTACGCCCAACATCTATTTTACATTTTACGTTACAGGTATAAAGTAGACAGCTTGACCCGTTTGCTTTGGGTGTCTGCTTTAGCTTTAAACTCACTGTTGATTAATCCAGACAGATTAACCCGTCTACTTTAGTGTCTGCTTTAGTATAAAACTTAACGTAAGTGACATCATACTAATCCAGACAGCTTAAACCGTATGCTTTAGTATAAAACTCACTGCACCTGAAGCAGTAACAAAGAGATTTTTCGTGCACGTCGCAACTACTTCGCACCGTCATAACTTGAACCTCCATTATCGAAACGAGTCCGTTCTTGAGCCATATTCTAGCTCGTAACATACTTTAAAACTTCCCCCAGGAAAATTACCATTTCTAATCCTTTAATATGCCGAAATATTGGCACAAAAGTCCCTCGTTGGACTATTTTTTAACTTAACATTCATTTCTTCGTAACTTACTCATCTGAACCCGAATGAGTTCGTTTTTGAGCCCACGGCTCATATTTTCTACGTTTTACAACTTTTTTATGAAACCTCAATTATTCGGATTCATTATCTTATATCATAACTTTGTTTGGAAGTCATAACAAAGCATAATTTCAATATTTAACGTCTTTTACTAAATTTTTGCCATAACTTCATTATAACATGATTTTAATCCGTTTACGGATGATGGTTTTAAACTTGTCCATCAACAACCTACCATAGATGGCTTTCAATTTGTCCATCAACAACATCCTAAAGATAGTTTTAAATTTGTCCATCAACAACTTTTACTACGTTCTTTGTTCGTTCTTCATTTTCTATCGTTATTTTGATTACGAGTCACTTTGCTCATATAAAATAGCGTTTTGAATCCGCTAATTCTTTCTTATTTCTCCGTAACACTCATACGATTCATACGAATCGTCCAACCACCAACACAACACTTCATAACAATCTATAAAGCGATTAAGAGATGAAGAGTTTGAGTTTTTCGATTCCTACCTTATGATTCTTCTCATTTCTTCATTAATAAACGACTTGATCTTACGTTTTCTTCCTTCAAGACTTGAAAATCTGAGTCTCTCACTTCCTCTCTAAAATTATCTAGAGTTTTCTCTATTGGATTTGATGAATTGGTAAGGAAGAATGAAGAAATGACTTGGTATTTATAGATTTTCATGACTAGGGGTATTTTGGTTATCTGTTAAAATATCTTGGCTTTGGACCCTTTTGCCCTTAGATATTTTCCTTTTTTTTCAAAATATCTTTCAAGACTTAGCTAATAAGTCTTGTTGTTCCGTCTTTCAGAATTCGTCCGACAGTTGAAAAACTGAGGTTCTCCGTTGCTAATTTTTTTTAGATATTCCTTCTTTCCTTTACAGATTAACTTTTACGCATTTGTCAAAAATTGAAAAACCCAAAAAATGTTTTTGGTGAATAGTATTTTTGGCAACATTTTCCCAGAAAATGGTTAAACGATTGAAAAGCTGATAAAAATAATTTTCGTCCTTTCCCTATTTCGTCTTATTATTGTATGTTTTTCGAGAAAACATTTATTGGATAATACGACTTTTCATCACGTATTACCGACAGATCTTGAAACGGAATGTCATTATGATATACCAATCTCTCTAAAAGGCTTAGGGTTAAACCCTAACTCATATCGTTCTTCGGGTGAATAATGTTTTTAGGAAAATATTCTCGAATTTTTTTTATTTTCGTCTTAGAAATTCTTACTCGTTTATTCTTGCATGTAGCAAAAATCCTAACTTATAAACATCATCCTAGGTCATAAAATAACCTTTAAACACATAATATAAATAATATTCATTAAATATTATTTTATTCAATAATATTCCATAAAAACTTAATTATTAAACTAAGTGAAATTTCTTGATCGTTATAGACTAGGTCACTCTTGACCTCTCAATCACTGAGATTCCTTCGAGTCACTAAGTCTCGGCAGTTCAGTCTTACAGACCAGGTCACTCTTGACCCCTGAATCATAAGTGAATGCTGATTTGTTGAGTTGTTGCTAAGCTTTGCAATAACGCTTAACCTCTTCAGGTATATAGCAGCTTTAAACAAGTCGTTCAAAATCGTAGAGTAAATCTTTGAATATTTCGACAAAGGTTCTACTTTGTGTTGTGTGATTCTGATGAGTGAGTTTTTAATTCATACGAATCGGGTATCTTTCAAGCGTAATTCTTTGCTATCTTTGAGTAGTCTTAGTGTTATGTTACTTGATTTTGTGTTTATGTTGTAGGGATTGGCTTCAATTGGTTAAAACTAAAAAATCTGGACAAAGTAACATTTTTTTGGCAATTCCTAGACTGATGAATCCGTCTGGGCGGATTCGTAGTTCACTTAATTGCGTCGGGGCGAATTGACATAGTGAATGCGCCGGGGCGAGCTCATTAAGGTGTTGAATCCGCATTGACGGATTGGTCGGGAAAGGCAGTTGGCTTATTTTGAGAAGTTGAGTCTAGCAAGAATTCAGGTGGCTGATTTGGGAAGGAACTTTAGAGGACATAAAAGACAATTAGAGACGGACAATTCACAGGGGAGACACAGATTGGAACATCATACCACGGAGATTCTGTAGAACGTAAAAGGACGAACACACGAAGCTCAATTGAAGAATTCAGACAAAGAATCGATTGCAAAGTTTTAGTCTTCTTCTCTTCTTTTACTTGTAACTTCAGATGTTTAATTCTTTTATGGATTCATTATTCACTTTTGTTATGAGGAACTAAATTCATCTTAAGATTGTAATGGATCTTGTTGCGTAGTTTGGACAGATACACTTTCTTGTTAATTATAATTGACTTTTATAGGATTGTCTATTATGGTTTGTTTTTAATTATTTAACTGTCTGATGAATAATTATCGTGATAATTTATATGAATTCGAGAGATGAATTTTAGGTTTAGATTAGACCATAATAGCATGTGATTGTGTTTTTTATATGGTGATGGAGTTCATGATTTGTGTTTAAGATAGAGATATACCTATACACTGTATGTAATCTGATAGGGAATCTGTGCTTTAAATCTTTTTTAATTGTAATTCACATAGAGATATAGTGAATTAGTTATCTAGGGTGTTCAACTTTTAATTATGAAAAATTAAAAGTTCAGTGGTGTAATCAGTAAAACGTGTCAACTATAGTGGGTAATTCATTATTTTTGTCGATAAAAAACTAACGTCCGTTTAATTTTTTTAATGGAATGACTCAATTTCAAAATAATAATTAGTTTACTGGGGTAATTTGAAAAATTAAAAGTTCAATGGTATAATCAGTAAAACGTGTCAACTATAGTGAATAAGTCATTAACATTGTCAATTTTTTTTTATATAAAATGTCATATCTACAATCATGTTAGTTCGACTATTAGTTTACAAAAAAATTAAATAAATAAAAATTGGCGTCTTCATTTTGTGATAACATTCTATGATATTGTTGAACTCTGAATATATGATATTTTACAATATACTTACAACTTAAAGAAAATTAAAATTTCATAAATATTAATCGATCAAATCTTATACAGCTAAGTTAGAGGATTCATTTTACGATACAAGATATAATCCAATGAAATGTCTCTTACAACAATAAATACCAAATAATAACCATAGGACAATAAAAAACAATTTAGCACATATACAACATCAAAATATAAATTAAATAAGACAATCTTCGTACATTTAATGATAACGAGTTATTTTATTCATTCATCACAATGTGTTAATAAATATAATGAATTTTAAAAAATTATAATAATATAATAGTAGCAATATAACCCGTGCAAATTTATTCTAAGTTTTTAGCTTAGCATGTTATTTTATATTCTACACGTTAATATTTTAGACTTTTTTTTTCAAATTTTATTTATTAATTCTTTAATTTTTAATGATAAAATTTTCATATTTTATAAAAACTTTATTCTCTAAGTTAAATTTTGTACATATTTTTTTGATATAGATTTTGTAAAATTTTTTGACCTATTTATGTTTAGATTTCTCATTTTGAAATAAAGAAAATTTTGTACTAATGATTATGCATTAAACATGAACCTTTTTTTTAAACTTCAATTCAAAACATTTTGAGATCCATTTCGTTCGAGTAGTCTACAAATAATGCAATATAGTATAATAAAATATTTTATTTAACAATAAAATCAATTACATACTATATAAATGTTGGGTTTATACGAAATCGTGATGCAATCAAATTGCAAAAATTAGCGGAAGCATGGTATATCAGAGTTTAAAAAATTTCTACAAAACCATTACCCGGATCATCCTTTATGCAAATTATTAATTTAAAAAGATAAATAAGAAGTTATGGAATCATACCCTTGTAAAACGAAGCTTCCACATGTACGAGTTCAACTCCTTGTTCTTCGTGATCTCCTTGAATTTTCGGGTTAGATTCCTTCCTTTGATCAACGTTAGCCACCCAAGTGTTTGGCCTCTAGAGGTGATCCACCAAGGAAGATGAATTATCAAGAAGGAGGGTGTTTGGCTAAAACTTAGTTTTCTATCCTCTATAGAAAAGGAGTACTCTCCAACAATTAGAATTACATCAACTGATATCTATTATAAGACTCCTCTTATATAGATATTGGTCACTTCTAATCCTATTAGACATGAGATTTCTTTTAATTAATTAAACTCCTTTAATTAATTTAGGCTTCCCACCATATGGGAATAATTAATTAAATTCATTTAATTAATTTGTCTCCTAATCTTATTAGGAATAAATGAGAGTACTAAATATTAAATTAATTACTAAACTCCTTTATAAATTAAAATAATAATAATTGTAATAATATTAATAAGACTCCTCTTATTAATTTATATTTAATATTTCCAAAATATTAAATAATAAACATTAAGCTATTTAATTTATATTATCACCATAGATTAAATTAATTACACTTAATGCTTTATTACGATTATGCCATTACCTTTTTAAATAATTATTCTTCCTTTTATGGTGTGACCCTTTAGGTTCTCAATATTAAACCGGTTGTGAATAAATCAATTAAAATAATTTTAATCTTATTTAAATAAATAAATTAAACTAATAATCTATTTAAATAAATAATATTTATTCTACAATAGGGATAAGCCTCCCTAGCGATCAACGACTTTCTAGATAATATAGATTTCAACATTAATCAAAAAGAACCTGTGAGTAAATAGTTACCATACAATTCAATCCTTCCACCATACAATGTCCCTATTAAATATCAGACATGGATTTACTGTCAAGTCTTATTTTATATAATTATATGTATTTCGATTAGAAAATGCACAACACCAAATAATGCAAATTAGAAACTCCTTTCTAATTTTATTCCACATTGGCCAAGGATTCTTGGGTTGTCATTTAACGAATTACATAGGGCATATCTCTTTTTTTACTAGAGGTGGTAGATTCTTTATTGATCATTCATTATCTCCATATGTACCTCATTATACCCAAGCATACCCTATATATGCCTTAAAAGGTCTTAAGGAATAAGTCAAAGTATAATTTGTTACATACAAGATACTATGATGATCTCAAGTACAAGGATCACTTGTACTACTATCATATTAGGAATTCCTATTGACAGACGAGTAAAACTCCATTAGGTATTCCATAGCGAGTCACGTTCTGTGAACTTATTCTCCAGTAAGCACCTACATACTTGCTTTAGTGTCTCCACACAAATGATTATGTGATCAATCATCCTCATCCAATGAGCAAGCAACATATGCACCAATCTATCCGGATTTACTAATCCCCTTTTTAGTAATCCCACGATTGGGAACTATTTTAGTTTTATAGCTTTCTAAGAATTTAAATCTCATTAGCATGATCATCATCATGATTCTAAAAGCATTGCTTAAAACTATGGGTTATTTACATATTATAAAAATAACAACATATAGATAATTAAATGCTTTTAATAAATGAATATTTTATTAATAAATAAATAAGATTGTTTACAAAGTATGTGCTTTATCATCATACATGATTGGCTTGTATGCACACTACTATTAATCTCCCACTTGCACTAAAGCCAATCGCCATGGTATCTCATACCCATCTTCTCTAAGTGACGATCAAACTGTTGTTGTGTTAAAGCTTTAGTAAATGGATCTGCAATGTTGTTTTGCGAGTCTACACGCTCCAAGGTGACGTCACCTCTTTCAATGATCTCCCTGATCAAGTGAAATCGCCGCAACACGTGTTTAGATTTCTGATGAGACCTCGGTTCCTTAGCCTGTGCAACTGCTCCTGTGTTGTCATAGTAAACGGGAACTGCTTCTCCAATGCTAGGAACCATACCAAGTTCAGTTATGAACTTCTTCATCTAAACAGCTTCCTTTGCAGCTTCACTTGCAGCTATATACTCTGCCTCTGTCACTGAATCAGCAACTGTTTGCTGCTTGGAACTCTTCCAACTCACTGCGCCTCCGTTCAAGGTAAAAACATACCCCGAAACAGATTTACTGTCATCTTGGTCCGTTTGAAAACTTGAGTCTGTGAAGCCCTCGAGTTTTAATTCAGACCCACCGTAGACAAGAAAAATATCCTTAGTCCTTCTCAAGTATTTTAGGATAATCTTCACTGCCTTCCAGTGCTCTTCTCCTGGATTCGACTGGTATCTGCTTGTTACACTAAGTGCATGAGTAACATCCAGGCTAGTACATATTATAACGTACATGATAGATCCTATTGCAGAAGCATAAGGGATCTTACTTATACGGTCTCTCTCCTCAGTTGTCTTTGGGGCCTGTTTCTTGGAGAGATGTATTCCATGGCTCATCGGCATGAGACCTCTTTTAGAATCTTCCATGCTAAATCTCTTTAGCATTGCATCAATGTACGTTCCTTGGAATAAACCAAGCATCCTTTTAGATCTATCTCTATAGATCTTTATCCCCAAAATATAGGATGCTTCTCCCAAGTCCTTCATGGAGAAGTGTTTAGATAACCAGATTTTAATCGATTGTAGCATAGGAATGTCATTCCCTATCAGTAATATATCATCAACATATAATACAAGGAATGAAATTGCGCTCCCACTAACCTTCTTGTACACACATGGTTCATCGTCGTTTTTGATAAAATTAAACTCTTTGATTGTCTCATCAAAACGAATGTTCCATCTACGAGAAGCTTGCTTCAATCCATAAATGGATTGTTGCAGCTTACAGACTTGATTTGTTCCAACCTTTGAAACAAATCCTTCTAGCTGTGTCATATACACATCCTCCTCAAGTTTCCCATTGAGGAAGGCTGTTTTCACGTCCATCTGCCAGATCTCATAGTCGTTATAAGCGGCAATCGCAAGCAAAATCCGAATGGACTTGAGCATAGCTACTGGTGAAAAGGTTTCATCATAGTCAACTCCTTGTCTTTGTTTGAAACCTTTTGCAACCAGTCGGGCCTTATAGGTCTCTACCTTACCGTCCGCTCCAGTCTTTTTTTTAAAGACCCATTTACACCCAATAGGCTTAATGCCTTCAGGTGGTGAAACTAAAGTCCATACTTTGTTTTCATACATGGAGTCCATTTCGAATTTCATGGCTTTAAGCCATTTCCCTGAGTCTTTATTACTCATAGCCTGTTCGTAATTCAATGGATCATCATCATTCATGATGTGTACCTCATCGTTATCCTCTATAACAAATCCATACCTCTCAGGTATCTTCGGTACTCTTCCAGATTTATGAACAGGGTGTAGTATAGTAGGTTCTTCTACTTGGTCAGGTACCTGACTTTGATCCGTGATAATTTGTGGTTCTTGAACTTCTTCAAGATATATCTTACTTCCACTGACCCCTTCATGGATAAACTCCTTTTCCAAGAAGGCAGCATGTTTCGCAACAAATACCTTTTGATCAGTTGGATGATAGAAATAATACCCTAAAGTTTTTTTAGGGTATCCCACAAATCTACACTTATCGGATTTAGTCTGTAGCTTATCATTTTTAAACTTTTTGACATAAGCTGGGCAACCCCAAGTCTTAACAAGCTTAAGATTTGGTTTCCTCCCCTTCCACATCTCATATGGAGTCTTTGGGGCGAATTTGGTAGGTACCTTGTTAAGTAGGTATACAGTCGTTTCTAGGGCATATCCCTAGAAAGAAATTAGAAGGTCGGTAAAACTCATCATGGATCGAACCATGTCCAACAGTGTTCGATTTCTCCTTTCAGATACTCCATTTAACTGTGGTGTACCTGGAGGAGTCCATTGTGAGATTATACCATTTTCTTTGAGACAATTGAGAAACTCACCGCTTAAGTATTCTCCACCTCGATCTGATCGAAGTATCTTTATACTCTTGCCCGTTTGTTTCTCTACTTCACTTCTGAACTCTTTGAACTTTTCAAATGATTCTAACTTGTATTTCATTAAATACACATATCCAAATCTTGAGTGATCATCAGTGAAAGTAATAAAATAAGAATACCCACCCCGTGCATTTGTTGTCATAGGTCCATAAACGTCTGTGTGAATCAATACCAACAACTCTGTAACTCTTTCTCCTTTTCCACTAAAAGGAGATTTAGTCATTTTACCCATGAAACAAGATTCACAAGTTGGATATGATTCATAATCAGATAACTCAAGGAGCCCATCTTTATGCAACTTGGATAATCTTGTTTCATTGATATGACCGAGTCTACAGTGCCACATGTAAGTATAATTAATATCATCTCTTTTTCTTTTCTTAATTTGTTCAATTTGAAAAATATTTTCTTGTAAGTCAAGTGTATAAAGTCCATTTCGCAAATTTTCAATACCATATAAAACATCGTCTTTATAAATAGAACAACTATTGTTCTTTATAACAACGTTAAATCCTTCCATATCCAATACAGAAATTAAAATAATATTGTTAATAATATTCGGAACATAATAACAATTATTAAGATAAATGGGCTTTCCCGAAGGCATTACTAAACAATAAGTCCCTACAGCTAATGCAGCAACCTTTGCTCCATTCCCCACTCGTAGGATGACCTCATCATTGCTCAGCTTTTTATTTCTGACCAGTCCCTTCACATTATTACATATGTGAGAACCACAGCCGGTATCCAATACCCAAGTAGAATTTTGACTTTCTGAAAAATTAATTTCAATCATGAACAAACATTGATTAGAAGTCGAAGCTTCTTCTTTGCCAGAAACTTCTTGCAGTTCCTCTTCCAATGACCCAGCTCGTTGCAATGGAAGCACATTCCTTTGCTAGCTGGATCAGATTTCTTTTGTTCCTTTATGTTCACTTTGCCCTTGGTCATCCGAGATCGGAAGAGCTCCTTAGATATCTCATATCTAGCAGTCCTACTTTGTTCACCATACAACTCCTTGAGGTGAATCAACATAGTAGGAGCATCCATGTTTTCGTGCTGACGCTGAAGCTCGTTATGTTGGGTTTGTACGTAACGCAATCATGCAATCAAATCACATAAATAGGGAGAAAGCGTAAAAACTAGGTTTTCAAAATTTATACAAACCCATTACCATGATCATTCTTGTGCATCAATTATCAGTGAATGAGGAAGGAGAAAAATAGAATTATACCTTTGAAGATCCAAGCTTTCTCAGGTACAAGTTCTACTCCTTTGATTCCTTTGATTCCTCTAGTAGTGGCTCCTTCCCTTGATCAATGTCAGCCACCCAAATGTTTGGCCTCTAACGGTGATCCACCAAGGAAGATGAAGAACTCAGTAAGATGGGTTATTGGCTTAACCCTTGTTTCTATCTCTATAGAATATGTGTACTCCCAACTCTTGAAAAATTCACGTACCTTATTTCTGATATAAGACTCTCTTATATAGATATTAGGTTAACCCTCCTAATCCAATTAGAATAGGGTTTTATTTAATTTATTAATTAAATATTTTTAATTAATTTATATCCTAATCTTTATTAGGATTGAGAGAGAGTACTGATATTATATTAATTCCTAAACTCCTTTAGAATTAAAATAATAATAATAATAATAATATTAATAAGACTCCTCTTATTAATTTATATTTAATATTTCTAAAATATTAAATAATAAACATTAAGCTATTTAATTTATTCTATCATCATAGATTAAATTAATTATACTTAATGCATTATTACTATTATGCCATTTTCTTCTTAAATAATTCTTCTTCCTTTTATGGTGTGACCCTTTAGGTTCTCCATATTAAACCGGTTGTGAATAAATCAATTAGAACAATTCTAATTTTATTTAAATAAATAAATTAAACTAATAATCTTTTTAAATAAATAACATTTATTCTACAATAGGGATAAGCCTCCCTAGCGATCAACGACTTTTCAGATAATATAGATTTCAACATTAATCATAAAAGAACCTGTGAGTTAATAGTTATCGTACAATTCAATCCTTTCACCATATAATGTCCCAATTAAATATAAGACATGGATTTACTGTCAAGTCTTAATTTATTTAATCATATGTATTTCGATTAGAAAATGCACAACTCCAAATAATGCAAATTAGAAACCTCTTTCTAATTTCATTCTACATTGGCCAAGGATTCCTGGGTTGTCATTTAACGAATCACATAGGACATATCTCCTCTTTTACTAGAGGTGGTAGATTCTTTATTGATCATTCATTATCTCTATATGTAACTCATTACACCCATGCATACCCTATATATGCCTTAAAAGGCCTTAAGGAATTAGTCAAAGTATAATTTGTTACATACAAGATACTATGATGATCTCAAGTCCAAGGATCACATGTACTACTATCACATTAGGAATTCCTATTGACAGGCGAGTAAAACTCCATTAGGTATTCCAAAGCGAGTCACGTTCAGTGAACTTATTCTCCAATAAGCACCTACATACTTGCTTTAGTGTCTCCACACAAATGACCATGAGATCAGTCATCCTCATCCAATGAGCAAGCAACATATGTACCAATCTATCCGGATTTACTAATCCCCATTTTATTAATCCCACAATTGGGAACTATTTTAGTTTTTAAGCTTTCTAAGAATTTAGATCTCATTATCATGATCTCATCATGATTCTAAAAGCATTGCTTAAAACTATGGGTTATTTACATATTATAAAAACAGCACCATGTAGATAATTATATGCCTTAAATGAATATTTTATTAATAAATAAATAAGATTATTTACAAAGTATGTGCTTTATCATCATACATGATTGGCTTGTATGCACACTACTATCAATCTCCCACTTGGACTAAAGCCAATCGCCATGGTATCTCATACCCATCTTCTCTAAGTGACGATCAAACTGCTGTTGTGTTAAAGCTTTAGTAAATGGATCTGCAATGTTGTCTTTAGAGTCTACACTCTCCTCTTTCAATGATTTCTTTAATCAAAGTGCCGCAACACATGTTTAGATTCAAGATGAGACTTAGAAATTATTCCTAGTTCTGTAATGAACTTTTCATCCGAAACATCAACTTGCAGCTTCACTTATAGTTATATACTCTGCCTCTGTCACTGAATCAGCAACTGTTTGCTGCTTGGAACTCTTCCAACTCACTGCACCTCCGTTCAAGGTAAACACATACCCTGAAATAGATTTACTGTCATCTTGGTCTGTTTGAAAACTTGAGTCCGTGAATCCCTCGAGTTTTAATTCAGACCCACTGTAGACAAGAAAAATATCTTTAGTCCTTCTCAAGTACTTTAGGATATTTTTCACTACCTTCTAGTGCTCTTCTCCTGGATTCGACTGGTATCTGCTTGTTACACTAAGTGCGTGAGCAACATCCGGTCTAGTACATATCATACCGTACATGATAGATCCTATTGCAGAAGCATAAGGGATCTTACTCATACGGTCTCTCTCCTCAGGTGTCTTTGGGGCCTGTTTCTTGGAGAGATTTATTTCATGGCTCATCGGCATGAGACCTCTTTTGGAATCTTCCATGCTAAACCTCTTTGGCATCGTATCAATGTACGTTCTTTGGGATAAGCCGAGCATCCTTTTAGATCTATCTCTATAGATCTTTATCCCCAAAATATAGGATGCTTCACCCAAGTCCTTCATAGAAAAGTTTTTAGATAACCAGATTTTAATGGATTGTAACATAAGAATGTCATTCCCTATCAGTAATATATCATCAACATATAATACAAGGAATGATACTGCGCTCCCACTAACCTTCTTGTATACACATGGTTCATCCTCGTTTTTGATAAAATCAAACTCTTTGATTATCTCATCAAAACGAATGTTCCATCTACGAGAAGCTTGCTTCAACCCATAAATGGATCGTTGTAGCTTACAGACTTGATTTGTTCCAACTTTTGAAATAAATCCATCTGGCTGTGTCATATACACATCCTCCTCAAGTTTCCCATTGAGGAAGGCCGTTTTCACGTCCATCTGCCAGATCTCATAGTCGTTGTAAGCTGCAATCGCAAGCAAAATCCGAATGGACTTGAGCATGGCTACTGGTGAGAAGGTTTCATCATAGTCAACTCCTTGTCTTTGTTTGAAACCTTTTGCAACCAGTCGGGCCTTATAGGTCTCTACCTTTCCATCTGCTCCAGTCTTTTTCTTAAAAACCCATTTACACCCAATAGGTTTAATACCTTCAGGTGGTGAAACCAAAGACCATACTTTGTTTTCATACATGGAGTCCATTTCGAATTTCATGGCTTCAAGCCATTTCCCTGAGTTTTTATTACTCATAGCCTGTTCGTAATTCAATGGATCATCATCATTCATGATGTGTACCTCATCGTTATCCTCTATAACGAATCCATACCTCTCAGGTATCTTCGGTAATCTTCCAGATTTACGAACAGGGTGTGGTACAGTAGGTTCTTCTACTTGGTTAGGTACCTGACTTTGGTCCGTGGTAACTTGTGGTTCTTGAACTTCTTCAAGATATATCTTGCTCCCACTGACCCCTTCATGGATAAACTCTTTCTCCAAGAAGGTAGCATGTTTCGCAACAAACACCTTTTGATCAGTTGGATGATAGAAATAATACTCTACGGTTTCTTTAGGGTATCCCACAAATCTACACTTATCGGATTTAGTCTGTAGCTTATCATTTTCAAACTTTTTGACATAAGCTGGACAACCCCAAGTTTTAACATGCTTAAGATTTGGTTTCCACCCTTTCCACATCTCATATGGAGTCTTTGGGGCGGATTTGGTAGGTACTTTGTTAAGTAGGTATGCAGTCATTTCTAGGGCATATCCCCAAAAGGAAATTGGAAGGTCGGTAAAATTCATCATGGATCGAACCATGTCCAACAGTGTTCGATTTCTCCTTTCAGATACTCCATTTAACTGTGGTGTACCTGGAGGAGTCCATTGTGAGATTATACCATTTTCTCTGAGACAATTGAGAAACTCACTGCTTAAGTATTCTCCACCTCGATCTGATCGAAGTATCTTAATACTCTTGCCCGTTTGTTTCTCTACTTCACTTCTGAACTCTTTGAGCTTTTCAAATGATTCTGATTTGTATTTTATTAAATACACATATCCAAATCTTGAGTGATCATCAGTGAAAGTAATAAAATAAGAATGCCCACCCCGTGCACTTGTTGTCATAGGTCCACAAACGTCTGTGTGAATCAATGCCAACAACTCTGTAACTCTCTCTCCTTTTCCACTAAAAGGAGATTTAGTCATTTTACCCATGAAACAAGATTCACAAGTTGGATATGATTCATAATCAGATAACTCAAGGAGCCCATCTTTATGCAACTTGGATAATCTTGTTTCATTGATATGACCGAGTCTACAGTGCCACATATAGGTATAATTAATATCATCTCTTTTCCTTTTCTTAATTTGTTCAATTTGAAATATATTTTCTTGTAAGTCAAGTGTATAAAGTCCATTTCGCAAATTTCCAATACTATATAAAACATCGTCTTTATAAATAGAACAACCATTGTTCTTTATAATAACGACAAAACCTTCCATATCCAATACAGAAATTGAAATAATGTTTTTAATAATATTCGGAACATAATAACAATTATTAAGATAAATGGATTTGCCCGAAGGCATTGCTAAACAATAAGTTCCTACAGCTAATGCAGCAACCTTTGCTCCATTCCCCACTTGTAGGATCACCTCATCATTGTTCAGCTTTCTACTTCTGACCAGTCCCTTCACAGTATTACATATGTGAGAACTACAGCCGGTATCCAATACCCAAGTAGAATAATGACTTTCAGAAAAATTAATTTCAATCATAAACAAACCTTGATTGGAAGTCGAAGCTTCTCCAAGCTTCTTCTCTGCTAGAAACTTCTTGCAGTTCCTCTTCCAATGTCCCGGCTCATTGTAATGAAAGCACATTCCTTTAGCTGGTTCAGGTTTTTTTTGCTCCTTTTCTTTCCCTTTTCCCTTAGCCTTCTTAGATTTCTTCTTTTCAGAAGACACCTTGGGCCTCTTCCTTTTATTGGAAGAATCCACCATCAATACATGGTTCTTCTTGGATGAGAAGTGACCTTCTGCAGTTTTCAGCATGTTAAGCAGCTCAGGTAAGCTGACATCTAGCTTATTCATGTGAAAATTAACCATAAACTGCGAGAAGGTCTCAGGGAGTGACTGTAAGACCAAGTCTTGACTCAACTCCCCATCCATGACGAACCCAAGCTGTCCAAGGCGTTCAATCAAATTGATTACCTTCAGAACATGAGTCTCGACGGCAGTGCCCTCGGTCATCCGAGATCGGAAGAGCTCCTTAGATATCTCATATCTAGCAGTCCTACTCTGTTCACCATACAACTCCTTGAGGTGAAGCAGCATAGCAGGAGCATCCATTTTTTCGTGCTGACGCTGAAGCTCGTTATTCATGGATGCGAGCATGATGCATTGAGCCACAGATGCATCATCTTGCCACTTATTGAAAGTGGCAATCTCTTCCTCAGAGGCTGTTTCTGAAACAGATTCAGGGATAGTGGAATTTAGGACATAAAAAATCTTTTCAGCAGTGAGAACAATTCTCAGATTTCTTAGCCAGTCCTCATAATTCAGGCCGGTAAGCTTATTTGCATCAAGTATGCTTCGTAGTGAGATTAGTGATTTTGACATTTTTAAAATTCTGCATGTGAAAAGACAATATTTTAGCAAACATTAATTTTATTAACTTTGCATACCAAAATAAATTTAGGTCTTTATTTTAAATTGGTATCTCCCACTATTTTCATCAAACTATATTACCCTCACTCATATAGTTCGGCAACATCTAATTAAAGATTTGCTAGTGAGATTAAGGATCCCATTTCAAATGTATATAACCTTGTGGATAGCACAACAAGCGATATACAAATAAATAGGTAGACAACTCTTGTCAATTACATCACCATGTAACTCCTTTTATTTTGCCTCTTAAATCATAATGGTCATGTGTGTGCACATCCGAACTAAAATGATTTAAGTTAAGTCCAGCCTAGCACTTCCATAAATTCAAAAAAAAAAATTTCGTCCTTGTGGATAGCACAACAAGACTAGATCGTTCAATTTTCTTGATAAGCATCAAATGTGATTAATTAACATCTTAAATATTCAATACTCGCCTTGTGGATAGCACAACAAACTCATATTAAATATTTAATACTCTATTAACTAATCATGCTAGAAGGCGACGTTCGATATTCCAAATATCATTTGAACGCTTCAGACTTAATATTATTTCTTTGAGGGGTTTGTTATTATTTGTCTCATCTTTTTAAGCGCGCATGCACATATATATATAAAATACGCGTCATTTTATTAAACATGCGAAGCATGTTTGTATAAAATATAATATATATAATATTTAGCATGCAATATAGAATACTATATTCTACCCGGATTGATTATGGACTTTTATTCTAGTTTGGTTCACTAGAGCCACCAAGTGAACCAAAAGGTCAAACCTAGGAGTGCAAGAATTTAAATTTAAATATAACTATTACATTTAAACCCTGGCTCCATACAAATGAGTCTTCACGCGTTCCTTGCTCCTTGGTCTCCAATTTCTTCAAAATAATTCTAACTATCTCTATTACATTAACTATTTAAAATTAAATAGAAACCTTGATCAGCAGTCAAGGGGAAGTACATAGAAAGGAGATAGAATTTACATCGAGAATAAAACTAGAGAAGACGAGGTACGCAGACCCCATTTTATAAAACCCATTCATTCAAGCATTCAACCAAAATAAAATCCAATCACATTGGTCATAGTCCATAATCAATCCCTTTTATTACCATACATATCATTATACGTATCAATAAAACTTATTCATCTCATGAAAATAAATTCATTCCATATATGTATTAATATCAGTTAATGGGCAAAAGTTTGCTAAACTTTGTTTTTGGAAAAATAAACTCCTCTATTTCATTCAAAAACAATTCCAAATTAAACTATTTAATTTTAGCAATTCTGAAATCTCATTTCATATAAAATAAACATCTTTATTTTAAACCTTTATTAATTAAATAAACCATTCATTTAATTAAATAAAACAAAAAAAAAATTTCAGTTCCTGTCCAGTGGCGCAGCTGCGCCAAGAATGTAAAGGGAACTGGCGCAGCTGCGCAGCATGAAAACCAGGAACAGCACCCGGCGCAGCTGCGCAGCAATATTGCCTTGTACCGGCGCAGCTGTGCAGCTTCGCAGCTTCGCAGAATTTGAAAAATTTTTGTTGCCCAGAACTCGATCCAATCACATATCATACATGTATGGAATCACATAGACTGATAATTAGCACAAGATTGGCTCTGATACCACTGTTGGGTTTGTACGTAACGCAATCATGCAATCAACTCACATAAATAGGGCGGAAGCGTAAAAACTAGGTTTTCAAAATTTATACAAACCCATTACCATGATCATTCTTGTGCATCAATTATTAGTGAATGAGGAAGGAGAAAAATAGAATTATACCTTTGAAGATCCAAGCTTCCTCAGGTACAAGTTCTACTCCTTTGATTCCTTTGATTCCTCTATAGTGGCTCCTTCCCTTGATCAATGTCAGCCACCCAAATGTTTGGCCTCTAACGGTGATCCACCAAGGAAGATGAAGAACTCAGTAAGATGGGTTATTGGCTTAACCCTTGTTTCTATCTCTATAGAATATGTGTACTCCCAACTCTTGAAAAATTCACGTACCTTATTTCTGATATAAGACTCTCTTATATAGATATTAGGTTAACCCTCCTAATCCAATTAGAATAGGGTTTTATTTAATTTATTAATTAAATATTTTTAATTAATTTATATCCTAATCTTTATTAGGATTGAGAGAGAGTACTGATATTATATTAATTCCTAAACTCCTTTAGAATTAAAATAATAATAATAATAATAATAATAATATTAATAAGACTCCTCTTATTAATTTATATTTAATATTTCTAAAATATTAAGCTATTTAATTTATTCTATCATCATAGATTAAATTAATTATACTTAATGCATTATTACTATCATGCCATTTTCTTCTTAAATAATTCAACTTCCTTTTATGGTGTGACCCTTTAGGTTCTACATATTAAACCGGTTGTGAATAAATCAATTAGAACAATTCTAATCTTATTTAAATAAACAAATTAAACTAATAATCTATTTAAATAAATAACATTTATTCTACAATAGGGATAAGCCTCCCTAGCGATCAACGACTTTTCAGATAATATAGATTTCAACATTAATCAAAAAAGAACATGTGAATTAATAGTTAACGTACAATTCAATCCTTCCACCATACAATGTCCCAATTAAATATAAGACATGGATTTACTGTCAAGTCCTAATTTATTTAATCATATGTATTTCGATTAGAAAATGCACAACTCCAAATAATGCAAATTAGAAACATCTTTCTAAGTTCATTCTACTTTGGCCAAGGATTCCTGGGTTGTCATTTAACGAATCACATAGGACATATCTTCTCTTTTACTAGAGGTGGTAGATTCTTTATTGATCATTCATTATCTCCATATGTAACTCATTACACCCAAGCATACCCTATATATGCCTTAAAAGGCCTTAAGGAATTAGTCAAAGTATAATTTGTTATATACAAGATACTATGATGATCTCAAGTCCAAGGATCACATGTACTACTATCACATTAGGAATTCCTATTGACAGGCGAGTAAAACTCCATTAGGTATTCCATAGCGAGTCACATTCAGTGAACTTATTCTCCAATAAGCACCTACATACTTGCTTTAGTGTCTCCACACAAATGACCATGAGATCAGTCATCCTCATCCAATGAGCAAGCAACATATGTACCAATCTATCCGGATTTACTAATCCCCATTTTAGTAATCCCACAATTGGGAACTATTTTAGTTTTTAAGCTTTCTAAGAATTTAGATCTCATTATCATGATCTCATCATGATTCTAAAAGCATTGCTTAAAACTATGGGTTATTTACATATTATAAAAACAGCACCATGTAGATAATTATATGCCTTAAATGAATATTTTATTAATAAATAAATAAGATTGTTTACAAAGTATGTGCTTTATCATCATACATGATTGGCTTGTATGTACACTACTATCAATTCATGGATGCGAGCATGATGCATTGAGCCACAGATGCATCATCTTGCCACTTTACAATGGTGGCAATCTCTTCCTTAGAGGCTGTTTCTGGAACAGTTTCAAGGACAGGTGAGTTTAGGACATAAGAAATCTTTTCAGCAGTGAGAACTATTCTCAGATTTCTTAGTCAGTCCGTATAATTCGGCCCGACAAGCTTATTAGCATCAAGTATGCTTCGCAGTAAAATTAGTGATTTTGACATTTTTAAAATTCTGCATGTGAAAAACAACATTTTAGCAAACATTCAGTTTATTAATTTTGCATACCAAAATAAATTTAGGTCTTTATTTTAAATTGGTATCTCCCACTATTTTTATCAAACTATATTACCCTCACTTATATAGTTCGGCAACATCTAATTAAAGATTTGCTAGTGAGAATAAGGATCCCATTTCAAATGTATATAACTTGTGGATAGCACAACAAGCGATATACAAATAAATAGGTAGACAACTCTTGTCAATTACATCATTATATAACTCCTTTTATTTTGCCTCTTAAATTATAATGGTCAAGTGTGTGCACATCCGAACTAAAATGATTTAAGTTAAGTCCAGCCTAGCACTTCCATAAATTCAAAAAATAAAAATATTCGTCCTTGTGGATAGCACAACAAGACTAGATCGTTCAATTTTCTTGATAAGCATCAAATGTGATTAATTAACATCTTAAATATTCAATACTCGCCTTGTGGATAGCACAACAAACTCATATTAAATATTTAGTACTCTATTAACTAATCATGCTAGAAGGCGACTATTCGATATTCCAAATATCATTTGAACGCTTCGGACTTAATACTATTTCTTTGAGGGGTTTGTTATTATTTGTCTCATCTTGTTTAGCGCGCATGCACACACACACACACACACACACACACACACACACACACACACACACACATATATATATATATATATATATATATATATATATATATATAATACGCGTCATTTTATTAAACATGCAAAGCATGTTTGCATAAAATATAATATATATAATATTTAGCATGCAATATAGAATACTATATTCTACCCTGATTGATTATGGACTTTTATTCTAGTTTGGTTCACTAGAGCCACCAAGTGAACCAAAAGGTCAAACCTAGGAGTGCAAGAATTTAAATTTAAATATAACTATTGCATTTATACCCGGGCACCATACAAACGGGTCTTCACGCGCTCCTTGCTCCTTGGTCTCCAATTTCTTCAAGATAATTCTAACTATTTCTATTACATTAAACTATTTAATTTAAATAGAAACCTTGATTAGCAGTCAAGGGGAAGTACATAGGAGGGAGATAGAATTTTACATCAAGAAAAAAAAAATTAGAGAAGACGAGGTACACAGACCCCATTTAATAAAACCCATTCATTCAAGCATTCAATTAAAATAAAATCCAATCACATTGGTCAAATAGTCCATAATCAATCCCCATTTATTATCATACATATCACCATATATATCAATAAATTAATATTCATCTCATGAATTAAAACATTCCATATATATATGAGTATCATTTAATGGGCAATTTTAAATTGCATGAAATCCAATTTCAAGATTAAAATAAACTTTTTATTTTAATTATAAAATTATTTAGAATATAATATATAAATATATCATATATATATATATATATATATATATATAGTGAATCCTTTAAACTTTCCTGGTGATCTTTTTAAAACTGCAAGTCTATTTTAAAACAAAGCCCCGCGAATTTTAAAGGGCCACGTATTCCACTTTTCTTTGTAGAATAGCAAAGCCACGAAAAAAAAATGATTAACCCACAGCAAAAGGTGGGAACAAACCTTTCGGATCAGCAGCGAAAGGAGAAGGAAAAATAATAATTTGGTTTTCGTTTTATATATTATTATTTTTTTCTCATAAAAAATAATTTTATACAATAAAATTATGCCCAATAAATTATTCTAAATACATACCCATACATATATAAAATCAAAAAAAATTAATAATTGCATAAAGGTTTGGCTCTGATGTTACTGTTGGGTTTGTACGAAATCGTGATGCAATCAAATTGCAAAAATTAGCGGAAGCATGGTATATCAGAGTTTAAAAAATTTCTACAAAACCATTACCCGGATCATCCTTTATGCAAATTATTAATTTAAAAAGATAAATAAGAAGTTATGGAATCATACCCTTGTAAAACGAAGCTTCCACAGGTACGAGTTCAACTCCTTGTTCTTCGTGATCTCCTTGAATTTCCGGGTTAGATTCCTTCCTTTGATCAACGTTAGCCACCCAAGTGTTTGGCCTCTAGAGGTGATCCACCAAGGAAGATGAATTATCAAGAAGGAGGGTGTTTGGCTAAACCTTAGTTTTCTATCCTCTATAGAAAAGGAGTACTCTCCAACAATTGGAATTACATCAACTGATATCTATTATAAGACTCATCTTATATAGATATTGGTCAACCCTTCTAATCCTATTAGACATGGGATTTCTTTTAATTAATTAAACTCCTTTAATTAATTTAGGCTTCCCACCACATGAGAGCAATTAATTAAATTCATTTAATTAATTTGTCTCCTAATCTTATTAGGAATAAATGAGAGTACTAAATATTAAATTAATTACAAAATTCCTTTATAAATTAAAATAATAATAATTGTAATAATATTAATAAGACTCCTCTCATTAATTTATATTTAATATTTCCAAAATATTAAATAATAAACATTAAGCTATTTAATTTATTCTATCACCATAGATTAAATTAATTACACTTAATGCATTATTACGATTATGCCATTACCTTCTTAAATAATTATTCTTCCTTTTATGGTGTGACCCTTTAGGTTCTCCATATTAAACCGGTTGTGAATAAATTAATTAAAATAATTTTAATCTTATTTAAATAAATAAATTAAACTAATAATCTATTTAAATAAATAATATTTAATCTACAATAGGGATAAGCCTCCCTAGCGATCAACGACTTTCTAGATAATATAGATTTCAACATTAATCAAAAAGAACCTGTGAGTAAATAGTTACCCTACAATTCAATCCTTCCACCATACAATGTCCCAATTAAATATAAGACATGAATTTACTGTCAAGTCTTATTTTATTTAATTATATGTATTTCGATTAGAAAATGCACAACACCAAATAATGCAAATTAGAAACTCCTTTCTAATTTCATTCCACCTTGGCCAAGGATTCCTAGGTTGTCATTTAACGAATCACATATGACATATCTCCTTTTTTACTAGAGATAGTAGATTCTTTATTGATCATTTATTATCTCCATATGTAACTCATTATACCCAAGCATACCCTATATATGCCTTAAAAGGTCTTAAGGAATAAGTCAAAGTATAATTTGTTACATACAAGATACTATGATGATCTCAAGTCCAAGGATCACTTGTACTACTATCATATTAGGAATTCCTATTGACAGACGAGTAAAACTCCATTAGGTATTCCATAGCGAGTCACGTTCTGTGAACTTATTCTCCAATAAGCACCTACATACTTGCTTTAGTGTCTCCACACAAATGATCATGAGATCAATCATCCTCATCCAATGAGCAAGCAACATATGTACCAATCTATTCGGATTTACTAATCCCCTTTTTAGTAATCCCACGATTGGGAACTATTTTAGTTTTATAGCTTTCTAAGAATTTAGATCTCATTAGCATGATCATCATCATGATTCTAAAAGCATTGCTTAAAACTATGGGTTATTTACATATTATAAAAATAGCAGCATGTAGATAATTAAATGTCTTTAATAAATGAATATTTTATTAATAAATAAATAAGATTATTTATAAAGTATGTGCTTTATCATCATACATGATTGGCTTGTATGCACACTACTATCAATAAATCCCATATTTTGTTTTTAATAATAAATTGAGCAATTGTGGTAACGAATTCATTAAATATTGTTGTAAGGGTGATCCAATAGATTAAGATATATAACATACCAAGTTGAAGGGAAGATTGATGATCATTGGGGTGTTTTATCACTTAATTTCACGAAAATATATATGTATATCTAGATGAGTTAGTTTTTGACCTTATGTAGGAAAAGTAATTGTTAGTGCAAATGCATGTCTTTAGATTTGATGATGATATGTTAAATTAATGTATATTTGTAATCAATAACTTTTGTACAGTCTTTAACATGAAATTGATAAAAAATGACTTAGTTTAGAGATCAAACTTGTTAAGCTGATCAATTTTCTAGATTGAACTTGATGTATAGCGTTGTTTCCCAAAGGCACAATGGAGATCTAGAAACTTTTGCCTATTTTAAAGATTTGTTACCAGATAGTTAATTTGATCAACTTGATTTAGCACAACGGAATATTAGTTTGAAAAACTCCTCTTAAAGATTGATCACAAAAACTAGTTCTGATTTTGGTTTGAGGAAACACCACCACTTAACAGATATATAATAGTTATAGCAGATATGACAATTATATGATTGAAAGTAAAGATAAGATATTTTTAAGTGGTTCAGAAACTGAAAAACTCCTAATCCACTATTCTACTCCACCGAGTAGGATATCCACTAAAGGATATAGGCTTAACATACCATTTACAACTGAACCACTTAGGTTCCTTCGAGTCACTGAGTCTCAACAGTTCAGTCACACAGACCAGGTCACTCTTGACCTTCGAATCACTGAGATTCCTTCGAGTCACTAAGTCTTGGCAGTTCGATCTTACATACTAGGTCACTCTCGACCCCTGAATCAAAATTGAATGCTTATTTGTTGAATTGCAACTAAGCTTTGCAATAACGCTTGATCTCTTCAGGTACTTATAAACTTTGAACAAGTCGTTCAAAATCTTAGATTAAAGCTTTGAATATTTCAACAGAGGTTCGACTTTGCGTTGTGTGATTCTGATGAGTGAGTTTTATGCCTACGAATTGGGTATCTTTTAAGCGTAATTCTTTGTTATCTTTGAGTAGTTTTAGTGTTATGTTACTTTTTGTCAACGTCGGGAGAACTTTCGATTCCTAATTTTTTCTACCCTCCTTTTTATTTAGGTTGTATTATTTAAAGGGTGAGTTTTAGGAAAGGACCGACATAAATGTCAACGATTTTGAAAATATTTGATTTTATGCGATTGGGCCGAGTTAGACAGAGTCAGCAGTTGGTATGAGTTCAAAAGGATGTACCAACTCATCCGAATTTTGAAAGGTTTTCACAATATGGCCCAATATGTGACTCTATTTAATTGATTTGGAATCCAAGATTCATATAGTTCAGGAGTTTGCTTAAGCGAGGGGAAGGTGTTAGGCAACCCCGACTTCCGTAAAACACGGTTACCGCGACTTTTTCATTCCCTATGCATTAAGTGTGTGTGTGGTGTTTGTGTGTGTGTGAAACATTAGAAAAGTTCTTGAGTGCTTTATTTTAAAAGTAGTGTTGTGCCTCTTTGGACCTATGTACAAAGGGTTTGATTTATAGAAAAGTTTATTTTTTTCAGATAAAACATATGAAAGTGGTATTTTGAAAGCGGATTTTCAAACCTTTTCGCCAAATAGGAATCGGGACCCCTTTGATACTTCCAATTTTCTTCTAGAAGCAGTTTGATTTGATTTTAATTGAGATGCGAAGCATCTTCGAATAACTACAAGGGTCGGACTCCTTTTGGGCATGGAAGCCATCGAAGTAAGACCGAGCACTACATACATAATTTTCACTATTATGGGGCCTTTTAAGGCCCACGATTACATGTACAATGGATTGCAAGCTGGCAATACAACTTAAACAAGTCCATCACGGGAACCAGATCTAGATCCATTGATTGAATCTTCGACCTCGTGGTTCCTAGGCTCACATGACTTCATTTACAAGCTTTCACGATGTATATATTGAAACAAAGTATATATATATATATATATATACTTCTTAACTTTGCTAAACAAGTGATTTATCACTTAAATCCTTGTACGCGATTATTCAAGCTTCATGCTTTTTTTAGATATGGATCTAGGGTCACGTGGTAGCATTAATATTTACAAAACTAGAAAATAAACTAGATCTACCTAGATCTATGCCTATCTAGCTCAATGAGTCAAGCAATAAAGCTTTTGGATTGGTTAAATGCTAGATCAGGCTAGATCCAGGATAAATCTAGTCAAAACTGAAAGTTCAATAATAATCTAGAAGGGAGGTTGAATAGATTATTACAGATTAAAAAATTATCTTAGAACTTTTTGAATTTTTAGATAATTCATTTGTAGTGTTAGAAATTAATATTGTAGACACTCGAAATTTCGTTTCCCTGTTACTAACACTGTAAAAAGGAAAAATTATCTTTTGAATCGACCCTGGTCTCAATACCGGGCCATCAAATCAACCCCGGTCTCAATATCGGGACATCAAATCAACCCCGATCTCAATACCCGGCCATCAAATCAACCCGGTCTCAATACCGGGCCATCAAATCAACTCCGATCTCAATACCGGGCCCAACTTAACTCCGATCTCAATACCGGGCCGACAAATCAACCTCGGTCTCAATATCGGGTTATCAAATCAACCTCGATCTCAATACCGGGTCATCAAATCAACCCCGGTCTCAATACCAGGTCATCAAATCAACCCCGATCTCAATACCGGGCCATCAACTCAACCCCGGTCTCAATATCGGGCCATCAACTCAATCCTGATCTCAATATCGGGCCATCAAATCAACCCCGATCTCAATATTGAGCCATCAATTCAACCCCGGTCTCAACCCGGGAAGTACAGGTCAGCCCCGGTCTCAACCCGGAAGGTACAGATCAGCCCCGGTCTCAATCCAGGAGGTACAGGTCAGCCCCGGTCTCAACTCGAGAGGTACAAATCAGCCCTGATCTCAACCTGGGAGGTACAGGTCAGCCCCGGTCTCAACCTGGGAAGTACAGGTCAGCCCTGATCTCAACCCGTGAGGTACAGATTAGCCCCGAACTCAACCCGGGAGGTATAGATCAGCCCCAGTCTTAACCCAAGAGGTACAGGTCAGCCCTGGTCTTAACCCCGGAGGTACAGATTAGCCCTGGTCTCAACCCGGGAGGTACAGGTCAGCCCCGGTCTCAACCCGATGGTACATCAGCCCCGATCTCAACCTGGGAAGTCAGGTTAACTTTAAAAACAATCCTGAAGCATCACAACATCTCTAGAGGAAAACCTGGAATGACCAAGTCAGCCTTAGAGACAACATTGACGACGAATAGACTCGAATAGGTTCCAAACCTTAGAAATAACCCTAGGAAGTCATCTGAAGGCTATGTCGACAATGAAGACAACCCCGGGAGGGGCAAAATGGTTATTTTACCAACTATAAATCGATTTGGTCAAACTCAAGCTGAATTGATGCCATCAAGGTCAGAACAAACCATAACAATGATCCCAAGTACAAATAGCGCAAGACAACTCAATTGACTAACTACGGGGAATTGAAGACCTGGTTATGAACCCGTCTTCCTGGACCCGGAAAATATTTTATCCCATATCATTGTGACACTCTCAGTGAGGGCTTTCTGTAAAGGTATAACACGTCTCAAACGGACGCTCCGATCAAACGTTATAAAGTTTTGAATTAGACATTGCATTACTCGGAGTGCACGTACTTCAAGACGACGGAACCCACAGCGGGGTCCACGCCATGTGGAGCCGCACCTCTACCTGTGGCAGTAGTAGGTAGAGTGGAGGCTCCTGGGTCTATAAATAAGTGGTGACCCCCAACTCAAAAAGAAAAGAAAAGAAAAACGCTCTGAACCTCTGCCCGTTTGGTTTTCCAGCCATTTTCTTGTCTTCCAAACCCAAATTTTTTCACTCTAACACATTGATATACCCACATACTACCACATATCAAAAAATAACCGGTAGATTTGGACGTTTAAAGCCTATGATTTGTCAAAAAGCCCGTGTAGCAGTCCATTATGAGTATTTTTACGATCAGAAAGTTATTATTATTTCTTCGCACTTTTATACACTTGCATATTAAGTTTCGTTTTCTAAATATGCACGAAACTCAGTTACGTGGCCGTTAACTTTTGTTATATTTTAGTACATAAACGTATTTTTTTGGCATTTTTACAACTCGGATTGACGGTCCGTCGCTTCCAACAGCTTGCATATACTAATATTGTCGTATTAAGCAACTTCGCTGGACTGGATTATCTTCCCAATCCGAGTTTGGCTTTTTTTTTGTATATATTTAACTGTATATATACTAACTTTTCAATTCTATCAAGCCAGGATGTCAAATCCGCGGTAGTTTATTGCTTTTATATATAAATATGCATATATAAGCAACATTCACCACACTGGGTTATCTTCCCAGTCTTGGTTGACTATTTTTCTGTTTTATATATATATATATATATATATTTACATTTCAGTTTGGTCTGGATCATTCTGTGGCCTTTTTACTGCTTATATATATATATGCATATATAAGCAACATTCACCACACTGGGTTATCTTCCCAATTTTGGTTGACTACTTTTCTGTCTATATATATATATATTTACATTCCAGTTCTGACTGGATCATTCTGTGGCCTTTTTACTATTTTTGGCACCATTCACCATTATTGGGTTATTTTTCCAGTCCTAGTTTGACTATTTTTTTTGTCTAAATATATATTTCAATTCCAGTCCGGGACTCGGAGTGAAAACCCACCGCACTTTCATGTTATATATATATATATATATATATATATATATTTCAATTCTGTCCAGCCTGGATCATTCCGTGGCTTTTAAATCTTTTTTATAAATAAATAAATAAATATATATATATATATATATATATATATATATATTTCAATTCCAGTCCGGGCACCGATGTGAAAATCCATCGCCCTTTACAGATTTTGTATATATATATATATATTGCTTTACTCATTTTTATTAAATTATTGCTTTAAATATTCATTTGATATGAATCGACACTGACAGTTCTGCGGGCGAACTAGATTTCTTTCAATCTCGCAAACTCTAGCTTTCAAACGGTTAAAAATAGGTACAGACAGAACTGGGAAGCTAGAATGACTAAGATTTATTTTAATCTAGTATTTTTCTAGTTTCAGTTATAAAAGTTACCTCGCGGCCCTTAGATCGCTATCTAGTGGGAACGAGATGCTTCGGCCATGTGCAAGCCAGGATTTACTGATGAATCCTTGGTTCTGGCGATATTTGGATATATATCTTTTTTTGTACAAATTTGAGCTGTGTAGGTTTATTGGACTCCCTATGTGAGCCTAGGAATCGTGGGATTCATGATCAAACTGATCAGAATCTGATTCCCACGATGGACAAACTCCACTTTACAAATGTACCTTGCCAGTTTTTCTGTAAAAATATACATACAAAAGACCTTAAAACGGTTATCCGGATTTAAGGTCTCAACATAGTAAAAATATGGTTTGTCGTGTCAGAGTCCCTCCGATGGCTGTCATGCCCATGAGGAGATCGACACTTATATATATGTTGTGGTCGAGGATGCTTCGCAGCCCGATAATCACCATTCAAATTGAGCCTTAAGGCTGAAAAGATAAAACTGAAGTATCGATATGCTTCATTTCCTATGTTAGCGTAAGGGTTTGAAAATCTTCTTTCAAAACATCATTTTAATGATCTTTTCGAATTTTTTTTTGCAAATCAAATCAAAGACTTTTTGCAAATCAAATCAAACCTTTCGTATATAGGTTCAACGATGCATAAACATACTTCCAATCAAAGCATATGCCCAATTTCTTACAGCATTCACACATACATTACAGATTTAAAAGAGAAATATTGAAAAGCTGCGGTACCGTGTTTTCACGGGAGTTGTGGGGTGCCTAACACCTTCCCTACACTTAACCAAGCCCCTGAACTTAAAACTTTGTTTTCAAAAATCAAGTTTCGACAGTGTCCAGCAATTGGGCCTCTTTCAAACAAAACTCGATTGAGTTGGTACAACCATTTCATATCTACCAACTGGCGACTCTGTAAAACGTTCAAATCGTCGACATGATACATGTTGGCCTTTTCCTAAAAAACCCTTCAAAACCTTTTTCACAATAAAAAAGTAAGGGTAGACATAACTTAGGAAGAGAGAAAGATCTGGGTTGTGACCCGACTCGCGAATTTTTTATGATGTTGACAGGTGGCAACTTTGCTGGGGACAGTAGAAGGCTTAGGCTATGTTCAAATCTTTTCAAACATTTCCCATTCATATCTGTGTATGTGTGAATGCTGCGTCTTTACATTGAATGGATGTGTGAATGCTGCGTCTTTTCATTAAATAAATGTGAATGAATGCTTTCCTGCATTTTTAGTGCTTCACACCTATATTAGTGCTTCGCTCCCATGTCATCATATGCATAACGGTGAGACGCGATGTATGTGAATGTATGTTGTGTGATTCCTCCTTCGGGAGGCAAAACCAGTCGGTGATAAGTAATGTCTCTGGGGATGGCTAAGTCTCTGGGGCTCATGAAAATGCACCACCCAGATTCGCTCCAGTTGAAAGATCGGATTAATTTCCCCTCTAGTAGATTACGATGATCTGGGGACCTTCATGCCGAAAAGCTGCAAGAGTAAACTAAGATAGGTCAGCCTCTGATTAACCAAATCTGATGGGAAGCTTCTTCATGCCTTCCTCTTTCAAATTCATTGTCAAGTTTTTCAATTCTAATGTAAAGGAGCACAATGAAAATAATAAAAATTTACATTTCCTGTTGTATACATCTTATCATCCTGTCATCAAAACAACTAACCTCTGTTTTGCAAGATAAGAATAAAAAACCACAAAAACACATCATGGCATGCATCCTATCCCTACCTATCTCAGGAAATTGACACGCCTACGTTTTGTTGTAGGTAAAAAATTGGTCCTGTCACTAGATCTAAGTCTAAGAAAGCACTGAGTCCATCCACGGACATGACTTCCAATGCTCAGCCAGAATCCACCCCTGTCTCTAGGGAAGAGTTTGAAGGACTGAAGAATCAGATAGCCGAATTGGCCAGTTTCCTGAGAGAGCAAAGTAAAGCTCTTAAAGGGAAGCAATCCCAAGTTCACACAGAACCGGGAACACCTGGTGGTAGTGGTGGCAGTCAAGAGACTGAAAAGGAAGAGACTTAGATTCCTAGACCACAAAACCAGGACACAACCAACAAAACCCCTGAAATCACCATCCTTAGCAAAGAACAGGAAGCTGGTGACATTCTAAAGAAAGTGCAGCAGATGGAAGAAACCATTCGGTCTATCAAAGGGACTAAGGCCTTTGGCAGTGTCAATTATTCAAACCTCTGTATCTTCCCTGGGGCTTGTTATCCCGAAAAATTTAGAACTTCTGATTTTGAAAAATACGATGGATTGGGAGACCCCTATACCCACTTGAAGGTATTTATTGGAGAACTCGGATCCTATGCAGAGGACGAGAAACTTCAAATGCAGTTATTCCAGAAGAGTCTGACCGGATAGGCTAGAGCTTGGTACGTCCATTTAGATAACTCCAAAATTCATAGTTGGGAAGAGTTGGCCCATGCCTTCCTTAGTCAATACAGCTTCGAATCTCAGCTAGCTCCAGACAGATACCAAATAACCACAATCAAGAAACATTGTACTAAGTCATTCAGAGAATATGCTCAACGATGGAGACGGGTTGCAGCACAAGTCACCCCAGCTATGACTGAGTCTGAGATAGTCATGACCTTCATTGACATTCAAGAAGCTCTATATTATGAGAGGGTCCTAGCAGGCATAGGAAAACCATTCTCTGAAATGATCAAGCACGGTGAGATGGTCGAAATGGGGTTGAAATCTGGGAAGATAAAGGACCTGGCTACCTTAGAAGCTGTTGCTGAGCATATGCAGTCTGAAAATTATGGGAGTAATCCCCGGAGGGTACATAAGAAGAAAGATGAAGAAATGTCCTTAGTATTGCAAGGACAGAATCATAGGGGTGAGTCAAACAATATGCCCATTCAAATGAGGAGTTATACCCCTTTTCAAGCTCTTGCACAGCCTTCCAACCCTCCATTTCAGAAAAATCTGGAGGCCAGGCATCGGAGAACATTCACCCCGTTAGAGGATTCACTCGAGAACGTGCTAAAATTGTTAACCGCACAGAAGAAGATTGTGCAACTCCTTCCACCAACCAATACTGGTGGACAGAATTTCGACCCAAGCAAGAAGTGTGCTTACCATTCTGGATCTCCAGGCCATGACACACAAGACTATTGGTCTCTCAAGCACAAAATTTAGGACTTGATTGATAGCGGAGAGATTGTGGTGACAAAGACCGAGCAACCACACGTGCAGGATAATCCCGTACCTCAGCACAAAGAAGAGAATGTCAACATGATCAGCACCAGAAATGGAGAAGGATCCAAATACCTCCGTTATGTGGGGGAATCAACTCCATCTAGCAACGACAGCCTAGACAGTTGGAAAGTCTCAGAAAGGCGATTCCTGATCGAGCAGAAGATTAAGTCTATCAAGGAACAAATTGAAAAGTTAGCAGAATTAATCGTATACCAACATCAAATTACCAGGCAGCTGATAAACTAGACCAACCAGTCTGATGTAAGTCCTCCCACACCGGAGATCAGTCCCATTCCCATGAGGGATCATTATCGGTCTTATGAGCATGAATCCCGGACCGACAAGATAACCAAAGAGGAGAATTTCCAAGATGGTAGGAAATTTGCCTTTCAAAGGAATTTCACCGACCTGAACCAGCCAATGGAGGAAATCCTCCAGATATTAATCAACGAGGGAATGGTTGCAGATTTATTACCTCCCTTAAACCCTCGATCCAAGAAATTCAAGCCTGACCAAACTTGTCAGTACCACTCCAATGCACCCGACCATGATACTGAGGATTGATGGGCACTTCATAACCTGATTCAGAATATAATTGAAAGCGGTGAATTAATAAAAAGGAATCAGGATTATGGCCTCCCAGATGAAGACACTCTCTTTATTTCCATTGTGTAGAATCAGGATACAATGGTTGTTGTGTCTTATGACAGCGAACCAACCCTCACACCCTTAGTACTGCCAAGAAAGGGGGTTCAAGAAGCACAAAATCCTGTGAAGGTGGCCGCACCCGAGCCTTTAATCTTGCCCTTCAAACCTTAGTATCCAGTTATCAGTCTGAAGAGGGTCCCATGGAACTACGGGAACGACGAAAGTTCAACTTCAAACAACATTGCCATAGTACCAAAGGAAAATCCCTTGTACCTGCCTCAGCGGGTGATCAAACCAGTCATCAAAGCCAAAGAAAAGGTGGATGAAGAGAAAATCGAAAAGTTTCGCAGTAAAATGGGACACCATGAAATCAAAGTGGTGCAAAGCCTGAAAGATGCACCCAAGGAAATATCCATCCTAGATCTGGTTCTATCCTTGGTGGAGCATCGTGACATTCTAGTGAAAGTACTGGAAGAAGCCTATCTGCCATATACCGTGGATGCTGAGAAATTTCGTCACGTGGTAGAACACATTTTCAACAGCAATGTGATATCTTTCACTAACGATGATATCCCTCCAGAAGGGACGGGTCATCGTAAGTCCCTACATATAGCTGTAATGTCATCTGGGTATGTGATCGGAGGTGTGCTTATAGATGAAGGATCATCCCTCAACAGCTGTCCCTACGATACCTTGGAAAGAATGAAGATTAACCCAAAATTGATCAAAACCAGTCATGTGGTCATCCGTGCTTTCGATGGATCTCGCTGACAAGCTATGGGAGAAATAGAGCTTCCACTAGAGATTGGCCCGCACACTTTCTATGTGTCCTTTTAGGTGCTCAACATCGCCACTGGATACAACTTGTTGTTGGGCAGACCATGGATCCACATGACAGGGGCAGTGCCATCCACCCTCCATCAACAACTCAAATACATTATCAACGGCAACCTCATCACGGTCAACGCCAAACCAGAATACCCTGTCTACATACAGGGAGATATACCGATGATCAGCCTGGATGCAGGGATTGAACCTGCAAGTTTTCAAGCCCTGGAGGTGAGTGATACTCAGTATCTACCTATTGGAGCACCAGCGCTAAAGCCAAAGGTCTCCCCTGAAGTGATGACAGTAGGCCAAGAGATGGTATCTTTGGGTTTTTAACCTAGAGAAGGGTTAGGAAAGAACCAACAAGGTATCAAAAGTCTAGTCCAAATCCCAAGCCAGATAGGGAGAGCCGGATTAGGTTATGCATTCAGATCAAGCCGCCGGAACCCACATAAGCACCCGAAGGCTCATGTTTCCACTATACTACTGCCGAACCTCACTGATGCGGGCTTCGTAAAATTAATGAGGAAGATCCCCGCTTTTGTATCAGCCATGCTGTTTCCTCTAATCATACGAGCCAGGGAAAGGAAATCCCCAAAGCCTGAAGGTGATAGCAAAAAGGGAAAAGAAAAGATCCTGTACGAAGGACGAGACCCATTTGCTAACATGCGGGTTATCATAAACTACGAGGGTATGAATGATGAGATCCCAGACAGTGACGACGAGGATCAGATTCCAATTCCTCGCATCAAGAAAGGAAAGGGGGGCAGTTCAAAGAAAAACTCTGGTCCTATTATAAGGGATGTCTAAGTCATTATCCTAGATGAGGCAGACGATCACAATTCTTCGATTCTCCCTATTCATGAGGATCTAACCCTGGATAACTGGAGCAGCGTCCCGTGCCTCAGTCAAAAAGGGTAAAGGGACAGAGAGTTCATCTGCCCTGTAACATGCTTTCATTTACTGCTTACTTTTGGTTGCACAACTATAGCAGTAACTTTTGTCATGCTTTGCCAGAGTTGGATTTGTTTGTCAATGCTGATAAGATGCCAACCTGTCATAGGGACTACAACTTTGATGTAGAACTGAACTTCGACTTGATGGATATTGATTAAGAGGATGAAGATGAATATGAGGTGCCCGAGGAGATCAAAGAATGGGTCAAAGACAAACCCAAACCAAACCTCGACTAAACCACCACTATCAACATAGGAACCTTCAAAAATAATAAAGAAATCCAGATAGGCATACACCTCACACCAGACCAAAAAATTGACCTGATCGCACTCCTAACACAGTTCCAGGATGTGTTTGCATGGTCATATGAAGACATGATTGGCCTATCCACTGATATTGTCATTCATCGAATGCCCATGAAAGATGAATTCAAGCCAGTCAAATAGAAGCTCAGGCGATTGAAACCTGAATGGAGTCTGAAAGTCAAAGAAGAGGTCATTAAACAATTCAAAGCCGACATCCTCATGGTATCAACATACCCAGAGTTGCTGTCAAACATAGTCCCCGTGCCAAAGCCTGGAGGTAAAGTGCGAGTATGCATAGATTACCGGGACTTGAACAAAGCCTGCCTCAAGGATAATTTCCCTGTGCCTTTTATCCACATCTTGATCGATAATACGGCGTAATATGGCATGTATTCCTTCGTGGATTGCTTTACTGGTTACCATCAAATTATGGTCACTGAAGAAGACAGGGAGAAAATAGCTTTCATCACTCCCTGGGGAACCTTCTACTACAGGCGACTATCCTTCGGCCTAATCAATGCCGGAGCCACATATCAGCGAGCCATGATGGCCTTATTTCATGACATGATGCACAAAGAGATAGAGGTCTATGTGGACGACATCATCATTAAATCCCGAAATGAGGATGATCATCTTGACCATCTCAGGAAGCTGTTCAACAGGTTACGTAAGTACAACCTCAAGCTGAATCCAACCAAATGTGCTTTTGGCATCAAATTAGGCAAGTTGCTGGGATTCCTGGTGAGCAATTGAGGCATTGAGCTAGACCCTGCCAAGATCCAAGCCATCGCTGAGATGCCAGTACCTCAAATAGAAAAGGAGATACGTGGGTTCTTGGGAAGGATCAACTTCATCAGTCGATTCATTTCCCAGCTTACAGCAACCTGTGAACCCATATTCAAGCTACTAAGGAAGAATTCCTCCACCAAATGGAATGAGGATTGTCAGAAAGCCTTCCTCGCCAGCAAAAAGCAGCTAATTGAAGCACCAGTCTTGGTACCCCCAAGGGACGGAGTTCCCCTATTTATGTACTTTTCCATCAATGATAATGCAATGGGCTGTATGCTGGGACAGAAAGATGATAGTAGCAAGGAGAGAGCCATCTACTGCATCAGCAAAAGGTTTAGCAGTGGTGAAAAGAAATACACCCTGATCGAGAAAACATGTTGTGTGTTAGCATGGGCCGCAATGAGGTTACAACATTACCTCCATGGGCACATGACCTACCTCATATCCCGCATGGATCCACTGAAGTACGTATTCAACAAGCCAATGTTGAATTATCGATTGTCCAAATGGCAGTTGATCCTACAACAGTTCGACATTGTCTACATGGTAGCTGTCGTCTAGCACTACAAAATTTACCTTACTCTTTATTCAACTAACTCAAGAATTAGTATAGTAATAAGCAAGGATCGATCCCACAGAGAGTGAATTGTCTTTTAATTATCCAATGATTTCTAATGAATTAAGGGTTTTTAGTGTAAACAGTTTAATTAACTAAAGTGAATTAAGAAAATATTAATGATCAAAAAGCTTCAATTCTTCAGTTTAGTATCCCCTTTTCTCAATTATGAATTAATAAAGTTATTATACTATTTACCCTTTCCATGAGATTAATAACCCTAGATAACCGCGATCACAAATTACCCAAAATTCTCCTTATGTGTAGATCTAAAGCGACGATCGCCAACAAAAGATTCTAACTAACATACAACCTAGAACTATCAGTCCAGATTTAATATGATAGAAGCATTAAGAATGAGAATTAGATTATTCCAAGCAATGAATACATAATCAAAAATTATTTAACTTGTTTTTTGAAGATCTTAACAATATTTCAAAGCTCGACCACAATAAAATATCATTAATTGTTACTTAGATTAGACACACTTCGTTTGCTTAAAATATGTCTTAATCTAACAGATGATATCAATTTACTAATTTAATCCTGTAGAAACCAAAGTAGTCAATTGAATAACATACATGAAAGTTTATATAAATAACCAGAATAAATCTCAATATGAAAGAATAAATATTATAAAATTAATCAAACCATATATTGATACTAAGGTTTAACATCCCTTCAGAATTGAAATAAAGAACTTAGCCTGGCATGCTTGAATCTTCAAAACAAAGGTTTTTTTTATCCTCCAAGCAATCCAAGAGAATATATATCCAAGATCGTTTAAACCTAATAAAACAACTGATATTTATAGCCTAGACAAAGCCTAGTTTAATTAGACAAGTATCCAATCCTATTCCTACTCAACTTTACAGTTAAAAATAATTAAATCTTGACAGCTCATCCGTCCGGCGCGGTCAGCGCTTGGACACTTCACAATATGGCCTGGTCTGCGCCCGCTATGCAGAGGCTTACTCCGTTCACGCGCGGTCAGCTCTCCTTCTCTTCACTCCGCAACGCTGCTCAGCGCTCCTTATGCAGAACCTCATCCTTGCTCATGCGTGGCCAACGCGCCAAGCCCTAGCCAGAGCGCGGTCAGCGCTCCTCTATAAATCTTGTCCGAATTTCATTCTTTTCAGCTTCAAGTCCATTCTAACCCTCATACCTGCATTATAAACACAAAACACCAAAAGTAATACGAACAATACCTAAAAACTTACAATATAACAATCTAAACGAGATCAATTCATAGGTTTTCAACCTACTCATCAAATTCCCCTAAACTTGAACTATTGCTTGTCCTCAAGCAAACACAATAATACTAATACTAATCTACGATGAATGCAACTACAAAGATCGAACAATAACCATAGTAATTGGATGAATCATATGCCTCAGAGATAAACAACAATTATGCCATCAATATTACATCACATATTAACCTAACTTTTCACATCCTCACCTCACAAACATAAGATTTATATGTTTCTGTGCGTGTGTTTCCAACATGACTCCAACAATAACAATGATCTACATAGATAAATTCATACGCATGTAAAACATTCAAAACCTTCAATAACATACACATAGCTACGAGGGAAATCAACATTTTGAACCAAGCTCTTTATATCAAGTGAGTGCATTTTAATGCTCCATCTCACTAATTATTTCTTAAGTCTGACTTGTGCAATGCTCAATTTCCTTGGGCTCTTCAATGCTACCCATGTAACGGACTTTCAGCCAATGACTCCCAAACCCAAAGGCTTTAGGGCGCTAGGTGTTAAGACATCCCCTAGGGTTTACTTGTTCGAGTAACAAAGGCCACGAAATTGAACTAAGTCATCTAAAATTTTATTCCAAAACTATTTTTTTTCTTTTTCTGATTTTTTCTGTTCTTTTCTTTTGAGCCACTGTTTCCCCCAAACTTATGTGTAAGCCACTATTTAATCTTAATCCATGATTGAATGAATACATGCCAATGTTTTATCTTGCATTTATTTCCTCATTATTATTGAAAATCAGTTGGTGTGCTTGATTTTTAGAAAACACAAAACTCATGTTATGAAGTTCCTATAGTCAAAATTAGTCAACACATGATAATCAATTTAAGCATGCAAGTCATAAATCAAATTCCCCATTGGCTTTCATCATAACTAACAAGGTTTATTTGCTCAATCTCTATGCAACCTAATAAATTCCTACATGAATGCAAATATTTTTTTTTTTATGTATATGAACTAAATGAATTAACCTCATCTACATACAACCTAGTATGCAAAAAACACAAAAAAAATATATAATACCCCCCAACTTAATTCAGGTAATGTCCTTATTACATGTAAATAAAGAGTTTAAGCACGAGGACTTCCCCGCGAGACGAGTCAATGCTTTTCTTGAGATCCTTCATCATCCGAAGGAGGGTAGGCAAGTAAAGTGGTAGGATTTGGAAGATGGACTTGTTCATTTGGATTGATACGGGAGAATGCATCCGCCAATGCTGTAAACACTCCAATGTTGTAAGCATGCATTTGGTCTTGGCGTTGGGCAAGGCGGAGCATCTGCTTTTGACTCCTTGTTGTAGATGGGCCTGCTTCGGCTGTGGCTAGCGGTGGTGAGGGCGGTGTAGAAGCTGGTATCATGATGTAGCCCTCGCCCCGAGGATGTGACATCGCGCCCGACCATTCTCTGTAGGTGAGGATAGTCTTGTGATCAATGGCCCCCGTAGGCTGCTGAACAGGCTCTGAAGCATCCCACTGGACTCCTGCCTTTCGGCATAAGTCCGTGATGAGAAATCCGTGTAACAATCCGCCTATTGTGCCACCACGCAATGCCCTATTAATGGACTGTTGGATACACATACCAACATCCACCTAAGAGGTTTCCACTACATTCGGCCTTTCGTACCAAGAATGTACGATACCGTAGAGGAGGCATGCTCTTTCTACTGTGACATCCGACTGATGGGTTGAAGGCATGAGCCTAGCACATATGAAAGCGTACCATACTTTTCCATATCTGCTCAACTCAAAATAGGGAAATGAGATTTTTATGTCCGTCCCAGACTTGGTGACCCACTTTGTGCTAGGTTTGCATAGGCAAACTATTATCTCGTCCAAGCTCGGGAGGTTATCTTCATAGCGGTCCCCCATTGGCGTTTCTAACCCAAAGTGTGCATTTATCGCCGTGTGGTGGAACAAAATTGATTTTCCCCTGACTTGCATAACCTGCCTTTCATGCTCTATAGCGTTAGCATAGAACTCCTTGACAATGTTGAGCACTATGGGGCGTGGTTGTTCCACTAGCTGAGACCATTGCCTCTCGAAGATTATCAGCGCCATGTCGCCATCTAAGTTAGCATTGGGTGTCAAACCCCGTTCCGGAACAAGAGACTTCTTGGAAAGCACGGCGTTGTAATGGGTCGCCGCCGTTTCGCTCATGAACTTTGAGGTGTCAAAAGGTGGGCGAGCACTAGATGTTGAAGTCCTTGGCCGTTTTGATGTCATGATTGGAGAGTTTGCATACAAAAGTTGACTTGGACAATTTGACGAACACTTGGCGTGCACCCTTCTTCTCCCCCAAACCTAACCTTATTGCTATCACAATCTAACCCATAAATTAGTAATAAAAGCCTTGGGTCTTCAGTAACCCAAGGTATCCCAATCACAGATATGACAAAAACTAACAAAATTGATGATGTTATTAATTGCAATTAGTAAGAGCAAAACAATAATTTGTTACCTTTTGATTCTTTGAATCCTTGTTGGGGATAATTATCCTTTGTGAAGGTGAGATGGATAGGAAGAGTGTGTGTTGATTGATGGTATATAAAGAGTTTTGGTGTGTGATTTGTATGTGGATTGTGGAGTTTAGAGGGTTTGGGTTTGGGAGTCACGAATTGTTAGAGAGAGAATGTGGAACGGATGGGAGAGAATACAATGGTTGTTAGGTTTGTAGAGACTAAATAGGAAAGAAGGTGGAGATTTAGGGTAGAATTATATTAGGAGAAGGAAATTAGGAAGTGGAGAAGGAAACAGAAAGGGGTGCAAGGTTTTGTTGTTTAAGAAATCTGTCCAAATCTGAATTGGAATATAATGCAGCCGTAAGGCATGGTCAGCGCTTGTCAAGGCACGGTCAGCACCCTTCAAGGCGCGCTCTGTAATACCCGAGAATTTCCTAATATTATTAAATAAATATATTAATAAAAATGAGAATTTATTAGAATATAAATGATTTTGTGTTATGAGAATGATTAATTCAATTATATTAAATTGAATAATTATAATAATTGAAAAATTGATGGAGTTTGCGATAAACTCGTTGATAGCCTTGTGTGGCACAGTAACGTAATATAAGAATGATTATATTAATTTAAGCGAATAATTAATCTATATTAATTGTTATTGTATAATATTAATTAATTGTTATCGTAGAATATTAATTAATTGTTGTGGAATATTAATTGTGATTGATTAATAATATGTGATTATTATTATTGCAAGAAATATAATAATAATAATGAGCAACGTGTTTATAAATATAATAAGATTTATATTAAAGTGATAATTAATCATATAAGGGTTAATTAAATTGTTATGGAGATTAACAATTATATTGATTGATGAAGGATGTGTGTATATTATTAATTAATATTTAATTAATAAGATGAGTAATTCTATGTGCAAGCATGTGAATTAAATGTGTAACATATATTAGCTAACTATATATTATGTGAAGTGTAATATGACACTATTATATGGTAAGGCTTATTGAATTATGGGAGTTACATGATAATGCATATGTGACATGTGAGTATACAGTAAAAGAATATGACTATGGATTATATATGTGTAAATTAATTGTACCACATTGTCATGTTAAAAGTACATTGTGACTTAAAAGTATATATTATATAATCTAAGTGGACTTGTATAATATAAGTATGTGTGTATAGTTTAAGTATATAAATAATTAATAAAGTTCCTTCATTCATTGAATAAGGCAAGATGAGTTGTGATATTAAAATAGCTTATGTGACAATATGTATGTAAGTATACATTAAAATAGTGTATCGTGAATATAAATAATAATTGATGATTATTTATATATATAATGGAATAATAAAATTTAATAAAGGAGATAATGTAATGTGATAACATCCGATTAAATTATATCGGTAAGATAGAACTGTACATGGATTATATGTGTTCAAATTGCATTTACTACACTATGTGAATTCCTGTTAGTATCATTAGGATTACATGGTAGCTCTAATTGTAGCCTAATTATATATAGTATGTATACATATAACATGTTTAGGCATAAGTATTGTGTATATTCATAATGCTACATTGCTGAGTTTTTATCTCAATTGTCCCACAAAGATAGTCCCATTCCCTCATTCACGTGCACAGCCATTATGGCCTAAGCCTATTGCTTCTCCTTAAACTCAGTAAACTTCCATAGCCTTGTAGCAATGATGAGCAAGGGAGTGGTTTTGATGATGGGTTCTAACAACTTAATACCTACCATTCCATAACCTTCATGCAATTTGTCAATCCGTTAGTTTGATTTGGGAGTTAGAAGCTTGGACTGTGTATTCATTATTCTATATAAAGGAACTCCCTACTTCTTCATTTCATTGCTGAAATATTGCTAAGTAAGGTTAGTATACTGTGATTATCTCTTTGAGTTGAGGAAGGATTTCTATAGCAGTATTAGCAAGCAATCTCATAACAACCAAGTAGCAGAGGTAGCATTCCTTGTTCTACATTCTTGTTTGCCATTTATGTTCTCTGTCAATATTCCATTTCTTAATCATGTTGAATTAGAGTGTAATTTGGGATATAGCATGCTTGTTTAAGTGTTATATGGACTTATAAACATGTTTAAACCAAAATGTGGTCGTATAGAAACGAATTTGCTATGGAATTTAGAAATTGGCTTTGCTCTCTGCCGAAGCAGAAGATTTCATTTCGGTTCAGGCAATGGCGTAGTTGCGCCGGTTGTGAACTGAGGCGCAGCTGTGCTGCGCCTGTACCCTGCACCAGATTCTGATTTTTGTTAATACTGTGAGTGCTAGATAGTTAGATTACTACTTGAACCAACTTGCTAGAATGAGTAACATATGTATGAGTATACCTAGACCTAAAAGAGAACTTGTTTTACTAAGATTGCATGCATGAATGATAAAGTTATAGACTTCAAGATAAACTTAGAATTTTGGAAACGAACTTGATATGTATGCATGCCATTCTGATTTTTGCGGGCATGTTAGTATGACTTAGGGATGCATGAGAGACATATTAACGTATGTATATAGGTTCCATAATGTAATATGAACATGTGAACCTCACTAGTGCACATTCCTAACGAAAGTGTAAGTTTTGAAAACAAACCTTGACATATTATATCCATAATGATGTTCTGACCTTGCAAGCATATTAGTATGGTTTGAGAATGCATGAAAGGCATGTTGACTTATGAATATGGGTTTCATAATGTACCATGATCATGTGGACCTTAATAGTGCACAATACTAACAAAATATGAGCTTTGAACGTGAACGTTAACATGTTATATTGAGATTTGGATTCCGATATTTATGAACATGTGATAGTATTCTTAGACTCACTCACGTATTATGCATATATATATATATACCATGATTAGTTGCCGTGATTCAAAATTTGCATAAACGAAGCATGTTTTCAAACTAATGACACTGATAGTTGCATGTATACGATATGAATACTCATGAACATGCTAAATATAAGTATACGAACGCCTTATGTGTTTACAAGGTGAGCATGCTAGATTTCGTAACGTCATAACCTTGAATGACCGTAAGTCATCAAAAGTATTAACATAGAGCCTATATCCTGTAAATTAGTTGTGAAAGGGTTGAACGAATATAAAAAGACTCTTAACATGTATATATACTATGTGATATATGTGAATCCGATTTTGACGGTTAACTTATGGGAATGCCATAACTTGCTAAAATGAAGTATATTTAGTATTGATTGTGATCTTATGTGATATTAATAATATTCTAGTATGTTTGCTAATTGTGGTAGTCTCGCATGATAGTAATGATGTATGAATATGATCAACTTGAGAAAAGAAGAAGTTAAGGATAGAAATTATATTCTATATAACTGTGTAGCTAGGTTAAAACTTAGCTTATGTGTTGATCGTATATTCGAAGACAAAATGTGAAGTTAAATTATATGACTAATGAATATCATATATATACGTGACTATATACGATAGGAATTCGAAAGTGTTGGCTAGCTTTACGTGAGTAAACTACGCATAAGGCAAGTATCTAAACCTTATCTCTTTGAATGCAAGTTTCCTAACTTACACTCTTTTACGGTGCAAGTATTCTATCCTTGTATATTGCGAACTAGTTTCTTTACTTAATCGTTTAAATTGAATTAGCATACTTGAACTCTTATTTCATTAAAGCTATTATTCATGTTGAACTTGGTATTGTTCTTGAATATTGTTAAAGTGTCTATGCCATTTGATTCGGCTAGACTTATATTATTGAAAAGCGACCCAAACTAATTGATTGGTGCGGGATCTTGTATTTGACTGAGAAGAACAAAATATAACTGTCGGGGAACCGACGCGCGCACTTGAGTATGATTGATTGTTATGCATAACGATGGGACTTTAGGCTGATCACCTGTTATACCTGTTTTTGTTGGATTTTCAGTTTATTATTGTTAATTCTAGTAGAAGTTCATGGTCCTTAGTGACTGCTCAGTATTCAGTTATCTTGAAATCTTGAATTGATTTATTATTGAATCACATTGATATTATTCTGTCCTTAGCGACTGTTATTAAAAACTGTTGATATTCTTATTGTCCTTGAACTATCAAACCTTGCTACACTCTTTTTGAGAATTGAGAATTATATTACAAACCCTTATTGTATATTACTTGCTGAGCAATTTGTGCTCATTCTTGCTTTCCCTAAAACATTTTAGTTAAGGCAGAGCAGGGCGAACCTTCAGGCATTGATAAGGGCAAGGGCAAGACTACCAACTAGCTTGTGTCTTTTATGTTTTAAATATTTTAATGTTGTATTAAGATGATGTAGTAAGATTGGATTTGATTATGTTTAAGCTTAAGTTAGGTTATGTAATAAGTCGTTAATTGATATTATTATGAAATCTATTAAGTACTGTAGGTTGCGAGACTTGGGGGAATAATTATAATAAATCATTGTAAATTATTCTAGATTAGATTTTTCGCTGTGATTGTGTGATTTTTAGTTATTATTATTGTGATGTATTACCATGAGCACGTGACGAACCGAATTCGAGAGACCAAGTGGTGGGTCCCGAATTTGGGGGCGTCACACGCTCAGCGCGTGTTTGGTTAAAAAAAACTGAGAAGTTGCTGTATGGTCCACACGGTCAGCACCTATGGAGCACGGTCGGCGCCTTTCTGTGCGATTTGGCGGGAGACTGCTGCATATCTCGTGCAGTTAGCGCCTGTGGGGCGCGGTCAGCGCCGTCCTAAAATTCGTTGTCCTCTTATTTTCCTTTGCTAGCCTATCACAATTTAATTGAAACTTTCAAGACATCATGGATTGAATATTCTGGACCTCTAAGAATGAACTATATATATATATATATATATATATATATATATATAAACTGAAATAATAAAAACTATTAAAGTTTAAAAATTTGGGTTGCCTCCCAATAGCTGCCCTTGTTTAACGTCGTTAGCTCGACTGGACTTCATTTAGCTATCCAGAAACCGGCTCCACTAGCGTCAATATCTCAACTTCTTCCACATGACTGTTCTCCAGAAATGGCTTCAACCTATGACCATTTACTTTGAAGACATTCCCTGTCTTTGGATTCTGTATATCTATAGCACTATAAGGAGACAAATCAGTTACAATAAATGGACCCTCCCAACAAGAACTCAACTTACCCGGAAATAATTTCAGGCGTGAATTAAAAAGTAGAACTTTTTGTCCAACAGTGAAATTCTTTCTCAAAATTTGCTTATCATGGAAAGCTTTTGTCTTCGTCTTGTATACTTTAGAACTCTCATATGCTTCATTACGCAACTCCTCGAGTTCTTGTAACTTTAACTTCCTATGGACGCCAGCTTGATCTACGTTCATGTTGCACTGTTTGATTGCCCAGAAGGCTTTATGCTCCAGCTCTACCAGTAGGTGGCATGGTTTCCCGAACACCAGCCTATACGGAGACATACCAATCGAAGTTTTGTATGTCGTCCTATAGGCCCATAGTGCATCATCTAATCGAAGACTCCACTCCTTCTTGTTCGGGTTGACTATTTTTTCCAAAATGGATTTGATCTCTCGGTTGGATATCTTTGCTTGGCCATTGCTCTGCGAATAGGATGTAGATATCCTGTGAAGAACGTTGTACTTCTTCAACAAGGCTGCTAACACCCTATTACAGAAATGTGTTCTGCGATCACTGATGATGGCTCGTTGTGCTCCAAACCTGACAGATATAGTAGTCCTAACAAAATCTGCAACAACTTTAGAATCGTCAGTCCTGGTGGCTTTAGCTTCCACCCACTTTGAAACATAGTCAACTGCCAGTAAAATGTAAATATTCCCAAAAGAAACAGAAAAAGGTCCCATGAAATCAATACCCCAAACATCAAAGATTTCTACAATCAGTATAGGGTTTTGTGGCATTTGATTTTTATGAGATATATTACCAGTTCTTTGATAATTTTCACATGATTTACAGAATACATACGAGTCTTTGAAAATAGAGGGCCAAAAGAAACCACTCTCTAACACCTTACGTGCTGTTCGCTTAGGTCCAAAATAACCTCCATAAGCATAGGAATGACAGAAAGTTAGAATAGAGTTGAATTCATTATCAGGTACACAACGTCTAACTATCTGATATGCACAAAATTTTCACAAATATGGGTCATCCCACACATAATGTTTTGCATCACTCCTAAGCTTTTCTTTCTGGGATTTGGAAAATTCACTTGGTAAATACACACTTACCAAATAATTCACAATATCTGCATACCAGGGAGTTGTGTTGCCAATTGAGAGTAAGTGCTCGTCTGGGAACATGTCTTGTAACGGTAGTGCTTCCCCTTCCTTAAGAATTCTGCTAAAGTGATCCGCCACCAAGTTATCCGTACCCTTTTTTATCTTTGATCTCCAAGTCGAATTCTTGCAGCAACAAGATCCACCTTATGATTCGAGGTTTGGATTCCTTCTTGGTCAGCAAGTACCTGAGAGCAGCATGGTCAGAATAGACTATTACTTTAGTACCAAGTAGATATGATCTAAATTTTTCTAAAGCAAATACAACAGATAAGAGTTCTTTTTTCGTTGTTTAATAGTTTATCTGAGCCGCATTCAATGTTCTTGAAGCATAGTGCATGGCATGGACATCTTTTTCAATCTTTTGGCCCAAAATAATTTTGACAGCATAATTGCTTGCATCACACATTATCTCGAATGGGAGCTTCCAATTTGGTGGTTGAATGATAGGGGCTGACCTCAATAACTTCTTCAAGGTATCAAAAGCCACCTTGCATTCATCACTAAACTGGAATTCTTCATCTTTCTGAAGTAACTTGCATAAGGGCAATGCTATCTTGGCGAAATCTTTGATAAACCTGCGATAAAATCCTGCATGTTCAAGAAAAGAACGAATCTCCCGTACACTGACGGGGTAAGGCAATGCAGATATAATATCAATTTTAGCTTTATCGACTTCTAAACTATTGACTGACACTACATGACCAAGCACAATTCCTTGTTCTACCATAAAGTGATATTTTTCCCAATTTAGCACAAGGTTTGTTTCTAAGCATCTATCCAATACACGTGTCAAATTATCTAAGCAGACATTTAATGAATCACCATGAACTGTGAAATCGTCCATAAAGACTTCAATGCATTCTTCTAAAAGATCTGAAAAGATACTCACTATGCATCTCTGAAAAGTACCTGGGGCATTGCAAAGTCCAAAGGACATTCGCCGGTAGGCAAAGGTTCCAAAGGGACATGTGAATGTGGTCTTTTCCTGGTCTTCTGGTGCAATTACAATCTGGTTATAACCTGAAAAACCATCTAGAAAGCAATAATAAGAATGCCCAGCTAATCGTTCTAACATTTGATTAATAAAAGAAAGGGGAAAATGATCTTTTCTAGTTACGGTATTCAACCTCCTATAGTCAATACACACTCTCCACCCTGTTTGCATTCTTGTGGGCACTAACTCATTATTATCATTCTTGACAATCGTGATTCCTGATTTCTTAGGAACTACCAGCACCGGACTTACCCATTGATTATCGGAGATGGGGTAGATGATTCCTGCATCAAGCAATTTAATTATCTCTTTCTTTACTACCTCCATCATCGGTGGGTTCAACCGTCTTTGTGCATCTCTCGTTGGTTTAGCTCCTTCCTCTAACAAAATTCAATGCATGCACATCGCGGGAATAATACCATTGATGTCCGCTATAGTCCAACCAAACACTATGATGTGATCCCTAAGGACTCTCAATAATTTTTTGTCCTGCACTTTGGTTAGATTACTAGCAATTATCACAGGTAAAGTCTCATTAGCCTCTAAATATGCATATTTCAAGTGTGCCGGTAATTGTTTTAATTCCAGTGTTGGAGCTTGCTCCACAGATGGTAATAATTTTTGATGAGTTACTGGTAACTGAATTAATTGGACTGCATGCTTATCTATGTGTTTAGGCAATGAATGTAGTGCAGCCACAGTTTCCTTCAATTCTTGGCTGTGCTCAAGTTCATATGTCTCATCCATGTCCAAACTGCTGGAAATAGCAACCTCCAAACTGTCTCTCTGAATTTGCTCAAAAGTTTCATGCACTAAAGAGTCGCACACATCAATTGTAAAAACCTGACAAATATCACTAGGGTATCTCATGGCATCATAGATGTTGAATTGGATCTTCTCGCCATCAAACTCCATTGTCAAGGTCCCGTTGTGAACATCAATCATAGTCCTTGCTATTTTTAGGAAGGGTCTTCCTAGCAAGATGTGTGATGGGTTCGGGGATGTATCATCTTCCATATCCACTATGTAAAATTTTTCCAAGAAAGATTAGTTCGTTCACCTGCACCAAGATATCTTCAACTACCCCTCGGGGGTAGGTGTTAGTACGATCAGCCAATTAAATAATAACACCAGTATTTTTCAAAGGTCCAAGATTCAGAGACTTATAAACAAATAATGGCATCACATTTATTGAAGCCCTTAAGTCTAGCATGGACTTCTCAAATCTAGTGTTTCCTATTTTACATAGGATCGTGAACATGCCTGGATCTTTACATTTAGGGGGCATTTTTCTTTGAAGAAATGTTGATACATTCTCCCCAACTGTGACTTTCTCATCATTTTCCAATTTATGTTTATTAGTGCATAATTCTTTCAAAAATTTTGCATACCGTTTCACTTGTTTAATCGCATCAAGTAATGGAATGTTCACTTCTACTTTCCTAAAGGTTTCTAGAATTTCTTTATCTTGTTCATTTTTTTTTGAATTTTTAGAATTTCTATGAGGGAAGGGAAGTGCAATATCCTTAATCTGACAAGGAGGTTTAGGATGTAGATTGCTCTAGTTCCTTATTTGCTTGTTCTTTCTCAAACTCAACTGTGGCTGTTGGTGTATCCATCTGTTTTCCACTCCATAAGGTGATGGCACTGGCATTCTTCTTAGGATTCACAACAGTTTGTGAAGGAAGCTTCCCTGAACCTTGAGAGTCCAATCGACCTACATTAGTGGCTAATTGGCTTATTTGACTCTCCAAACTGTGGATGGAAGACTTCGTCTTTTGTTGGAGCTATTGTGTCTGTTGCATGAACACCTTGAACATGTCTTCCAAGGATGTTCCAGGATTGGCCGGCGCTGCTGGTCTGGGTTGGTACTGTGACTGATTTGGCTGAAACTACAGTTTAACTAGGTAAAATCCTTGCGCCTGCGGCCTAGCACCCCCATAGCTCAAGTTAGTGTGATCCCTCCATCCTAGATTGTATGTGTTGGATAAGGGATCATATTTTCTTTGCGGCTGTGCTTGGTAATTCCCCACTACATTAGCTTGCTGGGTATTATCCTCCTCTTGTAATGTCGGGCATGCATCTGTAGGGTGCCCCGCCATTAAACAGATTTGGCAAGCTTGTGCAACTGGCGCGTTACCTGTAGCTAATTATTTCACCAAAGCAGTTAAGTCAGAAATCTGTTGCACTACATTAGTCGTGCTTACCTTACTTACCCTTTGTGCTGGATGATCATTCTGTGTTCCATATTGCTGTGCATTTGCGGCCATGTTTGCAATTAGAATCTTTGCAGCCTCTGGTGTTTTATCCACTAATGCTCCTCCACTAGCTGCATCGATCATACTCCTATCCATCGATATGAGTCCTTCATAAAAGTAGATGATGAGGTGTTGATCGTCAATCTGGTGAGGTGGACAGCTGGAGCAAAGCTTCTTGAATCACTCCCAGTACTCATACAGTGTTTCACCACTGAATTGTCGGACTCTGCAAATTTCCTTCCGTATGTTGGCTACTCTCAAAGCAGGAAAGAACTTCTCCAAAAATAGCCTCTTCATGTCGTTCCATGATTGTATTGATCCTGAGGGGAGATAATACAACCAATCTTTTGCTAAGTCTGCCAATGAAAAAGGGAAAGCTTGCAGCTTTATCTGTTCCTCCGTAATATTATGTGGCTTCATGGTCGAGCACACCACATGGAACTCCTTCAAATGCTTGTAAGGATCGTCACCTATAATGTGACGCCCCCAAAATTGGTCCACACAACCCACCTATTCTGAGTCGCCAGAAATACATGGTACAGAATCTAAATACAAATCTTTATACTCTAACTACTACTCTGTCGTGCATAGTACGACCACACATAAACTGTGAATAATAATACTCACACTCCTTATCAAAGATACGTTACATAAAGGTACAGTTAATAACTGTTTTAGGAATTAAAATATTTGGAAAATGCTCAAGGAAACCTTCGTATATGGGTGGCCATGCTTCTAAGTTATAATAGATATCATAGGACTTGAGAATTAACCTTGGTTGACCCAATAGACCCCAAAGAAGAACGAGAATATTACTATCTTGTTCATTCCAATGGTGGGTCTTGCCATATAATTATCTCAATTGTCTCAAACTGAGAATTGTATTCCAACCATACTCTAAGATTATATAGGTAGTGCTCATAGATATAATCAACAAGTGGATGCGCACAACCAAGTCTTATAATAACATGAAGTTGTATGTGGTTAGACATCTTGTATGTTAGTGGCAACACACCATTCCAAAGTCGGGTTCACCTCACCTAAGTCGGGTCACCAAAATCAACTGTTAAATGACGTATAAAATACGACATACACATTTAAAGTTCTCAATACAATTATATAATGTCATGCTGTTTTATAATGTATTGAGAAACTTCAACGGTCACCGACCATCACTCTATTTCCTTATTATCCCCGCTCGACCCAGTTACACTCTTATTACCTGAAAGGAATTATGAAGAAAAAGGGTGAGCACAAATAGCCCAGTAAAGAATATTATGACTAAAATAATTAAATTATCAATAGCCTTCATCAGTAATGAATCAGATCTTTAGAACCTTATCCCTCAACAAGGAAAAATTTGATAGAATACAATAGACAACAAGTTTTAGATCAACAACTGCAGCGGAACAAGCAATCCATTAGAAGAGTCAAGTAGAACATAATGTCTACTATCTTTTCCATGTTAAAAGTCCACCAACAATATTTTTATCCCTGTAACATCAATCAACAGTTCCTGTCCACAATCATGTAAATAGTTCATGATCATAGTTATGTTGATAAATTCCTCTTCGCACCCAGGATGAAGATAATTTTCATCACATGTCTTTACCTGAAACACCAAAGATCATGGTTATACCAAATCACAATTCCTTTACATAATCATGCTAATAAATTCATCTTTGCACTCAGGCCAAATATAGTCATTTGTAACATCAATAATCATGATTATACTATTTTATAGCCTTTAGTCATAATCATGTTAGTCAATTCATGTTTACACTACGGGCCAAAATATTCAACAATAATCTCAATGGTCATGATCATGCCAAACACTTGTCCATCTTTGCTCTATGGGCCAAAGATATTTAACAGTAATGATCATGATCATGCCAAACACCTGTCCATCTTTGCACTACGGGCCAAAAATATTCATTAATCAACAGTTCATCTTTGCACTATCTTTGCACTACAGGCCAAAGATATTAATTAACAGATCATCTTTGCACTACGGGCCAAAGATAACTTTCACCACAATTTAAGTCTCACGATTATGACTATGATATAAGGAATGAATCAAGTGAGATCAAGGACAAATATTAGAGATTTATAATTCAATTTATCCAGAGTTCAAGAATATCCAAATTATCAACATGAAGATAAAAATATGGATCCAATTTCAAGAATAAGATTCATAAATCCAAGATAATTTAGACAGAAAAACAAACCAATTTTTGTCGTAAATAATACCCCGTGAATAGTAACGTATGAATAGTAACTCATGAATAATAACTTATGATTAGTACTCGAATGAATAGTAATTTATGAATAGTAACTCATGAATAGTAGGTCGTAAATAGTAACTCATGAATAGTAACTCGTGAATAGTACTCGAATGAATAGTACCCCAATATGTAAAGGTAAAACTTTCATAATAAAGTTCAGATCAATATTCCGGTGAAATGATATTAGATGAAACGCAAAACTCAAGGAATTTCTAATCATTTTAGGAATTATAGAAGCAATACTTACCATAGTAAGTTTAAATATAGGAATCTGAAATGAAATATTATTACTTACATACTATAGAGTATGAAAGAAAATAGTATTCCTTAAGAATATTGAATAAAAACAACATCCTTTACGAGAAAAATAATATCATTTACGAGAAGAATAACATCCCTTACCTTAATAGGAGAGTAGTTTTTACTGGAATATCGAATATTATGTTGAGGAATTCTTGCACCGTTATCCATACTTAAAATACTCTTATACTCACAAGAAATACGCTCAACATTATAGAGAGAAAATTTTCTGATTCTAGTGTGATTTTTATTTCTAACTAAGCACCCTATTTATAAGAAAATGCTAGTACACCAATGTTGACAAATTTTATCCACGGATGATTCCTAGCACACCACACTTGAAAAATCCTCAGCACACCAAAAATGACCATTTAAAGCCTCCACCCACATGTTTATATATATATATATATATATATATATATATATATTAAATATTAATAATTATTAAAAAAACTCCAAATTCAATTTTTTTTTCTTCCACCTCATTTTATTTTTATATCATGAATTTATTATAATAATGTTACCATTTAAATTATAAAGTTATACTATTATATTATCACATTATACTATTATAATGTAATATTATAATAATATATTTGAATGAATTAATTTTATCGGAGAAGATAAAATGCCAACTTGCTTACTTTATAAAATTTGCACATATCTCCCTTAACTTTAACCTTTTATTAATTTAAGAATTTACTGAATTGAATAATAATTATAAGAAAATTGAATACTTTTATTTCATAAAATTCGGGGTCTTACAATCTCCCCTCCTTATGAAATTTCGTCCTCAAAATTTACATACCTGGTAGTTCGAAGAGGTGAGGATACCTTGCTATCATTTCAGATTCTATCTTCCCGGTCATTTCTTCTGTATCATGATTTCTCCATTGCTCATCTCTTAGATTTCAGTTATTATTCTAGAATACAGCTTCAAAACAAAGGTTAATTGACATATCATAATTTGTCAATTTATTAAGTAAGAAAATTCAGCTTAGGTAAGTCACACACTAGCGAAGTATATTACTCGTCTCTCCCCTCCTAGTTCTAATCTCAGATCTCTGCCAGCGACTATATTCCTAAGCTCTGATACCATTTCTGACTCTCATGGTGCTTCAACCACAGCACCTCACAATGGTAACTATCAGTTTGCCACCGCAGAACGGCGTCCCCTACGGAGAGTCTGGCTTCGGTGCATCCCCCATAAACAGGAAGTCACCAGCGAGAGGCTCGGGGCTCTTTACTTATAGCTCTGATACCATTTGTGCACCCCCAAAATAGGTCCACACAACCCACCTATTCTAAGTCGCCAGAAATACATGGTACAGAATCCAAATACAAGTATTTATATTTCAACTATTACTCTGTCGTGCATAATACGACCACACATAAACTATGAATAACAATACTCACACTTGTTATCAAAGATACGTTACATAAAGGTACAGTCAATAACTGTTTTAGGAACTAAAATATTTAGAAAATGCTCAAGGAAACCTTCGTACATGAGAGACCATGCTTCTAAGTTATAATAGATATCATAGGACTTGAGAATTAACCTTGGTTGACCCAATAGACCCCAAAGAAGAACGAGAATATTACTATCTTGTTCATTCTAATGGTGGGTATTCTCTTGCCATATAATTATCTCAATTGTCTCAAATTGAGAATTGTATTCCAACCATATTCCAAGATTATATAGGTAGTGCTCATAGATATAATCAGTAAGTGGATGCGCACAACCATGTCTTATAATAATATGAAGTTGTATGTGGTTAGACATCTTGTATGTTAGTGGCAACACACCATTCCAAAGTCGGGTTCAACTCACCTAAGTCGGGTCACCAAAATCAATTGTTAAATGACGTATAAAATACGACACACATTTCAAGTTCTCAATACAATTATATAATGTCATGTTGTTTTATAATGTATTGAGAAACTTCAATGGTCACCGACCATCACTCTATTCCCTTGTTATCCCCGCTTGATCTAGTTACACTCTTATTATCTGAAAGGAATTGTGAAGCAAAAGGATGAGCACAAATAGCCCAGTAAAGAATATTACTACCTCCGTCCCATAATAAGTGTTTTTTAGCTTAAATCTCACATACCAATACACAAGTTAAAATAACAAAAATATCCTTAATATACTTTGTTTGTTTTGTTTGAGACTTTTTTTTATTGCATTTTGGTCTCTCTTTCTCTTTCTTCAACCTTTCAACTTCCCAATAAATACGCAATAAATACCATTGGTTGCATAAGGGCACATATGAAAAAATATTGTAAAAATTATATTGAAATTCTAACACATCACTTATTTTGGGAAAAAATATTAAGCCTAAAAAAGCACTTATTGTGGGACGAAGGTAGTATGACTAAAGATAATTAAATTATCAATAGCCTTCATCAGTATTGAATCAGATCTTTAGACCCTTAGCCCTCAACAAAGAAAAATCTGATAGAATACAATAGACAACAAGTTTTAGATCAACAACTGCAGCGGAACAAGCAATCCATTAGAAGAGTCAAGTAGAACATAATGTCTACTATCTTCTCTATGTTAAAAGTCCACCAACAATATTTTTATCCCTATAACATCAATCAACAGTTCCTGCCCACAATAATATAAATAGTTCATGATCATAATTATGTTGATAAATTCCTCTTCGCACCCATAACGAAGATAATTTTCATCACCTGTCTTTACCTGAAACACCAAAGATAATGGTTATACCAAATTATAGTTCCTTTACATAATCATGCTAATAAATTCATCTTTGCACTCAGGCCAAAGATAGTCATTTGTAACATCAATAATCATGATTATACTAGTTTACAGCCTTTAGTTATAATCATGTTAGTCAATTCATCTTTGTACTACGGGCCAAAGATATTCAACAATAACCTCAATGGTCATGATCATGCCAAAAACCTGTCCATCTTTGCACTACGGGCCAAAGATATTCAACAGTAATGATCATGATCATGCCAAACACCTGTCCATCTTTGCACTACGGGCCAAAGATATTCATTAATCAACAGTTCATCTTTGCACTACGGGCCAAAGATATTCATCAATCAACAATTCATCTTTGCACTACATGCCAAAGATATCAATCAACAGTTTATCTTTGCACTACAGGCCAAAGATATTAATTAACAGATCATCTTTGCACTACAGGCTAAAGATATTAATCAACAGTTCATCTTTGCACTACGGGCCAAAGATAACTTTCACCACAATTTAAGTCTCACGATTATGACTATGATATAAAGAATGAATCAAGTGAGATCAAGGACAAATATTAGAGATTTATAATTCAATTTATCCAGAGTTCAAGAATATCCAAATTATCAACATGAAGATAAAAACATGGATCCAATTTCAAGAGTAATATTCATAAATCCAAGATATAATTTAGAAAGAAAAATAAACCAATTTTTGTTGTAAATAGTATCCCGTGAATAGTAACTCATGAATAGTAACTCGTAAATAGTAACTCGTATAAATAGTAACCCGTGAATAGTAACTCATAAATAGTAAGTCGTGAATAGTAACTCATGAATAGTAACTTATAAATAGTAACTCGTGAATAGTACTCGAATGAATAGTACCCCGACATGAAAAGGTAAAACTTTCATAATAAAGTTCAGACCAATATTCCGGTGAAATGAGATATTAGATGAAGCGCAAAACTCAAGGAATTTCTAATCATTTCAGGATTTATAGAAGCAATACTTACCATAGTAAGTTTAAATATAGGAATCTGAAATGAAATATTATTACTTACATACTATAGAGTATGGAAGAAAATAATATTTCCTACGAATATTGAATGGAAACAACATCCTTTACGAGAAAAATAATATCCTTTTTGAGAAGAATAACATCCCTTACCTTAATAGGAGAGTAGTTTTGACTGAAATATCGAATATTATGTTGAGGAATTCTTGCACCGTTATCCACACTCAAAATACTCTTATACTTACAAGAAATACGCTCAATATTATAGAGAAAATTTTTTCTGATTCTGGTGTGATTTTCATTTCTAACTAAGCACCCTATTTATAGAAAAATTCTAGCACACCAATGTTGACAAATTTTATCCACGGATGATTCCTAGCACACCACACTTGAAAAATCCTCAGCACACCCAAAATGACCATTTAAAGCCTCCACCCACATGTTTATATATATATATATATATATATATATATATATATATATATATATATATATTAAAATATTAATAATAATTAAAAGAATTTCAAATTTAATTATTTTTCTTCCACCTTATTTTATTTTTATACCATGAATTTATTATAATAATATTACCATTTAAATTATAAAATTATACTATTATATTATCATATTATACTATTATAATATAATATTATAATAATATATTTGAATGAATTAATTTTATCGGAGAAGATAAAATGCCAACTTGCTTACTTTATAAAATTTGTATATATCTCCCTTAACTTTAACCTTTTATCAATTTAACCATTTACTGAATAAAATAATAATTATAAGAAAATTGAATACTTTTATTTCATAAAATTATGGGTCATACATGTAAGACCACGAAAAGTAGGCAAAAGGTGAACTAGTCTCGATTTTAATTCAAAAGCAGCATTTAAAGTAGGGTACTCAATGCACAGAGGTTGTTGAGTAAGATTAGGAGTTGACAACTCCTTCAAAGTCCTGTTATTTGGCACCGCCATATCCTCGTCTGACTCGCTCGAAGAATGGTATGAAAGTAGTGTGAGTTCGATGTTAAGGTCTGGTGATGAAGCTTCGTCGGAATCTACAAGTGAACCTTGGATTTTTCGATCTTCCGTCCTAAGCCTTCGCGCGGTTCTCTCTATTTCTGGATCAAATTTCAAGTCGAGAGAGTGAGAGGATTGAGGCATAAAAATAAAAGAATAAAAAAATGAAAACAATTGAATAAATAAAAACAAATAACACTCCCCGGCAACGGCGCCAAAATTTGATAGCTGTCGTCTAGCACTACAAAATTTACCTTACTCTTTATTCAACTAACTTAAGAATTAGTATAGTAATAAGCAAGGATCGATCCCACAGAGAGTGAATTGTCTTTTAATTATCCAATGATTTCTAATGAATTGGGGGTTTTTAGTGTTAACAGTTTAATTAACTAAAGTGAATTAAGAAAATATCAATGATTAAAAAGCTTCAATTCTTCAGTTCAGTATCCCCTTTTCTCAATTATGAATTAATCAAGCTATTATACTATTTACCCTTTCAATGAGATTAATAACCCTAGATAACTGCGATCGTAAATTACCCAAAATTCTCCTTATGTGTAGATCTAAAGCGACGATCGCCAACAAAAGATTCTAACTAACATACAACCTAGAACTATCAGTCTAGATTTAATATGATAGAAGCATTAAGAATAAGAATTAGATTATTCCAAGCAATAATTACACAATCAGAAATTATTTAACTTGTCTTCTGAAGATCTTAACAATATTTCAAAGCTTGACCACAATAAAATATCATTAATTGTTACTTAGATTAGACACACTTCGTTTGCTTAAAATATGTCTTAATCTAACAGATGATATCAATTTACTAATTTAATTCAGCAAAAACCAAATTAGTCAATTGAATAACATACATGAAAGTTTATAGAGATAACCAGAATAAATCTCAATATGAAAGAATAAATATTATAAAATAAATCAAACCATAAATTGATACTAAGGTTCAACATCCCTTCAGAATTGAAATAAAGAACTTAGCCTAACATGCTTGAATCTTCAAAACAAAGGTTTTTTTTAGCCTCCAAGCAATCCAAGAGAATATCTATCCAAGATCATCTAAACCTAATAAAATAACTGATATTTATAGCCTAGACAAAGCCTAGTTTAATTAGACAAGTATCCAATCCTATTCCTACTCAACTTTACAGTTAAAAATAATAAAATCTTGACAGCTCGTCCGTCCGGCGCGGTCAGCGCTTGGACTCTTCATAATATGGTGCGGTCCGCGCCCGCTATGCAGAGGCTTACTCCTATTCACGCGCGGTCAGCGCTCCTTCTCTTCACTCCGCAGTGCTGCTCAGCGCTCCTTATGCAGAACCTCATCCTTGCTCAAGCACGACCAGCGCGCCAATTGCCCTAGCCAGAGCGCGATCAGCGCTCCTCTATCAATCTTGTCCGAATTTTATTCTTTTCAGCTTCAAGTTCACCTCATACCTGCATTATAAACACAAAACACCAAAAGTAATACTAACAATACCTAAAAACTTACAATATAACAAGCTAAACAAGATCAATTCATAGGTTTTCAACCTACTCATCACTACGTGACTCAGAAGTCCATCAAAGGTCAGGGCATTGCAAATCAATTAGCCGAAGCACCATCAGGAGGGTTCGAGTCCCTGAAGACTTATTTTCTGGATGATGGGATCATGACAATTCAACAACTCCAACAAGAGTTTCAACGAAGTGATAAACATGGAGGGTGCCGGAGCTGGGGCAGTCCTTATCTCTTGTACAGGTGAACAATATCCTGTGGCTACCAAACTGTAATTTGGCAACACCAACAACACAATCGAGTATGAAGTCTGCATAATGGGGTTGAAGTTAGCCCAATCTATGGGTATCAAACATCTACTAGTCTTCGGAGACTCTGAGTTGGTTATCAGATAAACCACCGGGGTATATCACACCAAAGAGCTATATTTGCTGCCCTATCATCGACAGGTTGTCAAAATATCTATGGAGTTTGAAGACATAATCTGTGACACCCCCAAATTCAGACCGTCACTGATCTCGAATTTGGTTCATCACGTACTAATTCTAATAACAACTAAAATCCCAAACAATGGAATAACATAATAATTTACATTGATATAACATAAGTATTCTCGTCCCAAGCCTCGAAACTATTACTAATACACTTCATAACTTAAACCAAACATTTCTTAATATATAACATTAAATAAGTCTTAATACAACATAACGGAAACATCCTAATATAGAAAAGCATAGCTACTCCATAGCCTTGCCTTCGCACTTGTCCTGTCCTGGGGTTCCACTTTGCCCTGCCCTAACTGAAATGTTTATGGGAAGCAAGAGTGAGCAACAAATTTGCTCAGCAAGTAATATGTCAATAAATGTGAACAGGAATATATACAGTTCTAAATCTCAAGGGTAAAATGGTAATTAATCGCTTAGGATTTCAAATAAGAATGTTGTGAACAAAATAAATAGCAATGACTTCCAAATCTATTCTGTGAAGTTGAATAAGGACTACTACGGGTCGAGAAGTTATTAAAGGATTCAAAAGTTTCAATAATATCAAGTGAATGAATAGATATCACTAAGTGTCGCTGTGGACCAAGGATTGATAAAAGAATCCAACGAATTCAAAGTTTCAAGTAAATAAATACTGGATACTGAATGGTCGCTAAGAACCACGAACTTCTACTAGAATCACCAAAAATATTTCTGGTAACCCAACCAAGTACAATTAGGGGATCAGCCTATCGTACCTGGAGTTATGCATAACCTACCACACCACTGTCAGCACCCCGGCTATATAGTTCCCCTTTTTACAAGGGTTGTTCAACTCAGTCAAATTATAAGAGTCCGCACCAAGGTAATTGGTGTGGATTGCTTTCCAATTCATGATATTGGTCTAGCCGAATTAAATGGCGTAGACAATTTCAACAATGTATATAAGAACAATTTATGAGTTCAATACTCGCAACAATAATTCGAAGAATATAATCGTGATTTAAATCAAACTATGAAAAATAAGTTTGTAAGGCAAGAATTATTATAGCACCTATTTACTCGTACGACCAAAGTTAGTACAAGCTCGAATATGTTTTCAATGAACAGTATAAATCAAATACTTGCTCAATAAAAGAGTAGTCAGATACTTGCAATTAATATACAAGAACGGTTTCAAGGAAACTTGCACAATGAAAGAGTATAAGTTAGGGAACTTGCTTACGACGTTCCTCGAATAAGTAACCACAAGGATAGGATACTTGCAACACAATAACAGTAGGGTTCAGATAATTGCACTATAAATGAGTGTAAGTCAGGAAACTTGCCTTATGCGTAGTTTATCCTCATTAAGTAAATCAACACTTTCGAATCCCTATCGTAATATAGTTACGTATATATATATATATATGATATCCATTAGTCATACAGTTAAACGTTATACTTTATCTCATATATACCATCCACATATAAGTTAAATCTTTAACCTTACTATACAGTCATATATAGTATTATATTTAATTCACAAGTCTTGACTAATATACCTTTATCCTCAACGTGAGTTTAAACACATTCTCATATCATATAAGATCGCAACAATTAGCAAACATGCTCTCATATTATTAATATCACATAAGACCATTATTAATACTAAATGTATTTTATTTTAGCAAGTTATGGCATTCCCATAAGTTAACCGTCAAAATCGGGTTCAAGTAACATCATATAATATCACGTAGCATGTATACATGTTTAAAGGATACTTTTATATGTATACAACCTTTCCTTGTTCCAATCATACATGCAATAGATTCTAAGTTAACACTTTCAATAATTTAAAGCCATCCAAGGTCATGGAATTCACAAGGCCTATCATGCTCGCTCTTTAAACACATAAGGTATTCATATACTTTGCATTAGACATACTTATGAGTATTCACATTTCAGACATGTAACTATTACAGTTATTAGTTGAAAACATGCTTCGTTTACGCTAAATTTTAATCATGACCTCTAACATGGTATGTATACATGCATGACGTTCATGAAGTCAATAGTATTAACACGTTCATAAACTTTTGAATTTAAACTTAAAGTTAACATGTCAAGGTGTACGTTTAAAACTTGTATTCTCATTAGTAAAGCTCACTAATAAGGCCTAACATGCTCATACTATCTAGATTCATATGTTAACATGTTTGACATGCATTTCAAGGTCATATAACATGCTCGAAAAACCAGAACCTAGAATCCTAATATAACATGTTAGAGTCCATGTTCAACGCTTGAGTTTTCGTTGGAAAGGTTCACTATTGAGGTTCATATGCTCAAGTTACATTATGAAGCTCAGATACGCAAGTTAACATTCATATCATGTGTTTCTAGGTCATACAAATATGTTTTAAAAGTCAGAATGATAATATAAATCTAACATGTCAAAGTTCCTCTTTTCATAACTTTCAGTTTTCTTCGAAATACTCAACTAAAACGACTAGCATGGATTACTATAACCTAGTACCCTTATTCCATATGTTATTGTGAGTTATATGCACATCCTAACAGTACAACATGCTCACTATATCAGAAGATATAATAGAAATCATTAACAAATTCTGCAGTGGCGCGTGGCCGCGCCCAAATTGTACTAGGGAGACGCGCGGCCGCGCGGCTCCCGTTCCAGTCCAGAGAGCAGCTAGCCTCGGCAACCATTATCCCAAATCACAAAATTACTTCACGAAAACTTTTCTAAACAGTTGCATTGTGGTTTAAACATGTTTGTAAGTCTATATATCAACTAACTAAGCAATTCATATTTCAATTGTCATCAATTTCCACAATATCAAGAATTCAAGAATTTGCAGAAACAGAAAATGGAAATGAAGAACTTGAGAGTATACCTCTGCAATGTAATTGGGCTTGCTGCTATCTCAAGAACACTGATATATATGTATATATATAACTCTTAACTCAACACTTATGCAAACTCTCAGCAAATGAAAAGAGAGGAGAAGAGCTTGCATTTATAGGACAACTAATTTCCAGACAATGAAATTTTCCACCGAAACAAACCATTGGAATGAAGAAGAATTTGATGGACATTAGGTAGTTGGTGGAGTTGGTGATTCCCACTGTTGAGCCCACTCCCCATATGATCATTGCTAGCTATATTGCTGAGAATTGGGAGGAGAATTGGAGAAGGCTAGACTTAGGCCAATGGCCTATGCACGTGAGAAGAGAAATGACACTCTTTATGGGACAAACAAGGACTTAGCAACATGAAACAATGCAGTAAAATAAAATAACCCAATACATACACATTTTATATACACTTAGGCATATATGTATACTTAGGCTATAATGTAATGTCACAATGTAATTCAATGAATGAGTAACATTTCAATGTAGTAAATATAATTTGCACATATATAATCCATGTACATTTATAATACCAAATATAATCTAATTGGGTATTATCTTTCCACATTACCATAAACTATATTATTTTAATTATTTATAATCATTGAAATAATTATTATTTTAATTCCTCCTCAATATTAAAATAGGTAATCCATATATTTATTTTCCCTCATATTATTAAATACACACTTAGTTTAATTTGATAATCCATAAGTACACCATTAATGTATCCATATATACATGTTGTCACATAACATTATTACAACTCTTATTATTTTCAATTATATTAATCTATTGAAATATTCATCACATAACATTTGTTTTTTTATAATATTATACGAAGTACATCTTTTAATGTAGCCACATACCACATGTTGTAACTTATATAATTTATTTAATCATAACATATGGTTTCAATATGTACAATCACATTACATCATATAATATAGTTTAATAATTCTTAATATGTGGTTTCTATATATAGCATAGTCACATGAATGTCGCACTACACTATATAATATAGTTGTATCCCATATATTTTATATATTTAATTATTGCATGCTTGTACATAACAATCAATATAATCTTATTATATTAATGACTTACTTATTTGTTTTATAATGGCAATTAATTAATTAATAAAATATTAATCAATTCCTTCCTCATAGATTAATGAAGTTACTAATCTCCATATTAACTAACATTTATATGATTAATTATCACGTTAAATAAATATAAATCTTATTATATTCATAAACAAATTGCTTATTATCATTCTATTATTCGCGATAATAATAATCAACACATTATCAATTAATCATCATTAATATTCTATTTTCTCATAATAGAATGTAAATAACAATTAATATCGATTAATTGTTCACGTAGTAATTCCTTTATTACTTACTCTTATCGATTATTATACGATAAATGATCACATTCCTCAACAATATAAATCCTATTATATTTATAAACCATTTTCTTAGTATCCAATCATTACTTGCAAAAATACTAAATTAATAGATTATTATTATATTTCTCATAATAACAATTAACAATTAATATAGATTAATTATTCACTTAATAATTCATTTACTCTTTAACCGATTATTATTCATAATAACAGTTAATAACATTATTGTACGATTAACTATCACATGTATTGCACTCAACAAATAATCAATTAAATATAACTCTTATCATATTTATCAATTACTTACTCGTAAATGTTTTGTTATTTATAATAACATATTAATAATAATTACTCATTAGTAGGCTATTTACTAATCACAATGATTATTTAACAATGTAATATTAATTAATCCTTCACTTATCGATTTTCCTCTTAAATTAATTAAACCATCATCTTTTTCATTCTCATGCCACACAAGGCATTTTAGGAGTCGCAATTCTCCATATTTCCTCAATTATTATAAATTCAATTTAATATAATCGAATTACTTTTCTCATAACTCGTACACATTTATGTTCCAATAATATTCATTTTCTTATTATATCAAAAAAAAAAATTATTCATGAAATTCACGGTTCTTACATAATCTTTATCCATATACCTCGGGGTGGGAATGACTTCGCTGATGCATTGGCGACGTTAGCTTCCTTGATCCACATATCCGATAGGAGCGGATTTCCCTACATCAAATTCACATGTCAGAAGGCCTCGACATACGGGAATTACATTAGAGACATATCAGATGAAATAGCTCCTATCAAACAGCATTGGTATCAAGACATCAAGGAATATCTCCGAGATGGATCTACACCCACTGGGGCAAGCCAATCCGAACGAAAGCGGATTCACAAAATGGCTATGAAGTTCTATCTAAGCGGAGATGCACTATACAAAAGGGATACTGGAATAGGTCTGTTAAGATGCCTTGATAAAGAGCAAGCCCAGAGATTGATGAATGAAGTCCGTGGTGGAGTCTGTGGTCCACACACGAGCGGTCATCTACTGGACAAGAAGATATTAAGAGAAGGACATTATTGGATCTCTCTTAAAGCTGACTGTGATGATCATGTCAGGAGATGCTTTCAATGTCAAGTACATGGAAATGCCATCCATGCTCCTCCAAATGAGCTACACAACATGAGTTCACCATGACCTTTCTCCATGTGGGGAATGGATGTGATCGGTCCGGTGGAACCAAAAGCTAGCAATGGTCATTGATTTATCTTCACCATGATTGATTACTTCACCAAGTGGGTTAAAGCAGCCTCTTTTCCCAAAGTCACCAAAGAGGTTATATTTGGTTTCATTAGAAACATTGTCTTCTATAGATATGGACAATCGGAGATGATCTTATCAGACAATGCCAAGAACCTAAACAATCAAATGATGAGAGAACTATGCAGTAAGTTCCACATTAAGCATCTCAATTTCGTTATTTATCGGCCCAAGATGAATGGTGCTGTTGAAGCGGCCAACAAGAACATCAAGAAGATCATGTAGTAAATGTCCGCCAATCACAATGAATGGCCTGACCTGCTGCCTCTAACCCTGTTAGCATACAGGACGTTAATGTGCACTTCTACTGGGGCTACCCCCTATTCATTGGTCTATGGCATAGAAGCAGTCCTTCCCATAGAAGTAGAAATGGAGTCCCTGAGAGTTTTGATAGACGCTCAGATGGACGAAGATCAGTGGTTGCAAGACCGGTACCATCAACTATCCCTGATAGACGAAAAGAGGGCTACATCCATTTTCCACGGGCAGTTATATCAGCAAAGGATTGCTCGATCCTACAACAGGAAAGTCTAAATACGATAATTCAAAGAAAATAACTTGGTGCTGAAGAAAGTTTTGGTCAATCAAGATGAAGCCAAAGGAAAGTTTGCCCCTAATTGGGAAGGCCCTTTCATTGTCAAGGAGGTGTTGACGGGAGGAGCTATGAGATTACAAGAGATGGACGGCACCAAATTTCCCCAACTCATCAACTCAGATACCATAAAAAGTTACTATATCTAAAATGCATGTATACCCGCATCCATGTCCTACAAGTTAAATCAGGTTCGGGTTTTCACTAAAAAATCGAAACTACGAACGACCTGATCTCCCTCCACCCGGGAGTATATAGGCAGCCATTTCTGGTGCGGTCAAACCAAACAAAAAGTTTAAAAACTCATCAAACTAAACTTAAAACCCAAGATAAACACTTCTCAAACCCCTCTCACAAAGAACTGAACTACGAATGACCTGATCGCCATACACCCGAGAGTACGTAGGCAGCCATTCATGGTGCGGTTTGACCTTCAAGAAAAAAACCCAACAAAAACCAGTTCCAAAACACCGAAACCATATGAAACCTAAAAACTATCAAGCCTCCTTGGTCAACAGGCCCTGCTGAGATACTCTTTGACATTTCACTATCAGTCCATCAAAGAGAAGCTCAAGATATATCAACAACATCAAGTCATAAAAGAAGTGGTAATCATTCAGCAATGACAATACATATCCAAACAGGGAAGTGAATCAAAATATATTTCTCTGATATATAATACTGTTTGATATATACATAATGTCTTGTACATGACAAAAATGGCTGATCTAGTATGTGCAGGAAAAATAAAGCTAGTCTATGGACCCATGGATAAGCAGGCTAACAGTGCCAACATGGCATCTCTCTCTGAAGATGGAGGAGCAGCTACAAGTGTAATACCCTTAGCCTCCATACGGGTCAAAACATCCACAGTCATCTGCAGTGTGGCACTGTGATCATCAATATATGCACTCACCTCGGTAACCAGACCATGAGTATAAGATCGGAGAGCAGTACTATCAGTAATGTGGAAATCTTGGGAAGCTATAGCCTCATCCCTCTCCACAAAAGCAGCATCCTTGGCAATCGAAACCTCCTTAATCCTCTCAAAGGCTGCATCTCTGGTAGATCAAATCTCATCCCTCTCCATAAAAGCTGCGTCTCTGGCAATCAAAGTCTCCTTAATATCTACAAAGGTAGCGTCTCGAGAAGATCAACTTGTTATATCCTGAGCGGCTCGAGCCGCATACCTCTCAGCAAAATTTATGTCTCTGCCAGATAAGGCGATCAACATCAAGGCTCTAGCCTGATCTATTTCAAAGGTCATCCTACCTAGTGAATCTGCCAAAGCTGTATCTGTCCCTGCAGGAATGACCGGCGGGTCACTAACTAGTGCTGCTGTCAGACCCATAAATAACTCATCCTCATTAGGAGACTCAGGATCCTCCATAGGCTCCTCCTCGTCTGAGTTCACTATCGAAGCCGACTGAGTGAATGCAGCTTATGCGATATCTGCCTCCAACCACGCTGAGTACTTTGAAGAACGATCCGAATGGCTACTGGAGAAATTAGCCATCTCCCTGTGAGTCCAACACTCATACACTCGGATCAAATCAGTAGATGACATAGACGAAGCTGACATCCTCTGATCAATAGCCCCCTCAAACTGATCGAACTGGCCCATAACAGCCAGAGGATGATAAGTAGTCACTCCGCTCAATCCCGCTAGGGGCAAATAATCCATGCCAGATGCGTGGGTGATGAAGCTATAGGGAGAGACTAGCCCTGAGCAGGGCAGAATCGAGAATGGATGCGCAATATCAGACAGAAATGCTAACCATGACCTCGCATCTGAGCACTGATGAGTGGGATTTACACCCGCGAATCGGATACTTTATGGCTTAAATAGTTGCCTGATCTTCGCTTTGTTTATATATTTTTATATTATTTTAGTATTAGTATGCTTAACCGTTGTGTTGCAGGCTCTGCAGTACTTTTCTAGGCAAAATGGGCAATTTACATACACTGGCGCCGCAGCGTCAATGCTATACCTCCATCTCGCGCCGCAGCGCCACCTACCTATTCAGCCTGACGTCACCATGACGCTGCAGCGTCCCTGAGCCTTTATAAACTCGCGCTGCAGCGCGACCTCCGGTCTTTTGATTTTAACATGGCGCCGCAGCGCCATCCATAAGCCTATATCCCGCGCCGCAGCGCGACCTCCGGTGCCCAGACAGAGAAGGCTTGCTTTTGACCTAGAAAAAGAGAAGAACAGATATATAAGGGAGGAGCAAGAGAAAAGAAAGGAGGAGAGGGGGGATACTGATAGAGAATCGGTTAGCTTAGCTTAGGATAATATAGTTTTCTCTTCTCTTTTGTACTTTCTCTCTTTAGTTATTAGGTAATGTTTGTAAATATAGATTAGGTAGATTAGGGTAAAGTTTGGGTGTTCCTTGGAGCAACAAGAGCATTGAGCTACACGGATTGGAGAGCTTGAAAGGAGCGGAATGCTTGGAGACTGAAGAGGCTTGACAGAGTTTATTCTTATCCATTTATTTCCTCTACTTTTGTAATCCATAAATGTTGTCTTTATTGCTACTTATATTTTGTTCAATAGCTATGAACTAAGTATTGGCTTTAAGGTTATAATGGAACCCTTTGTTAGTTAAATTGACTGTCTTATCTCTTTGGTTGGCACCATATGGTTTGGTTTAATATATTCATGCTTAATGATTCTCACTAAGACATTAGTGATGATTTTGGTAATCTATATGATATCGAAAGAAGAATTGTAGATTTACACCTAAATATATTGGCATGTGATTATGGGTTTCGACTGCATAAGTTGTGCGTAGAATAGACATATATCTGTGTGCCACATGTGACCTAATTGAGAACTTATGCTTTAATCCTTGTTAGGTTAATTCGCATAGATATGTGTAGGATTATCACCTAGCTTGGACGTTCCCTTCTATTCTATTCCCTATCGGGTGGATCTGGAGAGGTTACGTTTGTGCATACCTCGACAGAGGTGTATGAACACCTGTGTGTTCTCGGTCGACAAACTGTCGTGACCATTAAGACCAAAGAGAGAAGGGTAGGAAGTTTGATGAAGCATAGCACGCCAGGTGTTCGACGGAATGCCTGTGTGGGGTGAAGTTGTAACCTTAGCTTGAAATTCCTTCGATTACCATTCGTTATCCGTTTACTTGCTTTAATAATTAGTTATAACTAGTTTAACCACACTCTTATTAGTTTACTGTTCGAATAAGACTAAAGCGATACAAAGTTGGTATTTGGTAAATATTAGTGATAGTTCCTCGTGGGTACGACACTTTTCTTATCACTGTATTACTTGTTAGACCGCGTATACTTGCGCGTGTTTAGTGATCGGTTTTCCGACCAACAAGTTTTTGGCGCCGTTGCCGGGGAACTATTATTCTAATATTGTCCAATATTGATTTAAATCAATTTAGTCTTAATTTGAACGTGTATATATTTCTTTTATTTGTTGATCTTCCGTTGTGTTTTTAAGTTTACAGGTTATGGACGATCAATATTATCAATGGCCTTATGAGAGGACTACACAACCAAGCTCGGAAGAAGGACTCGAGAAATTGCGAGCTCAAATTGCAAATGTCTTGAGGTTTTCTGATAATCTTGAGTGTGAGTCCACTCAGACTGCCTACTGTCAGGAGCGAGCTGACATTGAACCAAGTTCCTATCATCCAAACTGTCAGGGTTATCCAAACTCTTGGGACTATAGTCAAGAGCAATATCATGATCTGAATTACTCCTATCCGAATCAATTTGAATGTCCATCACCTCTGCAATATAAGGTGACATTCCAACCCAATGAGAGCTTTTCGGCAGACTTAATAGAAGAGAAAAGGCTTGAAGAGCTCCTCACCAACTTTATAGAAAGAAATGAGGTTCGAATGGCAAGCCAAGATGCCGCATTGCAAAGCCTCGAAAATCAATTGGGACAACTCGTCAATGCCATCATAAATCTACCACAGGGCAATCTACCGGTCATAACCAATCTCAACAGTGAAGCAGTAGAGCATTGCACGGTGGATACGCAAGGAGAAGGCGGGGAGTCTCACGAAGTTGTTGAGGGAGATGTCATAGCGCAAATTGTCCAACAGGTGGAGACTGAAGTTGGAGAGAAGAGGATAAAGAGTGGCTATATTGTCAAGACTAATCAACAACCGGATGCCACGCTCACGATTGTGGAAACCCTGGAGGACCCGCTAGTGCACAAAGAACGCTTTCAACTTGATGAAAAAGGCGAATTATTGGATAATTCCAGTGGTGAAAGATTCTTCGTGCCGATGGGTGACGAAAACGAGGATGATCAATCATCCATGTCCGCCACAAATTTAAAGGAATTGACAAATAGGCGGCATGAAATGGTCATTTTTGCTTATGAGCCGGATTGAGCGGCATCGGTATAGTCAGGCCGACGACTTTAAAACAAGCGCTTGGTGGGGAGGCAACCCCATCTCAGTATCAATTTTCTCTGTTTTCTTTACTTATGTCTAGTTTATATTGTGTCTTTTCTTTTTACCATGTAAACATTGTTGTCAATGCGTTTGTTTTTGTGATTATAGCAGGCAGCATGTTATTTAGTATGTTGCTAGTGTATATCTTAGTTAGAATTTAGTATATAGCATGTTGTTTACTTAGCATGATATCTGTGTAATATATGTTGTCTAATACATGGTTTTTGTGCAGAAAATCTCAGATACAAGGTTCGCGCCGCAGCGCCAGAATTTACCCTGAACTTCGCGCCGCAGCGCCAAGCCTTTTATTCAAATTCTCTGCTTCGCGCCGCAGCGCCCAGGAACAAAGGGGGACTCGCGCCGCAGCGCCAAAAGCAGGCAAAGCTACTGCCAAGTCGCGCCGCGGCGCCAAGCAAAGAAGGAATACTCGCGCCGCAGCGCCGGTAGCGAATTTGTGTTTTTAAAAGCACAGCTGAAGCCGGCAGTTGTGCCCATTCCTTCCCAATTCTCTCGACAGTTTCGGCAGCACAAAGAACCTAAAGAGACCCAAAACAAAAACGTGCCTTTCTCCACCCCCGAACCTTTGATCAATCTACCACAAGAGAGCAATCCATTCATTCTTTCACAAAACCCCAAGCCAGTGCACGCAGCAAGAGGAGATCAGAATCAATCTAGGGTTCCCACTCAAGGTATTTGGGGGATTTTAGTCATTCATTTACTGTTTGATTTCGATATTTGGGTTGGTTTTACTCTGTTGATTGGGGTGATTTCCACTGACGGAAATCGGGACAGAGCACTGTCAAGCTAGGGCTGTCCAAATTGGGTTTTGAAAGCGCGCACAAGGTGTTTGATAAATTGACTGAGAGATAATTTGACTGTTGGGGATTGTTTGACATTGAAGTTGCATTGGGAATTGTTCTAGCCTAAGTTTGGCGAAGTTTGGAATCGAGTCCTGCTTGTGTTCAAGCCAATTGCTGCAAATTCTGACATGGCTTCAAAAAGGCAACGCCTGAGCGTCGGCGGTTCCTCGTCCGCAGCACCAACGGCATGGGACAACACCAAATTTGTTAACGAAGAGGCATGGAAACGATACAAAAGCTCCTTTGCCGCACGAAATTTGATTCCTGAACGGGGTTTGAGGCCTGACAAAACAAAGGATGGCGAGTTGTTAGCCATGATTGCGGGTCGCCAGTGGGTGCACTTCACAAAACCACCCGAATCGGCCATTGTTTCTGTGGTTCGTGAGTTCTACGCTAATGCTAGTGCCGAGGGTCCTGCTGTTGTCCAAGTCAGGGGGCGGTCAGTGGCGTTTGGAAGCCAAGCCATCAATGCACTGTTCGCGACGCCCGGTTTCGAGGGTAAGGATTATATGGGGCCGGGACTCCGCAGCTATGACCTCGAGGAGATTGTTCGGAGGCTCTGCAAGCCCGGGACTACATGGAAGACAAATGACTTCACGGGTGAGAGGACCAGTTTCCCACATGCTGCACTCAGTCGCTATGGGAAGGCATGGTTCAGTTTTATTTGTGCCAACATGATCCCGACTCGTCACCTGAGCAACGTGACTAAGGATAGAGCGATCCTATTATTTGCCATTGTCACGGGGCTGAACGTGGACATCGGAGTTCTCATCCATGAGTCCATCATAAAGGCAATCAAGAGCAATGTATCTACGGGACTTCCACATCCATCCTTGATCACCCGGCTGTGCAAGAGGGCAGGTATACATTGGGGGCCAGAAGAGATAGCTTTGCCGCCCATGTCAGTCATTGACCATCAGACCATTTCACGCTTCGATGTGTGGGATGGGGCTATTTCTCATGCTAGAGGCGAAGGATTCGGGCCACCTACTGAGCCACCTCCTACAGCAGAGCCTTCGCAGCCATCAGACGCAGGCACAGCTTCACAGGGACTACTGGCAGAAATCATGGCATCCCTCACTCTGCTACATCAGAACCAGGAAGCTAATGCTCAGAGGCAGCAGAGGCACATAGCAGCGGTGGCCTTGAGGCAGGACATAGCGATGCAGTATCAGGCTGAGCTGGTCAACACGATGCAGAGCATCTACACTGTGTATAGTGGCGAGGATTCAGAGTTCACGCCATTCCAGTTCCCGGAGCCTCCTGTCTTCCCACCATACCCTCCACCATCACCGCCCGCCGAAGCTGACGAGGACGCAGCTGCTGCCGAGTGACCAGACTTCAGGGAAGCTCTCTTGTTTAGAGTGATATATGTTTAGCAATGAGGGCATTGCTCACCTTAAGTTTGGGGGTGTTATGGTTTATTATCTGTTTTATTTCTGTCTATTGCCATGATAGGTTGTTATTTTAGTACTTTATTTAGGTTTTTATCAGGAGTGTAGTGCAGTCGTTTTGTACTGCGGTATTATGTTTTGGGTTTATTATGATGGATGCCATGAACAGTTTTTGGTTATTTATTAGCACTTTGTTTGTTTTTAGCATGTTTGTGGTTTATAGCCATCTTTTTGGGGCTTTTACAGATTTATATGCTTGTGCCATGTTAATGGCTTTATTACCCTATTTTGAGCTGCTTTTATGCGAGGGTGGTATATTTTTCGCTGATTTTTGATTGTGGCTAATGACAAGCGTCAAGTAATTATGCTTATCTCTTAGAATCGTGTCAAGCATGTATGAGCTAGGGGTTGTTCAATCGATAAGTTGAGACTGTTATTGATCCGTCCTTCTTAGCAAGCACCGACCAACTGTGCTAACTAGTTATTTTTTTGAATTTAGTTCGCCTGTTTATTGCTTTGGGAGTATGTTCACTTTTATAAACTTTCATTTTTACAAGGTAATAAAAGACTTCGACGCATATACAGTTTTGGATCTTGGATTCTGGCATGTTGTATAATAAAAAAAAAAAAAAAAAAATTTGAAAAGGAGATTGAATATCGAAAGTCTTGCGGTGGGTCGAGATGGAGCGTAAAACGCACTCATCCATAAACGCAGGACCGATGTTGAGATGGAGCATAAAATGCACTCGTCATATAATCTTCAGATTTCTTAAAGTCTAATTTGGCTTATGTTGATTACGTGGCCTTTGCTGCTCGAGTGATTAGATTCATAGGGGTGTTTTACGCCTAGTGCCCTAAAGCCGTCTGGCTTGGGAGTCACTGATCAAAAGCTCATTTATAGGTAGCTCTGTCTAGCCTAAGGTAATTAAGGACTGTCCGAGTCAGATTTTTGTTGTCTTCATGCTAGAGCCTTTTGATCTTTTCCTATGATTGCATCCTAGTCTTAATGCTTGTTGATTGTTTAAGTTGCGTAGTGTGCATATTGTTTTTAGCAATTGACTGTGCGATCTTATTTGAGCAATGATTAGTTAGGATGGTTGGTCCCCACACACACACATAGAACGGATCGAATACAGTCTTATGCTTGAAGCTGAATGAACTCTTGCTAATATCTATGTTTGCCCTGTTCTCTGGGAATAGCTATGTTCGAGCTTAGAAGCCGTGATGCTAGTGCAGTTTTATTGTTCTTTTGCGTGTGTTTTACTGTGTGTTTGTGTTAGATAGTTTGCTCGAGGACAAGCAAAGACTTAAGTTTGGGGGTATTTGATGAGTGGGATTTACACCCGCGAATCGGATACTTTATGGCTTAAATAGTTGCCTGATCTTCGCTTTGTTTATATATTTTTATATTATTTTAGTATTAGTATGCTTAACCGTTGTGTTGCAGGCTCTGCAGTACTTTTCTAGGCAAAATGGGCAATTTACATACACTGGCGCCGCAGCGTCAATGCTATACCTCCATCTCGCGCCGCAGCGCCACCTACCTATTCAGCCTGACGTCACCATGACGCTGCAGCGTCCCTGAGCCTTTATAAACTCGCGCTGCAGCGCGACCTCCGGTCTTTTGATTTTAACATGGCGCCGCAGCGCCATCCATAAGCCTATATCCCGCGCCGCAGCGCGACCTCCGGTGCCCAGACAGAGAAGGCTTGCTTTTGACCTAGAAAAAGAGAAGAACAGATATATAAGGGAGGAGCAAGAGAAAAGAAAGGAGGAGAGGGGGGATACTGATAGAGAATCGGTTAGCTTAGCTTAGGATAATATAGTTTTCTCTTCTCTTTTGTACTTTCTCTCTTTAGTTATTAGGTAATGTTTGTAAATATAGATTAGGTAGATTAGGGTAAAGTTTGGGTGTTCCTTGGAGCAACAAGAGCATTGAGCTACACGGATTGGAGAGCTTGAAAGGAGCGGAATGCTTGGAGACTGAAGAGGCTTGACAGAGTTTATTCTTATCCATTTATTTCCTCTACTTTTGTAATCCATAAATGTTGTCTTTATTGCTACTTATATTTTGTTCAATAGCTATGAACTAAGTATTGGCTTTAAGGTTATAATGGAACCCTTTGTTAGTTAAATTGACTGTCTTATCTCTTTGGTTGGCACCATATGGTTTGGTTTAATATATTCATGCTTAATGATTCTCACTAAGACATTAGTGATGATTTTGGTAATCTATATGATATCGAAAGAAGAATTGTAGATTTACACCTAAATATATTGGCATGTGATTATGGGTTTCGACTGCATAAGTTGTGCGTAGAATAGACATATATCTGTGTGCCACATGTGACCTAATTGAGAACTTATGCTTTAATCCTTGTTAGGTTAATTCGCATAGATATGTGTAGGATTATCACCTAGCTTGGACGTTCCCTTCTATTCTATTCCCTATCGGGTGGATCTGGAGAGGTTACGTTTGTGCATACCTCGACAGAGGTGTATGAACACCTGTGTGTTCTCGGTCGACAAACTGTCGTGACCATTAAGACCAAAGAGAGAAGGGTAGGAAGTTTGATGAAGCATAGCACGCCAGGTGTTCGACGGAATGCCTGTGTGGGGTGAAGTTGTAACCTTAGCTTGAAATTCCTTCGATTACCATTCGTTATCCGT